>OX401913.1:2888750-3555625 GCA_947859195.1 Drymonia ruficornis
CTGGAATATGGCTTTTGAAAAATCTTACGTGAGATTAGAACGGGAGGGTGGGGGTCGAGCCAAATCCCACGAAATCTCACCAGGGGGGAGGGGGGGGGTCGTAAAATCTTAATAATCACCTCACGTAATTTATGGACGCCCCCTAAGAGCAATGGTAGGATAGTTAAAACAATCGATTCGATATGGAAGATGGGATACTAAACTATTTTTTATAGTACTGAGGTGGCAAACAAACATACGGCCCGCCTGTTGTTAAGCAGTTACCGTAGCCTATAGATTGGATTTCCGGCTCTCCCTCTCCTTGTACGAAACCCAGCTGTAATAGCTACTATACGCCAATCTTCTGTGAGAGGGTGGTACTGCCCCGGTCGAGCCTACCCGTATATGAACTGCAGTCAATTGGCTACAGCTTGGCTCTACCACCAATGATCAGTGGCTTAAACTACAATTGATCTACGGCCCTTAGCAATGGCTGCGTCCACATGAGGCGAGCTGCGCGCCCGAGCTACTTTTGACGTAGGAACACATATACATAACTGATGGTTCGGGCCCGGCAGCTCTGAGAAAGTGTGGCTGTTTATATAAAAAAATATATCGACTGTATACCGCCTGTAGCCTAGGGGTGAACAGGTTGGGCTAGCAATCAGAAGGTCCCAAGTTCGATCCCCGGTGGGGCATGCACCAATGGATGAATTTTCATCTATGTGCATAATTTACAGTTCGCTGACGGTGAGGGAAAACATCGTGAGGAAACCTACCTATCCCTCGGGATTAGGTAATAGTTGGTTCCTGTATACACGGCGACAAGGTTCACCACCTGTCACGTTGGGTTCTGACTATCAGGTGAAACGTACAATGTGGTGATGTATGGCCACTCAAGCCTCTGACTACCCCCGAATGGGGATAAAAGTCGTGACGTTACACATATATCGAATAGGTAAGTAAAATAGTATAAGTGATTGTACTATCTATGCTGTGGTACTATGTTTATGGTTGGTAGGCACCTACTGTTTTTTTTTTTTCATAAATGAGATAAATTGTGGAATTCGAACGTGCGTCTTCGTTTCCAAGACGAATAATGCATATTGAACCAAATTGGCTGTTTTTTTGGTCAAATAGAGCTAAAACAATTACTTATACATTTGTTATTTATTATCAGTGTTTTACGAGCTTTTTATGAACACTTATTTTTTCTCATTTTTAGCAATAAATTATATCTTCAAAAAGCCACTTCTCTATAGGGAATAGGGAAAGATTGATGACTTAAGGGTCTCATGGGAGAGTCTTCGAGTACGGATAAGGTGCTTTTAAAATATAACAATATACCTGCATGTTTTTTCACTTATTTTGTTGAAAAAACGATTAAAATTATTGTTTATGGTTGCGTCTACAAGAGGCCAGCGGACAGTTTGGACATCCGAACGCATAGACATAATATTAAAATAGGCAGTGCGGGGCATGTGGACGTACCCATTTTCTTTTTGTTATCGTTAGTGGCCAACCTTGTTTCGTATCTATTTACCCAGAATATCAAAATCACAGAGTAAAGACTAAAGAAAGAGGTGCCCTTATTAGATATATATATGAAAAAAAACGTGGTCATTGTTTTTTTCATTTTCATTTTCATTGTTCTATCTACCGGTAAATAGTTGAACTACTCGCTTCGTTTTATGTCGATGTTAGTACTAGGCCGACCACTCGGCCGAGTTGCTTAGGGCCAGTCCCCTTAGTAATTGGTCCATGGGACGCACCCTTTTTTTTTCTTATCGTTAGTGGCCAACCTTGTTTTGTATCCATTGGCGGCGTCTTCATCAGGCGCAAGCCTCGCGCGAGCACTCACTTTTGACGTCGGAACGCATAGACGTAATGTCATAATATGAGTGCTCGGGTGAGGCATGCGCGCCATATGGACACATCTATTTACCCAGAATATCAAACTACTTTAAATATAAACGAAACTCACATAAAAGTTCACTGAAGTTAGTGAAAACATAAAACCGTCCGATTGCACACACCAAACTCAACACAACCCCTTTCTAATTAAGAAACTAAATCCCCCGATAAATTAAAACCACTGTACTGACAGCGGTGTTAACCGACTAATTTGCGAAGACGCAAGAGGGTTAGAAGCCGCAGACGTTTACAGGTGAACGGAATTTAGTCGTGTTGCTGAAATCAGTGAAGCGGGAAGTGATAGGGAGAAAGCTGGTAATGAAGATTTACATTCCATGTTTGAAAGTTTGGAATAATATAAGTCCTTATTTTTGAAGACAATAGAATTAGCCGTATAGCCGTTTGGTTAAGCACGCGTCTGGCGGACTTAAGGTCTAGGGTTCAAATCCCGGCTCAAACCTCTGGATGTTTTAAAAATCACTTGCTTACGATGAAGGAAAACATCGTGAGGAAACCTGTATATCTTAGGAAAATGCTCGCCCTGCCTCACCCGAACGCTGTCATTTGCCTCGCCTAGTTTGGCCTAGTCATGAGTCAGAACGATAATGTAAACTATGTAACTGATTGCTCGGTTATACCCTTCTCTGTCTATCTGTCTAGATTGTAGGTTGTCTCGTCCTTTGGCTCACCCGAGCATGTGACTGAGGCTGCCGCGCCTGCCGCGCGGGATTTGTGTTCGAGCTGCCTCGCGCGGCATACGCCTGATATAGACGCAGCCGCGTACGTAAAGAGACGTCGACACAAATCTAATAACACGCTTTCCTTCCAACAAATATTAATCTAGGTACATAATACACAAAGGCAAGTTTTCCATAACAACTGTATTATTATATACTTAGGTACCTAATACTTATGTGCTTACATAACATTTGAGTACATTCATATCGCGCTCGCAAACAGGAAAAAACATTTCCATGAAATTTATCTTCGGAAAGCAAGATTATTACGAACAACAGCGGATAATGATTTTCTGAGAAAAATAACTTGGATTATATATTATAGACAAGTAAGTAAATAGGTATGGATGGAAGAAGAGTGGGACATTTGCCCAGCTGTGGGAAACAGTAGGTATTTTTTTGTTGTCCGCAGACTAGCTACTTTTAGCATCGGCGATCGGCGATTTTGATGCTGCGTCTCGCTCGTTCGCGCTCGAAGAAACGCGATGCAGCATCGATACGTCACAAAATCGCCGGTCGCCGATGCTAAAAGTAGCTAGTCTGCGGAGGCCCTAAGGTGGCAAACAAGCGTACGGCCCGCCTGATGTTAATCAGTTATTGTAGCCTATGCTTGCAATACCAAAGGCATCGCTCGCACTTTGCCGACCTGAATAGGATTCGGCCAGAGAGCGGGGGGAGGGGGTTGACAGCGTCGGAAATAAAAAAGAACATCGCTTGGCGTTATAGTTTGAGCGTAAGCCGCACGTATCATTACACCGAGCGATTGTGTGTTCGATTCCCATCGGGTAAAATTTCGAAAGTGACCTTTTTTACCCGACTACGGCGGAGGGTTATGATTTTGACCGGTATGTATGTATGTATGTATGTATGTATGTATGTATGTATGTATGTATGTGCGTCTGTTCCCACGTAACTTCCAAACTACTTGTCGTAATTTGACAAATGAGGTATCGTTAGAAGCGGCTTAATGGCGCGCTGGTTATAGGCTATGTGACGTCACATAAAATTGCATATGGCGCCCTCTAGAGGACATAATGTCATGAACTAAAAAAAAACATTTTTTAATAAAACCGTGTGGGGTATCAAATGAAAGAACTTGATGAGCACATTTCAAAAATATATATATTGTTACCTATAACTCCAAAATAATTAAATAAAAAGTAAGTTTAAAAACTAAAACCCGACTACTGAAAAATCGCGGTCTAAAAAGTATGAAACAAGAAAATATTCTCATCTAGAGGATAGCCGTGGTCCGTGTTCATATGCCATTTGGCCCTAAAGGACCTACACGGACCACGGCTATCCTCTAGATGAGAATATTTTCTTGTTTCATACTTTTTAGACCGCGATTTTTCAGTAGTCGGGTTTTGTAATTTGCCATGGGCCGCTTTGAACTTTGAGTTACAGCCTATTTTACTTTGGAAAAGTAAAGATATCTATCACTGAAATATTTCTCAGAATCGGTTCAGTAGTTCCAGAGATTATCCCGTATATACAAACTTAAAATTCGTTATCTCTTTATAATATTGGTATGTGTATTGATATATAAATATCTATCCATCCTGTACATAAATATTAAGTTAGTTATTCATGATTATAGCATTAAACCGAACTAAATTAGTAACTATTCATGATGGCTAGTAATCAGTAATTAATTAAGCATGTTATTCGAACTGTGTTCTATGGCCGCGCAAATGAACCTCAACACGTGACGCGGAGAGCAGTATTACGACTTGCTAATTAGGTTTTAGTGTATAATATTATTATTGAGTTAAGCGACTGTAGCCTAGGGGTGAACAGGTTGGGCTAGCAATCAGAAGGTCCCAGGTTCGATCCCCGGTGGGGCATGCACCAATGGATGAATTTTCATCTATGTGCATAATTTACAGTTCGCTAACGGTGAGGGAAAACATCGTGAGGAAACCTACCTATGCCTCGGGATTAGGTAATAGTCAGTTCCTGTATACACGGCAACAAGGTTCACCACCTGTCACGTTGGGTGCTGACTATCTGGTGAAACGTGGGCTTTGAGTTGGTTAACACCTCCACAATGTGGTGGTGTATGGCCACTCAAACCTCTGACTACCCCCGAATGGGGATAAAAGTCGTGACGTTACAGTTACAGAGTTACGCTTCATTCACATAAGGAAAACGACAATGTTTACCCGGTACATTTTTGACAGATAATGGCCGTATTCGGCACCAGTATACCCATGGACCAATTACTAAGGGGATTGGCCCTAAGCAACTCGGCCGAGTGGTCGGCCTAGTACTAACATCGACATAAAACGAAGCGAGTAGTTCAACTATTTACCGGTAGATAGAACAATGAAAATGAAAAAACAATGACCACGTTTTTTTTCAAACATATATCTAATAAGGGCACCTCTTTCTTTAGTCTTTACTCTGTGAGTATACCGTAAAAAGTATGGCCAACGCGTTGTCGTCACAGTGCGAACGACCGCTTATAGTAGAGTCTTGAAATAGTTCTCTATGTCAGATTGTCGATAAGTAGGTAGTATGGACCTCATATACTAGGTAAGGTGTTAACATAATGTTCATTTTTCCTCTAAAATAACTAGATTCCTAATCATATTTATTACCAGTACATAACCCAGTATCGCTTGAGTCCTGAAAACTGTTTTGTACATACAATTCAATTTTCAGGGAAAACCTCCAGCATACGCTGACCACTCTTTATTATTGACACCCATAGTAAAGAGAGCTCAGCTTATACTGGCCGTGTTGGGTTGTATAGCCAACTGTATTATAATATTAAAAAAATCATACTACCATATCAACGAAAATACCCCAAAGGCTATCTCCAAAAAACTAGACCTCCGTAAAAATAAATATATCCTCTTACATGTACTTATTTTCAGTACACTGGAGAGGTCAGCACATAATGGTAAGTGGTGACCGTTGACTACACGCACGCAATCCACTTAGCGTCGTGTGGCAGCTTGTAAACGGAACCCGACACTACGGAACCCATTACCACCAGATGCAGAAGAATATGGTCTACAAACATGCATAAGGAACTTTAACAATATTTTTTTAAAGTCCTATTATATCACTAATTTATGTATACAGGGTGACTGCAAAATCGTATGCAATATGTGAAACTATTGATTCAGATAAAGTATAAATCACTGCTTCGGGTGGTTGCGGGTTCGATTCCCGCCAGAGGCAAATTTCGGAAACGGCCTTTTCGTAATTTGCCCTGGTCCGGGTGTCACTGGGTTCGTCCCCAGCCCATTGTATGGTAGCCATAGTACAAGCGATGCTTAGTTCGGGACCATACAGTTGGTGTTTCAGTATGACGATACACAGTTAATAATAACTGCACAGATAAGCAAGTAATCATAAACTCAGTTAGTACAAATAATTGGGTCGGGCATATTCACTCCGAATAAATATTGGTAATCAGTCACTAAGAAAATAAATAATCATCAGTACTGTATAACGTCAGTGTCAAAACATTAAGAGAAGTTCAAAGTTACTCTCAATCAAGTTTAAAGTCACCGTTAAATTATTCCAGGGTTGTCACATCATCCCGGGTGTCGGGATAAAAGAAGCGAAGCTAATCCGGCGAGTCGAGATAATTAAATCACTCCAGTGCCCCCGACGAACATAAACCTGCTTAGTGATGTCGAGAAGACGAGGATGAATGTTATCCAGGAGTTGGAGTTAGTTAATCTATACTATCATCTGAAACTTAGTTGTATTGTGTTCTGTATGTTAGATATTTGTTGGTTCAATAGGGTATTTGAAGGTCTGCAAGTTCAATTCAAGTGTTTTAGAATGTTTGTTTGTCTGTCTTCCCATTATCTAAAAACGGCTGAACCGTTAGATTACTCCGTTTAAATTAACGGAGTTTTCACTATTAGATAGCTTATGGCTAGACTTAAAAAATAGGGTAATCCCGGCTTTAACAACTGGGTGACCGAAGAGAATGTATGAAGGGAATAATGAAAGTGGACGAAGCGAAACAAGTGTGTAAGGATCGTAGCAAGTGGAAAGAAGTGGTATCTGCCTACCCCTCCGGGAAACAGGTGTGATTATATGTATTTATGTGAAGAGGTAAAATGATTTTCTTGCTTATTTGCTTACAATATGTTATCTATTGTTTGTTGATTAATGTTCCCACAATAACCTGAATCATATCGTAGAGCATTAAATTATTGCCAACGATTTTGATGTCACCCTGTATAATGTAGAGCTCAACCCACTATCTAAATAGTCTGCAATACAAATTAAAGCCACATTTAGTGCTTAATTTTCAACCTGCTCACAATTCAGCCAAATCAGAAGTTTAATGGATTCATTAGAGAACGAAGTATGATGAATAGCTTCATTTAGTTCCATAGGCGTTTCTACAACATGCACATGCCGCGCGAGGCTGCTCACCCACATGCCTCCCGAAGCACGACGTTTGCCTTAGTCGCATGCCGCGCGAGGCAAATGGCGAGGCAACTGACACTCTAGACAGAGACGGGTATACCCGAGCAATCAGTTTGACACGTTTGAAATCGTTCTGTCTCATGACTATACCAAACTAGGCGACGCAAATGACAGCGCTCAGGTGAGGCAGGACGCGCATTTGCCCCACGCGAGACAAGTCAAATTTCGTAAGGCAAATTGCCTCGCGCGGCATGTGAGACATCTGGACGTGGCTGATGCATTGCTCATCATTTGAACATTTTGATGATCAATTCAAATTTGTGGAAACATTATTTACTAAGCGATTGTAAAAAAATAAAAACCGGCCAAGTGCGAGTCGGACTCGCGCACGAAGGGTTCCGTACCATTCTATAAAAACGGCAATCATGTCTGTTGTATGGGAACCCCACTTAATTTTTTTTTATTCTGTTTTAGTATTTGTTGTTACAGCTGCAACAGAAATACAAATTTTATTCTGACTTTTCGGATAGTTTTGATAAAATCTATTGCTCAATTCGAAATTGTATCCATAAAGGGCTATGGTAACTAAAGAGTGCACAGTATGTGCCAGCATTCAAGTCAATATTGATAAACACATTATCTATTTGAGTATAACCCGTTGTGGTAACAACACGAGGAAGTTTTGAATTTAAACCAATATGGTCAAAATATTTTTTTAAAGGTTCCTTTTCATTAGATTCCAGTAAGTCTACATTAAAATCCCCGCACACTATAGTCGGAGGCAACGGGAGTATTCTGCCATCAAATATGACACTATGAAAGCAATACAACAATTTTCAATCGATCGAAACCTAGAGATAACGCAAAACTTGTCAATAGCAGGCGAATTTTGGTCGTGACTATATTGCGATCTGAAAAACGAAACCATAGCGCGATCTAGGAGCTCATCTAGCGTCATCTAGTGGTGCGTAGCGGTACTATTATTTTATATATTATGAGGTTCTTATTTTATATTATCTTTGTTATAGCAACAATTATTTACTCTTTGCCACCTCACTCCCATAAAAAAAAACTGCTCAACATCAGGCGGGCTGTACGCTTTTTTGCCACCTCAGTCCCATAATTGTTAGTACACACCTGCAATAATAGGTACATAAAGTACACAAATAAATAAATACACATTCTGTGAAAAACTATTACAACGCCATCTATAGTTCTAATACTCTGTGCTTGAAACTCCGAATGCATTTGAAACTTGATTTACAAATATGTTTACGTACGTAAACAATGTATTTGCACAAATCAGTTTAGTGTTAACATTATTTTAATTTAAGCTGTGGGCGACAAAAAAAATGCGAATTACTCAAAAAAAAAAACAACTCATAGTAAGATTCGAACCTAATACCCACATACACGTGATGCGAATTACTCAAAAAAAAAACAACTCATAGTAAGATTCGAACCTAATACCCACATACACGTGGACTAACGCCTTAACCATACGGCTAAGATGATCTCTAGTATTGCACTCGAATTATTATACTACTTATGACACTGTAATGCCAATGATATCATAACAATGTTAGATGGCGCTACTTTGACTGGTACTATTAATTTAAAACTTATTTATGGGTCAAAAATGTAGTTTTACATTTCTTTTTTTTGTCAACAATTTATCTAAAATATGTCATAATGATCACTCATGGTTAAAATGTTAGTTTTCTCTTTATATATTGTTTAATTTATGAGTTATCAATAAAAACGCCAAAAATATCGAGTTTATTGTATGGGGACCCCCTTTATTTTTAAGTTTTATTTTATTTTTAGTATTTGTTGTTGTAGCGGCAACAGAAATACACATTCTGTTAAAATTTCATGTCTCAAGCTATTACCGTTTGTTAGATACAGCCCGCTGACAGACAGACGGACAGACAGACAGACAGACAGACAGACAGACAGACGGACAGCGTAGGCTTAGTAATAGGGTCCCGTTGGCACCCTTTGGGTACGGAACCCTAAAAAAATACAAATGTCGATTTACCTCGGCCACATGTAACATACATACCGAGCGCGAGATGCAAAGAGAACAAAATTGTCATCAAGTCTATATTTTCTGAATTATCTATTCCTCTATTATCTCTATCTAAGGTCCACCCCCTTATCACTTGTTCCCAAACCAAATTAAACGCACCGACTCCATCAAAGCCATGCAAACTCGAAGGATCACACTTGATCCTATTCAATACTCACGGTACAAGCCAAATTTAACTTTACCAGTGCGAAGTTTTAATTGAATTTACCATGGTTATACTTTTGTAATTACTTAAAGTATTTTGGTAACGGTCGATGTGTGGGTGCGAGTGTTTAGGAGCGTCCACATACAAAGTCGACACGACACTGCTCACTCGAATGTATTGCATAGACCTATAGACAATAGATTTTTAGCGCCGACATACACGGACTGCTTGTCGACAGCTCTAGAGCAGTTGGTTGCAGTTTGGTTGCAGTCGACCGCATCGACCGCCCGCCGACTGCTTGACAAGCAGTTCGTGTATGGCGGCGCTTAGGGTTCCGTACCCAAAGGGTGCCAACGGAAACCTATTTCTAAGACTCAGCTGTCCGTCTGTCAGTAGGCTGTATCTCACGAACCGTAATAGGTAGAGAGTTGAAATTTTCACAGAATGTGTATTTCTGTTGCCGCTACAACAACAAATACTAAAAAATAAAATATAATTCAAAAATAAAAATAAACCCCCTTACAAGAAATTTGAAATTTTGGACACTTTTATTCTACGGTGGTACGGAACCTTTAATATGCGAGTCCGACACGCACTTGGGCGGTTTTTAGGGTTCCGTACCCAAAGGGTGCCAACGGGACCCTATTACTAAGCCTACGCTGTCCGTCTGTCTGTCTGTCTGTCTGTCTGTCTGTCTGTCTGTCTGTCTGTCTGTCTGTCTGTCTGTCCGTCTGTCTGTCAGCGGGCTGTATCTAACAAACGGTAATAGCTAGAGACATGAAATTTTCACAGAATGTGTATTTCTGTTGCCGCTACAACAACAAATACTAAAAATAAAATAAAACTTAAAAATAAAGGGGGTCCCCATACAATAAACTCGATATTTTTGGCGTTTTTATTGATAACTCATAAATTAAACAATATATAAAGAGAAAACTAACATTTTAACCATGAGTGATCATTATGACATATTTTAGATAAATTGTTGACAAAAAAAAGAAATGCAAAACTACATTTTTGACCCATAAATAAGTTTTAAATTAATAGTACCAGTCAAAGTAGCGCCATCTAACATTGTTATGATATCATTGGCATTACAGTGTCATAAGTAGTATAATAATTCGAGTGCAATACTAGAGATTATCTTAGCCGTACGGTTAAGGCGTTAGTCCACGTGTATGTGGGTATTAGGTTCGAATCTTACTACGAGTTGTTTTTTTTTTGAGTAATTCGCATTTTTTTTGTCGCCCACAGCTTAAATTAAAATAATGTTAACACTAAACTGATTTGTGCAAATACATTGTTTACGTACGTAAACATATTTGTAAATCAAGTTTCAAATGCATTCGGAGTTTCAAGCACAGAGTATTAGAACTATAGATGGCGTTGTAATAGTTTTTCACAGAATGTGTATTTATTTATTTGTGTACTTTATGTACCTATTATTGCAGGTGTGTACTAACAATTATGGGACTGAGGTGGCAAAAAAGCGTATAGCCCGCCTGATGTTGAGCAGTTTTTTTTTATGGGAGTGAGGTGGCAAAGAGTAAATAATTGTTGCTATAACAAAGATAATATAAAATAAGAATCTCATAATATATAAAATAATAGTACCGCTACGCACCACTAGATGACGCTAGATGAGCTCCTAGATCGCGCTATGGTTTCGTTTTTCAGATCGCAATATAGTCACGACCAAAATTCGCCTGCTATTGACAAGTTTTGCGTTATCTCTAGGTTTCGATCGATTGGAAATTGTTGTATTGCTTTCATAGTGTCATATTTGATGGCAGAATACTCCCGTTGCCTCCGACTATAGTGTGCGGGGATTTTAATGTAGACTTACTGGAATCTAATGAGAATGCACCTTTAAAAAAATATTTTGACCATATTGGTTTAAATTCAAAACTTCCTCGTGTTGTTACCACAACGGGTTATACTCAAATAGATAATGTGTTTATCAATATTGACTTGAATGCTGGCACATACTGTGCACTCTTTAGTTACCTAGCCCTTTATGGATACAATTTCGAATTGAGCAATAGATTTTATCAAAACTATCCGAAAAGTCAGAATAAAATTTGTATTTCTGTTGCCGCTGTAACAACAAATACTAAAACAGAATAAAAAAATATTTAAGTGGGGTTCCCATACAACAGACATGATTGCCGTTTTTATAGAATGGTACGGAACCCTTCGTGCGCGAGTCCGACTCGCACTTGGCCGGTTTTTTATAGCTGCTTTTGGGACGAATTTAGCTACGGTTTAGTTTTAGTGTTAGCAACAGCTAATCTAAACTTATTGATTGCAATTGGATAACTTCCAAAAAAGTCGCTCACGAGTCCAATAGGGCTGCTCACTCAAATATTTCATAATCCGACCCATAGACAATAGTTTATTCTAGATCCGACGAAAAGCAATTTTAACACAAAAACAACTGAACTAACCACATTCGTTACGTTGGCAATCCCCGGACAGAAGGCTGTCAATCGAAAGCGGATCTTCGGATTTTGCAGATAAAATATATTTTCGTTTGGAAGACTCTGGGTGGATTAATCGTGTGATTTATCAAGACTGATGTACCGGACTTGATTCCGGAACTTGGTTTGTTTAACAGTTACTGCAGGGAGGATATCCGCATTGCCGCCTACATGCGGTTTGTGTGCGATGAATTCAATTTAAAACAATAAGTTTAAGTGCCACAGTACTTGACGGGCCCGTTGGCGTGGTTGGCTAAAATTCGGCCTTTCACGCTGCAGGTCGTGGGCTCGATTCATACCCGGGACATGCATTTGTGTGCATGAACATGTCTGTATGTCCAGAGTCTGGATGTAATTATGTATATATTTACAAACAAAAAGTAGTATATGTAGTAATATCAGCTATCTGGTTTCCATAGTACAAGCTCTGCTTAGTTTGGGTTGGCCGTGTGTAAAAAGAATGTCCCAGGATATTATTATTTACTAAATTGTAGGTACCATACAAGGGAACTATGCCGTCATCGGCGACCGCGAATTACAACATTAGGTACCATTGGCCGTTTTTCCACTAGCCGGCACGGCACCGGCGACGGCGCGGCGACAGCTTTTTGCGGGGTTGTCATTGGTCAGTGACCACTGCGCAGGAGGCCATCGTCGTGCCGGTGCCGGTGCCGTGCCGGCTAGTGGAAAAACGCCCATTCAATAGAACTATGCGATCACTGGTGAAGCGCGCTCCACATTCACGCCGTGAACACCCGCGAACGCATTGTTTACGCAGCGTGAACAATGCGTTCGCGGGTGTTCACGGCGTGAATGTGGAGCGCCCTTTACCGCGTATTGAAGCTTTAGGTACCATTCAGGGGAACCATGCGGTCGCCGGTGACCGACAATAATAGATTTTCAATAGCTGGTGTCACTTATACGCTACTTTGTTGATAAAGGATAGACAAAAAATACTGCACGATGATTAATTTTAATGCTTTCACCATAATATTCATTTTGGGTACCAAAAAGTAGCTGAACATTGTAAAAGGCTAAATACAATTACGACGACAATAAAATGTTAATTCAAGGCGCGAAAAGAGCCACAATTCAAATTAACATTCAAGTCCCTTCGGAATACAACACATTTTACTCAGTTATAAAAAATATTATATTTAAAGAGAAACATTTTTTGAATTTGGAAAAAGAAAATACGTTTAAAACCACATCAAGAACTGGCATTAAAAAAGAACTAGTCATGAACTAGCGTAGCCGCTGGACAGATTGGGGTGACACGTATTTGTTTGTTTGTTTGTATTTTATTGCTGTGGACGCAAAAAACAAACAGTAAAAGAGAGTGAGGTTCCATTGAATCAATTCTATAGGGTGTGTTGAATAATCCTGACCAATGGAGTTGTATCTATCATTTTTGCATTCTGAATTTAAATTGACTGATAAAATCTGACGCTCATATGCAGGGTTTAAAAAAACAAATTAAAAAATAAGCAGAAAACATGTCAATAATTGTCAAAATGACGATCTCTTGAAGCAGTGGTTTGAGAATAAGCTGCTCAGCTCACTGCATAGGTGGCTGCGGGTTTGATTCTCGCCAGAGGCAAATTTATGAAACGGCCTTTTCGTAATTTGATTGATTGATTTATTTTTACTCTACAAAAGAATCCACTTATGTAAATATTGAAAATCGAAAAGGTAACGTATTACTGTGAGCGTATTTTTTCGAACTGGAAACTTTATACACGCGAATCGAGTTGAAATAAAAATATGAAAACATATTGAAACAGGCGCCGGTAACGAGGACATCGGTTCGTAGCGAGTTTTGAAACAAAGCGTCGGTTTAGCCAAGTTGGCTTTTAAAAATATTCACAACGGGAAATTGGATTTTGTTGTCATCTAAATTATATCGTTAGGACATCGTGGAGGACGTATTAACGTCAATGTTTTGTTCCATGAATGTTATTTTTTAAAGAACTTTAACCCTGATAGATATTATATAGACCATCGAGCAAATAGTCGCTCTATATCGATGATATAGACTTTCCTTTTCTTTTTATGTTACTAAGGTGGCACACAAACGTACGACTCGCCTGATGTTAAGCAGCCCGCCTAGACAAGTGGCATGAACGCTAATTGAATAGAATAGAATAGGCTTCACAATGTATGGAAATGACATTACACGCTGTATGTAGATCACGTGACTTATGTCATTTCCATACATGAAGCGTAGTGATTTGAAGGAACGCTTGTAGACGTCAGCAACTTGCCTAGAGTCTCTGTTACCGTAGCCTACAGATGCTTGCAATATCAAAGGCATCGCTCGCACGTTGCCAACTAGAATGGGAATGGGACAAAGGGAGGGGAAGGGGTTGGGCTTCCGTCTCTCCCAAACATCATACCCAAACTCACTTAACGCCGATCTTCTGTGAGAGAGTCGTACCTACTGCCCCGGTCGAGCCAGAATTTATATGAGCTGCAGTCAACTGATTAAATGTTACAGTTATAACGAATAAACTCATATCATAAAACTATTTTTTATTTCCATAAAATAATAATGTAACCCCGTTTAGATACAAGTTCTAAAAATAAAGGCGGATGAATTCTAAATATGATAAACGTGTATCAACTCGTGTGTAAGAGTTCGTTGGTTTTGATCCCTTAAGTGTGTTAAATTGATTAAATGCTTATGATCCTAATTTGCTAGCTAAAAGTATAAATTTAGCAACTGTTTTGTAACATATTTTAGGAAAAGTGAGCATGTTTGAACAAATTAGGCACATTTTATTCATTAGCACCACTGAATTCAAAAAGTGGTTCAAAAAGTGACGACAAAAAATTAAAATTTTTGGACTACTCAGTCTCTTTCTTCTACAAGAACCTGCACATTTTTGTAATATTTTAGCACACATTGTGTCCTTATATTGGCCGATTTTCCACTGCACGGCACGGCACCGACAACGGCACAGTGACAGCTTTTTGCGGAGTTGTCATTGGTCAGTAACCAATGACAACTGGTCACTGACCAATGAAAATGCTGCCGCCATGCCGGTGCCGTTGCCGTGCCGTGCAGTGGAAAATCGGCCAATATAAGGACACAATGTGTGCTAAAATATTACAAAAATGTGCAGGTTCTTGTAGAAGAAAGAGACTGAGTAGTCCAAAAATTTTAATTTTTTGTCGTCACTTTTTGAACCACCCTGTTTAGAGAATCTGAATAGATGTGTCCATATGGCACGCATGCCTCACCCGAGCACTCATATTATGACATTACGTCTATGCGTTCCGACGTCAAAAGTGAGTGCTCGCGCGAGGCATGCGCCTGATGCAGACGCCGCCATTAATAATACCTAGGTACATTCAAACACACACACACACATACGTCACGACTATTATCCCCATTCGGGGGTAGTCAGAGGCTTGAGTGGCCATACACCACCACATTTTGCAGGTATTAACCAACTCAAAGCCCACGTTTCACCAGATAGTCAGAACCCAACGTGACAGGTGGTGAACCTTGTCGCCGTGTATACAGGAACTGACTATTACCTAATCCCGAGGGATAGGTAGGTTTCCTCACGATGTTTTCCCTCACCGTCATTCAAAACATTCAACATAAAAATATAAACTGAAAAATAATTTGCTCCGTGGACCAAACCACTATTTCACGTGCCAATCGATGCATCCAGATGCCTCGCACACCTCGCCCGACCACTCATATTATGACATTATGTATATTCATTTCGACGTAAAAACTAAGTACTTGGGCGTGGCATGCGCGTGATATAAACGCAGCCATTAAGGTGAACGCTTCAATATTCAAAATGTTGTAGCATCTAAATGCGCAACGAATATACAACTTCTAAATTTTATTCTGAACAAGAAAAAGATTCCCTTTCCAGCTTCCCTCAGTTGTTGGGAATAAATCCAGGCTGAAAAGTTTATACGCTCAACTTGAAAAGATACCCAAGGGTGTCGGAATACAAAATGTTTAAAGGCAGCCCGAAAATTCAATTCGTTACTTAATATTCTTTACACAGTGGTGAGCGACGCAAAAATTTCTCACAGAGCGATAACACTACATAATATTTTTTTCGGAGGAAGTCTTTTGCATAGAAATCTGAGATTGGCTTTGTCCGGACGCACAAACAAGCGAAGTTGCTCAAAGGCATTCGAGCACAGGAAACGATTGGATTGGACGAATAAGAACTCCTCTTTTTAGGGTTCCGTACCCAAATGGTGCCAACGGGACTCTATTACTAAGCCTACGCTGTCCGTCTGTCTGTCTGTCTGTCTGTCTGTCTGTCTGTCTGTCTGTCCGTCTGTCTGTCAGCGGGATGTATCTCACGAACCGTAATAGCTAGAGAATGTGTATTTCTGTTGCCGCTACAACAACAAATACTAAAAATAAAAAACGTTTAAAAATAAAGGGTTCCCCATACAATAAACTCGATATTTTTTACGTTTTTATTTTTAACTCATAAATTAAACTATATATAAAGGGAATTTGTTGACAAAAAATATTGTATAACTATTTTTTTTTACCAATTAATTTACTTTTAAGCGCCATCTAGTCGCATATGTGTAAACTAACATTTACACAGAATGAATATCAACTACTAAAAATTAAGACGAGGGTTCGAAATTTGGTTGATTTTCTATTCTACTTTTTCTTTAAGTAAGTATGTGGACTAGGAATCTTATATTTAGATGTATGATTTTTGACTATATTATCTTGAGTATCCTTAAATCCAAATCACGATTTGATGAAATATTCTCGATAAAAAAAAATTATGAAATGAGCTCTAATTATTTACAATTTTCCTTGCTACCACGATGTTTTTACGATTTAGATCACGAAATTATTTCTAAAACATAGCAAATAATGATATCTAAACTACCCTTCAACCATATTTTTAATTCATGAAGTAGTTTTTTTTTAATTCAAGAAAATGTGGTTTGGCGCTTACGTTGTTTATTTCCGAGCGCGCGCACAATATCGCCATCTCACATTTTAAGTACTTGAACTAACCATGTCTCTCTCTAACTTTGTATTGTCAGTGTCCAAAGGGACTTGTTCGACGTCGGACCTGTGACGGATTTTTTAAAAAATATTACGAAAAAATATTACGGTCGTGCCACATTACAGGTACAGTACAGTATTTACAGTCCGCCGACGCCTATGATAAATAAATAAATATCCTTGGAAATTCTTTTACACATGACTACCAGCGGGGCTATTATATAACTCTGTTGACAGCTCATAGTGAACAACTACCGGCAAAGTTATCATCGATTGGCTGTCAAACAGCTAGTTTCGTATTACCTATCTCCAGTTATCAACTGAAATGACGTCATCTCGTTGATGGTCACCGGTGTGTAGTTTGACAGGAGTTTTTGTATCGATAAACCAACTATTGGTATTACGTAAGGCAAATGGACATCAAAACGTTAGTCACTGGACTTGTCAAAGAGGTTCGCGAAAGCAACTACTAAAGGCTGGTGATTTATAAGTTTTCAGTGATCATCACTATTAACTGATAATGTTAAAAATAAAGAGAAGGGGTTTATAGCGTGTGCGATATACGGATATTCTTTTTGGAAGGATTAATTGTTTATTTGGTCAAAGCAAGGAATTTTTATGGGTCAAAGGTAATAGGCAACCATAGATTTATGATTAAGTAGTTCGCTATGAAGGCAAACTACCTAGTTAAGTTAAATTTGGTATTGCAAACATCTATAATGATGATGATAGACTATGGTAACTGCTTAACATCAGGCGGGCCGTTCGCCTACGCGGCCATACGCCGTCTTAGTATATAAAGAAAGAAAGAAAGAAAAACATTTATTCGGCATGCACCAATGGATGAATTTTCATTTATGTGCATTATTTACAGTTCGCTTACGGTGAGGGAAAACATCGCATCGTGAGGAAACTATCCCTCGGGATTAGGTAATAGTCAGTTCCTGTGTACACGGCGACAAGGTTCACCACCTGTCACGTTGGGTTCTGACTATCTGGTGAAACGTGGGCCTTGGGTTGACTCTTAATACCTCCATAATGTGGTGGTGTCTGGCCACTCAAGCCTCTGACTACCCCCGAATGGGGAGTCGTGACGTTATTATTATTTTTTTATTTATTTTACCATCGACCTACACCTACAGGAACAAAACCAGCATCTTAGAAAAACACAAGTAAACATCCGCTTGACTCCCGAGATAAACAGTAAACGTAGTGGTTACATCCTCTTTGGTAAACAACTTACCTATTTATTATAAAACAAACTGTCAACTTTTCATGTCTCGAAAAAAGAAGAAGAAGAACTTGTCATGTCAAATGTCTATAAACCGTTTAAAATAAAATGTACTCCAAAATGGCGTCCTGTAACGCTCTAAGTTGCTTTAAAGGTGTTATTCAACTTAGCCGTATAATAGTCGATGAAAAATAGAGGTGTCAAGACGTGTGCTGAAGAGCACCGGAAGTCAGCGCATAGTCACTGAACCTTGATATCCATTCACCGAGATACATAATACCAATTTTATGTCATTCTCAGTTACCATCAAAGTTCGGTGAACAACCGAAGCCAGTTATCAACTGAGTTATGTAATAGCCCAGCTGATCCCAAACTAAGCAGAGCTTGTACTATGGAAACCAGATAACTGATATTACTACATATACTACTTTTTGTTTGTAAATACAAACTAAATATACACTTAATTACACCTGGACTCGGGACATGCGGACATGTTCATGCACACAAATGCATGTCCTGGGCAGGAATCGAACCTACGACCTGCACTGCAGCGTGATTTTCGTTTGCTTTTCCTTGTCTTGTGTAATTTCTTTTCAACTCTTGTCATTTTGTGTCATCTCTTGTCATTTTGTGTCATCCCTTGTCATTTCATAGTTATTCGTGTAATTTCTGTAAAAACTCCCTATTTCGCTTACTGTTATATACTTGCAGCATGGTCTTGGGCCGACAGTGGGAATACATTGCTTGTCAAAACAATGGAGTCGCTTTATTGCGTTTGTTGTAGGTATGGATGGGCAAGTAATAAATATATCATACATCAATAAATTATCGTAAAAAATAACATTACAGATATGGATAGGAAAATGTTTGTCCGTCCTATTCAATCTATCTAAATATATAAGAATCAAAGTCCTGATTGACTGACTGACTGACTGACTGACTGACTGACTGACTGACTGACTGACAGACAACGCACAGCCTAAACCGCTGATCGTAGAGACTTGAAATTTGGAGGGTGGGTTTGTCTTGATGTGTAGAGGTGTACTAAGAAAGGGTTTTTTGAAATTCAACCCCTAAGGGGGTAAAATAAGGGATGAAAGTTTGTATGGAAGTTCGTCATTTTTGAAGTTAGAATTATGTAAATTGCTGATTAGGTGTCTTTTGAAAAATAAAAAAATATGGGTTTCAGGGTTTTTGAAAATTCGACCCCTAAGGGGGTAAAATAGGGGATAAAAGTTTGTATGGAAGTCCCGTCATTTTTGAAGTTAGAATTACTTAAATTGGTGATTAGGTGTCTTTTTAAAAATAAAAATGAGTAATTTCAGGGTTTTTGAAAATTCAACCCCTAAGGGGGTAAAATAGGGGAATGAAAGATTGTGTTTAGATTTCTTTCGTGTTTTTGGAAATTCAACCCCTAAGGGGTGAAATGTGGAGTGAAAGTTTGTATAGGGGTGGTCGAGTTTTGTTATTTTGACGGGAAAGGGGAAAACGGGGTCAAGGGATGTTTTAATAAATCATCCATATCTCGATATTGGTTATGATTGCTTATTTGAATTGATCAGACTGGGGTTTCCGTATTTTTAATCATTTTGACGAGAAAGGGGAGAGCGGGGTCAGCGCATGTTTAGTCATCCATATCTCAAAATTGGTTATGATTGTTCATTTTAAATAATCAGACTGGGGTTTCAGCGTGTTTAATATTTTGAAGGAAAAGGGGAGAGCGGGGTCAGCGAATGTTTAGTCATCCATATCTCGAAATTGGTTATGATTGTTCATTTTAAATAATCAAACTGGGGTTTCGGCGTTTTTAATATTTTGAAGGAAAAGGGGAGAGCGGGGTCAGCGAATTTTTAGTCATCCATATCTCGAAATTGGTTATGATTGTTCATTTTAAATAATCAGACTGGGGTTTCAGCGTCTTTAATATTTTGAAGGAAAAGGGGAAAGCGGGGTCAGCGAATGTTTAGTCATCCATATCTCGAAATTGGTTATGATTGTTCATTTTAAATAATCAGACTGGGGTTTCAACGTTTTTAATATTTTGAAGGAAAAGGGGAGAGCGGGGTCAGCGAATGTTTAGTCATCCATATCTCAAAATTGGTTATGATTGTTCATTTTAAATAATCAGACTGGGGTTTCAGCGTTTTTAATATTTTGAAGGAAAAGGGGAGAGCGGGGTCAGCGAATGTTTAGTCATCCATATCTCGAGATTGGTTATGATTGTTCATTTTAAATAATCAGACTGGGGTTTCAGCGTTTTTAATATTTTGAAGGAAAAGGGGAGAGCGGGGTCAGCGAATTTTTAGTCATCCATATCTCGAAATTGGTTATGATTGTTCATTTTAAATAATCAGACTGGGGTTTCAGCGTTTTTAATATTTTGAAGGAAAAGGGGAGAGCGGGGTCAGCGAATGTTTAGTCATCCATATCTCGAAATTGGTTATGATTGTTCATTTTAAATAATCAAACTGGGGTTTCGGCGTTTTTAATATTTTGAAGGAAAAGGGGAGAGCGGGGTCAGCGAATGTTTAGTCATCCATATCTCGAAATTGGTTATGATTGTTCATTTTAAATAATCAGACTGGGGTTTCAGCGTTTTTAATATTTTGAAGGAAAAGGGGAGAGCGGGGTCAGCGAATTTTTAGTCATCCATATCTCGAAATTGGTTATGATTGTTCATTTTAAATAATCAGACTGGGGTTTCAGCGTTTTTAATATTTTGAAGGAAAAGGGGAGAGCGGGGTCAGCGAATGTTTAGTCATCCATATCTCGAAAATGGTTATGATTGTTCATTTTAAATAATCAAACTGGGGTTTCGGCGTTTTCAATATTTTGAAGGAAAAGGGGAGAGCGGGGTCAGCGAATGTTTAGTCATCCATATCTCGAAATTGGTTATGATTGTTCATTTTAAATAATCAGACAGGGATTTCAGCGTTTTTAATATTTTGAAGGAAAAGGGGAGAGCGGGGTCAGCGAATGTTTAGTCATCCATATCTCGAGATTGGTTATGATTATTCATTTTAAATAATTGGGGTATAAGCTGAGCTGAATATGGTAGAATCATTTCGTAAATCAACACCCAAAAGGGGGAAACTAAAGGTAGAAAAGTACGGCAGAAAAATATGTTTGTACCCGATTGACTTGAAACTTAGTATGCATAGGGTAGGTGAGGGAGGAAGGGGAAGACGTAAGGTAGGGGGATGTTGAAGGGGGAGGGGAAAGGGAAAGGGAAACGGAGGGGGAGGGAGCAGAAGGAAGAGAGGGGAGGAAAAGGGGTGGAGAAGGGGAGGGGGATTAGGGATTTTGGCTCTATATACCTACCTACCAAAACACGCATTCACCGAATTAGGTACCGTGATAAAGTTTGTATGGCTCCAATAAAAATCATGAAATAAAATTATTTTTATAAAAAAGCAAATACTGACTTAAAAAACCCTGGCGCACTAAAAAGTCTTAAGTCACTTGCCCGGTTTTTTTTTATTTTTAAGTCTACGCGGACGAAGTCGCGGGCAAAAGCTAGTTATATTATAAACGAAAGTAACTCTGTCTGTTACCTTTTCACGGCTAAACCGCTGAACCAATGTTGATGAATTTTGGTATGGAGATAGACTGGGTCTTGGCGGAGAACATAGGCTACTTTTTAGGGTTCCAAAGGGTGCTAACGGGACCCTATTACTAGGCCTACGCTGTCCGTCTGTCTGTCTGTCCGTCTGTCAGCGCGGGCTGTATCTCACGAACCGTAACAGGTAGAGAGTTGAAATTTTCACTGAATGTGTATTTCTGTTGCCGGTGCAGAACAAATACTAAAAATATAATAACATTTAAAAATAAATATCAAGTCTCAAACTTGATATTTTTGATGTGTTTATTCTACGGTGGTACGGAACCCTTTATGTGCGAGTCCGACGCCTTCAGATCTTATGAATGTTTTCTTGAAATAAATATAGTGTATTTTAAGTAATTAACTGGCCAACCCTCAGGTCCTACCTACCATGTTAGGATCTTTTTCGTTCTAGCGGGTGTAAACCGTGATTTAACGAGTTAATGTGATAATTTTTGTATTTAAATTATTCAATTCAATGTATTTGTTTCAGACATAGTCCAATATTGATTATTAAAATTATTATAATTTCACAATAAATATAAAACAATAAATAAAAGTAAAATTAAATTTAAAAAAATAATAATATTTATTTTTGATTTTTCATGTTTTATCATTAAAATACAATATAATATAACATAAATTAAAATAAAATACAATAAAATAAAAACCTACCCCTAATTAAACAAATACCGTCCGCGTGGGATACTGGCTGCATGTCCTCCCTGTATTCAAGCTGTTCCTGTTGTCAAGCGAATTTTTTGAGCAAGGAAAGAGCCAGCCCTCTTGTCACCTGTGGCGGTAACCAGTCTAAGGGTGATTTTGATAGATAAAAAAATAAAGATAAAAAGATAAACAAAAAATAAATGCATGGTTAAATCAATAAAATTAATAAAAACTGAAAATTAAATTAAAAAATAAATTTAATATGGTAAAAAAAAAATATTATGACACCGCTGATGACTTCATGATCGGCATCGAAGTTAAGTACCAAAGTATTCGTTTGCCTACGAAACATGAAAAAGATACTCATATCCGGCAGTCAGTCACTGACACAGAGTATGTACATTTTACCCGACTACGGTGCGCGGAGGGTTATGATTTTGACCGATATGACCGGTATGTATGTTCATCTGCTCCCGTATAACGTCCAAACTATTTTTATATCATAATAATTTGACTAATGAGATATCGTTGGACGCGTCTGGATCGTCCGCTGGTTATAGGCTATTATACGATCGAAATATTGTTATACGTATCTATCAGCATATTGTAGGTATAGTTTGTCTTCTTTTGACTTACTTTGTCTTCAGCAATAAAAACAACATAGAAATTAAATTATTTTTTTCAAATACACTCGACATAAAAATCCCATATAAAACGAAAAAAATATATTTGAATATTTTCATCCATTTCATCTATTTTAAAAGGTGCACTGGGACATATTATTTTAATTGTACAAATTAAACAATATTGTTCCTTCAAAAAATAACTATACATAGTCTACTCCATAGCTGTTCTGTCCTAGCTAAGCGAGAGGGATATATCCTTCGGCAGCTCACGCGACGCTAGCCACACCTCGAAACTAAAATTCATTTTTTTCTTGTATCGTCTTAAATAATATTATACGGTGGTTGGTACGGAACCCTCTACGTGCGAGTCCGACACGCACTTGGCCGGTTTTTTTCTGTAGAGGTCGAGTGCGGATTAACAGATCCATGGATGTGTTTTCATATTTTTTCTTGCTGGAAATGGAAAATTGAGCGCGAGAGATCAGTTTATATGTTAATACGGGAAATCCCTTGCTATTTGAAGTCAATCAGGCTAGTATTGTACCCATGATTGGAAGTTAATATGGATTCGTATATGAACAAAGGAGATTCATTATCATGCTTTTGTAGTAGTCATTGGCGGCGTCTTCATCGAGCGCATGCCTCACGCGAGCACTCAGTTTTGACGTCGGAACGCATAGACATAATGTCATAATATGAGTGCTCGAGCGAGGCTATGCGCGCCATATGGACCAATTAGATGTGTCCATATGGCGCGCATGCCTCACCCGAGCACTCATATTATGACATTGTGTCTATACGTTTCAACGTGAAAACTGAGTGATCACGCGAGGCATGCGCCTGATGTAGACACAGCCATTGAATTTTAAAATACTTAATTTCAACTTCTAGACATGCTTTGAAAAAAATATCGGAGTAATTGGTAGTAATTGGTAGTAATTGGTTAATCAGTTGCACTTTACTTGAAAATAGAAATACTAGTAATAGAACCAAGCTGTAGCCAATTCACTGCAGCTCAATACGGGCTGTGTCGACCGGGGTACCACCCTCTCCCAGAAGATCGGCGTAAAGTAGCGATTACAGCTGCGTTTCGTACGATGAGTGAGAGAGCTGGAAGCACAACGCACCCCTCCCTTCCCCTCCCACTATCCCACTTCCCTTAATATCAGCAACGCTCAAGCGATGCCTTTGGTATTGCAAGCAGCTATAGGCTACAGTAACTGCTTAACATCAGGCGGGCCGTAGCTTGTTTACCACCTTAGTCACGTAAAAAAGAAATCTTTCATGTATTCAGAGTATAATCCCGCTACCAAACTTGGTTCAAATTTCAAACAAAATAATCCAACAAACTTTGATTTCTCCGACTCTAATAAAACCTGTCCTGCGCCGTCACAGGGTAAACAACGTCTGTATAAACAAATTTCCCCTTCTATATTTACTTGTAAACGTATAATACGAGGCGTAACGAGTGGCTCTAACAAGTACGACTTCCTTTTGCTGTGACAACTAAGGGAGGGTGTAGACCGACCTAGAACAACGCTGGAATGGTAAACATTTTCACCAACTTTTTTGTTATTTCTTTTTAAAACGACAAAAACAACATAGGTATTAAAATATGTATATTTTTGAAAGGTTTTAGGATTTAAAATAAAACTGTCCTATACGTTTGAGTTGAGATATTAATAGTGATCAGAAAAAAAGTAAGTTTAAAAACTAAAACCCGACTACGGAAAAAACGCGCTCTAAAAAGTATGAAACAAGAAAATATTCTCATCTAGAGGATAGCCGTGGTCCGTGTAGGTCTTTTAGGGCCAAATGGCACATAAACACGGACCACGGCTATCCTCTAGATGAGAATATTTTCTTGTTTCATACTTTTTAGAGCGCGTTTTTTCCGTAGTCGGGTTTTAGTTTTTAAACTTACTTTTTATTCAATTCATCATCATCATCATCTCAGCCGAAAGACGTCCACTGCTGGACATAGGCCTCCCCCAAGGTTCGCCACAATGACCGGTCTTGCGCTGCCCGCATCCAGCGGATTCCCGCGACCTTCACCAGGTCGTCGGTCCACCTTGTGGGAGGCCTACCCACGCTACGCTTTCCGGTGCGCGCTTTATTCAATTATTTTGGAGTTATAGGTAACAATATATATATATTTTTGAAATGTGCTCATCAAGCTCTTTCATTTGATACCCCACACGGTTTCATTAAAAAATGGTTTTTTTTTTAGTTCATGACATTATGTCACCTAGAGGGCGCCATATGCAATTTTATGTGACGTCACATAGCCTATAACCAGCGCGCCATTAAGCCGCTTCTGACGATACCTCATTTGTCAAATTACGACAAGTAGTTTGGAAGTTAGGTGGGAACAGATGCACATACATACATACATACATACATAGATACATACATACCGGTCAAAATCATAACGCCTCCGTAGTCGGGTAAAAAAACGATTACTAGAGCGTGTTCGTTACATAAATAAAATACATAATGATCTTGATATATTCACCAGGTCGTCAGAAACAGGGGGTTACTTTGAAAAACGAAACGAAAGCTTCGGCTGAGGGATCGGGCGATTTCCTACTCCGAAAGTGTTATGGATCTGAAGTACGGATTCGATAATCGTGATTTTTGAAGTTTCATACGATCAAAACCATGTCAAACGCTGAAATCGTAGATGTCAAATAACTTTCAGAGTAGGATCCACGAAAGAAGAAACGTCAAATCACGATCATCGAATCCGTCCTTCGGATCCGTTCGCCCGATCCGTCAGCCGAAGATTTCGTTTCGTTTTTCAAAGTAATCCCCCTGATCACAACTGTGCTCGCAATAGAATACCACTATTCGTTCCTTCTTTTATTAATTTCACAATAATTAAATTAGTAGTTTACATATAATTTTTATTAATTGAGTAGATTATTACCAGCAAATTTATAGAAATTTAAGCCAGTTTACAATGGTTTTACAAAGCATCAGCATTAGGGACAAAAGTGATTTGTAATGCCAGTAACATAACTTTCTATAAATTTGGGGGTATGTCTTAGACCATTTGTAGGTTATCAAAATGTTTCTGTAACTACAAAAATCTATCTTTCTCAGTCATCATAACATCGTTCGGTCTCTTCGTACTATAATAATTGCACAAATCACATTAGTCTAGCAGTCTGCCAGCTCTCTTATATTTCCGTTTCATCTGGAGGCGGCGCAGCTGACACCAGATGCACGCTTCGTTAGCCTCAGCGGAGCGCGGCAAATCGGATTTCTTTGAGATGAAATTAGCAATAACTTTGAGCTATTAACACCTGATGTTGGGTATGAAGATAGCGCGATCGGTATTTGCCGTGAGATGGGAAAGGATTCGGTGGCGATTATTCAAAGTGTAATTTAGGAAATGGATTTGAAGAAAATGTGTTATATATAAAAGTATCCACAACCGCAACCGCGCCCGGGCAATCAAATATGATATTATGTTTACTTGGCCAGACTCCGAAACTGATTTCTCGGGCGCAGAGCGCCGGCATATGAAGACGCATCTAGTACGTGAATTTAGATGAGCTGACCGTGGCGTGCCTGAAAAATCACTTTTGACGTGTGACCATAAAGACATATAACGTCTTCTGATTATAATTGTTAATAAATTGTCATATCTTGTGGACGCGCCTATTGAGATGTTATTCAGCTTTACTATGTAGATATCAAACTACAGCACTCACTGTAGCACATAGACACGTTGCGCAACGACACGGATGTGTGTGTTATGTGTTTGAAACTCGTCCGCGCGCATCAAATGGCTAATTTGTATCAAAATATTACTGTGGGCTTTGTATGATAACCATTGCATAAAATAAAAGTCCCTTCTTTTCAATCATAACATTGGATCAATATCGAAACTAAACTAACTAAACTCAAGATGCTCCATTTCGTTTGTATTAATATTAAGTTAACATAATTTATCTACATCCAAATCCACTGTTTGCATTTCATCAGTAAATTCTTCATTAGCAAGCCCAACATCAATTACTTAATGCAAACATATTACTAATTAATCGATAGCATCTATAGCAACCGTAGTATCTTCCTCTCTACTATTTATCGATAGTAGCGTCTACGTCACTATCCCTTTTGCAATCATGATTCATTAAGCGACGATGCGATATCTTTGAAGAGGATTGGCAATCGCTTTGAACTATTAACACACTGATTTACGAAATAATTCGGAAATAGCAGATTCGGAATAATTATCTCACCTTTGCTATTTTGTAGGGTTTTATTTTCATGTTATACTTCGATTTTCTGTTCAAGTATAACTATAACGATTTCTACGCCTAATTGCTGAGGCATTTCTGAAGCTCAATCTGGTTTCAATTTCAAAATTTTTTCGACAGTTGAATTTGCTTTTAAATCTACAAATATAAAATATAAAACTTGACAAGTCAAACTATGGCGAATTTAGAATAGTGAGAAAATCTTATAAAGAGTTAATTTACTTGTCTCACGACATAACATGTGATCTCATGATCCTATTTCCATTTTCATCAAGATAAGAGCAGCATACAATTATTTATACTCTTGGCATCGCATGACACTAATATTGGGTCTGTCCATTTCATTCAGTGACTTGAGAAAAGTCCGGCTAGCATTAGAATAAAAGAAAATACTTGCAGGCAGTCGAGATAAGAGTATCTCGACTCTCCTAATAGGTTTTATTTCTATCGCTATGCTTTGTTTTTCTACTGAACTACCAACTAATTGTGTAGTTTTTCTCGCTGTCTTATCGTCGAGTGTTAATTGAATTTCTCTTTACTTTTTGGAATTCGATGCAACTTCCGTTAATTAAGCATGTGTTTACCTGTGGATAATGAAATACAGAATACGTAGTTTACATTAACCTACGTAGTTATTTTTTCTTTCAAAATAAGCTAAAACTTATGAGAAATCCGATATGTATGCTTACGTATGGAAATGCTTCTCTGTACATATCATAGACAAATTATTGTTGATATATAACAGTTAGTCAGTTATACTAATTCCTATGTTAAATATAATGTACAGAGATATATAGCTGGCACTATGTGCATCTAAACCAACAACTTGAACATGAAACGGCCTCCATTTTAGTTTTTCAATGTGGATGGTCACGTATGTATTTGTAACATGACTGACAAAATAACTATTAACCTTATTTTTAAAGAAAGTTTTTTTAAAGAAAGAAATAGAGAACATAAACTATTCTGGGCAGAAGTACATAAGGTTAGGATACTGGATCCGGAACGTGAAATTTGATCTCCTATTAAGAATGTGATGTGTAACTAACGTGACTAGCGACAATATGAGCAAGTATCCAATACATTGCAGCAAGAGAAGGCAGCCAGTATAGTTTCGACATTATCCAGACAGAGATGGATGTGCCTCTCAAGATTGTTCCACTGCTGTTACTCGCGTTACTTATCGCGTGTGCTACTTCAATTTCATGGTGTAGTGAGTGATTATTGTCTTCGAGGTTCATATATTGCGACTTTTTGAGAAAGAGTCTTTATTTTTAAGTGTATCTTGAGCCTCTAAAGCCTTTTCGATACCTACAAATATTCCTGTCGTCTACTTAGGTACTATCTTATTTGTATAATAAGCTGACTATGTAGTTATTTACGACCGCTTGGCGTAGACGTGTTCGAGCATTGACCGCCCGGCTCATTGCATCGGGTGGTTGCGGGTTCTATTCCCGCCAGATGAAAATTTTGGAAACGGCCTTTTCATAGTTTTAGCTCGTCTGGTTGTCACTAGCATCACCCCCAGTCCATTGTACGGTACCCATATTACAAGCGTTTCTTAGTTAGGAACCATACAGTTGGTGTGGTCGTCTGGCGATATTTATTTATTAAATTTAGCTAATATGAGATTGTTTATGTATAATAATGTTTTACAGAACAAAAATAAATAAGACAGTAGAAAAAAAAAACAGAGGACGATAAACAAAAAAGGGTAACAATAATCAATACCGCAATAATTGTATGTTTTAAACCAAAAGCAAATCAAAAAGAACGGTTACAGCCATGGACCAATTACTAAGGGGACTGGGTCTAAGCAACTCGGCCGAGTGTTCGGCCGAGTACTAACATCAACATAAAACGAAGCGAGTAGTTCTGCTATTTACCGGTAGATAGATGCCACGCATCCCGGGAAAATGACCACGCGTTGTTTCATAGAGATATCTACTAAGAACGTCTCTTCTAATTGAAATCTCTATTGTTTCAGCAAACAATGAATGTAAAACAACATAATATACAATATAACTAGGAAGCCAAACTTTGGTAAGAGCACAAGCGTTCCTAGATAGCGACATAGTTAGAGTTTGCTTGGAAGACTTGAAATATCTTTATGCTACCCCGCGACGCAGTAAATTGATATTTACTCTGAATCCTTTCCCCTCGGCACCGCACTTAGTCTAAAAGTAGGAATATCTAGGATGTTTTCTCCAAGATAACGTATATTATAAGTATAAGTGTCATACGAAGTTTCCATATTAAACTTGGAACGAGAATATGAAGCTTTTATACTTACGTACCATTTAGAAGCCATTAATAATATAGTTAATTTAGGTACTGGAGTACCAGTATTGCTATTATTGTAGCACATTATGAAATAATGGTCTAACTAACATCATAATCATGGTCTATGTTTACGATTTGGGAGACCCTTTACTCTGAGTTACGAAAAATAATAAATAAAATTGACTGCTTTTGATTAATTTTAGTTTTTTGCGAAATCTCAAAGTCTAACCTAAAAAACCTGAAACTTAACAGTTAAGTTTTAAAAAACTTAACTGTTAAGTAATGGTTTCAAACCTTCAACATTGTATCGAATTTATTGTATTGTATTGCAAATATTATATTGCAAACAGTATCCAATGTATTGTATTGTAAAATTATAAATAAACTCGCGATACTAAGACAAATTCCATTACACAACTTGTATTGCAATTTCATGAGCGTGCATTTTACATATTCGAGCTTTTGGGCCCAAAACTTCCACTGCTAGTTGGCGAAATATCAATAACTTACGATACTTGTAAGGAAAATATTTCCGGATACGTGCACTCCGAGCACAGTTTATATCTGTTTGGCAATAAGTCGAGTTTTCAATAGCGCCGTCTGGCGAACGAAATGAGATTTTTACTACGGTAGTAATAACTTGATCGAATCTGGGGCGCGACTTGCTGAGATAGAAAGCGACGAAATCATATTAGAAGGCATTTCCTTCAATTTTATTATTAGGTTTTACGACGATTTCAATGCAACTATAAAAACACTCGTCATAAAATATTATTGGAGATGTATTGTTCATGATCGTCTCGATTTGATTGGTAGTAGAGTTGATTGTAGTATATTTGGAGTTTGTGTGTGGTGGAAATGAAGTTGACTTATTGGTAGATTTTTTTTATTATTTTATATCTACCTATCCATCAGTTGGATCTATAAAATGTTCATTTACTATTCCATGCAGTTTCAAAATTTGGACCATTTGGAAAGTTCTTTGAAACGTGACTATTTTTATTATTAAACTTTACTAAAAGTTTAGCATAGCCCAGAGTTAGATCTTATTTCTATTCAATTCTTATTCCAACCACCTAAAATTAAGTCCTTATATCGTTCCCATTTAAATCACTTCCACAAACAAACTAATTAAATCTAACTTACCTGTTATCATTTGGCTAGCAGTAGTCAGAAGCTTCACATCGTTGTCCGCATCTTGGGTTTCCAGTCTCACAGTGACGTTCAGAGGATCCAGGGTCTCATCACCAGCTCTTCCGTGGAGGGTGACTAGGATCGCTGTGGTTTTTCCGGGGACTGCCACTTCTGGTGCCACCACTGAGAAGCCACTGGGAAATTTAAAAAAAACTATTAAAATGTACTGTTATCGAACACAGATATTATTTATAAGTGAATAAGTTTCTACTTTGTCTGTATTTATATAATTGCTAAATTAAATTAGGAATGCTTGTAATATATTGGCCAGAGGGGCAAAGCTCTTGATTCAATTTCTTTAAAATTTTGTCGTCAAATTTAGTTGGTACTAATTTATCAGTCAATTTACTTCCACCTCTTCCTTACAATCCATACAAGAATTCAAGCTCCTCTATTCATTCTATACTTTAACCCATCCTTATACTATGTTCTGAATAAAAGCTAGCAATTCAACCAATAGTGTCATTCACTGCACATATTCGAGCACCGAGCACTAAAAGTCAAACATCGAACAACACGGGCCAACAAAATTCAATTCTAAGCGTAGGGAAAATATTGAAAAGTCCCAAGCACAGTCTGCATTGCGACAAATCGCGTGGACACGTTCGAATTATTGTATTTTCCTACGTGTGCACTGAATACGGGATCTTGTTTGACGAGACCGTCCGTGCTTCATCCTGTTTGAGTGCAAGAACGCCTACGCCGTTTGTTTGTGCTTCTTGGATTTGCTTAAATAGCTTAACTTACTCTGTTTGTTGGAATTAATTCTGCAAGTAGCAGTGTAATAACTCAATTGAGTTAGTTATATCTACTAAAAACTACTAAAATTATTGTTCTCATTATCTATCGTATCTATCGTACCTATCGTACCTATCGTAACTCCAGTTGTCATAATATTCACGCTATTCACTGAGTTCGATTTTCCTAATGTTTACAAAAAAAAAAAATAAGTGTCAGTCAAATGTATTATTAATTCCAATAAAAACATAATACAGACAAGAAAAACCAACAAAATATATTTTTGCTAGAAATAGTGTTGTCTCTTCGGTAATTTTTATTTACCAAACGAATGGCCCCATAATGTCTACATTTGATAAGGGTTGCAGCCGATATGTCGGGCACATCGGACTTTCGCCCTTCGAGACAGGATTTTATTTATTTCCCATACATGAGGAAACTTATAGCTGATACTGAATTTTAGATGACAGGTCCGCAGTAACAACATGTCGTTTTACAAGGGTAGACACAGTGCTATGTATCAAAATTGTATCGGCAAGTTAGAAATATAGGTCGCCTTTAGTTTTTTGTTGAATTGAAGTATCTGTGTTGTAAATTTGGAGTCAAATTAATCCATAGTCATTTGAATGGGTACCTATAAGATTTTAGCAGAAGTGGCTAGGTAGGTTATTATTAATCATATTTCTACTGGGCAGCTATTTTAGCACTTGATATTAAGGGGAGGGATTGAGTTATTGTCAATTTAAATCCCTTATCGAAACTATGCCATACAAAATCATAAGCAGTAAACATTTTTTTTTTCAAATTATCATAATAATAACAAAACCGTGAATGTATTAACGGTGTTCTAAAATTATAATCCCATTCAAACGCGTGTCAACCGAACCATATCAAATGGAATCTCTAAAGTCGGTCCGAAACTAAGTTAGAACGAACTATAGGGTACGGGCGAAACTTATTCTAAACTAGTGTGGTTCTCTGAACAAGTTGGTTGGTTTATTTGCACTCGCTTTGTCCAGAGCTTTATGACAGAGTTTATTTTTTGTTTCTGTATCCTTCTTTTTCCAAATTAGTGTTTGCTCGAGCCCAGACGTATTCTCTAGGCAAAAAATGCGACGGCTAGAACTTATGAAATAACATCGCTCAACTTGGCTTATTTGTCGACCTGCGTAACAATGCTACAGAATTTCTAACCCCAACTGAACTACATAAAAAAACTGCAAACGATGCGATATCTTTATATCTGTTTACAAAAAAGTCAATTCCGCCGATCCAGCCTCGCCCACAAAAAACTCTGTATGTGGCTGTGTACGTACTTTTGGAACGAATTCGAATAACAAAAGGCTCGCAAATGGACACTTGCCAACGCCCGTTCAGCTGAATCGATACGAATCGCTCCAGAAAAGATTGCGTCTCTCGGTTTCTCAGCTCTGTGTAAACTACAAGATGATAGTTTCTTAATGACCGCTTTTAGATTCACGAATCGTAAATTCTAACCTTGAAATTTTATTTGTGCTTAAACAATAATAAAAGCAGCTTATAGCGTTCAAGTTTTAGTGCGTACTAAAAGTTTTATTGGGAATTATTTAAACATGTTTTAGTGTATCCGAAGCGATGCTATTTTCTGTAAAAGCGATTACTTATTTATTTATGTTCATAATAATTCTAGAATATTTATGTTGCTAGCTAGGAACGCTTTTCATCTCAAGAACGTAACAATGTTATTTGCATATTTTGTTTCCATTCATTTTTTAAGGAAAATATTTTCAAGAAAAATAAAGTACGAGTTTCTTTTATAAAAACAAAAGAAGTAGCCGCGGTAAAAATAAGGGTTAGGTCTTATTTTTCTACCGAATCTCTATCCCTCGAGCGAGGTCCTGAATTTTTATATGAGTACAATTTCGTAGTTGTATAGCAAGTTAGGGATTTCGATTTGAGTATCGTTGATTTGTTATTAACATTTTCTTACAAATGGCCTTGCAAATAAAATAAAGTATTTGATCAATAATGATTTTTAAAATTGTTTGCAACTCGTTTGTGGATCTAAGCTATGCTTATGTGCAAATAACTTGTTAGTTACTATCCTAAACAAATTATTAGGTACTTAAAACAACCAGGTTTAATTATACAAATTCAGTCGCAGTTTTGACTTCAAAATACCCCATGGTTCTTAGTTTTACAGCACAACGCATTCAGCTTAACTAATGCTCTGATGATTATCTGAACTATTTAGACGACTTACTTGTTTATCGTGAACAAAACATCTCAACTTCTCTAGCGTAATTTTTCAGGTATACCTATTCCAAGTCCAAGGTTACTGGTGGAGTGTAGTGCGTCCGTGACTCTATTGTTGAGATCCGATACTTGACGCGGGTTGGAACGGTCCGTTGAAAATGAATAGAAATGGTAATGGCTCATACGTGATATCCTAGCCGAAATTTTTCCTTCTGTTAGTAATGCGTTAGTTGATGTTGGATTTCATATACGTGATATTTCCTGGGCCAAACTATAATAATATGGATAGTTTTCTTGTTCTAGCTGTAATCTAAACATACCTAAACATTCACCTTTTGGTTTTGGAAACAAGTATGTTTAGGATAAATGTACGTGAATAATCTAAGTTAGTATTGATAGAGACATCTTCACAGTTTTCATTAATACAATATTGTATTTCTTTCATAGTAACAAAAGCTGAGCAACATACCATGGCATTATTAGAAATGTAAGAAATATTGCGTACAAAAGAGCACGGCGCAAACAAGCACGTAATGGCAACATCTGGTGTTGTTCCCTGGGCACACTGATTGAACGATATTCCAATATACTTATACGAATTTCCCGCCGAATACATTAATGGCATTCACTTGAGGAAACAGAATGAAAGGGAATTATGATGTTTGTTGACATGCGTTTTCCCCATTTTTAATTTGACGTTTTCTTTTGTATTTTTAATTATATCAACCCATTCTAATTGCACTCACCCATGCTGTATGCCTACCAGCATATAACGTTTTTTTATCCTTACCTTCTTCTTATATCCGATTGCTATAGTATTATAATGCCAAAAAGAATAATTCTAGCACAGTACGCAAAACTTACAAGATCCAAAAAAGGGAAGGTCACTACATAAAATATTCACATCACATTCAATGCAAACCAAACTTTCTAACTCGCAGACCGCCTAATATTCTCTGACACTTTTTCGTAAAATCATTATAGCCGCCTTCAGCTTCTTCCATAGATTTTCTGTTCAGTGTGACTGAATGCTTGCCCGCGGCTCATTACGTGGTAATGAATTATTCATGTGCTGGCGCCTTCGTCGCCCCCCTCGCACCTCCCCTCGCACCTCCTCTGAAAGCCCAGTGACCTGAAGCTTCGAGGGCTCATTGACATGTCTTTAAATGTCATATCTAACATTTTTATTAGCCGGTCATTGAAAATAAATGCTTCATATTTCAAAATTGTAAGCAAAATTCCTTTCCTACGGCAAGAAAATCAAACAACTCAATCGGAGCATCAATAACGTTGTTTGCAAGACAATAACTACTCCACGGATACTAGAAGGTAAACAATGCCGGCACACAGAGGTCCAATTTGCACCCGGACAAAAGGCTTTCTAGGCACGGACGAATAATGGTATTCACTTCAGCAAATTTTGCTCCAATGACGAACATCTATACACAGAATTGAAACAAAGGACTGTATCAGTGTTTCTATAGCCAATGGATTGTACACAGATAAAGATAGCAGGAAGAGACATAGGCCCTTCGGACACGGTGTCGTAACGTAAGCGTATATAATACGCGCGTAGAACGAGAGCAATACGAACACGTACATGTCCAAACAACTCCGCAGACAAAGCGGTGTTGCAGCGAATCGTATGAGATTTCGCTTCGTTTGCGGACTTGTTTGAAAATGTACGTGCTCGTACATGTAATGTATGCTGTCGTTCTACGCGCGTATTACGATACGCTTACGTTACGACGCCGTGTGCGAAGGGGGTTAGTCATAATAAATACCATGGTCATAGTAATTCGGTCAGTATACATGTTTTAGCTTCTTTCGATATTCTGACATCGTGTAAAATGCTTTTCATCGAAACATAAACCCTTCCAAGTACCAGTGAATAACATGATTTTGTTCTACCGATCGCGTGTCACGGGCACCTTCGCATGGGTATAAAAAACAAAAGAAGATCTTTTGTTTTTTCCTGCAACCTCACACGGGTTAAGTATCTATAGAACAAGTTCGAAATTATTTGAGATATATAGATGTCAATGTATAATCAGAATCAAAACAAATAAACTTTCTGAAGATATACACGGATAGAGAGACATTACTGATGATACTAAACGATGGCTCTTTAATATTTAACCCGTTATTTAAGCGAGGCAGCCCACTTTAGTTGCGGCTATCCGACAAGACTTGAGGGCAACTAGATGCAAATTGTATGGAAATATAAGCATCCGTAGTAAGCGGGATTCGGGTACCGTAGTACCTTACGTGGTAATATTTAGTATTCTTTCTTTGACATAGAATAAGTAAGTATTTAGCATAGTAAGTTTTATATACTCGAGATAAAGGTCATAGAGGTCATAGGGTGTAGAGTGAGAGTAAGTGGATGTAATCGAGGTCCAAGGAATTTATAAGTTTCGAGGTCATACAGTGTAGTCTTGACATAAGTAGTTTAACAAATCCGTGTTTCGTAAGGAACAGATTTTATATTCTATGATTCCATGTTAGTAGAATTTGCTTTTCTTTACTATGGTAAATAATGGCGAGTCCTCATTGATTTTATTCCATATTTTCTATGACATAAATGCATCAAGTGAGATCGTGAGAATTTGATTTGTTATTGGAACATCTATGACAGTTATTATTGGGAGAAGAAGAATAGAGATGAGATGGTAGTTGTTGAAAAATTAATTAAATTGGGAAAATTTGAACAATAAATTTATAGGTATTTCCAGTAAACATAATTCCACTAAAACATAGATACTATATCAATAAATTGGTGCATAATTCAGTGTGACATGATTTTAGACTGCTGTTTCATAATTAATTGACTACGTTGTAACTGAGTAATTGTACTGCTTGAGTGGTCAAAGACTAGGGGTGGCTAGTATCTGAGTTTGATTGTGTAACTATTGTAGCGTCAAGTTCTGTATGTTTTAGAACCAGTGAAACTAGTTAATTCCATTCTAAGTAACCTGTGTAGCTCAAAGATGGTTGCGCTACAAAGTCACATAACAAACATATATGGTACCTTTTAACATCGCAATCACTATACTTAACGCCAGCGCACCACTACGTGCAGTGAAATACACACATCTTTTGTATATTTTTTGTGTTAAGAAACACCTATTAAATACGTAGCAAGGCATATTGATGCATATTATTCATCAGAATGTGTAAATAATTATAACGCAAATTTGACAATTTATTGTCATACCGACATGCGTTCATGATGATGTCCATTTATTAGGTCGAATTATTTTGGACAGTCACTTATCTCTTTCTTGCTAAGGTCTTTGCAGCGAATGAAAAATAATGTAAGGACTTTCTGCGAACAAGAGGTAGGTATAGTAGCAAAAGGTATTGATCTAATCACCTACAATTGTTACAAGATCGTGAATAGTACCATCAAGAACAGATGCCTGTCTATATTAGCTCTGAAGATAAAATCTCCTCGAATTCGCTTTGATTTGTTAATGTCAAAATCATTTCAGGAGACCCATTTCAAGCGGCAATTTGGCTTAATGTAAAAACATTGTATCTATCAATTTCAGTTAACACAATGTAAGACGTAGAGTAGGTACTTATTTATTTATATGGACGTAAGTAAGCAAATTAAGGTTTCTTTTCATTCTGAAAATAGATAGGTAAAACTAGTTTTAACTACATATTTTAACCGCTTTAATAAAAAAACGCCATTTACACGCAAGCAAGTATATTTCACCAGAAAAATAAGAGCAGCTAGATCCCCAAAAACAGCATCGCCTAACATCCCCCAACATCAAAGCATCAACTCGATCCACGCAACCTTAGAAAAACTTCCACGGCGCTTGTCGTTAACAATAAAAAACTTATGGGGGGAACTTCGGAAATCCCGTTCGCAAGTCCCCTTTCACCGAGTTGCAAAGTTGCCTCAATTAAATAGATGACTTTCGAAAATAAATCGAGTTTTCTAAGCCCTTACTCGGAGTGACGTCGAGTAGTAAATTTTATTAGCGCGCGGGAAAATGATTAATTGATTTTCTGTGTCGAGGCGTCCTGTGTAACGGATGACAAACAGAATTCCTACAGGATGATGTGAAAGTCTTTTATCTTTGTACTTATATAAATATCTATAAATAAGTATTAGCCGGCTTTTGGATATTTATAACTTGGATTTTGATGGTTGGATATAGGGGCCTTTGTGGACCTTTAAGAATGACATATAAATAAATACATTTCAAGCAAGGTAATTTGATTTCATTAGTACGTTTAAGTTTATTTTGCATACTCTAATCTAACATCAATTCCTTCAGAAATTAGCTCTTATAAATCAGAAAGCGCACCTAGTACTTAAAATATGGTCAGACCATGGACCAGTTGTAAGGGGACTGGCCCTAAGCAAGTCGGCCGAGTGGTCGGCCTAGTACTAACATCGACATAAAACGAAGCGAGTAGTTCAACTATTTACCGGTAAATAGTATAATGAAAATGAAAAAACAATGACCACGTTTTGTTTCATACAAATATCTAATAAGGGCACCTCTTTCTTTAGACTTTACTCTGTGGGTCAGACATACCGAATTATTCGATTCAGACTCTGTTACCAATTATAATATTAGAATAAAATGAGAGAGAATGTTTACTAAAACGATATAATTTTAGCTAGGACATATAATGGGAACGTCGAAAGCATTATACAAATACTCTAGATCTGATTATTATTACGTCTAAGGTAATACAAACTTGTAATAATAGATACTCTCAAGCACGAGCTGATATTTGAATTGAGAAAGTCAAATATTATGATTCCAGCATGTATGATTTTAATAGAGTTTAGGAATGTTTATTTTATAAGTCGATTCGGTAGCGTGCTACCGAATCCGAATACCGTTTTTGAAGACTAATAAATTATGAATAATTCTGTAATTTTCACGATCTACATCTAGATTCAAATATCCTGTAGACAAATTAAGCTAAGTTAAATAGTCAAAGAGTAATTCAAAGGTCGCGAACGATTCGTCTCGATTAAAATTAAATCGTTTGACAAATAAGTGAAATGGAAAACAGTAAGTAATTTGAAATTTAGTTGTCAACGGTTTAAAATTATTACTTTAGTAGGTAGGTACCTACTACATTTATTGTTTTGTTTTTTTTTACATTAGGTAGTGACGTAAGTACTAACTGCGAGGCGCTCAGAACCAGCTGCAATCACTGATTGGTAAACGATTGTAGATTCAGCAACGCTTGGTAATGTCAGTCAGAGATGCAGATGGGTGACCATTTAGTGGCATTTTGAACTGAGCGTCGTCGTGCTTCGGAGGGCACGTAAAATGTCGGTCGCGGTTGTTGTCATCTAGGAAGAAGTCATTAAGCCTTGTAAGAGGCCTTCAGGCGGCTTGAACAACTCGGACACCAGGTTGGCCACTAACCATACAAGTCGATACAAGTTTTTTGAAGTGAAAACTTATTTAGCGGCGTTGTGCACTTTTCTTGGGATGTGTAAAAAATGTAAAACTCGCGTCAGGACACGTGACCTGATCGAAATTTCGTAAGACGCACGTGACCTGATCGAAAATACGTAAGACGGGATGGGTAAAAATGTTAAACTCGTAAGACGGAGAGTGCGTGTGTACTACATATAAATTGTCATGTTTGTGTACGATAGCGCAATAAATGAATATTGTATTTAACCACATAAATTATAGTACTATTATACTGATAAATAAAGCAATTCGTGCGAAATTATTCCCTAACCATTCCAAAATATTTAAAAATGCACAACGTTAATGTTCAAGTTTTCACTTCTGCCGGCACTCCCGGAGTGCAACCCGTTGTTTTTATCAGCTTGCTTCCAGACGTCCTATTTACCCAAAGTGACTGTCTATATTTCCATGCATATTCATCAACAACACAAAATCCCTTATCTCGGCATCTCTCCTAAAAAGGTCAAGGCTATAAAAGTTGGAAACTGCCGGTCCTTTTGCGAACCCTGATAATTGTCAGATGTTCTAACAGCAGCACTACCATGGGTTTACGCTCGTTAAGAAGAATTTAGAAGATAACATCAGCTTGTGACTGTTAGTACGGCTCAAATATCTATTATCAATAGCAATGTCAAAGCGTATCTTGCCTCATTAATAGTCCAAACGCTACTGGAGCTATTTTGCCTTCCCCTCCCTCTGTTCCTCCCCTTCTGGTCGTCAAGGTCGCTACTGGCAAGCATCTATTGGCTACGGTAACTTGTGTTGCAAAAGACTCGAGTTCTTTAGCCTCATTTTTAGGGCTCGAGCCTTTTTAAGAAACCTCGAAGGCTAAAGAACTAATTCAGCCCCGAGCCTTCGAGGCGAAGAGGAGGCTCTCGGAAATAAAGCCTTTATTTTGAAGCTCTTTCTAAAAAGGCTTGGAGCCCTTTTTGATTTTAGCCCTTTGTAACCATTCTTGACTTTAGTTGAATACGCACGACTATTCTAACTATTGTTGACCACTATTGACCGTTGTTGACTATTTTGACCGTTGTTGACTATTTCGACTATTTTTGACTTTTTTTGACTGTTTTTGACTATTTTTGACTATTTTTGACTATTTTTGACTATTTTTGACTATTTTTGACTATTTTTGACTATTTTTGACTATTTTTGACTATTTTTGACTGTTTTTGATTATTGTTGACTATTTTAACTATTTTTGAATACATTTGTCTATTTTTGACTACCTTTGTCAATTTTTGTCACTTTTTGAAAAATGTTGGCTGTTTTTGACTATATTTGACTATTTTTGACCATTGTTGACAATTTCGACTATATTTGAATATGTTTGTCTATTTTTGATAATTTTTGACTGTTTTTCACTATTTTTGACTATATATGAATATATTTGTCTATTTTTGATTATTTTTGACATTTTTTGACTATTTTTGACTATATTTGACTATTTTTGACTATTTTTGACTATTTTTGACTATTTTTGACTATTTTTGACTATTTTTGACTATTTTTGACTATTTTTGACTATTTTTGACTATTTTTGACTATTTTTGACTATTTTTGACTATTTTTGACTATTTTTGACTATTTTTGACTATTTTTGACTATTATTGACTATTTTTGACTATTTTTGACTATATTTGAATATATTTGTCTATTTTTGATTATTTTTGAAATGTTTTGAAATGTTTTGACTATTTTTGACAATTTTTGACAATTTTTGACAATTTTTGACAATTTTTGACAATTTTTGACAATTTTTGACAATTTTGACTGTTTTTGACTATATTTGACTATTTTTGATTATTGTTGACTATTTCAACTATTTTTGAATACATTTGTCTATTTTTGACTACTTTTGTCAATTTTTGTCAATTTTTGACTATTTTTGACTATTTTTGACTATTTTTGACTATTTTTGAATATGTTTGTCTATTTTTGATAATTTTTGACTATTTTTGACTGTTTTTCACTATTTTTGACTATATATGAATATATTTGTCTATTTTTGACTATATTTGACTATTTTTGACTATTTTTGACTATTTTTGACTATATTTGAATATATTTGTCTATTTTTGATAATTTTTGACTATTTTTGACTGTTCGTGACTGTTTTGGACTGTTTTTGACTATATTAGACTATTTTTGACCATTGTTGCTATTTCAACTATTTTTAGCTATTGTTGACTATTTTTGACCATTGTTGACTATTTTGTACCATTGTTGAATATTTTTGACCTATTTTGACTATTTTTGGCCATTGTTGACTATTTTTGACGTATTATGACCATTTTATGATATTGACTATTTTTGACCATTGTTGACTGTTTTTGACTATTGTTGACTGTTTTTGAATATTTCTGACTATTTTTGACTATTTTTGACCTTTTTTAACTATTTTTGACTAATTTTGACTATTTTTGACTAATTTTGACTATTTTTGACTATTTTTTACTCTTTTTTACCATTGTTGACTATTGTTGACTATTTCGACTATTCTTGACTATTGTTGACTGCTTTTGAATATTTTTTCCGAATTTTGACGAATTTTGGTCAAAAATAGTCAACAATGGTCAAAAATAGTCAAAAATCTTCAAAAATCGTCAAAATTCAGTAAGTATATTCAAAAACAGTCAACAATAGTCAACGATGGTCAAGAATTGTCGAAATAGTCAAACATTGTCAAACATCGCCAAAATTAGCCAAAAATAATCAAAAATTGTCAACAATGGCCAAAAATAGTCAACAATGGTAAAAAATAGTCAATTAGTCAAAAATAGGCAAACTTAGTAAAAAATTGTCAAAATACGTCAAAAATTTTCAGAAATATTCAACAATGGTCAAAAATAGCCATCAATAGCTAAAAATAGTCAACAATGGTCAAAAATAGTCAAAAATTGGCAAAAATTCGTCAAAGATAGTCATAAATGGTCAAAATACGTCAAAAATAGTCAAGAATGGCCAAAAATAGTCAAAAATAGTCAACAATGATCAAAAATAGTCAAAAATAGTCAAGAATAGTCAAAAATGGTCAGAAATAGTCAAAAATAGTAAAAATTCGGCAAAATTCGGCAAAAATATTCCAAATCAGTCAACAATGGTCAAGGATAGTCAAAATTCGGCAAAAATATTCAAAAACAGTCAACAATAGTCGAAATAGTCAACAATGGTCCAAAATAGACAACAATGGTAAAAAATGGTCAACAATAGTCATAATGGTCAAGAATAGTCAAGAATAGTCAAGAATAGTCAAGAATAGTCAAGAATAGTCAAGAATAGTCAAGAATAGTCAAGAATAGTCAAGAATAGTCAAGTATAGTCGAGAATAGTCGAGAATTGTCGATAATAGTCAAGAATAGTCGAGAATAGTCGAGAATAGTCAAGAATAGTCAAGAATAGTCAAGAATAGTCAAGAATAGTCAAGAATAGTCAAGAATAGTCAAGAATAGTCAAGAATAGTCAAGAATAGTCAAGAATAGTCAAGAATAGTCAAGTATAGTCGAGAATTGTCGAGAATAGTCAAGAATAGTCGAGAATAGTCGAGAATAGTCAAGAATAGTCAAGAATAGTCAAGAATAGTCAAGAATAGTCAAGAATAGTCAAGAATAGTCAAGAATAGTCAAGAATAGTCAAGAATAGTTAAGAATAGTCAAGAATAGTCAAGAATAGTCAAGAAAAGTCAAGAATAGTCAAGAATAGTCAAGTATAGTCGAGAATAGTCGAGAATAGTCGAGAATTGTCGAGAATAGTCAAGAATAGTCGAGAATAGTCGAGAATAGTCGAGAATAGTCGAGAATAGTCAAGAATAGTCAAGAATAGTCAAGAATTGTCAAGAATTGTCCAGAATAGTCAAGTATAGTCGAGAATAGTCGAGAATTGTCGAGAATAGTCAAGAATAGTCAAGAATAGTCGAGAATAGTCGAGAATTGTCCAGAATAGTCAAGTATAGTCGAGAATAGTCGAGAATTGTCGAGAATAGTCAAGAATAGTCAAGAATAGTCGAGAATAGTCGAGAATAGTCAAGAATAGTCAAGAATAGTCAAGAATAGTCAAGAATAGTCAAGAATAGTCAAGAATAGTCAAGAATAGTCAAGAATAGTCAAGAATAGTCAAGAATAGTCAAGAATAGTCAAGAATTGTCAAGAATTGTCAAGAATTGTCAAGAATAGTCAAGTATAGTCGAGAATAGTCGAGAATTGTCGAGAATAGTCAAGAATAGTCAAGAATAGTCGAGAATAGTCGAGAATAGTCAAGAATAGTCAAGAATAGTCAAGAATAGTCAAGAATAGTTAAGAATAGTCAAGAATAGTCAAGAATAGTCAAGAAAAGTCAAGAATAGTCAAGAATAGTCAAGTATAGTCGAGAATAGTCGAGAATAGTCGAGAATTGTCGAGAATAGTCAAGAATAGTCGAGAATAGTCGAGAATAGTCGAGAATAGTCGAGAATAGTCAAGAATAGTCAAGAATAGTCAAGAATTGTCAAGAATTGTCCAGAATAGTCAAGTATAGTCGAGAATAGTCGAGAATTGTCGAGAATAGTCAAGAATAGTCAAGAATAGTCGAGAATAGTCGAGAATAGTCAAGAATAGTCAAGAATAGTCAAGAATAGTCAAGAATAGTTAAGAATAGTCAAGAATAGTCAAGAATAGTCAAGAAAAGTCAAGAATAGTCAAGAATAGTCAAGTATAGTCGAGAATAGTCAAGTATAGTCGAGAATAGTCTAGAATAGTCAAGAATAGTCAAGAATAGTCAAGAATAGTCAAAAATAGTCGAGAATAGTCGAGCATAGTCAAGAATAGTCAAGAATAGTCAAGAATAGTCAAGAATAGTCAAGAATAGTCAAGAATAGTCAAGAATAGTCAAAAATAGTCAAAAATAGTCAAAAATAGTCAAGTATAGTCGAGAATAGTCGAGAATTGTCGAGAATAGTCAAAAATAGTCAAAATTCGGCAAAAATATTCAAAAACAGTCAACAATAGTCAAGAATAGTTGAAATAGTCAACAATGGTCAAAAATAGACAACAATGGTAAAAAATGGTCAACAATAGTCATAATGGTCAAGAATAGTCAAGAATAGTCAGGAATAGTCGAGAATAGTCGAGAATTGTCGAGAATTGTCGAGAATAGTCAAGAATAGTCGAGAATAGTCGAGAATAGTCGAGAATAGTCAAGAATAGTCAAGAATAGTCAAGAATTGTCAAGAATTGTCCAGAATAGTCAAGTATAGTCGAGAATAGTCGAGAATTGTCGAGAATAGTCAAGAATAGTCAAGAATAGTCGAGAATAGTCGAGAATAGTCAAGAATAGTCAAGAATAGTCAAGAATAGTCAAGAATAGTTAAGAATAGTCAAGAATAGTCAAGAATAGTCAAGAAAAGTCAAGAATAGTCAAGAATAGTCAAGTATAGTCGAGAATAGTCAAGTATAGTCGAGAATAGTCTAGAATAGTCAAGAATAGTCAAGAATAGTCAAGAATAGTCAAGAATAGTCAAAAATAGTCGAGAATAGTCGAGAATAGTCAAGAATAGTCAAGAATAGTCAAGAATAGTCAAGAATAGTCAAGAATAGTCAAGAATAGTCAAGAATAGTCAAAAATAGTCAAAAATAGTCAAAAATAGTCAAGTATAGTCGAGAATAGTCGAGAATTGTCGAGAATAGTCAAAAATAGTCAAAATTCGGCAAAAATATTCAAAATCAGTCAACAATAGTCAACAATGGTCAAGGATAGTCAAAATTCGGCAAAAATATTCAAAAACAGTCAACAATAGTCAAGAATAGTTGAAATAGTCAACAATGGTCAAAAATAGACAACAATGGTAAAAAATGGTCAACAATAGTCATAATGGTCAAGAATAGTCAAGAATAGTCAGGAATAGTCGAGAATAGTCGAGAATTGTCGAGAATAGTCGAGAATAGTCGAGAATTGTCGAGAATAGTCAAGAATAGTCGAGAATAGTCAAGAATAGTCAAGAATAGTCAAGAATAGTCAAGAATAGTCAAAAATAGTCAAGTATAGTCGAGAATAGTCGAGAATTGTCGAGAATAGTCAAGAATAGTCGAGAATAGTCGAGAATAGTCGAGAATAGTCAAGAATAGTCAAGAATAGTCAAGAATAGTCAAGAATAGTCAAGAATAGTCAAGAATAGTCAAGAATAGTCAAGAATAGTCAAGAATAGTCAAGAATAGTCAAGAATAGTCAAGAATAGTCAAGAATAGTCAAGAATAGTCAAGAATAGTCAAGAATAGTCAAGAATAGTCGAGAATAGTCAAGAATAGTCAGGATAGTCAAAAAAGTCAAGAATAGTCAGGAATACAATAGACTAGCCAGGAATAGTCAGCTATAAGGCGACTCCTTCTTATACTTGCGAAGACTTAGAAAGCTCACAACAACGGAGCTCTAAAAGAACTCCGAGCCCAAAAAGGGCTCGAGGTTTATTTAAAACTCGAGTCCTTTTTTAGCCTTGAAATATTCGGAGTCGTTTTTCTTCGACGAGCCCCATAGAAAAGCTCGAGCCTCTTTGAGAGGGCTAAAAGAACTCGAGTCTTTTGCAACACTATAATATTAGACAGGGTCGCAGACATATATCTAAGGCCGCACTCACTTTGGATGCGTTTTCGTCCGAATTTTACTCGTGCTTACACGTACGAACAACACGAATGATCCCGACCTTCCAAGTACTACGGGAGTGAGCACACTGGGTGCGAGTTACGTACACGTACGACCAACTCGCACCCAGTGTGTGAACTTACTACTTAGTACTTGGAAGGTCGGGATCATTCGTGTTGTTCGTACGTGTAAGCACGAGTAAAATTCGGACGAAAACGCATCCAAAGTGAGCGCGGCCTAAGGGTGTTCGCTTATTAACCAGCTTATTCACATTAAAAAAAGTAAAAATGACAAGTCCGCCCAGTTTCTAATCGGACTGGGTAGGATCTTCTCAGACGAGGTAGCGTTTTGATATTCGTTAAAGTGAGATTCGCAGTTCTTAACATTGTTTCCAAAGCGTGCCTTTACATATTTTACGTAGACGCTACCGTGCGAATGTTAAGTATACTCATAGTAGACCTACCTATTTATTCTACGTAAGCGAAATGTCAAATAGACGTATAATGAGAGGGCGACTGAAAGAACTCATCTCGGTAAGTAGCGGTACCGAAATCATTAGCGGGATGTTCATCAATCATAGAGAAACGCTGACTGGAGCCAGTGTAATTACATACAAAGGGAAAAGATAAATAAGTACCAAGTATGACAGCAGCACTGTCATGATACGATTTTGGTTTGTCTTGAAAACGTTGGTGTGAGTGATAGTCAAAGATATTACTAAAAAACCGGCCAAGTGCGTGTCGGACTCGCACTAAAAGGATTCCGTACCACCGTAGAATAAAAACGTCAAAAATATCAAGTTTCGTGTATGGGGACCCCCTTTATTATTAAATTTTATTTTATTTTTAGTATTTGTTGTTGTAGCGGTAATAGAAATACACATTATTTGAAAATGTCATGTGTCTACCTATTACGGTTCGTGAGATACAGCCCGCTGTCAGACGGACAGCGTAGGCTTAGTAATAGGGTCCCGTTAGCACCCTTTGGGTACGGAACCCTAAAAAGAGGGACACGTGACTTTCCAGAATAGTTTCTCATACTGAACTGTCCATGGACACAGAATGACTCGGTCGCTCGCGGAGAATAATGTTGGAACATATCGGTATTGCCGATACGGTTCATTGTCAGATGTGTGAATTACGTTGCATGTAGTGGTGGGATACGTACATGCGATGTTCGAAGGTACCATATCTGCTAAATTAATACATCAATGGTGATAGTTGATATTTTTGTAGGTTGGCAGATAGGCATGGCGGTAGGCATAACTTAAAAGAATGCGGTTTTTCTAGAAACAAGGATTTATTACCCGACTACGGCGGAGGGTTATGATTTTGACCGGTATGTATGTATGTATGTATGTATGTATGTATGTATGTATGTATGTATGTATGTATGTATGTATGTGCGTCTGTTCCCACCTAACTTCCAAACTAGTTGTCGTAATTTGACAAATGAGGTATCGTTAGAAGCGGCTTAATGGCGCGCTGGTTATAGGCTATGTGACGTCACATAAAATTGCATGTGGCGCCCTCTAGAGGACATAATGTCATGAAATTAAAAAAAAAACATTTTTTAATAAAACCGTGTGGGGTATCAAATGAAAGAACTTTATGAGCACATTTCAAAAATATATATATTGTTACCTATAACTCCAAAATAATTAAATAAAAAGTAAGTTTAAAAACTAAAACCCGACTACTGAAAAATCGCGTTCTAAAAAGTATGAAACAAGAAAATATTCTCATCTAGAGGATAGCCGTGGTCCGTGTTCATATGCCATTTGGCCCTAAAGGACCTACACGGACCACGGCTATCCTCTAGATGAGAATATTTTCTTGTTTCATACTTTTTAGAACGCGATTTTTCAGTAGTCGGGTTTTAGTTTTTAAACTTACGTTTTTTACTTTATAATATTGTTAAACTAAATTCAAATTAGGAATAAAATATTCTCCTTTCTTATTTGAAGTTTGTAAAGAATAAAAATAAGGCTTCTTGGGCATTTGATTGGATTTTGTATTGAAAGTAGATGAAGCTACAAAAATTGGGTATCATAGATAACTTATTTGAATTGCAAATCAGTACTACATACTTACTGATTTGTAATTCAAATAAGCAATCTTATAATTTTTTTTTCTTGTAATTTTATACATTTACATGATTCAGGAGGTACTTATCAGATTTATTTTTTTCAATTTAACTACTTAAGTACTACTTGCTAAAATAGTAAAAAGTAGTACCTACTAGTTGGTATTAGTTTTGCTGCTAAACTTGGCGTTATACAAGATTTATTCAAGTCTATTATTCTAGTTTTAGTATCTACTGTTTCTTCTAGTGTTTTGTCTTGTCTAGTGATTCGAGCGAAGGTCGCGTGGTTCACTACACTGGGTGGTTGCATTACATCCACCCGGCACCCGACCAGCACCATCTTACCTCGTGCGGTTAATATTCTTTATATGGAATTCTATGGACATACTCTCACTACATGCACTCGGTAGCCTCACCGGATCGCCTCGCTCGCAAGCTGTCCACGCGCGGACCACGAGTGGACCGCGCGCTGCCCGCGAATGAGTCTAAGCGTATGCTGAGACGCAGGCGATGCAGCGCAGGGCAGCGCAGATTTTGTAATGCATGAACGTATGCGGCGCAGCCACGTGCGACGCAGAGATGCGTCTGTCCTGCGCTGCTCCGCGTTGTAGTGCCGGCACAGATTTCTGCGCGACGCGTGCATGACGTCACGTGATTTTTACCGCGAATTCTTAATTATGTTGCAATGACAGAATATTTAATTGAAATAGTGCATTGTGAACCTTGTTTGTATGATACTAATCATCCAGATTATTCAAAAAAGACAAATTCCCCATTTTTTTTTTACGCAATTTTTTTTTTTACGCTTTGACAAACTGTAAACTAGCAACAACTCGTTAATTTCATAATCGGAATCTGACTCTGAACTCATTTTGCTCGTAACTCGAACACGTCGATTACTAGAAAACGCGAATGTGTCTTTGAGCTGCGTCGCAGCATGCGCTCGTGGCCTAAGTCTGCCTCGCCTGCCCTGCCCCGCAAAATCTGCTCTACCCTGCGCTGCGTCGCCCGCGTCTCAGCTTACGCTTAGCCTCTCAGTCACGACTTCCGCGATACGCCGCCCCCATCGGAAATTACATCAACTTTACTACACCACCAAGCCAACTAGGCGCTCGGGTGGAATGCGGCTTCCCCGCCCTCACACCCGCCACTAGTGATGGGATGTTCTCGAGAACATTCTCACCCTTGGAAATTTACTCGTGAGATTTTTTGAGAATCTTATATTTTGGGTGATGTTATCATAACTTTAAATCTTAAGAACAATGAAAACCACCATACTTGCATGTTTAATGAGGTTTATGCCAAGTTTAACATGCTTCAGAAGATAAATTCTCTTAAATTCTCACGAGTAAGTTTCCGAGGGTGAGTATGTTCTCGAGAACATCCCATCACTACCCGCCACCGCCTGTGGCTTCCCGCCCGCACACCGCTACCGCAGTTAAGTGCGGGTGACGTCACATAAGCCAGGCGCCTAGTTGGCTTGGTGGTGTAGTAGTTCATATACCAACGGGGCTGAAATAAAATCTATACTTCTATACTAATATATAAAGAGGGAAATGCTGACTGACTGACTGACTGACTGACTGACTGACTGACTCATCAACGCCGAGCCGAAACTACTGAAGTTAGAGACATGAAATTTAGACAGTAGATATATTTTGTGACGTAGGCAAGCAATAAGAAGCGATTTTTGAAAATTCAACCCCTAAGGGGGTTAAATAGGGGATGAAAGTTTGTATGCAAGTTCGTCATTTTTCAAGTTAGAATTATAAAAATTGGTGTGGAGGTGAAGTTTTAAAAATAAAAAATATGGTTTTCAGCTTTTTGAAAAATTCAACCCCTAAGGTGGTAAAATAAGGGATGAAAGTTAGTTGGGAAGTGAGTATAGATGTTCGTCATTTTTGATGATAGAATTATGAAAATTGGTGTATAGGTTCCTTTTTATAAATAAAAAAATTGAATTGCTGCGTTTTTGAAAATTCAACCCCTGAGGGCGTAAAATAGGGGACGAAAGTTTGTATGGAAGTTCGTCATTTCTGAGGTTAGAATAATGAAAATTTGTGTTTAGGTTTCTTTTTACGTATTATAAATAAAAAAAATCTGCATTTTTGAACTTTCAACCCCTAAGGGGATTAAATAGGGGATGAAAGTTTGTATGCAAGTTTGTCATTTTTCAAGTTAGAATTATGAAAATTGGTGTTTAAGTGTCTTTTTAAAAATAAAAAAATATGGGTTTGGGCGTGTTTGAAAATTCAACCCCTAAGGGGGTAAAATAGGGGACGAAAGTTTGTATGGAAGTTCGTCATTTCTGAGGTTAGAATAATGAAAATTTGTGTTTAGGTATCTTTTTAAAAAAAATGTTTCGGCGTTTTTTTTAAATTCAACCCCTATGAGGATTAAATAGAGGATGAAAGTTTGTATGTATGCAAGTTCGTCATTTTTCAAGTTAAAATTATGAAAATTGGTGTTTAGGTGACTTTTAAAAAATAAAAAATATGGGTTTCGGCGTTTTTTAATATTCAACTCCTAAGGTGGTAAAATAGGGGATGAAAGATCATATGGAAATTCGTCATTTCCGAGGTAATAAATAACACGAATGAATAATTGAGTTTAGGTTTCTTTTTACGTATCAAAAAATATGGATTTCAACTTTTTTTATGTAGCCAATTGACTGCAGCTCATATTATATGGGCTGGCTCGACCGGGGTAGTACCACCCTCTCACAGAAGATCGGCGTAAAGCAGCTATTACAGCTGCGTTTCGTACGATGAGTGAGGGAGCCAAAAGCTCCATCCCACTCCCCTTCAGGTCGGCAATTTGCGAGCAATGCCTTTGGTATTGTAAGCATCTATAGGCTACGGTCACTGCTTAACATCAAGCGGGCCGTAAGCTTTTTTGCCAACGCAGTCCTATAAAAAAATGTAGGTTGATCCTTTAAGGAAAATATTTATATAGTAAGCATCTATCATCATATACGGTAACTGCTTAACATCGGGCGGGCCGTACGCTTTATTGTCACCCCAGTCCTATAATAACAAAAAAACAGGTTGATACTTTAATGAAAATATTTATATAGTAAGCATCTATAGGCTACGGTAACTGCTTAACATCAGGTGGGCCGTACGCTTTTTTGGTACCGCAGTCCTATAAAAAAAATATAGATTGATGCTTTAAGGAAAAAATATATATAGTAAGCATCAATAGGCTACGGTAACTGCTTAACATCAGGCGAGCCGTACGCTTTTTTGCCACCGCATTCCTATAATAAAAAATATAGGTTGATACTTTAAAGAGAATATTTATATAGTAAGCATCTATAGGCTACGGTAACTGCTTAACATCAGGCGGGCCGTACGCTTTTTGCCACCGCAGTCCTATAATAAAAAAATATCCGGGATCCGGCAAACGGAAGCTGGGATCTGAAAAAACGGGATCCGGGATTAAGAAAATGAGATCCGGGATACGGGATCCGGGATAGGAAATCTGGGGTATGAAATCCGGGATATGGGATACGGGACCCGTGATATCCGGGATACGGGAACCGGGATCCGGCAAACGGAATCTGGGATCCGGGAATCGAGATCTGGGATACGGAACCCGGGAAACAAGATCCAGGATAAGAAATTCAGGATATTTGATATGAGATTCGTGATATCAGGGATACGGAATCCGGGTAACGAGTTCCGGGATACGGGATCCAGGAAACGAGATCCGGGATATGGGATACGAGATACGGGATCCGTGATATCCGGGATACGGGATCCGGGATTTAGCTAACGGAATCTGGGAACGGGATCCGGGATATTCGGTATACGGGATTCGGGATCCGGAAAACGGGATCCAGGATCCGGGCAACGGAACCTGAATAACGAGATCCGGGATACAAAATCCGGGTCCGGGAAACGGGATCCGGGGTCCGATTTTTTTTAATTTCAATTCTGCGCGGACGAAGTCGCGGGCAAAAGCTAGTATTGTATAAAAACAAAATTTAATACCTAAGTATTTCAATTTATTCAACCCAGCTGCAAGTTAAACGCCGGCATAATTAAAAACGTTATTACGTTAACCAAACGAGCAGTGTTCGCAATTATTTGCTTAAAACCGCGATGTCGGCAAATAATGGGATAATGAGGAATGCTCGTGTATTTTTTGTGGAATGAACAAGCCTCGTTGAACAAAGCACAATAACATAAATCTGAGGTCTCTACAAGAAATATGAAAGTTATGAGTACCTACAAAAATTATGAAGTTAGAAAATCGTTAAAAGCAGGTCTTCATTAAGTCTCCGTACATATAGGTATATGGAGCCATGTGTGATTAAAAAATCATTTGGATAAAATTAAATATTTTATTTGAAACTAATCGACAGATTTTTTCATTAAATTCAATACTAAATAAAATCGCCATATTTTAATTTATGAGATGTACCTATTCCAAATACTTAGGTATTTTGAGAATCTATCATTTTAACATATTATGAAGGCTAGGTAGGTATTCTTAATCATATTTCATTTAGTTAAATTTAAAATAAACATACTCATTCAGAATAGAATTGGCACTTATTGTTTGAAGATTACACTTCACAAAATCCCTTTTACAAACGAAGACTCTTTTGCCGAGTCAACAGGGTTCAATTGGAACAGTAGCCGATCCTATTATCGTTTTAGTATAAAATGTTCTTTCAAACCAGATAAGCCACGCTATCGTTTCTATAAAGTTTCCCTTAAGCGATCAAGACTTCCACTGATCTTCAAATAGTACCTGACTCGTTAATCGACCAAGTTAAAAAGTCATTAACTCAATGACTGCACAGAATAAAATTAGCCCTTCCTGAAACCCCATTGTTTGCAAGTCGTTCCACATCTTCATGGCCCTTTGAAGAATGATTATCGTTAAAGTTTTTCTCTTCGTTAAATTTTATGTGGTGCTTTCATAGTTAGTTATTTTCCTGACTTCATTTTTGGTACTTTTTTATTAAGTAGGTACATATATCAATTTCTTTTGAAAATGTTGCTATAGGTGAACTTACAGAAATGACTTAGATTTTTCTTGAATTGTTTGTCTCAAATTTTGCGCTGAACTTAAAAGAAATGGGTCTATCATTACAAACCCGGTACGAAAGCAATAATCCGTTTCATTCGGGTTTCGTATTTTTATTTTTGACACATTTCTATAGTAAATTTGTGTCAAAATGACGAATGAACGAATGAAGCAGATGGTCCGGATTCGTAATAGAGCCTCAGTATAAAAAAACAACACGTCGCCACTACACTGGTGTCCCGCAGTCTAAACACTCGTGTTAACAGGTACAGTACTTACTACTCGTGTGACGCTTGACACGTTTTCACTTTTGCCCGACTCGCCCCATTCCTAGTGTAGGGCTGTCAGTGTATTCCATGTCATGATTTTCCTAAAATCTAATATTTGTATTTTTTTTATGCTGGCAGGTTGCCCACCTAAAGGAAAGTGGGACAGAAGGAGGGAAGGGGGGGTTGGGCTTCCGGTTCTCTCACTCATCGTACGAAACGTTTGTTGACAGCGTCGCTAGTAATACGAGATTGCCAAAATGATGACGCTGTCACTCATGGAAATTTTAGTTCCTCTATTGGCCACTGAGCCAGATATATCTGTGGCACTAGGTTCTTAGAACTTTAGGAAGGCCTTAGATAGAATGCAACACGTAGATACAAATTTTTAGCGAATCAAGAAAGTGACAACCCTACCCATGCCCCACTGGCCGCACGAAACTGAGCGGTTTCAAGTGCGGGAAAGTTTTTTTTTTAATAATTTAAACCACCGACTCCTTTGAGTAAGGTCAAGTGACTGTGTTATTTTTACTTTGAATGTAATGGAAATGAAAAATAGTTGCGGTTTTAAAATTTTCTTTTACAGTGTTGAAATACAAACTGAAAAGTTCTGATTAAGTCGGCCAAATTTGATGATGAATCCGTTGCCGATTTACTGTCTATACACATAAATAAAATTGTTTTCTACTAAATGCACATGCAAGTATACCTACGTTACTTTTTACAAAAAGCAATTTTTGAAATTTTAGATTTGGGTACGTATATCATTGTGAGGTAATCTCATTGATGTCTTATTTAAGCAGATATGGTAGCTCCTTACATTGCAATCACTAGACTTGTGCTTAGCGCACCAATACATGCAGCGAAATTCTCACATCTGTTATCACACTCGCAATTTGACACTCAAAGGAATTCTAATACTTGCTACTCACCAGAAGATGAGCCGTTTTGGCAATACTGACATATTTTCAACATTATTTTCCGGAATGACTGAGCCGTACTGTTTCTAAAGACTCGATTTAGTAGAAGATACTAAGGCCCGTATTAATAAATTGATCTCAAAGTTGAGATCGATCTTAAGATGCAGTTTTGACGTTTAATGTATGGAACATCTGTCAAAAAGAGCATCTAAGTTCGATCTCAATCTTGAGAACGATTTATTAATACGGGCCTATCGGCCGAATACTCGTACGCAACTTAAATTTGAGAGCTGGTAACTTTGACGCGCCATACAAAAAATGACAGTTAACGACGTCTCAAGCGAAGTGGGACTTAAATATTTAAGTCGCCTTTGAGTATTCGGCCGTATGTCTCCCTCTTTAAAATTAATAAAGCATGTCGCTTATTTCAGTACTCACGTGGTACACTTTCCAGCGCTGGCAACCGCTAGATGCAGCAATAACAGCGCTGCTAAAGCCATGCTGCCAGGTCAGCGCATCGCCTCACACCCCGGATATTGCCCCGATCTGGAACAAAACAGGGTATTATTGTATTGTGTTACTGTACATCCGCAGTGGAGGGTTAATTTGTATCCGAGAGATACTTCGTAAGGATCTCGTGTTTAGGCCGTGATCTCCTATTAAATGCCATCGGCCGCTTACAGCGTCACGTGTACGCCGCGTCACAATGCTTACTATAGAAATGTACTGTTGTGGTCTCCTTCTCACGCCGACTTCACTATAGTAAAATTGTGCCGCGGCGTACGCGTGACGCTGTAAGCGGCCGATGGCATTTAATAGGAGACCACGGCCTTACTCTCTAGTTTTAGAATAGACGCCTCGTCTATGCAAGGTGCTGGTAGATGCTGCTGCTGCTGGTGTTGTAGCCAATTTACTCCTAAACAAGCGCAATGCCCGCTTGATGTTAATTAGTTCCTTAGCCTATAGATGCTTGCTATACCAAAATCGTCGCTCGCACTTTGCCGACCTGTAGGGGAGTGGGACATGGGGAAGGGATGGGAAAGAGGGATTGGGCTTCCGGCTCTCTCACCCATCGTATGAAACGCAGCTGTAAGAGCTACTTTAAAGCCGATCTTCTGTGAGAGGATGGTACTACCCCGGTCGACCCAGCCCCTATATGAGCAACAGTTAATTGTCAGCTTGGGTCTACTACCAAGAATTTCCTTGTAAACAAATAATTTCTTAGCCGCAGTGAATTAGAACCGTGCAGAAATCAGAAAGGAGCAGAAAGGTTCTTGAGTGGCGACCACGTACCGGAAGACGCAGCGTGGATGAGGCCACAAGATGGACCGACGACCTAGCGAAGGTCGCGGGTAACCGCTGTATGTAATTGGCACAGGACCGGTCGTTGTGGAAAACCTTGGGGAAGGCCTATGTCCAACAGTGGACGTATTTTGGCTGAAATGCTGAGTGAATCATAAGCACAAATGAAACACCCCAACAATTCACTGGGCTTATAATTTCGTCGAGGTCCGAAACGTGACGTGTGTATTAAACCAGTGAAGGGGCTACGGTATTGTCATACATAAAATATAGCTGCAAAGCAATTTGCGGGGTAAGGACAATTCTCGCTAATGGTCACGATATAATGTATGGTGTATGAAATAAGGTTATTTCCTGTGTACGCATCGAAATTATTACGAACTAGCTGTGCCCGTGGAATTTAACAAAATAATACTTTTTTTTTCTAACAATGTTTGCTTTACTTCATATCTGACGGAGATGGAAACCTGAACCACTAACAAGCGAAACAATATAGGTAATGTCTAGTGTCACCCCAAAAAATCCTGGTTGCCTAAATTACCTATAGTCCGCGACAGGTCGAGATGACATTCGGGTTATGAGCTTTTTGCAGAATAAAATCCGAATCAAAATTAGCAGGACCCGCAACGCAACAGAATAATTTAATTTAATAATTTTGTGGGCGATTTTAATTGTTTATCGGGTCCTGTTAATTTTGATTCGGATTTTATTCTGCGAAAAGCTTATAACCCGAATGTTATCTTGACCTGTCGCGAACTATAAAGACCCTGCTTCCGAGAAATCCCTGACTTGAATAAAAAATGGACACAAATTAAAATAATACCTCAGTAATTCCGTATCTAAATAAAACTGTTCTCATAATAAAGAAAGCAATTTAAATCTAGTTACGACTTAACAAAAGGATTCAAGAGCACAAACTTCAAAGGGGGAAGTTGAATAAGGTGTGAATTATTACGACTGTAATAAGTTGGCGGGATGATGGGGTAATTACACCCCAATGGGGTAAATCGATGAACAATTGCCGGGCAACGGTGATTAACGCGATCCCGCGTGATTCCCTCATTAATGCTAGGACTAATTAACGAATTCAATTTATGTTCGTGAATTAATTGGATTATTTAGTAATTACATATCCGTTATATTGTCATGTAACGGTATGTAGACGGGTTTACTGGAATGAATACGTACATGCTAACATGGTGACCATCCATGGTGACCAAATATATTGAAAAGAAAGAGGGGATATGTGATTGTACGAAATAGTATGTCCTACTAATCGGAAAATATGGACACGGTGCGATTCAGTCGTTCGTGGACAATAATTTTGAAAACATTTCGGTATTGCCAATACGGCTCATCTTATTCAAATTGCCTTTAAGTTTTGTGGAATTGCGAGTGTGCTAACCATGGACCAATTACTAAGGGGACTGGGTCTAAGCAACTCGGCCGAGTGGTCGGCCGAGTAATAACATCGACATAAAACGAAGCGAGTAGTTCAGCTATTTACCGGTAGATAGATGCCACGCATCCCGGGAAAATGACCACGCGTTGTTTCATAGAGATATCTACTAAGAACGTCTCTTCTAATTAAAATCTCTATGGTGCTAACAGATGTGATAATTGCGCTGCATGAACTCATGCGCTGAGCACAAGTCTAGTGATTGCAATGTTAGGAGTTGCTATATCTGCTAAAATATAACATCAATAGTTGGCGGTGGCAAAATTTACGCTAATCTTAGAATGTAATTTTTTTCCCTATTCACCAGGAGATGCGCCATATTGATAATACCGACATCTTTTCAACATTATTTTCCGCGAACGACTGAGTCGTACTGTGACCATAGACACCATTTAATAGGACATACTATTTTGGACACATGATTCCCTATTTCTTTGTAATTCTTGGTAAGGTAGTTACCGCCAACTGATAATTGTAGCAATTTATAAGCCACACTACTAATCTACATTCCAAATATCGTCTAATAGATACACCTTAACCTATAGAGCCCTTGAGTAGAAAGTAATCAGCCAAAACAATGAGCAAGTAACAAACTATTTCAATTCAACACGGAAACAAAAGATACAACATGCGTGAACCTTACGTGTAAGGTAAGATTCGATTTCAAGAGGATTTGTATTCCCTACATGGCCGTATAACTTAGAACATTTTCTTAATTGAATTAAGAGTTTAATTTACATGTCAATAGATGGCATTAGTACCTACGTCACTCAATCAGCTAAAGACGCAATCACTCAGTGGTCGAAGCGACAACTCTCAAACATAAAATAAGTGCAAAAAATAGACAATGTAAGTATTATATAAGTATTTAACATCATAAATATTTATATTTGATGTTTTCCAACAAAATAAATGTACAAACTTTGTTTGAAGCTTATCGTTTGAAAAATCCCTTCTGACAAACTACAAGAACGAGTCTAAGCTCCACAAGGGCTTCAAAGTTAATCCTACTATTAAAATACATGCTACATCCCTCGAAAACACTTATTTTGTTCCGAATCATGCTTCAAAGCGTTGCGCAAGAAATAGAAATAAAAAAACCACTTCATACAGAGTTCGACCCTCGTGCAAAGCACCCTTGCTTTAGAACACAAAGGTGTTAAGCAAATAGACTGCGGTTACATTGTAGCGGACTGTTAGCGAAGCGTTTTACCTGAAAGGCATTTTTCTTTATTAGACTGTAGTAAACTGTAAGGTGCTGTCACTTTTCGATAGAAACAAATCAAAGGTTCAATTTTTTTTCCAAATGGCCTCTTTACATTGAGTCAGGATCCAATTCATAAGACATTGACATTTCTAGCTGTCATTTGACTTGTCTCATTAAAAATCGGACTGTTTAGGTACCGATCTGTTTTAAGTTCCTTAGGGCCGTATTAATAAATCAAGCTCAAGACTGAGAACTTAAGATGCTGTTTTTGACAGCTGTTCCATACATTAAACGTCAAAACTGCATATTAAGATCGATCTCAACTTTGAGATGCATTTATTAATACGAGCCTTAGTTTTAACAAATATTGATTGGTTGTCACTACCTATTCCAACTGGTGTAGATTTTCTCAATATTTATAGGAATTGGCGTTGCCACTTATTAGAGTTACCTATATCAGAGTTCAACACTTAACGCTCAGAAAACAAATTGATAGCTAATCAGACTCTATACGACGATATCTGATACGCAAATGGGCAGTGAAACCCGTCCTTAATTTTTTGTACATAAATGCAAATAACGCAAATACAAAAATGCAAAATTCAAATAACGCTACCTAACTCTCTGCTTTACTAAATCCTCTACCTTATGATTGGACCGCACCAAGATTTGAATTAGGGTTCGCACTCAGCTGCAGGAGACAGGTAAAAACATAAATTGCGGAACCCTTTGGGACAAAATAACAAAAGTGCCATTCGGCCCCATCTGACGACATAAGGTGGATGAAGCCATGAAAAGATAATTAATTGATGCCGTTGGGTTAGAAATATTTTCATGAGCTTTATTTGGGTTTAGAATTAGCCAAGATAAGTAAAAAATGTGGGTTTATTACGTTGTGTCGTTTGCCGCCCAATCTAAGCAAAAAAATATTTTAGGTAGGTACCTACTAGGAATGTAAATAAATACATAGATCGATATATAGTATAGATAGATAGATAACTCTTTATTAATCCACTACTAGGAAAAAACAAACATAAACTATGATATAAATTACACAGAAAGTGGAAAATGGAAAATTTTAACGATTTATAAATGCTTTATCTAGCTGACATGATTAAAAAACATTTTAAATTTTTATTTTTGTAGAGAGAGAGTCATTGCTCACACGTTGCTAACATGAAGGGGAGTGGGACGGAGGGAGGGGAAGGGGGAGTTTAGGCTTCCGGCTTTCTCACTCATCGTCCGATCCGCAGTTTTAATAGCTACTTTACGCCGATCTTCTGTGAGAGGGTGGTACTACCCCGGACAAGCCAGCCCGTATATGAGCTGCAGTTGATTGACTACAGCTTGGCTTTATAAAAGATTTAATAAAGATATCTTGCTCATTATGCGTGTCGCTTAGAGGGGTATAAAAACGTTTTGTAACGTCACAGTCGTGTCAGTGTCCCAATTTATGGGTCAACTTTTGAGACACTTATTAATTAGCCAGAGGGCCCGGGGCAGCCCTGGAGTTAATAGCACCCTAACTTGGCAGTTTAAAACGGGAAGTTTTCTTGACTAATGGTGGGATGGTGTCCTGACTTCTTTTAAATTCGGTTCGAAGGATGACATTTTAAAGACAAAGAAAAACGTTTTTTCTGTTTAGGTACTGTGTTATCTCGTCATATCTATGTCGAGAAAACCCTATTTACCAGACATAGTGTACCTGATAAGTATTGATTCACATTACATATTTATATATGCAAACGAAAAAAAAAGATAACCAGCTGAAATATACCACTTCTGAAAAATAAAAGCGTTCTTCATCTTATCGTATGGTTAGCGGCCAACCTTGTGTCAGAGTTGTTCAAGCCGCCCGTAGGCCTCTGAAAAGGCTTAACGACTGCTGTCTAGATGACAACAACCGGGACCGACTTTTTTCGTGCCCTCCGAAGCACGGAGACGATCAGTTCAAATGCCACTAAATGGTCACCCATCCCTGACTGACCTTGCCGAGCATAACTTAACCTCCAATCGTTTACCGATCAGTGATTGCAGCTGGCTACGAGCGCATTCAAAATACGCAAAGAGCCTTTATTACGAAAAAAAGTTACATACGCTTTAAAATTTTAGAGCAACAACCTGCAAATTTTAATTTTTACAAAGTTTCCTAACACAAAAAATTATAGTATAGAATTAAAGTAGTAAAAAACTAGGCCGCACACACACTGGGGCGTTGTTGGGCATAGTAAATGCGGCCCTACGCGACAGTATATCCAAAGTTTAACACTTAGGGTGTAAACATACGGGGTACCGTTATGTTGAGCGAGGACGCTCGCAGGTGTCACTAGATGGTAATTTGGTGGCAAGTTTTGAGCTTTTAAGCGCGTTAGTCGGTATATAGTTTCAGGTATGTTATTGGTTTATACGGCTTCATATGTCTAACTCTAAATACAGGGGACAAGGTAAAATTATATTTCAATTATTGGCTTATGTGTTAACTCTGATTGGTTTATTATTTATTTATAATATAAGGCATGAACTTAGCGCGCGATTTAATAATTAATGCAATAATATTCTTATTATGGGTCTTAGTGTGGGTACCGTACAATAGACTGGGGGCGATGCCAGTGGCACTCAGACCAGGGCAAATCACGAAAAGGCTGTCTTCAAAATTTGCCTCTGGAGGGAATCGTACCCGTGACCCAATGCAGTGAACCGAGCAACCTATGTTCGAAATTGCGCCAATCGGTCGTCCGTACCTACTTACCTACTGGCTTACCCGCTTCGGTTCAGCCCGCACTACTTTTCCGTATATTCCACACCTTGTATATCTGTCTCTCCGGAGATAAGCACCACTTTAGACTTGTCTAGTGCGGTGAAACATACTAATTTTCACACCCTTGCCTCGTATAAAATGCGATACGAGTCCCCATTGCGGTTTTGAAGCGCAGCAGGCAAGTTTCGAGCGATTATGACGGTTCGCGCTATGGAGATAAACCTGATTTTTCCATGTGGACTTTTTAACCTAAATAGTAAGGGAATTGTTGGCATGACTATCTTCCATTTTTAATTTCAAGCTGTTGTCTAATTTAAAACCTGTTTTAGATGACTATGGGCCGGGCCCCATTAGCGCGTTGCGATGCGTCGTCGCAAGATTTTGGACTGGCGCATCACCCTCCCCCGCTTCGTCTCTCGCCCGTCGACCCTTTGATCCGTTGCTTACCCGTAGCCAGTTACCGTAGCTTAAAGATGCTTGCAATACCAAAACATCGCTTGCACGTTGCCGACTTGAAGGGGAGTGGGAAAGAAGGAGGGAAAGGGGGGGGGGTTAGGCTTTCGGCTCTCTCACTTATCGTACAAAACGCAGGTAATAGCTACTTTACGTCGCTCTTCTGTAAGAGGGTGTTACTACCCCGGTTGAGCCAGCCCATATAAGAGCTGCAGTCAATCGGCTACAGCTTGACTATACCATCAAGAAAGCTTTTAAAATACGTACAGAACTTATTTAAATAAATGAGAGATCTTCGTATCCTAACAATTTCTTTCTTCCATCTCCAAACTTAGGATAATACAATTAAAAACAAATTAACGAAATGGAAGCTTAAAAAGGGAAACTTTAATATTGTTCGAAGGTAGTTCGAAGTTCGAAGGTATTCCTCAGAGGGCTGCGGATAGATTTGGGGGTGACTTTTGTTGGCGCTGAGGTACGATAAACGATTACGATAAACGGAGATAGCGATATCGATAATTGCCTTCGTAAGAAATGGATGGGACGAGTGGAAATAAATTAGATTGCTTGCTGATAAAAATACGTAGGGGCGTGATATTTATCAAATGTTTGGGTATTTTAACTTGTCTACTTCCAAATTAAAGAGTTAATTAATTATAGGTAAAGTTTGCATCACGGGACAACCCTATTGTTAGTAACTTTACTAAAGGCTGAATACTGAACCTCTACTCAGTGTTTAAGGCCCGTATTAATAAATCCATCTCAAGATCGAAATCGAATTTGAGATGCTGTTTTTGACAGATGTTCCATACATTAAACGTCAAAACTGCACCTTAAGATCGATCTCAACTCTGAGATGCATTTGTTAATACGGAACTAAGTACTGCTTAGCTGACATTTCTAGTATAGAACGTCAAATTTTAAATTTGAGTGGCGTACCTACGTATACCTACCAATATTTAGCGGTAAGTTTAGTAAACGATGTCGTTATATTTTGTTGTGAGTAGGTAAGTATATAGATACTACAGTTTGTGAACAATGGTGTATATTAATTTATATCAAAACAATTTGTTCTTGTTGTACTTAACTTACATGTATTGATCCATCGCGGCTTACATTATTCGTAGAGGTCGGTAACCTAGAGTTAAGAATGCACTTATCGAAACCCGAAATTATGTCAGCCTAGCTCTCTACTATACATGGTAGAGCTAGCTTACAGCTAGCTGTAGGTCATAAAGCAAATGGCTCACAGCTCTATTTCACCTCCATTTAGATAACACTATCCGTGGTAGACAAAATATGAACCATTAAAATGTACCCACATTGTACAATAATGCATACTCTACACTGACGTCTCGCGAAACTACCGCCAAGAGTCGTTTTTCCCACTAAAATTTTCTACAAACCGTCGCAAGCTTGACGTCTCGCCAGATACCCGTAGAAATTTACGACCTGATAAAACATCGCCAGAATATCTTGGTCCCCCAAAACAAATCGCGGTGGCAAAATCACAGGCGTTGTATAGATAACAGAGACGTTAGAGCGGCCAGCTTATAACGGACGGTGTATAAAACTTGTCTGCCAAATGGATTACCCCGATTAAGTATGAGCGAACCCTGACCCGTATAGGTTGACGCATGATTAGTTCCGGCTCCGGTTTATCGAGGAAACTGATGGGTTTACTGCATAGCATTTATGCATTGCATGTATTTTGCATGGAAAGGTCGTTGCGGGCCATATAAATCGGGTTTCAGATTTATGATGATAGGCGAAACGACTCCTATCCTTTCTTTAGATTAAATTCGTGCGGGTTCCAAGACAACTAAGATTTTCCCCGGGACTCGTTGAGGGTCTTGGCGTCATCGTTTGATATCATACCATTATCGATCCTGGCTAAAGAGCTTATTACACCTTCCTCAATTTAGGCTACTTAATTTAGTTGTGACTGAATTTAGGCAAGTGTAATCGCATTTAGCAAGTTAGAATCCTAAATTTTGAAGGTAATCTGAAGCTTTCTAAATTAAGTTCTAAATTTAGGTGACTAAATTTAGGAAGGTGCAATAAGCTCTTTACACTCCTGTAAGCCAGGAGCGACAATGGTCGTTCGACAATGGAATAACAGTGGTCGGAGTGTGTGGCGGAAAAAAAAGATAGGCAAATCGAGATTATATTACGCATAGAATTTGTTTTACTGTGTACGAGGAGAGAAATAAAGAACCTGAGAATTATTTTCTAGTCATTAGTTTTATCTGTCACCTGGGAATGTAAGTATACCATCTTGAAAATAATTAAACCTTATATAGATAAGTATCAACCTAGAATTATTAGATATCTCCTTCTCTCCGTACAATTATAATACTACTGATGCAAAAGTCGCAGGTGTGATATTATGATAATAGTTTAAGTAGGCCCTGGGCCCTAATAGTAATGGGCGCTTAGCCATTGCCATAGGGCTATTATAGTGGCGCTCTGATTGGTCAGCCGACCGGCTGATCGGCCTCTCATTGGTCGATTGATTCTGACCGGTCTGAGGGTCGATCACTATAGCAAAATGCCACAGTGGCGCCACAATGGTTAAGCGACTTAGAGTCCGGAATAAAATCTGATCTTTAATAAAATTGTAACTAGCTATTCGCTATATTTATTTAACTGAAAACTTCAAAGGAAACATCAATCTGAAAGACCATTAATTCCGGTTTAAAATAATGGGTGTCAGGAGCATGCACGGGCCGCGTCAAACGCGAGCGCATAAATTTTTCAAAAGGGGCCATTTGGAGCACAGCCACTGTTTTTTGCATATCAGAATGTGTCCAATTACTGAAAGGGCGGCTGCGGTTATGGTACAAGCGATGCGAAGAAGCGGGATTATTATATTTAAAAACAATACAATGCTTTGGACTTATTACGAACCCGCAGACCATCTCGTTCGTTCGTCATTTAGGCTCGTATTAATAAATGCATCTCACAGTTGAGATCGATCTTAAGATGCAGTTTTGACGTTTAATGTATGGAGCATCTGTCAAAATCAGCGTCTTAAGATCGATCTCAACTTTAAGATGCATTTATTAATACGAGCTCTACGGCCGAATACTCGGACGCGCCATACAAAAAATTACAGTTAACGATGTCTCAAACAACTAAGTGGGACTGAAATATTTAAGTAGCCTACGAGTATTCGGCCGCTAGACACTTATTCGGCTACACATTTGCCCTGATCTGGGTGTCACTGAGATCGTACTTAGTCCATTGTACGGTAGCCATAGTACAAGCGTTGATGAGTTTGGTACTGAGTGTGTAAGTCTAGCGATATTTATTTATTTATATAACTGTGCAAAATGCAAGCAGCAAGCTGCAAAATGTCCCACTCCTGACTTTTACTTAACCACACTTCTCTGTCGTTAAATTAAATTGAATTGTATCCATCTCCCGCTGTCCACTCATGACTTGCATCGGTATAGCCGCGGTTGTAGTAATATGTGCATAAACCCGACAGGTTTACGCGATATCCAGCGATATCATTGTTCCGGGGAAGGCCGCTAACTCCATTTATTACAACACGATTTAAGATGAGGGTTCGAAATTTGGTTGATTTTCTATTCTACTTTTTCTTTAAGTAAGTATGTGGACTAGGAATCTTATATTTAGATGTATGATTTTTGACTATATTATCATGAGTATCTTTAAATCCAAATCACGATTTGATGAAATTTTCTCGATAAAAAAAAAATATGAAATGAGCTCTAATTATTTACAATTTTCCTTGCTACCACGATGTTTTTACGATTTAGATCACGAAATTATTTCTAAAACATAGCAAATAATGATATCTAAACTACCCTTCAACCATATTTTAATTCATGAAGTAGTTTTTTTTTAATTCAAGAAAATGTGGTTTGGCGCTTACGTTGTTTATTTCCGAGCGCGCGCACAATATCGCCATCTCACATTTTAAGTACTTGAACTAACCATGTCTCTCTCTAACTTTGTATTGTCAGTGTCCAGTCGGACTTGTTCGACGTCGGACCTGTGAAGGATTTTTTAAAAAATATTACGAAAAAATATTACGGTCGTGCCACATTACAGGTACAGTACAGTATTTACAGTCCGCCGACGCCTATGATAAATAAATAATAATAATCCATGTCCTCCCTGTATTCAAGCTGTTCCTGTTGTCAAGCTAATTTTTTGAGCAAGGAAAGAGCCTGCCCTCTTGTCACCTGTGGCGGTAACCAGTCTAAGGGTGATTTTGATAGATAAAAAAATAAAGATAAAAAGATAAACAAAAAATAAATGCATGGTTAAATCAATAAAATTAATAAAAACTGAAAATTAAATTTAAAAAAATATTAAATATGGTAAAAAAAAATATTATGACACCGCTGATGACTTCATGATCGGCATCGAAGTTAAGTACCAAAGTATTCCTTTGCCTACGAAACATGAAAAAGATACTCATATCCGGCAGTCAGTCACTGACACAGAGTATGTACATTTTTACCCGACTACGGTGGGCGGAGGGGTATGATTTTGACCGATATGTATGTATGTTCATCTGCTCCCGTATAACGTCCAAACTATTTTTATCATAATAATTTGACTAATGAGATATCGTTGGACGCGTCTGGATCGTCCGCTGGTTATAGGCTATTATACGATCGAAATATTGTTATACGTATCTATCAGCATATTATAGGTATCGTTTGTCTTCTTTTGACTTACTTTGTCTTCAGCAATAAAAACAACATAGAAATTAAATTATTTTTTTCAAATACACTCGACATAAACATCCCATATAAAACGAAAAAAATATATTTGAATATTTTCATCCATTTCATCTATTTTAAAAGGTGCACTGGGACATATTATTTTAATTGTACGAATTAAACAATATTGTTCCTTCAAAAAATAACTATACTATAGTCTACTCCATAGCTGTTCTGTCCTAGCTAAGCGAGAGGGATATATCCTTCGGCAGCTCACGCGACGCTAGCCACACCCCGAAACTAAAATTCATTTTTTTCTTGTATCGTCTTAATGTGTGTTTTATCTCATTTATATCTTTATTTCGTTGTTACGTATTATTTAGTTTGAACATGAGTTGATTATTTTGGGAAGCAAAAAATCCAATCAATTTTAGCAAAACAACACATTTTAACATACACTGGGCGAACGTGGAGGATTATGGCCTGAATCCCCCTCGCACTGAGGAGTGCCCAGGAATAATGAATATTTTTATTTTTAGTCTGGTGATTAAAAAAAACTGGATTACTTAAGTAACACCTAAAAAAATATAAAAGTAATATAGGTACACAACAATTATAGGCTGTAGAGCTGGAGCCAACTCATATACGGGCTGGCTCGACCGGTGTAGTACCACCCTCTCATAGAAGATCGGCGTAAAGTAGCTATTACAACTGCGGTGCGTGCGATAAGTGGGAGAGCCGCTCACCCCCTTCCCCTCCCTCTGTCCCCCTCCCTTTCAGATCGGCAACTTGCGAGCGATACATTGTATTGCAAACATCTATAGGGTACGGGCTAGGCTTGTTTGCCACCATAATAACATCAAAAAAGAAAGTTGGTGTTTTGCAGAAGAGCATCAAAAGTTACCATCCTATTTCCCGCCGTTCGCTCATGAGTTACATCCGCGCAATGCGGCACTTATAATACACGCATTAACTGGAGAGCTTTATGTGATATCCAGGGATATTGTCCCGGAAGGCAGCTGCTAACTTTAGTGACGTAGCGATTTAATGCGTGCGTATCACTGGTTGTTACGGCTAATGGATTAGAATTAGTGTTTAATAGGTCACTTTGAAATGGAGGAACATAATTACCATCGACTTAATATCCAATAGACACCTACCCCAATATCTAAGGACCTATTTGAGACTTGTTTGACCCCTACCAGACACCGACCCCACCGGCGAGGTCGACGTATCCCCACTTCCGCTAATTGGTGCGTCTACGCGCCTAGAGGGGCATTCGACAAGCCGCTGAGTTTTTTGCCGAGCCTTCTCAATGAGGTCACGTTGTGGTGATGTGTGAATGATTGCTCGGGCGTGCCGCTCGCCTCTTTTGAACGCACTCAATGAGCATTCACGCAAGTCGAAAGGCATAGCTCGCATGTTGCCGAACCTGAAGAGGAGTGGTATATAGGGAAGAAAAGGAAGAGATCTTTGTCGAAAATGGAATTTGTTTATAAATCCACAAATCCCAGATACGTGTCATGATTTAAACCTGCACAACTTGTGTTTCAAAGCTTACGGCCGACCATGGATTTTTCAAACAACCAGCTAGGATACCTTCATGCAAAACAAATCCAAGCAAATACGTTGTTACGTAGCGTCACAGCACATCCGTAATTCCGGGCATAGATCACGCTACGGACGGCGCCCGGATTCGAAGTGAATCTACCCAAGAGTCAGGCAAAGTATCAAACTCAAAGTCAATTTGTTCGGCAAACACCATTTGTCTTCGCAGACAGACTCGGGTACTGCAATGTTACAGGACTTCGGACTTGGGTGTGCTCAGTGGGATTAGAATTTCGACTTGGTACCTATATTTTTCTGCAGTTTTATTACGAAACTTCTAAGCTTTATATTAACTGGACGGATCAGATGACTTAGAATTAAAATAAGATATTTTTCATTGGATTTCAGCCTGCGCTATTTTTTTATATCTTAGGAATGCACACGGACAGACGGTCGTCGGTCTATCTGATGGCATGTGGTTAACTGTCACCCCTAGACATTTGGAACTTAAGGGGAGGTGAAGCAGTTACTTAAATGTCCCACTGCTGGGCAAAGGCCTCCCCTCTCTGTCTCCACAGGTCCCTATCCTGGTTTTGTAGCGGCCAATAAATTATTTTTTCATCACTGATACGCGGAAAGTAAGTCGAAAGGTGCCTGAAGAGCCGACAGAAGGTGATACTTTTCTGATCGGGCAAAATCGTTGACAGAACGGGCTCAATAGTATATCCAGAAAACGATTGGGCCCGTTCTGTCAAAGATTCTGTCAAATTATAAAAAAATACGAGTTTCTATTGAACTATGTTCCAACCAAAGAGAATTTAATAGTTCCAACCTTTTTACATCCACTCAATAACAGCGCGATGTAAAATTGAAATAACATAAAGTTAAGTATTAATTAAAGAATATATTTTTTTAAATGATATTATTATAATTTACTTTCAACTATTTCTGTAAAATAACATACATTTGGGCAAAATATTTACCATTTTTCCCTAAATCAATCACAAATCGTTCCTGCTCCGAATCTATAATCATAGACTAAAACCTTTTATATTGTTTGAAAAAGTACTGGCCTCTAAAATAAAACAAAGTGACAGCGTCAAAATATCAAAAAGCAAAATACGCAATCTACGTCAGTATACATGTGTTTGTATGTGTAAATGTTCACTATTTTTTTCTTTAGCTACTAAATTATTTTATTATTACTTTCCTTGTATACGTGATGAAAAGCACAGTGTTAATCTCGGGTTAAAGTAACTTATTATTGGTCCCTCGAACTATTAGCGCCCTCGCTACGCTCGGGCGCTAAACCCCGTCTCGGGACCAATTAATAAGTTACTTTTCCCCTCGGATAACAATGTACTATTAATTATTAGGCATTTACAATCAAATATTGGACTTAGCCGTTAAATTGATCGGTAATTAAATCTTAATAAAATCTACGTATTGATAGCTTTTTAACATTATTTTTTTAGGAATATAGCCACAATCTCAATATCTCACAGAAAATCAGCGTAAAGTAACTATTACAGGTGCGTTTCGTACGACGAGTGAGAGAGCTGAAAGCCCCCTTCCCACCCTCTGTCTCACTCCCATTCAGATCGGCAACATGCGAGCGCTGCCTCTCATCGAGCATCTATAGGCTACAGTAACTGTTTCACATTAGGCGGGCCGCACGCTTGTTTCCCACCTAACTATTAGCCAACCTTTCTATACATTTTCCTTGCCTCCTTTAGTTTGTTTAAACAAATTAAAATTATGTAAGAACCTACCCAGTGCAACCATAACAGGTGCTAGGGACACAGTGACTTATTTGTTCTGCTTCAACGAGGCAGCCGAGCGCGGTAGAACAAAGTTATTTAGGTTTCCGCCACCAACTAGTTTCAGTAAAGTTCGCTTGTAACACATTCTACGTTAGTTTCCGAGGCACGAACGGTGTTACTCTGTTTTATGCTTGTGTCCGGATACATATACATACATATACCCACGCCTGTATCCCAAGGGGGTAGGCAGAGACTATTGACTGCCACATGCTACGATTCTGACACACCTCTTTTGCTTCATCCACATTCATACCTACATCTTCTCATGCACTGCCGTCGGTTGAGGGTGCTAATCTACCTTTCTGGAGGAGACCATTAATCTGGTCGTGAAAAGTTCTCCTTGGGCGCCCTCTTCCGACTCATCCGCTTACTTTCGCTCCGTATATCTCTTTCGTCAGTCGACTTTCACTCATTCTCCCTTCATGGCCAAACCATCTTAGCATCCCTTTTCAGTCCAAGCGCTAACATACACGGACTGCAATTTTGCAGTTTGGTTGCAGTCGACGACACGCGACTGCACACGGACTGCATTTTTGCAGCCGGAAGTGACAGCTCTATTGCAGTTGGTTGCAGTCGACGACACGCGACTGCACACGGACTGCATTTTTGCAGCCGGAAGTGACAGCTCTATTGCAGTTGGTTGCAGTCGACGGCACGCGACTGCACACGGACTGCATATTTGCAGCCGGAAGTGACAGCTCTATTGCAGTTGGTTGCAGTCGACGGCACGCGACTGCACACGGACTGCATTTTTGCAGCCGGAAGTGACAGCTCTATTGCAGTTGGTCGATTAGACACCACATCATCCTTCACCTTGCATCTCTCTCTTATCACACTATTCCTTATACGGTTAGCAATGGACCCGGATATTCCGCCATACATAAATAAGAAATGTCGCCAGACTTCCACTCCAACTGTAAGGTACCAAATTAAGCAACGTTTGTACTATGAGTACCGTACAATGGACTGTGGGCGATCTTAGTGACACCTAGACCGGGGCAAATAACGAAAAGGACCGTTTACGAAATAAACCACTGGCTGGAATTGAACCCGCAATCACTAGTGCAATGAGGCGAGCGTCCTACGCTAGAACAACTGTGCCAAGCGGTAATCAAATATTTGATATTTTTAATGGCGTCTGTAAAATGATAAGTTATGGAGTGGGTTCTCGTTATTTTATGTACGTACTTATTTACAGTTGTAAAAGATTAGGTCCAGCGGGGTTACTCCGAAATACGTCGCTGACGGATCGTCCGAAGTACGGATTCGATTTACGATCAAAACAATGTCAAATCGTAGAGAAAAACGAAAGAAGAAATGTCAAATCACGACAATCCGTCAGCCGAAACGTTAGGTTCGTATTTCGGAGTAGGCCAGCTGTTTTAGAATCGTCAGATCACTTTAATACTAAAATAAATACCTACTTACATTGTTGTTTTGACAGTTTTTCCATAGAATATCAGTCAAAATGTCAAATTTAGTTGGTGCATAAAAAGTTATCGACGATGCTAAAACAGGCCCTAAATGTGATTTAATCACGCTAGGGACCCCGATAGCGCCTCCAACTAAGCCCACTAGTGGGCTCACAACAAATATTGCTAATACCTCCACACCTGTGAAGAATTACGTAACATTTCACCTCGTACTAACTGAAATCGAAACCTATTCACGCACCGCAGAGTCCAAAGTTGCTCGCACGTACCCCAGATAGTCATTTCTTGGAGCTACGTAATCCGCGGCAGAAGCTAATATTACAAGTATCGGAAGCTTGTTTATTACCACTCACCTGAATAACGATGTTCTGTGATCATTAGGGAAGAGAAATGGTGCTCTAATTAAAACATCGATAGTTTTTAAAGTTGGTAACTCGATGGGTAGAACTTGTTCAACTAACTAGAGTGCTTACAATTTATCGATGTTGAAATATGATCTTGCTTAGCCTCCATCTAGCACCATATAGATCTAGAACTCGCAAACTGACGGTCCGCCTGATGATAATCAGTAACAGCTGCCCATAACGCCATAATCTATTGATCGACGTGCAATTTATTCTTCCGATTGTAAACATCTTAAATTGTCCATTTTCTAAATCGATACTCTACTACCAATTTCACTGAAATAAAATTGTAGGTTAATTTTATATCGATATCACTATATCAATAGACCCATCACTATTTGCTTGCATAGGACACGACGATAACATGATTAGCAATGTTAGCGCTATGATTTCCGATAGTATGGTTTTTTATAACAATTGTTTACTTTTCATTAACTTGTTTGCTATCAATAAAGACTGCAATTTGCCGTCTAGGTTCTGCGGAATTGCAGTAGGTAAAGTCCGTTTTATGCTATCAAATATAGCTCTGTGAAATCCCATATATAGTACGTTTTTTATACTTGTCCTATTTGGTAAGCAAAGATGGCGTCCAGCGGGGCGATTGCGTAACTTTTTGTCAATGCTTCAATTGGTTTCGTATATAATTGACACAGGATGAACGAAACCAATTGAAACATTGACAAAAAAGTTACGCAATCGCCCCGCTGGACGCCATCTTTGCTTACCAAATACGACAAGTATAAAAAAACGTACTATACCTACGCCATAATCACGTCTCAATACCGTTCAGTAAACAACAACAGGAATCACTTTACTTATCTTTCTTATAATATTTTTCTCAAATAAATAAATTAAAGTATTATAATAACATCCGTTCTTTTATCAAAAACCCTTTTAATAAAATCTCCGTCCATTAAACCTAGATAATTATTAATAACAACTCTACCGAAGCACTAAATTGACTTCCGTTAGGGAAAAAATAATTCCGAAAAGGAGCTTTCCCGAACGACCCTCGTGGGGCGAGCAATCCATTAGGCGGCTTCTTATCAACTCATAAATTCCGCCGCTATCAATACTGTGTGTCAAAGGAATAATGTATTGATACTGGACATTGCTGGGAAAGTATTAAGAAAGTTGTTGATCATAAAATGTTCAAAATAATCATAGTAATCCTGGGACATTTTTTACACACGGCTACCTGATCCCAAACTAAGCAGAGCTTGTACTATGGAAACCAGATAAGTGATATTACTACATATACTACTTTTTTGTTTGTAAATACATACTTAATATACATATACACCCAGACTCGGGACATACAGACATGTTCATGCACACAAATGCATGTCCCGGGTAGGTATCGAACCTACGACCTGCAGAGTGAAAGGCGCCACTACGCCAACCACGCCAACGGGCTCGCCCGTCAACCGTCCGGGAAATAACTTTCATCTTAATAATTTTTTTTTTGAGAAGTAGAGCTATAAGCTGCAGGGATCTCAGGGAACATTTCCAGCATTAGTTGAGCTCTCTTTATTATAAGTACCAATAGTAAAGACAGCTCAGCTAATGCTAGCAATGATCCTTAAGATATGCAACTGACGTTAACTCTACCGACTAAAGTGACTAGTAACTTTAGCCATTGTACAATCGCATAACAGTCACAACAAAATAAATATTTATTTGAAAAATGTAATAACATTACTTGGAAATAATAAAATAGATTTTTTTAATTCTATGAAATAATATAATTATGTGTTTGCAGACATCTCAAAAATTCCATCTAAAACAAACCTAACGTTGCATCAGATTACACTATAACTTAAAGCAAACTGTTATACGTATTCATGAAGGAACCGACCTAACATTAATTCACTAATTAACATTTCGCCTCCGAACACAGCGACGCAGGATTTCCTTAACTTCCCCCGGCGGTGACGATATTGTTATTAGGAGCTGTGTATATCAATTATACTGGTACGTTAACTTGCTTTGTGGATATGTATATTGGTGCTAATTCTCTTGTTTACAATCAATAATAATATACCAATTAATCTACTAATACTATCTGTAACATTTTCACGACTAAACCGCAAAACTAATTTTGATTAATTTTGGTATAGAGATAGACAGGATCTTGGAGAAGCTGCTTTTTTGCTTTTTGACTTTTCCTGTGGGATTATCAAAAAACTAACTCCAGGACGCTCGTTCTAAGTTCAACGCGGACGAAGTCGCAGGCAGAAGCTAGTACTATTAGGTATAAATGCGAAAGTAACTCTTTCTGTTTGTCTATTGCGTTTTCATGAAACCGCTAATTCAATTTTGATGAATTTCGGTAGAGATAGACACGACCTTGGAGAAGGACATAGGCATTTTTTTGTTGCGGAAATAAAACTTGGAGAAAAAAAATGTAATGTAATGTAACGACACGACTTTTATCCCCGTTCGGGGGTAGTCAGAGACTTGAGTGGCCATACACCACCACATTGTGGAGGTATTAACCAACTCAAAGCCCACGTTTCAATAGATAGTCAGAACCCAACGTGACAGGTGGTGAACCGTGTCGCCATCGTGTGAGGTGGTGAAACTTGAAGGGGCTAAAATAAGGGGTGAAAGTTTGTATGGGAGACTAATCATTTCTCGAAGTACAAATTGTACGCTGACGAAGGACACCAGGTAATTAGTAAACCTAAACTAAATTTCACAAAAATATAGGATGCTTCAAAAGTGCGTAATAATACTTGGGGGTTTCGATGAGTATCGGGAATATAGTATCGGTATAAACATATTGAAATTTGAACACTTCTAATCCAAATGTTGTTTCCGACAATTTTTATAATTATCTCAAGAACTAGTTATGCAAGATTTTTACGAACTTATTTCTTGCATATACGTGGTTGCTACTCCTAAATGCAGTTCACACTGTTTCTAGGCCATTAGACTGATGTCTCCTAAGGTTTCATTCTTACGAAAGTTGTCACAAATATTCAAATGCCCATAAGTCAATAATTAATTGGTAATCAAATACACCACTCAATGCGGGGTAGATAAGTAACAATGTTCTGGGAAGACCCTGTCTCAAGAGAAATTAAGGAATACGAAATTGTATATTTGTAAAATTGCTTGCAGCCGTCTTTATTTGCCAACCATCTCAGCAGAAGCGAGCATAACATTCGCTTCAAACTACATTAGATAAATAAATAGAGCTGTTACATCTATTTCCAACAGTTGGAGCACACACCTCATATTACAATAAATAATGTAAATTGCGACGTTGAAGTGGGAGGGCCGGTCACGTCGCACGCATGGACCCGCGAAGTTGGGCTAATATCAGCACCAGCTGGATACCTGCCAATGGCCATCGCCGTCGAGGTCGACCCAGGAGAAGGTGGCGAGATGACCTGGACACTTTTATGGGAAAGCCGTGGCTGGAAATTGCCATGGACAGAGTGGTGTGGAAGGACTTTTTCCAGGCCTTTGCCCAGGAGTGGGACAGCCCTATAGGCTAACAATAAATAATAATGTATAATCACTCTTAACATATGGTCGTAGAGTTCAAATTGAAAGAACTGTGTAAAGCGACTCTATTAACCAGTTAAAACGGTGACTAACATAGCTCTATAAACCCTTACGATGTTTGTTTAGCTCAATACTCTATGTTTGTGTTTACTCTATCCACATAGAGCGAGAGAGACCGCCAATATTGGTTGTACACACTACCTTGATTATTAATAATATCAACTCTATCAGCAGAATTTAAGGTTGAATGTTGAATGACGGAGTCTGACAGGTAGAGGTTAGTAGACAAAGTTGAAAAAATGCGAATTTGTTAATTTACTTTTGTAGTAACTGTATAATTGTGAAAGTTTAGATGGATGGATGGATTTGTTTGTTACTCAATCACGCCAGATCGGCTGAACGGATCTGGATGAAATTTGGCACAGAGATAGATTATAGTCTGGAATAGCACATAGGCTACTTTTTTTATTATGCCCGGACGAAGTCGCGGGCAGATGCTAGTAGAGACATAAATCAGAGTAAAGAATAACTTTATATGGAATATTTAAAACACGTTTTAATGAATACAATAAAATAATCTATTATTAATGAGCAATCAAGTCCATGGGATCTCCATCGATAGTACAGAATAGATATTTTACGCCGACCTTCTGTGAGAAGGTGGTACCCCGGTCCAGCTTTGCTCTATGTATGTAAATGTAATGTGTAACGTCACGACTTTTATCCCCATCCGGGGGTAGTCAGAGGCTTGAGTGGCCATACACCACCACATTGTGGAGGTATTAACCAACTCAAAGCCCACGTTTCACCAGATAGTCAGAACCCAACGTGACAGGTGGTGAACCTTGTCGCTGTGTATACAGGAACTGACTATTACCTAATCCCGAGGGATAGGTAGGTTTCCTCACGATGTTTGTTTGTTTGCTTTGCTCTACCACCAATAAATATTCGTAAATACATGGTAGTAGAGTCAAGCTGTAGCCAATTGACTGCAGCTATTACAGCTGCGTTGCGTAGCCGAAAGTCCAACGCCCCCTCCTTCCCCTCCCTCTATCCCACCTCTCTTCAGACCAGCAACGTGCGAGCGATGCCTTTGGTATTACAAGCATTTATAAGCCACATAGTATGTGTTAAGTAATCTTAACACCAAGCGGGCCGTACGCTTGTTTGAATAAAAAAGAAGAAGATCCAATAGCCACGTCCAGATGTCACACATGCCGCGCGAGGCAAATTGCCTCACGAAGTTTGACTTGCCTCGCGCGAGGCAAATGCGCGTCCTGCCTCACCTGAGCGCTGTCATTTGCCTCGCTTAGTTTGGCATAGTCATGAGACAGAACTATGTCAAACGTGTCAAACTGATTGCTCGGGTATAGGTACCCTTCTCTGTCTAGAGTGTCAGTTGCCTCGCCATTTGCCTCGCGCGGCATGCGACTGAGGCAAACGTCGTGCTTCGCGAGGCGTGTGCGTGAGCAGCCTCGCGCGGCATGTGCATAATGTAGACACGTCTAATGGAATTGAATCTTTAAAACAAGTTCACTCTCCGTGCGAAGAAAACCCACCGTAACTAAGGTATACGTGTACAAAACAAACAAAGTTTATAACTTCATATAGGCACCGCAGGGTTCCGGCAGAGGCTAATTGGGGTTCGTTAGATGTAGATTGTTTGTTTGTGCCCATCCTCGACCAGTGTTAATATGTCCCTGGTTTCACGAGTGATTGAAACCAGGTTTCCTTTTTACGTTATACCTTATTCTAGGTGGCAAACAAGCGTACGGCCCACCTGATGTTAAGCAGTTACTGTATCCTATAAATTCTTGCAATATCAACGGCATTTCTAGCACGATGCCGACCTGAAGAGGAGGGGGACGGAGGAAAGGGAGGGGGGTGGGTTGAGCTCCCGTCTCTATCACTCATTGTAAGAAACGCAAATGTAATAGCTGCTTTACGCCGATGTTCTGTGAGAGGGTGGTACTACCCCGGTCGAGCCAGCCCGTATATTAGCTGCAGTCAATTGGCTACAGCTTGGCTCTACCACCAGTAGAATAATACATTAATTTATTTAATTAAAATATACAACATTCAGATATAGTAGGTATGTTTTAAAATTCAGATTCTGGTGAAGCGTGGATCGCATCCAATAATATCCCGCTGGAAGTGAAGGAGAGATGGACCATCAGCTAGTCCCGAGATCAGTATGAAACGCGACATTTTGAGAACAATGGGTGATTCCATTAGATGATTACGGAGTCACGTAAAGTGTCAGTGGCCATCTTCAGGCCACTAGGGGGGTTGGTTGGCCTGAATCTCTCATTAACCAGAACCCATAGACAAGTGGCATCGTCTACAAGCGCTTCTACAAAACGCTATGCTCAAATGTATAGCAATGACATTACAATTCGATAAGTGCTAAAAATTAACATAACTGTTTCCATTTTATTTACATACATACAAAAACTATATTAAAAAACTACAACTAAAGAAAAGATAAAATAATAAGTAGAAAAACAATTGTGAATATAAAAGGTCTACATCGTCGTCGATACCAAAGGTTCCCAGCAGGCTGGCTGCATTTCCGCGCTGTATGACTATACTTATTCGCTGCGCGAAATAAAACCCAGCCCGCCGGTCACGTGAAGCGGCAAACAGATTACGTGACTTACGTCATTGCCATAAATGAAGCGTAGCGATTAAAAGAAACGCTTGTAAATAAAGCCACTTGTCTAGGGGGGCAGTCTTTTTACAAAATGACTGGCTATCCAAAACATATTTTCCCCGTCACCAAAAAAGAATTGGCAAGTAAGTACCGGCATTTAGTTTTAAAAAATGTGTAAAAACCGCTTTGTAGGGCTTTCACCCGTATCTATCCCAAACCAAAGGAGCATCGTGTACACAGTGTGTAAATATTAGTATACCTAAATCTAGAACTACCCTATGCACTCAGAGGAGTCAACCGCAGGGATTGGACTAGCTAATTGGGGTTCGTTAGGCGCCAATTGTTTGTTTGTTCCATGGGCTACCAGCCGACGGGTGTTAACATGCTCCGCTGCGGATTTGAGTGATTATTGTCAGCTGTACGTTCAGAAAAAGAAAAATAACCATTATTAATTGTTAATTAAAGTTCATAGTAAGATATGACAATGATAAAACCGGCCAAGTGCGTGTCGGACTCGCACATTAAGGGTTCCGTACCACCGTAAAATAAAAATGTCAAAAATATCAAGTTTATTATATGGTGACCCCTTTATTTTTAAATTAGATCTTATTTTTAGTATTTGTTGTTGTAGCCGCAACAGAAATACACATTCTGTGAAAATTTCAGGTGTCTACCTATTACGGTTCGTGAGATAGTCCGCTGACAGACAGACAGGCGGACGGATAGACGGACAGACGGACAGCATAGGGTCCCGTTGGCACGCTTTGGGTACGGAACCCTAATAAGAGAATAATGTAAGCAATAACAGTTCTGCCACCAATGCTTGGCTTTACCACTTATTACCACTAATTTAGTAACGCTGGCAATAAGCTAATGCTGACTCCAGCCATAACTAAAGTTAACTAAGTGCTGAACTGCACTGAAAAAGAAAAATGATCATGAAAGCCTCGGAAAAAGGTCTTGTAAATTCGGATCTACGTTTTAACGATTTACATTTGGGCGAATAGCAAAGGGTCGAACCCGTTTTGTCGATGATCATTTGGTCGAAAGCTCATAATCTCGAACATTCATTAGGCCGATGCATTTATATCTCGAAAAAACTAAATCCCTTTGTTTCAATAGCGCAACAATTCATTTCAGCGATGGTTTAAAATCTCGAATACGAAATACTCAATAGGTACGTCCTGAAGTGTCACATGCCGCGCGAGGAAAATTTTCCTCGCCAAGTTTGACTTGCCTCACGTGAGGCAAATGCGCGCCCTGCCTCACCTGAGCACTCACATTTGCCTCGCCTAGTTTGGCAGTCGTGAGACAGAACGATGTCAAACGTGTCAAACTGATTGATCGGGTATACCTTTCCCTGTCTAGAGTGTCAGTTGCCTCGCCATTTGCCTCGCGCGGCATGCGACTGAGGCAAACGTCGTGCTTCGCGAGGCATGTGGGTGAGCAGCCTCGCGCGGCATGTGCATGTTGTAGACACGTCTATTTACTAAGAGCCGCATCAAACATTTCAAAATAAAAATGCATATATCATAATAGTTCTTGAGTTCGCTCGAGAAATTTTCGATGACACTTTATAATAACGATTATATAGCAATTACAGTACTAAGTAATATGACCGCGGCTCCAATAGTGACGCAATCTTCGTACCATTTAAATAAAACAACTTAACTAAACTAAACTGAACTTATCAAGGCAATAAGTAGATCCTCTAGAGAACTCAATAGTTTGTAGTTTCACAGAACTCGGTTCCAGACGTTTGATTGGTTCCCTTGAGATACCGACGTTTGAATCTCGTTCGGAGCCCGTATCTTATGGGATTAGAGTGGGGATAAGATGGCAGGCTTGTTGGGATAATTAATTAGGTTGTAAGAAGTAGGTATGGTGAGTGAATGTAGCTTGAATTATTATACCTAGTACCTACTATAAATCTTTTAGCATTACAATTAAAAAAAAATATATAAATATAACGTCACGACTTTTATCCCCATTCGGGGGGTAGTCAGAGGCTTGAGTGGCCATACACCACCACATTGTGGAGGTATTAAGCCAACTCAAAGCCCACGTTTCACCAGATAGTCAGAACCCAACGTGACAGGTGGTGAACCTTGTCGCCGTGTATACAGGAACTGACTATTACCTAATCCCGAGGGATAGGTAGGTTTCCTCACGATGTTTTCCCTCACCGTTAATACAATACAACACAATTAATAATACAATTAATATAGCGTATAATAATATTTCTGTATTTTGCTATTCACAATGTTGTAGTGCCTACCTGCTCACATAGCGTTGCTGGTTGAAAATGTATACAATTATTCTTTTGAAAAGAGTAACCATTGAGTTTCTTGCCGGCTCTTCTCAATGGAAGCAACATTACGAACCGGTGTTAATGCTAAAATATTGTTTCTTCTTGACTATTTATAAATGCTTTATTGAGCTGAAATGAATAAAAAACGTTTGATTTGATTTGATATAGATGTTATAAAGTTTTGCTTAATTAAGAAACTGAAATGTACATATTTGGTCTCTGTTTAATTGGCTGCGTCTATCATCAGGTACATACCGACCCTGAGCACTCAGTTTTGACTTCGCAACGCATAAACATAATGTCATAAAGTGAGTGCTCGTGATGGGCATGCGAGGCATATACTTACAATTAAGGTGGCAAATAATTAGTTATCGTAGCCTATAAAATATAGATGCTTGCAATACCAAACCCCGTCTCGGGACCAATAATAAGTTACTTTGCCCCTCGGATAACAATGTACTATTAGTACCCAGGTAAATAATGCACCTACGCATTTAATACAACATCACCATCCATTCCCAGTCGTAAACACTGAACACGGGGTTTAATATGAACATTAAAAAGTTCCATAATTAAAATAACTTTATTCGTATGAACACGTAAACTTCGTCATGAAACATTTACAATTAAAATCATTTCTGATTCATTACACGCCTAAAAGGGTTTTTAACTTACAAAGGTGTTATATGATGAGCTGTAATGTAATCTTCTGTAAATAATATTATGTGCAACGCTAAAAGCTTCAGAGGTGCCCGTCTGCGACCTTCGTCTGACATTACTTTTATCAATAGTTTATTTTTTAAACACTATTTTTTTAGAAAAACGCAAAATTCACAAAACGTGCTGCGGCTGCGGTCTTTTTTATTTTATTCTTTAATCGGATTTTCTACCTCGAAGCAAATATTAGTTTAAGCCTACAGTTGAAAACGTGGGAATTTTATATCGATTCCAAGTAGTGAGCTTGGTATAGGTACCTTTTATTTAATTTTTGCATCATATCAAAATCTAACATGTTTTCTCTTTACCGGAACAGTTATTTATGTTAACTCTAATGATGAATAGATGGGGAGCCGTAGAAGGGTTTTCGAGAATTACTCCAGCGCGTCAGATTGAGATAAGGGAGATACCTTACATATTGATAAGAACCTCCAACCAGTATGAGCCCTTAATATTGGTACGGGTGGCTCAGGGGAACCAAAAAAATAGACCATCTTAAAATAATCGAATTCGTCAGATTAAGATAAGGGGGATTCATTACTAGATAGGAAGTGTCAAAAGTGTCAATTTTGCGAATTTGGTCGTCAGTCTAAGAAATGGGAGCATCTGTAAGTTTCACTGAACACCCTCTCTGAAAATCTGACGCGCTCGAGTAATTTTTATTTTTTCAATTTATCACGTTGGTGCATGAAAACTATTAATATCTGACACGCATGAGTATTTCCATGTCATTGCTTTTTTTACAATTTTGAAATTATCACGTAGACCCTTCCCCCACCGCTGAAAGTGGAAACATCTAGAACCATTTATTCTTCCCATCATCAAATCTACCGAATCTAATAGGTTTGGGCGACGCTGGAGTAAATCCACAGTTTGCATCATGGGCTCCCGGTCCAGAATAGTGTCAAATATGTATTACCAACAACTATAAAGTCACTGCAGGCGAGCAATGCCTTTGGTATTGCAAGCATTTATAGACTACGATAACTGCCTAACATCAGGCGGACCGTACGCTTGTTTGCCTCATTACTCACATAAAAAACACAATCATCTATAATAATTTTGGTAAAAAATACCCTTTCATTTTTGCAACGACGTGAGGTATTTTTAATCATACTCCATTTTAAAACCGCAGCAGGTGTTTATCAAGGTAATGCCTCCAGCGCGTGAAAAACTCCGCGTCTCCTCCATCTCTTTGAAGTGCGATAGGCTGCTATAATTGCCAATAGCTGCAGGCTAAATCCTCGGCGATGATATGTAGTACAAGTTATAAACGTTCAGCATTAAGAAGTGTGTGTGTGTGTATAACGTCACGACTTTTATCCCCGTTCGGGGGTAGTCAGAGGCTTGAGTGGCCATACACCACAACATTGTGGAGGTATTAACCAACTCAAAGCCCACGTTTCACTAGATAGTCAGAACCCAACGTGACAGGTGGTGAACCGTGTCGCCGTGTATACAGGAACTAACTATTACCTAATCCCGAGGGATAGGTAGGTTTCCTCACGATGTTTTCCCTCACCGTCAGCGAACTGTAAATTATGCACATAGATGAAAATTCATCTATTGGTGCATGCCCAACCGGGGATCGAACCTGGGACCTTCTGATTGCTAGCCCAACGTGTTCGCCCCTAGGCTACAGTCGCTTACGCTTCAGCATTAAGAGCGTTAGGGAAAGCGCTAGTTACCTAACATCATAAGTAGGTAACGAGGTTGAAGTTGTTGTACATTCAGTACATTATTCCTCTGTTTTTTCTCCATTCTTCTTTTCAATTAGGCGTGTCTACATCATGCACATGCCGCGCGAGGCTGCTCACCCACATGCCTCGCGAAGCACGACGTTTGTCTCAGTCGCATGCCGCGCGAGGCAAATGGCGAGGCAACCTACATTCTAGACAGAGAAGGGTATACCCGAGCAATCATTTTGACACGTTTGACATCGTTCTGTCTCGTGACTATGGCAAACTAGGCGAGGCAAATGACAGCGCTCAGGTGAGGTAGGACGCGCATTTGCCTCGCGCGAGGCGAGTCAAACTTCGTGAGGCAATTTGCCTCGCGCGGCATGTGACACATCTGGACGTAGCTATTGAAAATCACGTCATATTATTATGAAAGAAGTCAGTGGATGCATACACATGCCCCGAGCAGCCGCGCCATAGCCATCAGTCATGACAACATGTCTATGCATTCAGACCTATACCGCTCGCATCATCTATCCGCGCCCACTGTCGAAGCGGAGCGTAGCATTCGCGCGAGAAATTTTCGATATCAAAGACGTATCTACAACATGCACATGCCGCACGAGGCTGCTCACCCACATGCCTCGCGAAGCACGACGTTTGCCTCAGTCGCATGCCGCGCGAGGCAATTGACACTCTAGACAGGGAAAGGTATACCCGATCAATCAGTTTGACACGTTTGACATCGTTCTGTCTCACGACTGCCAAACTAGGCGAGGCAAATGTGAGTGCTCAGGTGAGGCAGGGCGCGCATTTGCCTCACGTGAGGCAAGTCAAACTTGGGAGGAAAATTTTCCTCGCGCGGCATGTGACACTTCTGGACGTAGCTATAAATAGCTTTACGTCAATATTTGTTTTACAGTAATAAATGCATGAACACGTAGCTCATACTATTTTGTTGTTCAAAAGCCGAGTCTACGCCAGGCGAGGCGAGAACGAATTCGTGTAGCTTAGACGCACTTACGAGCCTCGAACGAGCATATCTTGCTAAGCGAATTCTTGCTCCGCTCTTGCTCGGCTCGCCTAGCGTAGACCTAGCTTTATGCTTTCTGTTTACATTGCCACCTAATCCTGTATTATTTTCTACTTAAGTCCTCTTTATTTGCTTTTAGACTATAACTTAGACCACATTGCAAGTTGACTCGCCCCACAAAGGCCAGTTTATTCGCTATCTGGCTGAGTCTATTTTTAAAGGCACTCCTGCCTTATCATAATAACTCTGTTTATCTTAGACTTTTAATTGAGTCCTTTGTTACACACTTTTTGAACAGAGCCGTTGTTCTTTTTGTTACTTAAAACGTGTTGTAGCTCCTTCAGAACCTTTAGTAATAATGTATAAGTGTTTTTTTTGTGTAAATATGATGCTGCTTTGATGTAAAATATTGCAGAAAGGAAACGAAATGTTAAGCTTAAGAATGAGGGCCCTGAGCTTTTATAAATTTAACTGCAGTGGCAAAAAGCGTACGGCCCGCCTGACGTTAAGCAGTTACCATAGCCTATAGAAACTATAGATGTTTGCCAAAGGCATCGATCGCACGTTGCCGACCTAAACATCACATGCATTGTTTCGCACTGATAACCGGGTTTAGTTTTGGTTTGAGTGTGCGTGCGCGACGCATAGATACGCATGGCGCATACATACAAGCCGCGCGGTGCGTTTCTATGAAGATAACTTACTACCCATTTTTCTACTATGGCTTTACCACCAATAAAACCAACGATCCATTCATTGTATGGTATCGTTGCTTAGTTTGGTACTACAGTTTTGGTGTCTTAGTCTGGCGATATTAATTTTATTTATTATTTAAATATATTTTGCGCAATCCCCGGTTCGTGCCATAAGTCAGCATCTAACCCGAACTTCGTTAATTCAACACTGGTTCTCTAAGCGGGCATACACTCAGCGTTTCCGAGCCCTGGCCAATAAATATGACAGACAGGGAAATTGGACAGAATTTCTGCTTATTCGGCATCCGCTGCGAGCGGGGGAGTATAGTTATTGGACGCTGACTGTACTTATTACTGGTGATAACGCGTGGAGATATTGCGATGGGCTCCGTGAACTTATAGGAATAGGTTGAAAGTAAATGTTTGTATTAAGTAATTTGTGGCTTCATTTTAGACTACAACGAAATTTGCCCGCAATTCAAAAAGTAATGGAACAAAAACAAATGCTCAAGAGAAAATAAAAATATTGTTTTACTCAAAAAGGGGTGACTAACCTTTGTGAGTTTATCATCACTTAAAATAAATTAAAAGGCAAAAAGCTTTCATATAAGTAAATAATGAAGTTATCAACTTTTCTAGCTTTCGCCTCTACTTCATTCTTAAATGCAATTTCAGTATAATAAATATCAACCCGACTGAAATTTATATGAAGGCTGCTCTAGCAATCGTTGCTTATCTTAGAAGGGTTAGAGCCCTGAGGCAACAATTACGGATCATAAAACACGAGCATTCAAATTTTCACGACGAATTATATCAGAGGAGATAAAAGGCGTATATTTTATACGCGTCACATTAAAATAATAAGCTTGTAAAGCCCCGTTTGACGGCTCTGATTGCAATACACGTAAAATTAACGTTTCATTGTGTTATTTAAAACGAAAGTCTATGATAATAGTATTAGCTACAATGCGCGGTGTATTAGGCATCATATACTTCCGCTAGAACTGCGTAGGGCCATAGCAGACTTATCCTTGCTTACCGATATTGCTACCAGCAATGTTGACTGCCTGGACCTTGTAAGCAAACTAACTCTGCGGGTTCCCACCAGATTACAACGTAATCCGCTTTGTCTTGATGTCGCGTCGTATAACTCGAATTATCGTTCCAACTCTTACTTTCCTCGCACTAGCAAAATGTTTAATAAACTGAATAAAGAATTCAACTAAGATCTCTTTCAGTTGACGAAACCGCATTTGAGAACATTATTAAACAAACAGTTCTTTTCTTCTCAACCCATTCCATTCCATTCCATTGACTTTGCCTACATAGATATCTAATTAACTTTTTTGTATGTTAATGTGTTGTTTATATACTCTATATTTAATCTAGTGATTTTTTTTGAACTTTTCTTGTCAACTTTTAAATCATATTCTTACTCTCTTTCTGCGAAAACAGAAGGCTTATTATGTAATTTGTATAACTGTTACCACCACTGAACTTAAAAGCTGTTGTTTTTCCTAGCTATAAATAAATAAATAATGTATTGCTTCTTTAGTGCTGAAACGCGATTTAGTGACAAGAATAACAGCATTGAACTACCTTTGATAACCTCTCACTTTGACTCTGAAGCATAATTTTCACCACTCGGTAAAGACTGTTTTTTTTTTCAAAAAGTTGTTTAGTATCAAATTTCAGTAAAAAATTGGTTGGTTTCAATAGGAATTGATTTACGTTATATCCTGCCAAAAACCTAAATTTATTCTTGGTCATGAAAACAGTCATATATTCAGCCTCCAATTACAGCCCACATAAATTCCTCAAACCAGCGTTTGATTGATCCACTTGTAACATATAAACACCACAACAAACAGATTCAATCAAAAATAAATAATGTATAATTTTGGGACGGGGACGAAATTATGCTCCCAGGTGACGGCCCGTCTGGCCCAATACATACATATTTATTGGACGGCTCGAACATCGATTGCCACTAGTTGGTATATTATACGCATGCTGACACGCATGGAGAATTCGTGAACATAGCCTTTTTGACAGTAGCTGGGTTATTGGCAGTGGGTGGAAACTAAAGAGATGGAATTTTTTTGATGGAATACCAAAGTTCGATTTTTGTTGCAACGGATCGTGAATAATGCGGTTGCACTATTCGAGTATTCAGTATGCATCGAAGACATGACTGAACATAATAGTATGTCTTATTAAACGGCGTCCATGGGCACAGTAAGACTCAGTCGGTCGAGGGAAATAATGTTGAAAACATCGCGGTATTGCTACTACGGCTCATCTTCTGGTAAATAATACGCACCAAAATGCCTTTAAGTTGATTGTCAAATTGCGAGTGCGATAACAGTTGTGCACGAGGCAACCATGGTTGCGCTACTAGCGGGTGATTCGATAGCCGACACCGAATTGGTTGCACTACCAAGCGGAAACCAGGTGCGATACCCTCCATATAGCCCTATACATTTTGTTGGTGGAGCGACTGGTTGCGCTACCACTGGTGTCCTCGTGCGATATAGCACTAATATTTCGCAGCATTCGTGATTGCAATGTTACTAAAGTAGTTAATGAATTTCGTAAAGTTATAGTCCTTGCCATTGTAAATAACAATAATTAAATCGATTATGACAAAACCTAAATTTAAGTAGTTGTTAGGAAGGATGTCATTACTAACAAAATCTTAATAGAGCCCCAAAACATGGGTTTTTAGATGTTTACAAACTGTAAAAGCTTACAGCAAACAAAAACAGAACAGATAAGTGCCCCACCGAACAATATCACGTGAATTCAAAACACAACAGCTACCTACAGGGATTGTGGGAGCGACAAATGGCTTTAATGAAAGCAAAGGAAGGACCCTTGAGCAACCCCATGCCTTTTTGCCTTTCAATTAAATTTGCGAGACCACGCTCGGAATATTATTACTATTTTCCTTGAGCCTTTTCAATTTATTCATTATAAACTTTTCCTTCGCACTTATTTTTTAAACAAACATATTTTGGAAGTTATTGCAAAAAGAATAGCCGCCAAATTTATAGAGATTTTTAGACAGTTTACAGCATTTCTAGGAAAAAGTGATTTGTAATGCCAGTGCAAGTCGATCATAACTTTCTATAAGTTTAGGGGTAGATCTATATGCATTTTAGAAAAAAAAAAGGATTTCTTTACGACACTACCAAGCCAACTAGGCGCTCGGGTGAAATGCGGCTTCCCCGCCCGAGCACCCGCCACCGCCTGCGGGTTCTCGCTCGCACACCCGCCACCGCCTTTTTGTGCGGATGAGGTCACATATGACAGGCGCCTAGTTGGCTTGGTGGTGTAGTAGTACTTTCTATAATTTTGTTTTCCCAATTTAGTTTGACTGCAATCTCTAGGTATATCTTTTTGTCTTGAATCCGTTACTAGCCTCATCTGTCTTTTTTAATGATAATTGAACCATTTGCATCAATTTTAACTTGCCACAGTATGTACCCAAGTTTCTCTTCCAGAATTTTTGTGTGCATAAGTTATGTAAAAATCCTCCTTTCCTCATTTAAAGTCAAATATTTTATCCAAACTGCCTAATTTACTTTCTTTTTTCACATCCCCATAGAACCCCACTAACTTGCATAAGAAATAAGAAACGGTAATGTCACTCCCCCGTGGACAAAAACCTTAAGTTAACGAACCACATTGTAGTCTTTGAAGTCTCCAGTGGTTAGGGAATAGGAGGCATGTCCCAGTAATGCTGCCAATTAATTGCGCCCAGAGTCTACTTTCTATTACGAATTGTATTATCTTTTGTAATATTTTATGTAAGCATTTTTATTAAGTAAATACTTTTTTTTGTACGTTACTTAAATGGGTTTCTGTTTTTTAGGCTTCCACATTTTAATTCTTTCATTCATTAATTCGACCAGCAATATTTAAAAAAGTTTTTGAAGAAACAAAAATAAATATAGTTATTTGTGTTATATGGGGCCAAAGAGATATTTTGTTCCGCGAGGGCGTTATCTTGAATTCATAGGAAAGCGAAGGATTCTATAGTAGAATCCCGAGCGTAGCGAGGGATTCTAAAGTAGAATCCTGAGCTTTGCGAGGAATTCAATATACGCCGCCCGAGGACAAAATATTTTGACCCCGAATGATACATACTATTTTTCATCACTACCTATAAGAAAAATAAAAAGCTACGTGTACCTACCTCTACCTACTCGAGGCTCTCATAATATTATGTAGTATCCAAACAAATAATTTATCATCACATCATTACTCGAACTCATTTTTCATTATTATTTGCAATAACTTAAAACTTACTAAACCGAGACAAAAGAAATTAAAAGAAAAACGTACATGACAATTTTATTCAGCTCGCGTTGTCATTACATTCTTTTTGGTTGCCGCGTAATCCTAACCGGCCAGTAACTTCTTCATACATTAAGCGTTCGATTTTTTTTCACATTCAATTCACAAGCACGAACGCTGACCAATCAGGAAGGAGAAACAAAAACTGCCGTGGGAGCAAAATAGAATTTTGCTCCCGCTAGCCTTGAAAGGCAATTGACGTTTTTCGAATGGGTGTGATGAAAAATAAATTAAATCTTAACTCTGATACATGGTGGATAATGATGATGGAAGAGCCAAGCAGTAGCAATGCCTTTGGTATTACAAGCATCTATAGGCTGTAACTGCTGTACAGAGAGCGGGCCGTACGCTTGCTTGCCATCTTAGAAACATAAAAAACACCGTTTTTATCCTTATAAAGGCATTATAAGATTTTATACTATTAAGGAATTTTATTGTGGAACAAGCTGACCCTGCGAACTTCGTACCGCCTCAGAGTTAATAAATGTTGTATTAACTTATTAGCTGAAAAAGAACTAAACCCCCCGTTCCCCCGTTCATCGTCCGTTCTTCCCCTTTTCAGATAAATATTAAAAATTCTGTCTGATAATATTTAAAATGAACAATTAGAAAAATAATTAAAATATAAAAAATAAAAATAAATTCATAGAGATTTTAGCCAGTTTACAATGGGTTTGAAAAGCATTTTTAGGAACAAATGTGATTTGTAATTCCACTGCAAGTCGATCATAACTTTCTATGAATAAGGGGGTAAGAATTTGCAGGAATTTATAGTCGCCATTTGACACCGGCGTTCGTTACGCCATCTATTGAAAGTAATTTGAATCATAATTTTACATAAAATGGGTGTTTTTAGAATTTTCTGGGCAATTTTTTCATTTTTTTTTAATGTATGAACCTTCCTTGATCTTCACGGAATATTCTAAAAAAAAATCATCTAAATTGGTCCAGCCGTTCTCGCGTCAAGTCATGACAAAGGGAAATAGGATTCATTTTTATATATAGAGATTATAGTTACACTTTAAACGCAAAACTAAAATCACAACATACCTTAGTAATCTCAGACACTCAGAATAACTAATTTATAGTAGGTATCACTGATCAAACTATCTCTACCAATCTAGTGCTTAGTCACTTTCTATTTAAAAGCTAAAGCCCAGACGGTTCTGTATGGGGCTCAGCGCAGCCTATTTGAACGTATAATTGGTGTGGGCGGGGTAACATAGAACATCAAATCGAATTTTGGATGAGTGCCTCCGAATAGAGCGGCCGTCTAGTTCTATCAGACGGCTAATGCGTAGACAGTGTTTGTGTTAAGATAAATTTTATCCAAAATGATAGCTTATTATATCTAGTTGAAATAATAATGATCTTAAAAGTGGATAATCCTCATATCGAATTTAGAGCTTATATTTTTTTTAAATGCATAAGAACGAACTCTTTTTTGGCATATTGTGAAGGAATTTTTCAAAATAATAAATAGTAAGTAAAAAGATAAATGGCAGCGTCTACATTCGGCGCATGTCTCGCCCGAGCACTCAGTTTTGACAAAGGAACGCATACACATAGTGATAGTGTGTTTGAAGATTTGCGAGAAAGATGCATGATTGGTTATTATTTGATTATTATTTATACCCAACTACCCCGCAAGGAGAGTAATGTTATAATAATTGTTAGTAGTCCATGTAATTGGCCTGTGGCCGTTCGGCCTACATAAATAAATAAATAATAATATGAGTGCTCGGGTGAGGCATGCGAGGCATCTGGACGCACCAATTCGCTATTAATGTTTGCTAAAACTACCCATTTATAGCGTCATTCGTGCGTAGTTACTACATTTCCAAACTTTAAACGTTCGTATTTTAGCCCAACTTTGAATTTTCTACGATTTATATTAATGGATAGGTTATTTTTCCCTTGTGTTTTTATTATTTTGTTTTACGTTTGTGACTTAACCGTATCCTTCACAAAACCGATCCGGCATGTATTCGTATATACGAAGCGTTAGTTGTTTAAATAAAAAAGAATAAAGGGGGTTGTCGAGTGATAAACACACAGACAGTGGTATTTGTGACATTGTGCGTTTTCAAAAATTATATGTGTGTATGTGAATAGGTGTACCAATCATAATTGGTAATTGGCCGAGCTATTAACAAGCTAGTACTTATAACACTGTAAAACAACTTCGCTAGCAAGTATATTTTTGGTATAGTGACATCTAGTGAGTGGTTGAGACATCCTGGATGTTATACACAAAGAGAGTATACAAGAGTATAAACAATAAACAAAAACGCGTTCACGGCGCTATGTACGGCGAGCTCGCTGCGCGACCGCGACGTGTACGCTGCGCGACCGCGCGTGTTCGCTGCGCGTCCGCGACATGTTCGCTGCGCACCCGCTCCGCTTTGAAACCGCTAGTGTGATAAGGCCCTGAGCCAATTTCCTGCAGCTCATATACACGCTGGCTCGGCCGCGGTAGTTTCAACCTTTCACAGAAGATCGGCGTAAAGTAGCTATTACAGCTGCGTTACAATGAATATGAGTGCCGTTAGCCCAACTCCTCCCCCTTTCTCCTCTCTGAGTTCCACTCCTCTTCAGGTCAGCGAGTGCGAGTTTGCCACCTTAAGGTCTTATTTCACTTGGCTGAATTGAGTCGCCTAAATTCAGAAGCTTCTAAATCTTTAAACCATCCTAACTTCTGCTTGCTGAATGCGGTTATCCTTGACTAAACTCAATAACGACTAAATTAAGATGACTAAATTCAGCAAAGTGAAATAAGCCCTTTAGTCACGTAAAAAAAAAACTTTACCGAAAGCCGTGAACATTCCGTTTGTAGATAATATTTTCTGTAAACCTCTTCCTAAGCAATTACTAACTCTATCTATTTTGGCGTTCCGCCCAAAGTACGTAATGTAATGATACAGTGGAGGCCGACGAAATGTATGCATTTTGGCTTTATTACGGGCGCCCATTAATATTTTCGAGGAAATGAGCCATTAAAGCGAGAGCCGGTTGTAATTCGTGGAAGGAATATGGATAAATTTTATGTTCTGCGGACTTAGGATTGTGTGTGAATTGTGAAACACATAGTAGAATGGCGGCGTCTTCATCAGGCGCATGCCTCGCCCGAGCAATCAGTTTTGACGTTGGAACGTATAGACACAATGTCGTAATATGAGTGCTCGAGTGAGGCATGCGCGCCATATGGACACATCTAATAAATAGAAAAATATTATTTGTTAAAATTTAGCTATGTTTTCATACATAATTTCAGCAAAGTTGCATTACTACAGAACAATTTTAATAGGTGTATCTTTAGAAAACAATACTCTGTGCAAACAATTTTTCTAAACTAGATAAAACTAAAGATAAGTTTCATACCCCAACATGAAAACAAATCGAATATTTACTGCATATTCAGCAAGAAACTTTTCTAATACACATGAAAGTCCATTTCAGCGATATTGTTTCATAAAGTAAAAGTGTTTTCTTTACAAAATATTTTCTCGTTTCAGCACATTTACTTACTACGCAAAGAAAATGAAATATTCAAACGTATATTTTTCAATGGCCGCCACTATTTTCGAATTGCGAGTATCTAATATGGTAAAGTAGAGTAATATCAGTAAATGATGAAACGTTATGTCTGTATGAAATTTAATAACGGTAAAATAAAAGTGGACTCACAACTTCAGGCTGAAAGGACTCGTTGATAAAGCTGCTCTTACCTGAAATATGAATATTAATGGATATTAAAAATGTGAACGGCTTCTATTCTTTTGCATAATACTGAAAGATAATATATTTTGGTAAAAAACTGTAGAAGAGTTATTGGGTACGTCCAAAAGAAGCGTGCGGTGCCCCTGAGAAATTATTTTATGATATTATGTACCAGTGGTCAGACGTCAAAACTGATTGCTCGGCACATTTAGACGCAGCCAGTACCTTTAACAGAGATGTTTTATGTGACTCAGGTGGCAAACAAACGTACGGCCCACCTGATGTTAAACAGTTACCGTAGCCTACAGATGCTTGCAATACCAACGGCATAGCTCGCTGCCGACCTGACGGGAAGTGGGACGGAGGGACGAAACAATTCACCAATAAAAAGTTATATTTCTAACAAAATATACTCGCCTACCTAAATTATGTCATGATGCCGAAGCAATATGCTCTCTATTAACATTGGAATAAAGATTGGGTTCACCAGCCATGCAATCCATGTAGCTTGGGCCGCACAATGCCTCCAGAATCGAAATCCGGCTTAGCCGTGTCAATAAAGATTTGTTCATCGAGTAAAAAATTTAAATTTACCGCCGGTATTTCCGGCTTTGAAAAAGATACAAAAAGGATTATCGCTGTGTTTTGTAATATCAAAGAGGATTCACTCATAAATTGGTGTTTTTAATTGTACGATACCTACTAGTTTTGCTAACAGAAGCCTAGATGCTGAAATCTAAAAAAAAATACTGAACTGAACTGATTTTCTAACGGGGAGCCGTATTTTTATTTTTTTTCAAATTATCTTTATTGTTTGCTTACAAATAGTACATTGTTATACGAGGGGCAAAGTAACTTATTATTGGTCCCGAGGCGGGGTTTGGCGCCCGAGCGTAGCGAGGAGGCTAATAGTTCGAGGGACCAATAATTAGTTACTTTAACCCGAGGTAAACACTGTGCTTTTCATCACGAATACAAGGAAAGAATGAAAGGAAAAAAAAAACAGAAAAAAAAACAAAAAAAAACGAAAAAGAGAAAAAAACAGAAAAAGACAAAAAAAAACAATAAAAGACAAAAAATACAGAAAAAAAAGAAATAAGGGGAAAAAAACAGAAAAAGTAATAAAAAACAAAAAAAAGACAAAAAAAAGAATAAAAAACAAAAAAAAAACAAAAAACAAGAAAAAGACAAAAAAAACCAGAAAAGAAAAAAGGGGGAAAAAACAGAAAAAAGAATAAATAACAAAAAAGACCAAAAAAACAAGAAAAAGACAAAAAAACAATAAAAGACAAAAAAAAACAAGAAAAAGAAAAAAAAAATAACGGAAAAGATGCAAAAAAATAACAAAAAAAACAAGAAAAAACAAGAAAAAGACAAAAAAAAATAAAAAACAAGAAAAAGCCTAAAAAAAAGAAATAAAATGAAAAAAGGAAAAAATACAGAAATAAAAAGAAAAAAGGAAATAAAAAAACAGAAATAAAAAGAAAAAAGGGGAAAATAACAGAAAAAACAATAAAAAACGAAAAAAAAAACGATTAAAATTAAAATAAAAAAAAAAAATGAAAAAGACAAAAAAAACTAGAGTATAGTAGTAGTGGGGATAAAAGTCGTGACGTGAATAGACATTTTAAAAAAGAACTCGTACTTTTTTTATAATTCGACAGAATCGTCGAAATTTTGACAGATCGGGCAAAATCGTGTTTCCAGAAACACGATTTTGCCTGATCTGTCAAAATTTCGAAGAATCTGGAAACGCGATTTTGCCCGATTAGATAAGTATCACTTTCTGTCGGCTCTTCAGGCACCTTTCGACTTACTTTCCGCGTATGAGTGATGAAAAATATATTGTCTGTAACTATTTGCATCGGCGATCGGCGATTTTGAGCCTTTATCAATGCTGCATCGCGATTTGGTGACTCTCTGCGTTCACACGCAGCGACTGCTCCGATGCTAAATGTGACTAAATCGCCGATCGCCGATGCAAAAAGTAGCATGTCTGCGGTGGCCCTCACAGTTACTAAACATTGCTATCAAAATAATTGTAATATAAATGGAATAAGAAAACTAATAATTATATCTCCTTTATCAGAAATATTAGAACAAGCAGAAGAATTAACATTTCTGGTTCTGGGGATATTAGCCAATAAATTTCAACATTAACAGGCCAGAGCGGGGTGGGTTGGGGATGTCTAATCAGCCCTCGTCTCGCCGTCTTCAGGAGCGGATGCATAATTCATTGTAATACATCCATATACCTATTATCGATACCGACTAGCTGGTGCGAAGTGATAATAGTACTATAGATACAATACAGTACCTCAGCCATTTGTTTTATTATACTTGTCCTATTTGGTAAGCAAAGATTGCGTCCAGCGGGGCGATTGCGTAACTTTTTTGTCAATGTTTCAATTGGTTTCTTTCAACCTGTGTCAATTATATACGATTCCAATTGAAACATTGACAAAAAGTTACGCAATCGCCCCGCTGGACGCAATCTTTGCTTACCAAATAGGACAAGTATAAAAAAACGTACTATAGACTGATTAATCGCTATGTAAACTATTTCTTCGGCAATTTTGATGAATTTTGGTACGGAGATAGACAGGACCTTGGAGCAGAAAATAAGCAAATTTTTGTTGCGAAAATAAAACTTGAAGGGGGTGAAATAGGGGATGAAAGTTTGTATGGGAGACCAATCATTTCTCGAAGTTCAAATTCTGCGCAGAAGAAGTCAAGGGAGCAGCTAGTAGTACATATTTAACGTAGAAGATAGTGCCTACGACTTTACTTGCATGTAATAGCAAATAGTATAGTTACAGGCAGACAAACAAATAATTATATATGTAATTTTTTTTGTTCAAGGAATTATTAAAGGCAAAACGGTGAAACATGGGATACTCATACAAACAACCAGTAATAAAACAAATAAATATTATAAAACTAAAGCCGGAAGGAATTCCCGACAATTAGCTCTATTATTAGCTCTATCCACGTGCATAGAGCTAATAATAGAGACTTGACAAAATACTATGGTAGAGCCATTATAGGAGAGCTATCTATCCCTAAGTGCCGCCATACACCTGACTGCTTGTCGACAGCTCTAGAGAAGTTGGTTGCAGTCGACCGCAGTTTCAATACAAAATTTACATTCACCATACACAGACCGCTTCATAAATAACTAACACTAAAATTAGCGACTGTAGCCTAGGGGTGAACAGGTTGGGCTTGTAATCAGAAGGTCCCAGGTTCGATCCCCGGTTGGGCATGCACCAATGGATGAATTTTTATCTATGTGCATAATTTACAGTTCGCTGACGGTGAGGGAAAACATCGTGAGGAAACCTACCTATCCCTCGGGATTAGGTAATAGTCAGTTCCTGTATACACGGCGACAAGGTTCACCACCTGTCACGTTGGGTTCTGACTATCTGGTGAATCGTGGGCTATGAGTTGGTTAATACCCCCGCAATGTGGTGGTGTATGCCCACTCAAGCCTCTGACTACCCCCGAATGGGGATAAAAGTAGTGCCGTTACACACAAAAATTATTGTAGCTACCAAAAAACCACAATAAAATTCCAATACTCACATTCAATACACGAAGAACAAAAACTGTATTAACAATACATTAACTGAGTCGTATCAACGAACGCCAAAACGCTGGGTAAGGGAGTTCTGATTAAATTCTGCCTCGATAACCGCTCCGTTATCAGAAGCGGGCACCGCAAAAACTTTTCTATGTAATGAAATTTACAAGTTCCACAAATACGCCTATTGACTGCTCCATAGATTCGATAGGGGTTGCTATGGCTTGGTAAAACGGATTATGTGTTCCTTTGGGTTGTTTTACAAGTTTTGAAATTTAACAGTTGGGCTATATCGCACGAGGACACCAGTGGTAGCGCAACCAGTCGCTCCACCACAAAAATGTATAGAGCTGTATGGAGGTTATCGCAGCTGGTGTCCGCTTGGTAGCGCAATCAATTCGGTGTCGGCTATCGAATCACCCGCTGGTGGCGCAACCATGGTTGCCTCGTGCGATATCGCAATTAGTGATACTGTCGTTTCGTGCGCCCTTGCGAATAGCAAAATGGGCAATACATCGCTTTTCGCAATACAGCAATTTCAGCTGATTTGACTACCTCTTGGCGCAGTGGTTCAAGCGCAGGCCGCTCGGCTTCCTCCATCGGGTGGTTGCGGGTTCGATTCCCGCCAGAAGCAATTTCTATTGTACGATAGCCATAGTACAAGCGCTGCTTAGTTTGGGACCATACAGTTGGTGTGATAGTCTGGCGATATTTATTTTATTTTGCTAATACTTCTGGAAACTTAATGCTGACCTTTTAAACGACGAAGAGATATTTACCGTACAATCCAGTAGTTAAAATTTACTGCAACAGTAAACCAAGCTACATACAGTACTTTGCTGGAAAACCTCACTACAGACGCTGAGCTTTGTTAAGCTGACGAAGATTTTCCTTTTTCACTGTTCCGGACGTAAAAAAAGCATTCAGAAAAACGTGTTCACAAAACCGTTCGCAGTTTACGATTCTAGTTCAACAAGAGGGAAACGATAAATGCATGAAATAATGGAGGTTAGAAGTCGACAGTACATTCGTAGGGGTGTTACAATTTTGGAAAAATACGCACAGAGGCGCCATATTATTATGTTCAAGCATGTGTGACAAAACTAGGTGTTTCTCAAAACAATTGATAATGTGCGGTACTGTTTTTAAGTGTTTCATAAACACATCAAACTAAGTATAGTGCACGACAGGTCGAGATGACATTCGGGTTATGAGCTTTATGCAGAATAAAATCCGAATCAAAATTAGCAGGACCCGCAACGCAACAGAATAATTTAATTTAATAATTTTGTGGGCGATTTTAATTGTTTATCGGGTCCTGCTAATTTTGATTCGGATTTTATTCTGCAAAAAGCTGTCATCTCGACCTGTCGCGGACTATACCTACGTGTTTGAAATAAATTTTGATTGATGGTATAGGACTGGTGTTTGAACTTTGAAAGTGTGCGCCAATGTTTCACGAATCTGTTTAAACAAAACGTAAATGTTTGAAAAACATGTTTTAATGTTTCCCGTAACCTTTGTAATTTTTCATTCGATTTTTATTATTGTTAGAAGTTCAGCTTATTAAAAATACTTACTGCCTACGCCGCCGATCTTCACATACATCAAAATACAGATAAAATACCGTGCGTTCTGTACCTACTTGTGGTGAGGTTTTATCAAATACACAATACCCTTATCAACACATACCCACTCAAAGTTAACGTTTGAAACCATTTCTGAAAAAAAGGTATTGAAAGACTTTTGGTCGCAGACTGTAAATGTACCTAATTATGCTTCGTGAATAAAATTTTCCTAATAAGGTAAACGCAGGTATTAACGACCCCCTTAAGAGAATTTTGAATTCGATGTCAAATATTAAGAGTAGTGGTTGCCTTTAGACTCAATATAAAAATTTTATTTGTAAATATAGAATATATAGTTTATATTAATAACCTTAAATCATTTAATATGGAAGAATATCTTATAAAAAATAATTAATAAAGTGAACAAGTCGAATGTTTCTATTACCGACCCCATAGCAACGGCTATGAAGCTATTAACGATTTTTATGAAGCTATTACCGTCTATAGTAAAATCAAACAATTTATTAGAGTCGGTGATAGGTTCGATGTGTTGCCATTACCGACTCATAAGGAAAATAAAATAATTTGTATGGAAGTAATATGGGTCGGTAATAGGTTATGTGTACAACATATGAAAATGTTTTACCGACTCTTAAAAAGTACGTAATATTGATTAAATTGGCTTTCCTAACCCTAACACAGACTATAACTGATTGATATATCAATTAGTAATTATAAATGAATGCATATTTACACTAATAAAGGTAATTTAAAAATGTTAACTTCAACAACAAACTTTGAATAATCTCATATTACAGGGTAAACACATAACGGTAAATAGGGTGAAGTAGACAAAAAAGAGTAGGTCGCTAATAGATTTCTAAAAAGGTTGATTGTTGGTGATTATAATGATTTACTAAAATATCTATTTAATTGAACAGTTCAAGGAAAAATTTGAGAAATACAAAACATAACCATCCAGCTGTTACCGACCCACGGATCGTTAATAGCTGCAACTAATAAAATCAGTGAAGCTATTACCGTTTTATTTATATTTAAAGTTTTATCCTATAAATAAGCATTTTTTAAATGAAATGCGACACGAAATAAATAATTTACACTTCAATGAATACATTTAATAATACAGAATACATATAAGTATTGTTAATACTTATAAAATGTCTTAAGAAAAAAATTGACGTACTTACCTAAAAGAACAAGGGCCAGTACTAGATACCGCTGCTGTCACAGAAATTGCGTATTTTATGTCTTTTCCGGACTGCCACGTATACTAATGTAAATTTATACGATACCCAATGAATAAACACGCGTATTATCATTAATATCTTTAGCAGAAATAGTTTCAGAAGCGTAAGAAATGCGATTTAATAAATGGGTCGGTAAAACCTGCAGTTTTTCGATGGGTCGTTAATACCTGCGTTTACCTTATCTACTTTTATTCAAAATTTCCAAACGTTCTAATTCAAAGTGAGTCTCAGCATCTTATACCTACTTGCAACTTTCTCCAAAAATTCAAATTATGTACTCATCACAGATCAGCTCGGAATAAATTCTTTGAAAATTATTTACATACGTAAGCTTTGCGAAATCCGAGGTAACTGTACCAAATTATTTTTGGGATTCTTTTCTTTACGTACCTCTACCTTTATTGTGTATGTTTGTTTTGCAAGTGTTAAGTTCTTAAGGTGTTGAAGTTTATCAACAAAAGTATAATCAACTTTCATTTTAGCGATCGTTGCTTTCATTCCATTCCATTAAATACAACTTTCGAAAGAAAATATATACGAGTAGGTAGAATATTTTTGGTGGTATGCTTTATTGTGTATGTTTGTTTTGCAGTTGTTAAGTTCTTAAGCCGTTGAATTTTATCAACAAAAGTATTCGTTGCTTTTATTCCAATTTCATTAAATACCTCTCTCGAAGGAAAATATATACGAGTAGAATCTTTTTGATAGTACGCACGCTTTTAAATATGTAATTATAAATATGTATACGAAGAAACAACTGCCGAATGTGGTTTTCGCTATACCTACAGGTATTTTTATATTAACAGAGTCCTGGGCAATGGGGTCCCCACAACCCTGCAAAGTTGATGCCATCTCGGCCGATCATTTATATATCTAACTCGTCACGCCAATGTTTCTTGTTCGTAAAAATGTTCACGACCAGTGCCAAAGAAGGCATCGTGACAAGTCTGTCACAGTAGGGATGGACAGACGGACAACGTCCATGGGACGGACGGACGGACGGACGGACAGACGGTCGGTCGGACGGACTGGAAGATTACAAGGGTTCTTCGTAGGGACTAGTCGACTCATAGGATTCCCCTAATAATGAAAATATTTAATTTCCCTCTGCCAATTTACTTTAGTCCCATTTCACTACGCATATTCATAGTTTCTCATGGAATTTGTCCGATCGGGTGTAACTTCATTATGCAATGGGACGCTATTGGTGGAGCAGCTTTGTGAAGCACGTGACTGGAATGCGTCGATGGCGCGAAGATTTCCTCTCGATCAGCATTCCTTGCGCGCGAACCTTGAAACAAGGTGAGATAAACCCCACAATGGAATTCGATGGACGCAGGTTTATGTGTTTGACCTAATTTATTTCAGAACTAGCTGTGCCCGCGGCTGCGCACGCGTAAATATTAGAAAAAGATTACCCGAGACTACGTCCGCGTGGAATTTAATGGTTTTTTTACGTTGAACCCTAATTCTTTTTCTAAATGCCAGCGAAGGTCCTCTCGAAATCCGTGCAGCAGTTTTGGAGATTAGCTGGACCAACAGACAAATAAAAAAATCATTTTTTATTATAAAAGCCGTATATACTTTCATATTTATTTGGTTAAAAGTTGTTATTTTGACATTACAAACAGTCACATCAGTTTTATTTATTTGTAAAGATTCAATATAATTTTAGTATGTATACATATAACAAACATGTCATGACTTTTATCCCCATTCGGGGGTAGTCAGAAGCTTGAGTGTCCATAAACCACCACATTGTGGAGGTATTAAGCCAACGCAAAGCCCACGTATCACCAGATAGTCAGAACCCAACGTGACAGATGGTGAACCTTGTCGCCGTGTATACAGGAACTGACTATTACCTAATCCCGAGGGATAGGTAGGTCTCTTGTAATATTTCATTTTACAAGGACTGGTGTTTCCAGTGGTCCAATATCCAAGGGCTAATAATACCTATGACCCGAATTACAGATGTCTCCCACAAAGCCGCTAAGCTAAAATGGAACTGGGCTGGCCATATCTGCCGCATGCCAAACACCCATTGGGTTAAAATGATGACCGATTGGGTCCCACGTCTAGCCAAACGGCATCGCGGCAGGCCCAGAAGGAGATGGCGGGATGAGGATGAGACTCCTACTTGAAGGATTGGCCCAGTATTGCCATAAACAGGGAGGAGTGGAGGAAGAAAAGGGAGACCTTTGCCCAGCAGTGGGACGACATAGGTTGACAAAAAAAAAAAACCTGTAACGGTATGGGAAAATACTCTTCCTCAATTTGACCTTTTGTCGGATTCAAGTGTATTGGCTCCTAATTCCGGATGGAATTAATTCTTTATGTGTCCCTTCAAGGGAATTAATTATATTAAAATGTGCTTAGGGCCTCCGCAGACTAGCTACTTTTAGCATCGGCGATCGGCGATTTTGATGCTGCGTCTCGCTCGTTCGCGCTCGAAGAAACGCGACGCAGCATCGATACGTCACAAAATCGCCGGTCGCCGATGCTAAAAGTAGCTAGTCTGCGGAGGCCCTTATTACGCTCAATTACTTTAAGCAGCAAATTTTAATTTAATTGGACGCGTCTACATGTCCCATGTGAGAACAGCGTTACTTTAGCAGAACTAAGATGTTAAAATAACCAGGAAGATATATTAATGATGAGCTATATTGACGATGCATGCATGTCGCGTTCAAGATGATGTTCCGTGGGTACTGAACCCATGGACTCTGTTTTATAGGATAAACCATTTAGGAGAATCTCTCTTTGAAATGTCATTAAGGGCCTCCGCAGACTAGCTACTTTTAGCATCGGCGACCGGCGAATTTGTGACGTATCGATGCTGCGTCGCGTTTCTTCGAGCGCGAACGAGCGAGACGCAGCATCAAAATCGCCGATCGCCGATGCTAAAAGTAGCTAGTCTGCGGAGGCCCTAAGGGCTCTATCTCACCGGGACGCCAAGCGCGTCGCCAGCCGCCGTTGCCAACGAATTAGTATTGAATTTGACAGGTAATACCAATTGTTTGGATACGTGGCCGGCGACGTCGCTGGCTACCGTCGCCAATAATTCGTATTGAATTATGTCAAAATATGACAGGACGCTACTTGGCGGCGGTCGCCGAACCCGTCGCCAGGTGTGATACAGCCCTAATTATAAGTATTTTATGACGACACCAATGTAGAAGATACGTTACCTATCGCTTTTTTTGTGGTTATGAAAATATTTGATAATTATGACTATTTTGTGGTTAAGACACTATGTGAATAGATATTTTAACTATTCCCACGTTATTATAGGAACTAGGAGTATAAAAGAATTCAGTGTACAACGTTCATGTCAATCGCCAAGCAAACTCCAGTAAGAACGGTAAGTGCTTGAATTTTTAGTACTTTCACTACCTTGGCGCAGTGGTTCGAGCGCAGACCGCTCAGCTCAATGCATCTGGTAGTCGCGAGTTCTATACCCGTCAGAGTCATTTTCGTAATTTGTCCTGGTCTGGGTGTCACTGATAGCCCCCAGTCCATTGTACGATACCCATAGTACAATCTTTGTCTGATAATATTTATTTCTTTAATATATTTTTTCTGGCAAAAAAATATTTTCTTACATTTCTTAATTTTATCAATTGGTGAATAATGCGTCTGATTGTGTCCCCCATAAGTATTTCTGTCTTTTATTGCTGTTGACCTGGAAAAACACTGAAAATGGTGTTATTTCTGTGTAATGAGTAGCCTAAATGTTCCTAATTCTATTATATTAAATACTAGCTGTGCCCGCGACTCCGTCCGCGTCCAGTCGGTGAAGCCCTTAAATATAATTTTGTCTATCGTCTAATCTGTATTACGTCAGTCTGCATCAGTCTTGAGTTCGTATGTCCGTGGCTGTCTATCTGTACCAGTCTATACCAGTAAGGTGGTAGAGTCTGACCAGTAAGGTGGAGATCGGCATTCAAGTAGCTAATTTACCTTCGTTTCGTATGATGAGGGAGAGAGCCGGAAGCGCAACCCAGCCACCTCCCCTACCGCCGGATCGGAAACGCGACCTCGCCTGAGAAGTTCCTACTTGATACCCACATTGCTAATTCAAAGTTTAAGCAGGCAGTTACCCAGCAGCATCATTCCTGAGGGGTTGGAGTTCAGAGTCCAATGTCTATGTTTCTATTACTACTTAATTCAAAATTAGCAGGTCCTCTAGACTTACTTCTTAGGTAGGTAGCTTCCCTACGGCATTAGTACTGTGGAGATGAATTCCAGAGATTCTAAGATTCCGCGTGATACAAAGACCCGCTTAATGTTTTTATAAAAAAACGGAATTTCTTGAAGCAAGGAAGATATTAAATTTTGCCAAGTGGTGCAAGGCAGGCATTGTCTGATTTTAAGTATAGCGACATCTAGTTAAGAAAAACTAAACTTATGATTGTAGAACGCAGCAATAAAATATTTATTATTATTATTAAAATTAAGATTATCTAGTCCAAATAGTGTCGGATCACACACAACGTAGGGCTCCGTAAGGCTCCGCTCTAAATAGACGTAATTCAATAACTTAAACTTATTTTTGGCTAGAATTTCTGTGTGGTCATAAAAATTTACAACCTAATATTTTAGAAAAAAAATATCCTAGATGTTAAGTTGGACTATTAGTCATATCCATGCCAAATTTCATTGAAATCAATCCATTGGATTCGAAGTTGTGCGTGTTCGAATATTTAGGTAGATTATGAATGTTTTGTGGCAACCCTAAACTTTACCGAAAAAAAAAATGCTAGATGTTAAGTTAGACTATTAGTCATATCCATGTCAAATTTCATTGAAATCAATCCATTGGATTCGAAGTTGTGCGCGTTCGAATATTTAGGTAGTTTTTTTAATGTTTTGAATTTTCTGTGGCAGCCCTAACCATTCTCGAAAACAAAAATATCCAAGATGTTAAGTTGAATTATTATTGATATGCACGCCAAATTTCATTGAAATCAATCTGGTGGATTCGAAGTTGGTCGCGTTCGAATATTTAGATAGTTTATTGAATTTTCTGTGACAACCCTAAAAATTCTAAAACGTGTTAATGACTTTTGTTTGAATAAGCTATGTAACACAAAACTAAGTAATTTTTAATATTTAGTTTTGCAAATGTTCTATGACAACCCTAAACATTTTCGAAAAAATAAATATCCTAGATGTTAAGTTGGACTATAAGCCATATCCATACCAAATTTCATTGAAATTAATCCGGTGGATTCAAAGTTGTGCTCTTTCAAACATTTAGAATTTTTAAGTAGTTTTTTGAATTTTCTGTGGCAACCCTAAACATTTTCGAAAAAAAAAGTATCCTAGATGTTAAGTTGGACTATTAGTCATATCCAAGCCAAATTTCATTGAAATCCATCCGGTGGATTCGAAGTTGTGCTCTTTCGAAAATCTGAGCAAACATACAAACATACAAACATACAAACATACAAACATACACACAGACAAAAATTCTAAAAATGATAAAAATGAATTCTGCTGGTCCATCTAAGTCCCCCCCACTATTTTTTTTCCAAATATTTCGAATGTACAGACGCGACCAATTTTACATTCTTATTATATGTATAGATAAGTAACATAATGTATTTTATTTATTATATACTTACTTAATATATCCTTCGCACGTACCTATGTCTTTTTACTATTTTATTGATTTTATTAAGTAGATATATGTATATTTTTATTAGTCCTTTTCTCTTGGGTAGCCAGTGGCCTTTTCTCTTGGGTTTGGCTGAAAATCAGCGCTGGTGGAGTCTCGTACCCCCCAGCACATGCTGAGCCAAATACCTTTTCGGCACAGTTCGCGCTGACCCCTTTTTTTTTCTGTTTCCTCTGTCTATGTGTTGCGAGTGTGTCGAATAAATGTTTTCTTTCTTTCTTTTCTTTCTTTCTTTCCTAAATAGTGATTTTCATATTACTAGCTTCAGAAAAAATAGGACCCCCATACAAGTTTTCACCCTCTTAGGTGTGGAATTTTCTAAAATACCTTCTATGCTCGTCTTCTACGCTATAAAAGGTACCTACTGTTGAAATTTCATGATTCTAACACCAGCGGTTTAGGCTGTGCACGTCTTGACGGACAGAGAGACAGAAAGACAGACATCAAAGTTATCCTGTAAGGTTTCTGTTTTTCTTTTTGAGGTACGGAAACATACAATTACCTCTATGTGTACCATGTCTTGTAATTTGACCTCGTACCACACCAGAAAAAGGGTCATCTTGACCTCATCGCAATAGATATAAGTTCTTAAAAAAGCTCTCGCAGTGAAAGTCTAAGGAGGTGCTAATTCTAACCCGTATTTTTATCAGGTATACTTACAGCGAAGCGATCTTAAAATGCACTCCAGCACCATTTGGAAGGTCGCCAGACCACCGAACTACGACACCAACATCGATTTGGATTACCCATACTCCGAAGTCCCTCATTTGGGTGAAAACAGACTTGCCAAAATACCCCTATCTCTGAACGAACTAATACAACACGTAGACTATTGGGGCGAGGGCAGAATTGTAACTTCAAAGGGAGTCAGCGGTTTTTCTAACTGCTACAACATTAACCATGGCTATAGACTGGTCAACCAAGGACCGGATAGAGACAGGAAAATCCCGAACAGGATACCAGTCGCCAGCTACACTGATTGTGATACCAGTAGTTACATCAAAGACAATACAGTTCTGAATGTGACTGTCATGGGAGCTCACATAAACGGCAGCTGTGCCAAAGACATAGCTCGGCTCGTAAACAACGACATTGGTAAAGTGGTCGTCTTCGGATTTGATATCGAATCAGAAGACATCACTTATTTGTCTGATGAATTGCACATGAAAGGACTGTTATATTGCCCTGATTACGCGCTACCAGATAATCTTAAAGGAGTGACACTATTCCCTAGCTTCATAGCTTATTTAAATGTTTCGGAAATTAAAAACATCCTCTATGAAAAAATAACCGCATGTGATTACAATGCCGCTGTAACACTTACTAAAGCGATGTCAATCGGTGACAAATATAAACATGCCATAAATGAAACCTTCTTAAAATTAATTAATAACCACAAGAAAAACTGCATGTCATACGCTTATCAACTGTGGCACGGTGGAGCTAAAGATATCGTCACCGAGTATTTCCCGACGCAGTTCAAATTAATCTTCAACGAAGAGCTGGTAACAATAATGAACAAGGGATACAATCAAGCATTGAAATTAGATGCTAACACTGACTCTGACAAAGATCGATTGGCATGGGGTGACAGTCATGACAAAACCAGCAAGAGAGTGATTTGGAAGATTGTGCCCGTTTGGGAAACAAACAACGTTGTTTTTAAATTGTATAATTTGGACTGCAACATGTATTTGAAACTGGTGTATACTCCTGACGACGTAGGAGATAGAAAAGCGTATGGATCGAGTACATCAAGCGAAGCCCGGCACACATATCATTTGCTGCCTATATTAAAAAATAATGAGTTAGTGTTCTCCATTATCAATGGTGGGTACCATCAAGCGTTAAAGATGGCTGTGGATGTCGATAACCTCGGAGACCGACTTGTTTGGGGTAACGCCGTCTCCCCAGATTATAATGACGACCGATTTACATGGAGTTTTGCAGCTTACTCAAATGTTCCGGAACTGAAAAAAATCCTTAACAAAAAAGTAAGTAACGGTGACTACGAGGTCGCCGTTGATTTAATGAAATCATTGTCAAATAATGATGATCATAAGAATGTACTGAACGATATTGTCCTTAACTTAATTGAACATAATCACAAAAGCATCATATCTTTCATTTATAAACTGTGGCATAGTGGAGCTAAAGATATCGTCACCGAGTATTTCCCGATACAGTTCAAATTGATCTTCAACGAAATACTGGTAACAATAATCAACAAAGGGTACAATCAGGCGTTGAAATTAGATGTTAACACTGACTCTGACAACGATCGATTGGCATGGGGTGACAGTCATGACAAAACCAGCAAGAGAGTGATTTGGAAGATTGTGCCCGTTTGGGAAAAGAACAACGTTGTTTTCAAATTTTATAATTTGGACTGCAACATGTATTTGAAACTGGGGGTTACTCCTGACGACGTAGGAGATAGAAAAACTTTTGGGTCGAGTACATCAAGTGAAGCTGGACATAAATATCATTTGCTGCCTATATTAAGAAATAATGAGTTATTATTCTTTATTATCAATTATGGGTACGAACAAGTGTTGAAGCTTGCTCTGAATGAAGATAGTTTCGGAGACAGACTCCTTTGGGGCCACGCCGGGTCGCCAGATTACAATGATGATCGATTCAGATGGACTATTGGAGCTTACTCAAATGTTTCGGTCTTGGCGAATTACCTTAACGAAAAAATAAGTAACGGTAACTACGAAGTCGCCGTTGATTTAATCAAATCATTGTCGAATGATGACGATTACAAGCATACAATAAAGGACATAGTCTTAGAATTAATAAATGACAAACAATTACAATTCATTGATAAACACCATAACATCATGACTTACGCTTATAAACTGTGGCACAGTGGAGCTAAAGATATTGTCACCGAGTATTTCCCGATGCAGTTCAATTTGATCTTCAACGAAGAGCCGATAACAATAATCAATAAAGAATACAATCAAGCGTTGAAATTAGATGCTAACACAAATTCTGACAACGATCAATTGGCATGGGGTGACTGTCATGACAAAACCAGCAAGCAGGTGAGTTGGAAGATCATTCCTGTATGGTATAATAACGAAATTGTTTTCAAATTGTATAATTCGGACTGCAATATGTATTTGAAGATGGGGCCTACTTCTAACGACGTAGGAGATCGACAAGTTTATGGGTCGAGTTCATCAAGTCGGGCACAAATATCATTTGCTGCCTATATTTACACTTGATAATGAGTTCGGATTCACCATTATGAGTGGTCTGCATTTAAAGCTGGCTGTGCATGAAAATAGCTACGGAGACAGACTTGTTTGGGGTCACAACGGTACCCACGATTATCATGACGAAAGGTTTATATGGATTGTCGCAGCTTACTCATACTAATACCTCGATGATAGATTCGCGTATTTCCTTAGTATATTAATAATAAAATAATACAAGTCCTCTGAGTTTCTTGCCGGATCTTCTCAGTTGAGCTCGCGTTCCGATCCGGTAGTAGAGTTTAGTAAAATTAAAAAAAATGTGTAAGTGCCCTCGTAGATCTAAGCAAAATGAATGATTTCACTTTGAAAATGTCAAATTTTCTATAAAATTTTTATAGCATGTAATATTATTATGTTCTTTTTTAACTTGCTCCTACCATTTTCACACACCACAACTATGTGAACGCTTAAAAATTGGCTACAGCTTGGCTCTACCACCAATTAATAATTGACCTTAACTCTAAAGCGCGAAACTCGCTGCAAATGCGAATAAACTCGCTTCATGTGACCGAGGCTTGAGAGCGGTCTTAAGTCCACTGATGACAACTCGTGTACTGGGATGACATTATTATGACATTTCCAACCTTGCTTAAGGTTTTAAGATTAATACCGACGCAAACCTGATTTCACATTCCACGTTTCAAACGAGTCACAAACCACAAAGTGCTCACGTACTCGGATAGAGGTGAACTTGGGTACTTGGACCTAGAAAATTCAATAAGCATATTCACATCTACACAAACACTCTGTATAATCAGAGCTCGTAGAGTTCTCTATTTGAAAATCATTGGAGATTCAGAGTGTGGTGTTACAAAGTAAATAATAAAAGTGGTTGGAATGTCACAACCCTCGAGAATCTATTCGTTCGCTGTTTGAATATAAATTAGGCCAATTTAAAAACTCACGCACTTATAAATATTCCAACAGCGTTTTTTTCTATATTAACATTTTGTAATTTTTCTCCTTACAACGTCGTCGGAATATCCAACAAATCTTTAATAAAGCTAGGAACAGAAGAACGCAAATATCCCGAATACCATCTGTATCCAATACCATACTATTTTATCAGGATTGAGATATTGAATTCCCGGGCACGTCATGAGACGTAAGGTATTTTATGGCGCCGAATAAACAGAAAGAGACAGGGTTGATAAGAGAAAAAAGATAAGCAATAAAATGGTTGGATATTAGAACGACGTAATGCGAAAACCAAATAGAGGGTTAGGTACCATTATGAAGATATTTTTATTCTACAAAATTATACTTTCTTATCAAGGTCAAAATGGTAGGTATACACTCAGCGGCTCGCAATCTGGACCAACCCAGAATTGGGTATATTGTACTTAAATAAATCTTAAATTATGAAAACTTGTAACTAAAAATCTGATTCATGCTTGCTTATTAAAATTCCAGAAAGAAGAAGACTTGGCTTGGTTTTTATAGTTCCTAATTTGGTTCCCAAATCGTTCTTTTTAAGTGATGTGTTAGGCTGATTACCGATATTTATACGAAATTATTCCCTTCCAAGACCCAAATAGGATAGTCCCCTATAAGGATATAAGGCATTTTACACTAGAAATATTAAACGTCTTCTCCTTAATCCCTAAGCCTATAAAACAATGATAAGAAGGTACTTACAATTCGCCATCCTATCAAATATGTATGAAAGTTTCATTTCTAGCCGTAATTCGTATCTATTATCTTGTAATGTTCTTTTTGTGTAAATCTTAACGGTTTAAAAGTCTTTCTGTCGCGATGTCGAGCCGCGCCGCTCGTCTGGGTCCCGACCTTTACTGACACCCACTGTATCGGTATTCGGGTGTCAGACTCAGCTTAGTTTGTACCAATTATCTTTTTTGAGTATATTTCGATTTGTCTGTATCTAAAACATAAACCAATGGTGATTGATGGTGGAGCCAAGCTGTAGCTAAATGACTGAAGCTGATATACGGGCTGGCTCGGCCGGAGTAGTACCACTCCTGCACAGAAGATTGGCATAAAGCAACTATTATAGCTGCGTTTCTTACGATGAGTGAGAGAGCCTGAAATAATGTTCGGGTTCAAATCGCTCACCGCCGAGTTCGCCAAAACACGAGCGGGCATTTTATAAATTCGTGGTTAAGTTAATTCTGTGTAGAAAATCGTAATGTTAGGTAATTTAAAATTAATGAAGGCGAAAAGATAAAACAATTAAATTGATAAAATACCTATTAATAAATAATTCATTCATTATCGTATCGCTTTTCGTTGGCCTTGCTTGGCATAGAGGGGAAAATATCTTTAGATGAGGTAATATCCTGGGACATAATAATAATAATATCCTGGGACATTTTTGTACACACGGTTACCTGATCCCAAACTAAGCAGAGCTTGTACTATGGAAACCAGATAACTGATATTGCTACATATACTACTTTTTTATTTGTAAATACATACTTATTATATATATACACCCAGACTCCGGACATATAGACATGTTCATGCACACAAATGCATGTCCCGGGTAGGAATCGAACCTACGACCTGCAGCGTGAAAGGCGCCTCCGCGCCAACCACGCTAACGGGCCCGTCGATCACTATATTTGTATGTGATCACTATATTTGTAGCCCTCCCGTTAAAGAAATCCCCCCACAAAAAATAGAACAAAGCGCACACCTATTTTCATCCCTTTTAAATATTCCGTCCCATTTTTTTCACCTTTCCCGCGGCATAATAAATTTTAAGAGTATCCGGACGAAACCATGTGCACGTACCCTTATCACACGGGAATCCCGGCCGGCCCGGTTAACCGGAGCACCGAGCATCTGCACCTTGCCTAATGTAGCGTTCTATCGCGCATAATGCGATCCAACGAATGATATACTGAATGCGGCGGTGAACATCTGAAATAAAAAGTTGGACGGGATGCGTAATCTCACTATATTTTTGTACACCTGATGATCAGCGTGCTTCGGAGGGCACGCAAAAAGTCGGTCCCGGTTGTTGCCATCTAGGCAGCAGTCGTTAAGCCTTCTCAAAGGCTTTCGGGCGGCTTGTACAACTCTGACACCAGGTTGGCCACTAACCATACGATAAGAAGAAGAAGACCTTATATGTACATATGACCTACTTCAGTGATAATGCGCCGGACCCGCAATTGGCGGCGTCTAAAAGCGCCGAGCGACGCGCCTGAGCCGTCAGTTATTATGGCTGACCACGTAGACAACTATAAACTATGGGAGGTTAAGTAATGCTTAGCAAGGCCAGTAAGAGTTGGGTGATCATTTAGTGGCATTTGAAACCAGCGTCTCCGTTTCCGTCCGAGCGTCTCCGTCCCTCCAAATGGCATTTATCTAGTCAGCAGACGTTAAGCCATGTCAAAGGTCTTCGGGTGGCTTGAACTACTCTTAGGCCGTGGTCTACTATTAAATGCCATCGGCCGCTTACAGCGTCACGCGTACGCCGCGGCACAATTTTACTTTAGTGACGTCGGCGTGTGAATGAGACTACAACAGTACATTGCTATAGTAAGCATTGTGACGCGGCGTACGCGTGACGCTGTAAGCGGCCGATGGCATTTAATAGGAGATCACGGCCTTACACCAGGTAGGTCGCTAACCATACGATAAGAACGGGCCCGTTGGCGTGATGGCGCCGTTCACGCAGCAGGTCGTAGGTTCGATTCCTACCCGGGACATGCATTTGTGTGCATGAACATGTCTGTATGTCCCGAATCTGGGTGTATATGTATATTAAGTATGTATTTACAAATAAAAAAGTAGTATATGTAGTAATATCAGTTATCTGATTTCCATAGTACAAGCTCTGCTTAGTTTGGGATCAGGTAGCCGTGTGTAAAAAATAACCTAGGATATTATTATTATTATTAGAAGAAGAATACTCGGGCACGGCTACTCGGGACTTCCACTGCAGTGGTGCGGTGGGCACAAGTTTATTCAAAGCGATTTTAAAGGTACCATATCTGCTAAAATAATACATCAATGCGCTGGGGTGTTATGTATACCTCTTTGGGTGTACAAGTGTGACGTTGTTTATGATACATCCTGTACAAAGTAACCAGACTGAATTTCAGCATTTCCCGGCTCCCACAGACATCGCCTAATGCACCGAGTCGTAGCTCGTAATGTATTTCAGCGGAGCGTTTGCCCTAAGCCCGGATGATGCCAGGCTTGAGTTCCGAAATGCAAGTGAACTGGAACTTTTAGCAGCACAGCGTTTTAGAGTTTTGGATTTGAACGAGATACTGTATACCGGGACATGCATTTGTGTGCATGAACATGTCTGTATGTCCCGTGTCTGGGTGTATATGTATATTAAGTATGTATTTACAAATAAAAAAGTAGTATATGTAGTAATATCAGTTATCTGGTTTCCATAGTACAAGCTCTGCTTAGTTTGGGATCAGGTAGCCATGTGTAAAAAATGTCCCAAGATATTATTTATTATTTATTTATTATTGTATCTTTTGGGTATCAATATTATTATGTTGCAACACAACCCTCCTGTCGGGGCAGTCGTGTACAAATTACAATAATCCGAGTTAAAAAGAAAAACTTAGAAACTGAACTCTCGTATTTAGTAAGCAACTAGCTGTGCCCCGCGGCTTCGACCGCGTGGATATTGATAATATGTAGGATTAGCCTAGGTCTTATTCCAGAGCCTACACTATCTACGTTTCAAATTTCATTAAAATCGGTTTAGTAACTATGGAGATACGTGGTAAAAACATTCAAACACACACACACACACACTATACTACACTATACGTATAATATAAGTAGGAAGTAGGATATTACTTAGTAGGAATAGGAACGTATAACATCGTATTTATTATGTACTTGTATTTACATGGGGAGGGAAATTAATACCGTTCCCGGGAGACGTACAGATATTACAAAACCAGTAATTACACGATACAACATAACGTTAATTGAAACGATATTCTGTTATTTCATTTGAAATGAACGAAATTAATAAGGAAATACCGGTTTAAGTACCAGTATGGAACATTATAGGAGTATGTAAGCTTGGATATTACCGCTAGATATCAGTGTATAGGGCGGCCGAAGAGTTCTCGAGTGGCGGCCGCGCATCGGCAAGCGTAGCGTGGGTAGGCCTTCCACAAGGTGGACCGACGACCTGGTGAAGGTCGCCGGAATCCGCTGGATGCGGGCAGCGCAAGACCGGTCATTGTGGCGAACCTTGGGGGAGGCCTATGTCCAGCAGTGGACATCTTTCGGCTGAGATGACGATGATGATCAGTGTATAATTTTGCACCTCTGCCTACGTTTGCAGAGAATCATCATAAATAAATATCGCTAGACTTACACACCATCTGTATGATCCCAAACAAGTGGTCGTTTTCTATGGTAAAATTTCTTATGCAGGGTGGTGACGACATCGTAACAATAATTGAAACCACATACTGGGTATCACATTAGTAGTTCGCACATAAAATATTATTAAATTATATTCAAAGGTATTGCCACGGGATTGCTTTTATATTTTGACAATTTTAACTTTACGCCTACAAAGATACCGCTAAAAACACCGACACCGAAGCGATGTTGCCACGCTTGTACTTACAGGTCAGTCTACGAGGTAGGTAGACGTTTATGAAGGGTGTTGTTTCGTTTAGACTATTTCCGCATTAACTTTTTTAGAAAATTTGAAATTTTGGACTTTGATGTAAACCTTATTTTATAATTTTGATGTGTTGCGATTGACTAGCAGTGGTCGTGTTTTAATTTATTGTCACTATGTCGTCACCCTGTAAACGAAATAAGGCCATATCTTCAAAATTACTTAGGTAATGCATAATATAGAGTTAATTAGGTACGTAGACAACTCCAGCACCTAAAAGTAAATGGAAATTAATATTATTAGCTGAGCAAATTTCAACACAAAAGGCGTATTAATAGGGTCTCACCTCATTAACTCTGCGAGGTTACATTCTAAATATTCATACGTTTAGGGCGAAATTCGGTAGTCTATTAAATTGTCTCTGAATTAATAATGGCGTTTGTTCTTCGTTTGCTGTGTAACGACGAGCGCTTGGCTCAGTGGTTCGAGCGAAGGCCCTTCGGCTCACTGCATCGGGTAGTTGCGGGTTCGATTCCCACCTAATGCAAAAAAATACAATGGAAGGAAAAGGAGGGGAAGAGATAGTCAGGGATATGGTAGTTTATTTATAGTAGAGCCAAGCTTTAGCCAATTGACTGCAGAGGCTGGCTAGACCGGGGTAGTACCACCCTCTCACAGAAGATTGGCGTAAAGTAGCTATTAAAGCTGCGTTTCGTACGATGAGTGAGAAAACCGAAAGCCCAATTCTCTCCCCTCCCCTCACTCTACCCCACTCCCCTTCAAGTCGGTAACGTCCGAGCGATGCCTCTGGTATTGCTAGCACCTATAGGCTACGGTAACTGCTTAACATCAGGCGGGCCGTACGCTTGTTTGCCACCTATAAAAAATAAAACCGGCCAAATGCGTGTCGGACTCGCACATAGAGGGTTCCGTACCACCGTAGAATAAAAACGTCAAAAATATCAAGTCTCTTGTATGGGGACCCCCTTTATTTTTAAATTTTATTTTATTTTTAGTATTTTTTGTTGTAGCGGCAACAGAAATACACATTCTGTGAAAATTTCAACTCTCTACCTATTACGGCTCGCGAGATACAGCCCGCTGACAGACGGACAGACATATATACAGACGGACAGCGTAGGCTTAGTCATAGGGTCCCGTTGGCACGTTTGGGTACGGAACCCTAAAAAAGAAACAATTTAAATTATTTTTCTCTCTTTTTAGACCTTTGGTATCAATGTCAAAGTAGTTGAGAACAATAATACAACGTAAATTACGAACACGGTCACAAATCAATAGTGTATTTTGTCTGCGGTCCCTGTACTTTGTGCCCTTGTGCCCTCGTCTTGTATAAAGAGTGGATGTCGACCTCTATAAATCTTCCATTCGATACTAAAATAGGTCAACCAAGTACCGATCGGTGGTTGAAGGTAGAGGCGGAAGCGGAAACAGTAATAAATATATACTACTAGCTGTGCCCCGCGGCTTCGCCCGCGTGAAAATTGATGTGTAAGATTAGCCTATGTCTTATTTCAGAGCCTACACTATCTACGTTTCAAATTTAATTAAAATCGGTTTAGTAGGTATGGAGATACGTGGTCACATCCACACACACACACACACACTTTCGCATTTATAATATTAGTAGGATTTTAGTACCTATATAGTTATTACCTAAAGTTTGATCAACTCACATAGGCTTCCTATGATCATTTTAAAATCAAAATTATACAGGATGAAATGAAATTCATTGACCAAACCTACCTTACCTCAGCATCTAGGAGCAAATAAAACTAGAAACACAAAGTTTATAAATAATTCAATAAAACATTATTTTCCGTGTGCAACACAGTCGTACTGTGTCCATGGACATGGACTCAGTTTAGTAGGAAATACTATTTTTGACAGTCTCCCGTCTCCCTCTTTCTTGGTAATATCTTAAGCCTTAGGGCCACCGCAGACTTTCTACTTTTTGCATCGGCGATCGGCGATTTTGGGACTGCATCGCGTTTTGGCGACTCTCTGCGGTCGGACGCAGCGACTGCCCTATGCTAAAAGCGACTAAATCGCCGATCGCCGATGCAAAAAGTAGCAAGGCTGCGGTGTCCCTTAGTACTTTATCGCTTTCCGCCTCTACTATGGACCCCAACACACTGTGAGAGGGAATTTTTGTACCGTGCCCTTAGCTATGGTAATACGAATGACCGGATTCAGCTGAATGAGCATATAAATAGCGGTCTTACTCTGTGACTATGAATAAATTTATTGGCCTTGGAGGTAACTTTATTTTATGTCTTCTAGACCATAGATCTAAGAATTTCTTATTATTGCTAGACTACACATTAAAAGTTTTTTTATATGACTAAGGCGGTAAACAAGCCTACGGCTCGCCTGATGTTAAGCAGTTACCATAGCCTATAGATGCTTGCAATATCAAAGGTATCGCACGTTGCTGACCTGAAGGGCAGTGGGACAGAGGGTGGGAAAGGGAGGGGGGTTGGGCTTCTGGCTGTCTCACTCATCGTCCGAAACGCAGTTGACATAGCTACTTTACGCCGATTTTCTGTGAGAGGATGGTACAACCCCACTAGTTCCAAAGTAAACAAATGTACTATGAGACTAGTTATTTACATGTAAGTTACACACAACATAATAGTTTACATTTGCAATTGGCGCAGGACCAGTCGTTGTGGAAAACCTAGGGGAGGCCTATGTCCAACAGTGGACATATTTTGGCTGAAATAATGATGATGAAGTTACATAAATAAATTTAGTAAAATGTGAATTCTAACCCTGTTCCTTACTTTGTGGAGGTTTAAATTTCAATTTCCGCGAGGAAGTGATAAATTTTCTTGTCATTTATTGACATTTCTTTCCTTCCCAGTCGTCGGTCTCCGACGATTGATTGCTCTTTCTTTTGAGAAAAATAAAATGTGTTTTGGACGATTTGAGTATTCGACGATGAACGATTACATTTTATTAATATTATTATTTAGATGATTATCTGTCAAAAATGTATAGAAAAAACTTTGTCATCTTCATCATGTGAGAGTAAATCAATGGTCTAATAAACTAAACTAATAAATAATTAAGATTAATTTATGACGCAAACATTGCTGCAAGGATTCTTGTGAAATTTCTTGAGTACCTACAGATTATGATCTGTCTGGAATAACATTAAGGTACTTATTACCCTAAAGTAAGTTCCGACTGAGACTAGTTTTTTTATCTCGGGCGAGACCAAGACCGAAACCGAGACCGAGAAATGACTTAAAATAGAAAAATCTAAAAATACTACCAGCCGACCGAGCGAGACCGCGCGCCAAATTCAAAATACACTAATTCCTCAGTCATGGGCAGTCACGGTTGCGACCGAGATTTTCCCAAAATTTGTGCCGAGAACGAGACCGAGACATAATTTTTTGCCGAGAACGGCCAAGAACAAGACCGAGATCTCGGTCGGACCCTGCTTAAAGTCCATCCGGGCAGGACCGCTAGTACCTACTTAAATGGTAATAAAACATAATATAAATATTCAATAACGACCTTTTAAAATCAGTAAATATATGCAGGTCGGGCGTGAATAATTGATTCGTTCCTGTTATACCATAATCCGAGGGTGGACAATTGAATTATAAATGGCGACCGAGTACGTTCGCCTGTCCGCTGTTTACGTAATGTTTTTTATTTGTTCAACACGATTTTATATTTAAATAAAAAAATCGTTAAATTGCCCAGTTCAGAGGAGGGTTCGAAATTTGGTTGATTTTCTATTCTTTTTTTTCTTTAAGTAAGTATGTGGACTAGGAATCTTATATTTAGATGTATGATTTTTGACTATATTATCTTGAGTATCTTTAAATCCAAATCACGATTTGATGAAATTTTCTCGATAAAAAAAAATTATGAAATGAGCTCTAATTATTTACAATTTTCCTTGCTACCACGATGTTTTTACGATTTAGATCACGAAATTATTTCTAAAACATAGCAAATAATGATATCTAAACTACCCTTCAACCATATTTTAATTCATGAAGTAGTTTTTTTTTAATTCAAGTAAATGTGGTTTGGCGCTTACGTTGTTTATTTCCGAGCGCGCGCACAATATCGCCATCTCACATTTTAAGTACTTGAACTAACCATGTCTCTCTCTAACTTTGTATTGTCAGTGTCCGCTCGGACTTGTTCGACGTCGGACCTGTGAAGGATTTTTTAAAAAATATTACGAAAAAATATTACGGTCTTGCCACATTACAGGTACAGTACAGTATTTACAGTCCGCCGACGCCTATGATAAATAAATAAATATCATTGGAAATTCTTTTACACATGACTACCTGATCCCAAACTAAGCAGAGCTTGTACTATGGAAACCAGATAACTGATATTACTACATATACTACTTTTTGTTTGTAAATACAAACTAAATATACACTTAATTACACCTAGACTCGGGACATGCGGACATGTTCATGCACACAAATGCATGTCCTGGGCAGGAATCGAACCTACGACCTGCACTGCAGCGTGATTTTCGTTTGCTTTTCCTTGTCTTGTGTAATTTCTTTTCATCTCTTGTCATTTTGTGTCATCTCTTGTCATTTTGTGTCATCCCTTGTCATTTCATAGTTATTCGTGTCATTTCTGTAAAAACTCCCTATTTCGCTTACTGTTATATACTTGCAGCATGGTCTTGGGCCGACAGTGGGAATACATTGCTTGTCAAAACAATGGAGTCGCTTTATTGCGTTTGTTGTAGGTATGGATGGGCAAGTAATAAATATATCATACATCAATAAATTATCGTAAAAAATAACATTACAGATATGGATAGGAAAATGTTTGTCCGTCCTATTCAATCTATTATATTATAAACGAAAGTAACTCTGTCTGTTACCTACCATGTTAGGATCTTTTTCGTTCTAGCGGGTGTAAACCGTGATTTAACGAGTTAATGTGATAATTTTTGTATTTAAATTATTCAATTCAATGTATTTGTTTCAGACATAGTCCAATATTGATTATTAAAATTATTATAATTTCACAATAAATATAAAACAATAAATAAAAGTAAAATTAAATTTAAAAAAAAAAAAAAATATTTTTTATTTTTCATGTTTTATCATTAAAATACAATATAATATAACATAAATTAAAATAAAATACAATAAAATAAAAACCTACCCCTAATTAAACAAATACCGTCCGCGTGGGATACTGGCTGCATGTCCTCCCTGTATTCAAGCTGTTCCTGTTGTCAAGCGAATTTTTTGAGCAAGGAAAGAGCCAGCCCTCTTGTCACCTGTGGCGGTAACCAGTCTAAGGGTGATTTTGATAGATAAAAAAATAAAGATAAAAAGATAAACAAAAAATAAATGCATGGTTAAATCAATAAAATTAATAAAAACTGAAAATTAAATTAAAAAATAAATTAAATATGGTAAAAAAAAAATATTATGACACCGCTGATGACTTCATGATCGGCATCGAAGTTAAGTACCAAAGTATTCGTTTGCCTATGAAACATGAAAAAGATACTCATATCCGGCAGTCAGTCACTGACACAGAGTATGTACATTTTTACCCGACTACGGTGCGCGGAGGGTTATGATTTTGACCGATATGACCGGTATGTATGTTCATCTGCTCCCGTATAACGTCCAAACTATTTTTATATCATAATAATTTGACTAATGAGATATCGTTGGACGCGTCTGGATCGTCCGCTGGTTATAGGCTATTATACGATCGAAATATTGTTATACGTATCTATCAGCATATTGTAGGTATCGTTTGTCTTCTTTTGACTTACTTTGTCTTCAGCAATAAAAACAACATAGAAATTAATTTTTTTTTTCAAATACACTCGACATAAAAATCCCATATAAAACGAAAAAAATATATTTGAATATTTTCATCCATTTCTTCTTTTTCAAAAGGTGCACTGGGACATATTATTTTAATTTTACGAATTAAACAATATTGTTCCTTCAAAAAATAACTATACATAGTCTACTCCATAGCTGTTCTGTCCTAGCTAAGCGAGAGGGATATATCCTTCGGCAGCTCACGCGACGCTAGCCACACCTCGAAACTAAAATTCATTTTTTTCTTGTATCGTCTTCACTACGTTTTTTTCCTCGTAAATTGACAAAGAGCTAAGAAAATACTGAAATTGTATTTCGCGCAGGGGTACGAATTAAAACTTTTGTACATCCACAAGACAAATTTTGATAAGTCGGAATTTGGGGGCTAACAGAAACCAGAACACCCGATGCCAAAGTAAGTATCTAATCAAGAATTCAAAAAAGACACTCTATTCATCCGATGAAATACCACAAATCTTATTCCAATACAAAACCGATGAGACAATGCGAGATATACGGCAGCAACAGCGAAATAAACGCAAATGTCGTCTAAATATGCAAATGATCACAAGCGGAACGCGGGGCCCACCGCCATTTTTCAATCCGGGCAGACGCGACTGAGCGCACATAATCGTTTCAGCCTATGGATTAACTTTTTGCCTAACTGTGTTGAGCTGTATGAAGGGGTAATGATTTAGACATGTTTGTGGGTGATCGCGTACTGAATTATCATTTTTAACCGATTTCTAAAAGGAGGAGGTTCTCAATTCGACTATAGGTATGTTTTTTAGACCTTTTTATTGTTAAATCAACATTCTCTATGGCTTTATTGTTGGTGCTATCCCTGCAATTCTGCACTGTCTTCGTATCTGCAGTTGACCTTTATTAGCTTTGTTTATTTATATCTTTATTTTTTATTTCTTTCGTAGTTCTTCCGTAAAGAAAATCAAAATGTTGAAAATATCAAAATTATGATTTTCTTTACTTTAAATTATATCTTTATCTTTTTTATGCCATATTTTATTTTTAACTCTTCAACCCTTAATCAAAGTTCAAGTTCAAGTTTCAATGTTAATTTTAAGGGTGGTAAGCAAATTTCAAGAGTTAGCTACTTGAGCCAAATTAAAGAGAAGATCAGTATTGTAATGAACAAGATAAGTAGAGAAAGCAGTATCAGCTGCACCAACAAGAGTCAAACCTTTCATAAGACAAAGATGCTCTTTTCCACTATCAGCTCAGATTTCAAATTCGACTTATCATACTAAAAAATCATCATCCAGGGAACGTTAGCTACCAAAATGGCTGGAGTAATGCATTCGGCTAAACAAATTTGCTTTACCATTTGAAGCGCTCGCTACGTTAGATGCGGCCATCAAAAGGATGTTGGTAAATTAGTTCGCGGAGGGAAATCGGAATGGAAATATGAAAATGTCAGACGTTATTAGGATTATTCTCATCTCGGTTAGTGTCAGTAGTTTAAAATTGTATGAGATCTTTTTCTGTTTGGAATGCAAATGCAGTTTGAATGTTGTCTTTGCGTTTATAGAAAAATATTTGCAGCAGTATTTTTTTAAGTATGTGCATGTGTTAGTTATTTTTCGTTGCGTATTTAAATTATTCCACTCTACAGGCTGCAAGAAACTTTGTTTATATTATGTACCTTTTAATAGATGCTTCTCTTTTGTCCATTTCAGAGTAGGTATTTCATATTATGGCGTGAATTACAAGTAATTATGTTGTAATTGGCCTCTTTATTGCTAAAAAGATACTACTATCATGGCTAAATTTGCTTTGTCATACGGTAACTAATGGTAAGAACCATTTAATATCTACGGTATCTTATAAACTTTATAATACTTATATTTCCATTACATTTTTATAAGGAAACAATGCCTTGTTAGGATTCTTCAATCTTCAGCTACTTCAGAACAACTTGATTAAGTTTGCAACTAAACGCGAAGCTAAAACTACCCACATCAGTGCACAAACACCATCTCACAATATTTGTTTTACAAAACTGGGTCACGCCAGACACACAATTTCGGTGTTTCGCATAAATTACACTCCTCAAAATGTTATTTATTATTCCACTAGTCGGGAATGGTAATGTTTTATATTCCTGGGAGAACGCAAATAGGTAGTACAGACAACATTTTTCCTCTAAAATATACTAAAGGACTTTTTCTCTTGATCAAATTTTTCAAGAATTTACTAAAAAGTCTAAAGCACTTCATTCAGTAAACCGAGCTTAATTTGGGATTAATACGCATTAGTAGCTAGTCCGAAAATCATTAAAACCTACATTTTTCAAAGTATAGCAGTGATTTGTTTCAATTAAAAAATATAAACCCTCCAATTTGTCTGTCGAACACAATGTCATGAATAAACGCTTTGACAAAATGATTCATGTGCAAATTGAAAATACCCAAATTTTTGCTGACATAATTCTATCTCACCCTACCGTTGCAGGCGTAGATGGAACGGATTTAATTAAAAATAAATCCACTTGGATCCGTGTCCATTAGTAATCCACGTGTATATGGGTCTGCAGAATTAGAATTGGATCAAACGTTGGATCCAATAATAGTTGCTCTTAGTGAGCTACGCTATAAGCCTTGGGTTAATGGCACAACATACTTTTATGCTTCCACTTCACTTGGCGTATTTGCACAAATATTTGCGTAATTCGGCCAAAACAAAACAAAGTGACCTTCATGCCTATTAAGGGTAATTTTTATATGGCATGATAACTCAAATAATTGTGCAAATACGCCATGTGAATTAGATAATATCACCACATTGGCTACCAAAGATGGCATGACATAACTTTGGCTTACATCATTGTTATTATATAATGGCGATAAAAAAAAACAATGTAAAAAAGACAAGCCCGCTGAGTTTCTTGCCGGATCTTCTCAGTCGAGGTCGCGTTTCCGATCCGGCAGTAGAATTTAAGGAAAAAATGTAAAATGACAATTTGTAAGTGCCCCCGTAGGCCTAAACAAAATAAACGCTTTGACTTTGACTTTGACTTTGATATCCAAAGTAAAATTGAAAAAAATCATTTATATGTAGAAATACAAATTGTCAGTCGAAAAGCAGAAAAACCACGCAAATTGCTAGCAGTGACTTTTCAAAAACAAAGATATTGCCAAACCCAATGGAAATTACTTTTCGAACCTGCGTCGGCTTTGAACCACGAACGTTGGCTAAAGACAAACGGAAAATAATAAATGGAAGAAGAAAACACTCCGCGGGAGTATTGGAGCGACGTCATTGGCAAATTCGTGGGGGGAATTTGGATCGGTCGAATAAGAAATTTGTCTTTCAAAGAAAATAAAGAAATACCCGTCGCGTCGCTTTTGTGATATTGCTTATTTTACTCCGTAGTAAGCAAAAGATTGTTCGTGAAACTGCTGCATCAAGCTTCATTGCGGAACCTAATTTTAAGCATAAGTATGTACGTTTAATAAATTGATGACAACGACATCAATTCAGAAATTGGTATGATTCAAATTATGTCGCTTTTGAATTTGTATTTTAATAAATTCGATAAAGTTTTTTTTCAAATTCAAGTATCACCTAAAAATACTTTGTTATTTGTTCGTAAATATGTTATCCAGATTTATAGAGGTAACGTCACTATATATCAAAATATATGGCTCGTACAAAATAACCTTACGACCACATTTGTACATGAGATGAACAAAAAATCGTATTAATTCATATTAACGGTTGCTTTTCACACAAAAGCAAGGAAACGTTAATCAAGGCAAGCGGAAGGGTCCCCGTCCAGGATAATGTGGCCCCTGTACGCCATTGAATCACGCGTGAGATAACTTGATTTAGTACGGTAGAGGGGTCACGTTCAATTGGTCTGTTTTGGGTCCGAAAGGACAAATATTTTCGCATAAAGAATCCAATTAGTCCGCGACAGGTGGGTGGGCAATTTGTGTTTAACATAAGACTATATGCACTGGAGGGGTTAAAAGTTTTGATGTTTTACAGAATGATTATCGTTTGGGTCCCATCGATTAAACACATTTGGAGTGTGCGGTGGGTTAATGGTAATGAGTTCTGCAAATTATATAATTTCATCTGCATAAAAGAGTCGTATATTTAAAAGGTCCGGGAGTTTAAACAATTTGTCTGTAAATCTACAATTTTTTTAGGAATGGTTATGGTTATGGTTTATTAGATGGTGGAAACCGCTAAATAGTATTTTTTTTAGTATTGAAACGATCGAAATGGGACGAAAGCGCCATCTGTATGACTTGGACAGAGTCCACTTGTTTTGGTTGGCATCGGCGGAGAAGCCATTACGGTTTGCGTCGCCGAGCGGTCAACACGAACTGAAAACTGTCTGCGTACCATTTCGAGATCATTTCATTTTAGGAAAACATTAAAGTTCTACAAAACTACCACCACCCGGGGAAGGAGACAACCCATTCTTCTTTCTCTGACATATAAAATAAATAAATGCAGACATTAGCGAAAAAGAAAAACTAATTCGGTAAACAATCATCATACATTTTTGTTGAACCAAAAAACTAAAAAGGTTAAACTAATGTAATAAGGTTTTTGAACACGCAAAAGACAAGCTATTTTTAAAGTAAATGAACAGAGGGGAAAGTTTAAGCGAAAACGGTTGCGTACAAAGAAAATCAGGAGGCTAATCAAGAACCTTTTCCAAAACATTTCGCTGAAGAAACGCAATTTGTCGAGAGAAAAGAAAATATTAATAATGGAACAATAAGCAGAAGCATTTCAATTGGCTATTAAAGGAGGTATTGGATATTTTGTGAGAGCAAAAAAGCAAGCCCGGAGCGTGAGTCGAATAAAGGTTTTCTCATTTAGTCCCCGTTCAGGCTTAAAACTAGACAAACTTAATAGAATTCTGGATAACGTCGGCGAAGTGTGTAGGAGCACTGGAAATGCACGAACATTGCAAGATTTTATCACTTAATTCTTTAAATTCAGCTTTGAAAGTAGAGCTTTTATACCAAGTTAATTACTTAAGCAACGGTTTTGTTCCAACAGACTCATTATAACAAGACAGTGGATTGTTAGACTCACGAATTACTAATTTAAGGAATCAGAACTACGCTTATAGACAATGTTTTTAACTTTATCAGTAATACTAGTAGATTGTACTCAAAATCCGAAGAATAATTAATTACTAACTTCTAACACAGCTATGCTTTCATTCTTTGCAGAAAATAAATGTTATTTTTGCCAGATTTCATTCAAAAGCTACTAATTTACTTGCAAAAAACACCTTGTAAATATTTTGGAAGAAACAACCGTCTAAATGTCTTTTAGTTTGATTACTTGATCATGCTCATGCATGCATGCATGGCTTTATGTAGCCGTCGTAAATTTAAACCAATTGGCTTATCCTATTTGTTCTACTTAATCAATTCAGATCCATTCTATCAGATTAAATCCAATCTAACATACGCTAGTCACCCATAATCCAAGTCTTAAGACCAGATTATGACTGGTTTGCTTGGATTAACAAATACAAATTCTTGTGTTCAACTAGAATCCGTTGATGATCTTTAGGTTTTCAATGGATGTACGTACCAGAGTCAATTAGTTGTTTATACTCCCAAAAACAAAAGGAGCAAAACCTCTGATCCAGCTTTTGTGAGGTAACAGCAGCGGTGTAATGCCGTAGAGACCCAGATTAGGGAGCGCACGAACGGTGTAATTGTTTGTTATCTGGTGTCTTTGTTCACAAGACGTACTCTTCTGTGGTGCAAGGCATAGGCAAAGGTATTTGGAACGAAGTTCCTTAACGCGGCTTGCGGTTGAAGTTAACTGGTAAAAATCGTCGCGTAAAGAAAAAGCGTTACGCGCGCGGCGCGCTCGAGATGTTCGGTTCCGTTCGGCGTAGTTCGGATAGTAAAAATATCAAGTGGTTTTTTAACGCTTGAGCAGGCCTATTTGTTTTTTTTTTTTGAACGCTTAAGCAAGCCTATTTATTTTTTTAAATAAACTTCGTTCCTGAGCCGTGATACTAGTTGGTTGACAGATTGGTACAGCAGAGCAGGAGTGTGGTTCGCTCACAACTTATACCAACCAAACCACGTTAAATTGTAGTGCGTTCTTTACACAGCTTTCGTGGAAAATCGGTTTTCGTGCCGAAGTGGTCGGCCAGACGTATCAAGTGACGTTTGAACGGTCCACAGAAGGATACGGAAGTCCGATAGTCAAGTATTTGTAGATAATTGGATAAATGAGAGGTCTGTTCCGGGTATTCTAATCTTGGGAAAATATGTTTTTATCATAGACATTTTCTTTTCTTCATCGTTCGTATTAATGTAAGTACCTAATGTGGACATTTTAATAAGAAACATCACTTTTTACCGACACATTGGTCTCAAATTGTAGTACCTAAGGCTCGTAATTAATAAATGCATCTCAAAGTTCATATAGGTCATAAGATGCTGTTTTTGACAGATGTTCCATACATTAAACTTCAAAACGACTTATTAAGATCGATCTCAACTTCGAGATGCATTTATTAATACGAGCCTAAAATATACAAAACTGAGTTTTAAGACAAATGAAATAGGATGAAATAAGGGCCTCCACAGACTTGCTACTTTTAGCATCGGCGACCGGCGATTTTGTGACGTATCGATGTTGCGTCGCGTTTCTTCGAGCGCGAACGAGCGAGACGCAGCATCAAAATCGCCGATCGCCGATGCTAAAAGTAGCAAGTCTGCGGAGGCCCTAAGACCTCTCGGAAAATGTGTAGTCCTCAAAGAATTTGTAAATAAAAAAAAAGAGTTTAGTCCTTGTATAAAAATAGAGCACCCACAATGTTGTGAACAATATACGAAAGTCCTTTACAGTAAGAACTTAATTACAACTGGAAGGGATGCATGTGGAACAAATAGCATGTAAATAGGTCATTCCAGTTACGCTGTCATTTTAATTGTAGCATAATATTTTTCCTTTGATATTAAATCTTTTTTATCTTTCCTACGGAAATTTCTTTCATAGAATAGGAACGCATAGGATGATAGGTATACGCATTTTTTAAATTCCGAAGATTTCATTAAACTTGGCTAAAGCGATATATTGGAACTGTTCGAATTTCAATAAAATATCTATACCATTTAATTCTAAATCTAAGTCAATCCCCAAGTATTATTTCGCACTTTTGAAACATCCTGTATATAAAAATAACTTCAGCAACATTGTTATATTTTGTTTTATCATTTCTTAAACAAACATAGTATATTTTCTTTGCTTCGGGTACCGGGATCTATTGGCTTATATCCTAACTTATCTCCATCTTGAATATCTGTGTATATGGGAGCTAGTAGAAGGAATTATAATATACGTAGCTATGATACCTGTATTTACGAGTATGATCCTGTACTACCAACTCAAACAGCACAAACTCTTACCACTTAAAATGAAACGGTGTCTGTGGCTCAAACTTCTAGAGTTTCCTCGTTCCAAATAGCTGGAGATTTAAAACTTTGATTTGTTTTCTATACACGACTACGGAATATTGAAAGCTTTGGTTTTGTGTGAGTTGTTCCTCGAAGGCGTTATCGTAAACAATAAAGCATTCAAGACTACCTATACCTATGATAGGATTACCACAAACTCTTATCGCGATTCAATTACAGGAACGTTTTAACGTTTCAGCGACTTTTTGTGCAATGACGTACCTTATTGTCATGCCAATAAGAAACGTCATTGCACAAAAAGTAGCTGAAACGTTAAAACAAAACTGCTATAAGAGGTGGTGGTAAGCCCCGAGGTCAATATAGCAACACTGAAGTTTCCTTTTCCAGAAAATAAATAATTTATTCATGATTTTAGGCAGTTCCTGTAGCGAATAGATGCTTGTAATACCAAAGGCATTGCTTGCGCGTTGCTGACCTGAAGGAAAGTGGGACAGATGGAGGGAAAAGGGGTTGAGCTTCTGGCTCTCTCACTCATCATAGGAATTGCAGCTGTAATTGCTACTTTACGCCGATCTTTTGGGAGCGGTCGAGTCAGTCCATAATACACTGGACCGCAATGAAAATGGGTCGGTTAGAAAATCTTCAATAATATCTTCAATCACATTTTATTTATTTTACATTCATTAAAAATAAAAAGCTTCAATTAATTTTTTAGGGTTTCTTACCCAAAGGGTGCCCACGGGACCCTATTACTAAGCCTACGTTGTCCGTTCGTCCGTCCGTCTGTCAGCGGGCTGTATCTCACGACCCGTAATAGGAAGAGAGTTAAAATTTTCACAGAATGTGTATTTCTGTTGCCGTTACAACAACAAATAGTAAAAACAGAATAAAATTTTAAAATAAAGATTTTATATTTTGACGTTTTTATTCTACGGTGGTACGGAACCCTTTATGTGCGAGTCCGACACGCACTTGGCTGGTTTTTTATTCTCATTTAAGCACATTAAAATATTCTTTAATTTTGTCATTATTTCATAAAGCTAGGTCAGGTACTTTTGAAGATATTGAAGATTTTCTAACCGACCCGTTTTCTTTGCGGTCCAGTGTATATGAGCTACAGTCAATTGGCTACAGCTTGGTTCTACCACCAGCGGAACGGTTTGAGCCTAAAGCCGGAAACCCACCGCGGCGCACGGAGAGGCCACGCACACGGCCACGGCCACGTTTTGCAAGAAAATGTATGCATGACGTCATTTCGTGCGTAGCCTCCGCCTCCCCGTGCGCCGCGGTGGACACGATTGCATACATTTTCTTGCAAAGCGAAGCTTGACCCACGTGCGTGGCCTCTCCTTGCGCCGCGGTGGGCTTCCGGCTTAATGCAATCCAATATTATAAAACCCAATCAAAAATTGGCACCTTTCTGTCGAACACCTAAGCGGTCATTCACACTATGAAAATGACAACGCCTTTTTTTACCCGACTACGGCGGAGGGTTATGATTTTGACCGGTATGTATGTATGTATGTATGTATGTATGTGCATCTGTTCCTAACTTAACCTAACTTCCAAACTACTTGTCGTATTTAGACAAATGAGGTATCGTTAGAAGCGGCTTAATGGCGCGCTGGTTATAGGCTATGTGACGTCACATAAAATTGCATATGGCGCCCTCTAGATGACATAATATCATGAACAAAAAAAAAAAAATTAAAATGTAACCGTGTGGGGTATTAAATGAAAGAGCTTGATGAGCACATTTCAAAAATATATATATTGTTACCTATAACTCCAAAATAATTAAACAAAAAGTAAGTTTAAAAACTAAAACCCGACTACTGAAAAATCGCGCTCTAAAAAGTATGAAACAAGAAAATATTCTCTCTCTAGAGGATAGCCGTGGTCCGTTTATGCCTTTTAGGTCAAATTGGCATATGACCACGGACCACGGCTATCCTCTAGAGAGAGAATATTTTCTTGTTTCTTACTTTTTAGAGCGCGATTTTTCAGTACTCGGGTTGTATATACATTTCCCGTAGCGTAAGCTACGACTATTAACAAAAAGCATTTACGTTCCGCTCTCATTAAAGTCCTCGTTCTGTCACTCCACTGAGTACTGTGGTCCCGAAACTATTTCAAGAACCCGCTATTGCCCAACATCGACAAGGAAAATATGCGCCCACCTACTTCTTACCCCACCATAATTACTGCGAACATATCCCTTTGGGCATTCCTAACATTCACTGTCTGTGTAATAGCCCTGTTTTCTTTATGCACCTCAAATACACTCTATTCTGTTGTGGGAAAGTTTGTTTTCGGTTGGATGTGTGTTTAGGTGATTTTGCATCGGTTTAAATCCGCTTTTCTGCTAATGTCTGTTTCGCTATCCTCTTCTTTCTCGCTTTTATGTTGTTCTAAAAGAAAATTAATTAGGTATCTATTGTTTTCTTTAAGGGTCGTTTTGCACGCATCTGGGGATTGTTTCTTTTTTGTGGTACTCGGGTGCTTTGTTGAGGATAATGATACCTATTAAATTTCTTCATTTGTGAGGATTAACCTTGGAGTATCTAATGCTCTGGGGAATTAACTGAATGTTCTTAATGGTTCATAATGAATTGATACTCGTACAGTGTACCCATTATTAATATAGATTCTATTACTATGTTATTTGAGCGTTATTTCACGACACCGGTTACATTAACTGGTTACAAGCTAATTCACCGAATCACTGTTTACGCGACGAACGAGTAACTGGTGATTTTTGTAACAGGTTATTTAGCTGTAGTCCGAACTACATCAAAGGTATTATGTCACCGGTCACCCATAGACATCTAAAAGTAACGAATAAAAATGTTTGTATTTTTGTATACAAGAAGCTTGTAGTGACGAAAACCATAGGGTTACAAAAATAACCAGTTACAAAAATCACCTATTAAATAACCGGTGACGCCCTCAATGTAACCGGTTACGTTACGTTTCGTGAAAATAATGTAACGACACACGTCTAGTTATTTGACGACCGCGTGGTGCAATGGTTCGAGAGTAGGCCGCTCGCTTCACTCGGGTGGTTTCAGGTTCGATTCCCGCTAGAGGCAATTTTTTTACGTATAATTTGATGAACATGCATTTTGAGGTTAAGTTAGATAACTTTTTTATTAGCAAAAAAAAACCCTTAACCAAACCAAAATAAAAAACCTGAAAATGGCTGATCTTAGTAAAATTATGCGAAACCATCCCCTATCCATGAAAATAGTAAGAAAATACACAACAGTCGTCCATTTACGTACAAACGATAATCAAGTTACGGCGTCGAACGGTGGCTAACGGTAACCCTCGAGCTCCCGGGGCGATTTCTAAAATCTTACTGCGACGTGGTCCTGTAGACCGCTAGGGGCGCATGCAGTATAAGTCATAGGCGGGAGCGAGTTAAAGACCTTATACAGCACTTCTACCCCCAAATTTATAATGGACTTACACTGGCTTTATAAATCACCTTTGTTCCTATAAAACCATTATAAACTGGTAAAAAATAATAGTATAATAATATTTTCATGACTGTTATACTAGCGTTTACCTGCATGGAGTTTTCCATCGGTTACTGCTCTAACGGTCTATAAGAGTGTTGGTGAACAAGGCCCTTAAGCCGGAAACCCACCGCGGCGCACGGAGAGGCCACGCACACGGGCCACGCCTCGCTTTGCAAGAAAATGTATGCATGACGTCATTTCGTGCGTAGCCTCTCCGTGCGCCGCGGTGGACACGAATGCATACATTTTCTTGCAAAGCGAAGCTTGATCCACGTGCGTGGCGTCTCCGTGCGCCACGATGGGTTTCCGGCTCTTTAATGTAATAAGATAATTGCAATTACACGGCAAATTTTTTTCTGGTCTAAAGGTCTATCTAGTCGCTTTTAATATTTTCTTGCAATAATTTAAAGGCTTATGCCATAAGAATATAAATTAGGTAGGTTTTATTTTTTAACCGAGATAGAATGGGTACCCAGTTGATAGTGCCCTACCCAAACATAAACCGCTGTCACCGCTGACAAGGGCCTACTAATAAAACTCGAAGTCGCACAGAAACACTACCAGCTTCATAGTTGAGCCAGCCAGTTTATATTCATGGTGAGTTTTGAATTTTTTACGTGTTGGTTAAGTACGACCCTCGGTTGATGTGGGGGTCGAGTGAGATTTGTTTGTTTTGATGAAGCGGGCAGTCGGGGGGTTAATGGAGTGATTCTGTTTTTTATTTCTGTAGACGGCGAGGAGTTCTGGTAAGAATGTTGACTCACCCGATAAATTACAGGGACCTACTGCTCCACCAAGCCAACTAGGCGTCTGTCAAATGTGACGTCACCCTCATAATAAGGCGGTGGCGGTGTGCGAGAAGGGAAGCCACATTTTATTCGAGCGCCTAGTTGGCTTGGTGGACTAGTACAGTTTTTTGTAGACGTGTGTCGTTACATTATTTTCACGAAACGTAACGTAACCGGTTACGTCGAGGGCATCACCGGTTATTTAATAGGTGATTTTTGTAACTAGTTATTTTTGTAACCCTATGGTTTTCGTCACTACTGTATACAAAAATACAAACTTTGTCATTTGTTACTTTTTGATGTCTATGGGTGACCGGTGACTTAACACCTATGATGTAGTTCGGGCTACAGCTAAATAACCTGTTACAAAAATCACCAGTTCCTCGTTCGTCGCGTAAACAGTGATTCGGTGAATTAGCTCGTAACCAGTTAATGTAACCGGTGACGTGAAATAGTACTCACGCCTAGTTTTTTGCGAGTTTTTTGCGTAGACACATGGAAGGTCGGTGCACCTGATGGTAAGTGGTAACCGTCGCCCAGGACATCTGCAGCTTAAGGGGGAGCAACGCGGGGCCTACCGTTTAGGGACCTGCAAACACACCCTTTGGTGGTAGAACCAAGCTGTAGCCAATTGACTGCAGCTCATATATGGGCTGGCTCGACCAGGGTGGTATCACCCTCTCAGAGACGATCGGCATAAAGTATTTATTTCATCTAACAGGTTAAAAATGTGATGAACGTGTGTCTAGTAAAATTATACTTACGATATTTGACTAGTCACGCGTTTATCACTTGTATAACATTGTAAGTAAGTATGTAGTAATAAGGTGATACAATGGACCAGTTACTAAGGGGACTGGCCCTAAGCAAGTCGGCCGAGTGGTCGGCCTAGTACTAACATCGACATAAAACGAAGCGAGTAGTTCAACTATTTACCGGTAAATAGTAAAATGAAAATAAAAAACAATGACCACGTTTTGTTTCATACAAATATCTAATAAGAGCACCTCTTTCTTTAGTCTTTACTCTGTGGGTGATACAAACTAAAAGTTACTTTTGTCCAAGACTGTTGGTACCAAAATCGTTAAATTCCAAACAACATCAATATGGCAACCGCCGAGAATTTACGATTTATAATGAAGAATTCACGAAGATATTAGAGACCGGTGGTTTCGCAATGGACAATTCTTAAGAGACTTGAAGCCCAGATAACTGGTTTTCATAACATCAATATACCTATTCATTAAAAAAGTATACAAGCAGAATTGTTCCCAAAAATTCCCAATAATTCCGACCGAGGTCACCTTACAAAAGCTTTTAACATGATTCCCAAATTAGACTCTAACAAAAAGTAATAAATGTTATTATGGAATGGTTGAGGCTCCGCGTTTTATAAACAAGCTTTCTCCGCTTAGAACATTTTTAATTAGCCATTGTTTACAAACATAACAAACGATTCTGTTTAAATTTTACCGTTAGGAAAGCCTAAAAATGTTCCTTATTTAACTTCAAACACTGTAGTCTGTTTTTTTTTTTAACGGTTAAAATAGGTCGCTCTATTATCCGAATGGCAGGTCACCCATGCGATGGACTGACCAGATTAAACCTTGTGTGGGTGGACCCTTGCATAATTGCACCAGAGCCAGCACCAATAGGGACAAATGGTGAGAGATCGTGAGGCGAGCAACATCTGCCCATGGTAGCTGATGATGATGATGTCCAAGACCTATCTGCCAAGAGCGTAACGACATAGAAAAGAGACTTTCCGAATATTGAATTCTACTAATAGGTATACATACAATATGTTAAAAAAACCCTGTCCGAGCCGAAACCGGTATTTAGGTTTCCCAATCACATGACCAAATAAATAAAAATAAAAAATATTCATGATAGTAAACATATTAATGTCAATTCAAAATGCATTTTTTTGCCATTTCCCCTCAAATGTAGCAAATTTTAAAAATATGACAACTCCATTACCGGAAGTAATTATGTTAGATCGTGTGGCGGCACCTCTGACCACAAAGTATGTGATGACGTAATTTTATGTTTTTTTTATGTAAACGGGGTATTTGTTTTCCAAAAAAATATGGGAGGCATTTGCCCAGCAGTGGGACACTTACTATGCAAAAACTACGAAAAAAAAATATTATAAAAAAAAATGCATTTTTTACAAAAATAGAATGTAATCTCGATACCCAACAATACGTTTTCGGGTCGGACAGGGTTTTCTTAACATATTGTATGTATCGAGTGTTTCAAAATTACGTAATAATACATTACCGGCGATACATTACTAATATAGTTTCTGAGCTATGTATGTGGCTTTGAATGTTTGTGACAACTTTCGTGCTGCGATCTTAGAATACATGAAAAGGCCTAGAACCTAGTGTAAATTGCATTTATAAGTTAAAACCACTTTTTGAGATACATATTCCAAATTTACTAAATTGACGGAATAAATGGAAAGAAAGTGTTCCAATTTCGATAAAGTTTTTATACCATTTAATTCTATTCCCGATACTCGTCCAAACCCCCAAGTATTATTTCGCACTTTTGAAACATACTGTATATTCTAGGTATCCTACTATAGGGTTCTTGTATGTTTTTTTATAAAAGTAACCTTGGTTACTTTTATATAAGTACCGCCGGCTAAAAGATATAACTTAGTAATGCGTAACCCCCCCCCCCCCACTATCAGGTTCAGGTTGGCAACATGCGAGCGGTGCCTTTTGGTATTCCAAGCATCTATAGGCTACGTGGATTATCAGGCCGTACGCTTATTTGCCGTTTTACCTGTATCAAAAAGGCGTAAGACGCAACCCAAATTATTTTTAGACCTCCAGACGTAGAGAACGGTCTACCCATTTTATTCATATCTATCGTCCTTTGTTCAACGGCTCGTAACATCAAACGGTAGGTCAAGAACCGGCTCGTGAACAACGCAACGTATTCAAAGGTCCTTTGAATTTTTAATCGCACTCGGTTTGTCACTTTACTTAAAAAAACAAACATTGAATGCGCATCTCTTCTGTAATGGAGGTGATGTTTAAAAGAGGAAATTGTTTGAAAGAAGCTTTTTACTTCGGATTTTTTTATTTTGCGACAATACAAGAGAACTCGTTAATATACTAAGGACGAGTTCTCCAATACACTAATAGACTATTAGAGCGATAAACTATTGTTACCAGAAGTTACATCAAACCATCGGTTACAGCTTTAACGGCTGTAAATTCTGCCCTCAGATAGAGATATTCTTAAAAGTCAGAAACAAAAGTTTCTAGGCGGTAGAGCCAAGCTGGCTCAACCGGAGTAGTACCACCCTCTCACAGAAGATCGGTGTAAAGTAAGTATTACAGAGAGCCAGAAACTCAACCCCATTCACTTCCCCGCCCTCTGTCCCTGTCTGTCTGTGTCTCTGTCTTTCTGTCCGTCTGTGTCTGTGTGTTCTTGTTGTCAGGTCGAAAACGTGCGAGCGATGCCTTTGGTATTGCAAGCATCTATAGCCTACGGTAATTGCTTAACACCAGGCGGGCCGTACGCTTTTTTGGCTCCATAGTCACATAAAAAAAACCCTGAATACATGAGACAAGCTGTTTTGAGCTAACCGCTCTCACTACGAGAAGAAGCTTCCAATATAGTGTACCTATGTGGTATAGGTAACTTCCTTCCTCTGACTGGCCGTTTCGTACAATAAATACTATAGCCCTGTTTCAGTACCAGCAAATAACTTTTATCCATCAAATAAATATGACGTTTTAGCAGATTTTTCCATACAAATATCTGTCGAAACGCCATATTTATTAGTTGGATACAAGTTATCTGACTAGGTATTCTGAAACCGGCGCTATATCATATCCTTCCATAATATCTCACATTCCCAACGTTACATGCACAAACCCAGCCTCTTACATAACAAGGTACCAATCAATCATATCATCCCGCGTTATCTCCGGGATAAGTTCACGGCTAACGGATCGGCAACAATCAGAGGTTAATTCATTCCTTCCGATTGCAATAACGTCATTAATCAAAAGCAAATCGAATAGTTCATTCGATTCAATTCTCGATTCTTAGTAAAGCGCGTTTCATAGGAAAATTCTTGAGGACTTGTTCTAATTGCTCGGCTCACGGCATCGGGTAGTTGCGGGTTCTATTCTCCGCAGAGGTACACTGAGAATAAAATTTACGACAACAAAATGGTTTTTGTACTTCCTATTAGTATTTTTAGTATGTTTTACTAAACGTTTTGTATTTACAGCAAATGTTTTATAAATGTGAGACATTTGTAATAAAATAAAATAATAAAAAATAAAATAATTGCTGTAAATACAAAACGTTTAGTAAAAAATATTGAAAACACTACTTACTAGAAATTACAAAAACCATTTTGGTGTCGTAAATTTTTTCTAAGTGTAAATTTCGGAAACGGGGTTTTCTTTCTATAAATGAAAGCTTTCTGTAACAATGTAGGCATACATATAATTTTCCCCAAAGAAGTGGTTCTTCGGGGAAAATTATATCACATAAATGTTTGCGGGAACAAATACAATTTCCTTTTGTCTCTAATATGAGTTCGTTTCTTTTCTGTGTGGCGAACATTATTTCCTTATCCACAACTTTCTCAGGCAAATATACGTAATACGTATTAGATGCTCAAACATACTCTCGGTAAATGGGACTAGGCCCGCCACACACTCCTGTAAGCCAGGATCGGCAATAGTGTTCCTGGTTTCCACAAGATCTGTATAATATACTGCTCCATATACTTGCAATACTGTAGCTCGAGCTACGTCCCCTGTACCCTACACCCTCATAGCGCTTAACGGGCTCCTGGATTAAGACTCAAGGATAGATTTGTTTGCGGATGAATGAGCAAAAATGTTGGTAGTGTTTGAAGTTTTGCGAGAAGGATGCATGACTGGTTATTATTTGATTATTATTTTTACCCAACTGCCCCGCAAGGAGGGTTATTGTTAGTAGTCCGTGTTATTGGCCTGTGGCCGTTCGGCCTACATAAATAAATAAATAAATTGTATCTTGTTAGTTATATTGAAAAAAATGTATGTCTTCCTTGAAAAAAAATACTAAACTCTAGGCTTGTTTCAGAGTCGTCAGATAACTATTATCCACCAAATAAATATGGCGTATATGTATTCTGACAATTATGAAACGGGCGCCTAATAAAATTGAAGTCGCCAAACAAACAAACCAGAGTTGAAACTAAGTAACTCTTGTAACATGGGTGCCGTATCATCAATCAAGGCGATCTCAACACCAATATAGTCAAATTACAAAAAGATATTTCCCGAAATTTGCTGCAACGGGTGTTCAAAATTAAGACAAGGGGGCTTACCACCACCTCTTATAGCAGTTTTGTTTTAACGTTTCAGCGGCCATTTGTGCAATGACGTTTCTTATTGTCATGACAATAAGGTACGTAATTGCACAAAAAGACGCTGAATCGTTAAAACGTTCCTGTAATTGAATCGCAATAAGAGTTCGTGGTAAGCCCTAAGGTCTTTTTCTTGGGCGTCCAGCCCGATGCTTCAACATCTAGGACCTAGGTCGTTGAAATGTTAAGTTTTTAAAGTTGGAATAAACAACAAAACATCGTGGCTATCGCATGTCTGTTGGAATCATCAGTGACGTAATTGGCCATTGTGCAGCAACCCCATCACAATGTCTAGAGTCTAGACCAACTAAAGTATCTAAATGGTGTAGCGTGGGTAAATGGTCCATGCTTTGTTGTAGGTATCCTAAAATACTTACCTATCTATCTTCTTGACTGACATAATTTGTTACCTAATACTACACAGTATTACACTATCTAATATTACACTATCTCTCGAATAAAAGGCAGTACCATTCTTTAAATTTTTAATTGCCCTCAAATATGTAGTACGTAATAAGTAGAGCGTTATTTATTTTAGGTGCGTTTGTAGAGTTACGAAACGAAATAAAGTTGATTTCAAAAGATCCTGAAAAGCATCCTTTCGTGGAAAGGATCGTGCATCGTATCTTATTTGGGTATCGCATTAAATATTCATTCATTCAGAAGATATGAATAATATGCAGAACCCTTGTACTATGGTCTCAAAAATGGGTGGAATTTCTCATGTGAATTACAAAATGTAGGTAGGTACATTGAATTTCGGTATTCCAAATACAAAATTAATAAATAGGTACGGATATTTTTTAATGAAAATACGAATATTGCGTCAAGTAACGAGGAAAATATTGACAAAAAATCCGCATCTGACGTAAAATAAATCCAATTTCGAAATTTGAAATAGGAATTCCGACAATGGTCGAAAAAGTTGAACGTAAATTAAACACTCACCTGCTGTTCAAACTCCACGTGTAACCCTCGAACAGTCAATGTCCACACACACTAAACAAACACTAGAAAGTGAAAGCTGTCATTCAATTTGCCGACAAGTGTACAATGCATTACATTTCACGAGAAATGGCTCGCGAATTCGAGAATTTTAAATTCGAAGACGAAATTTCGTGGGTGTGACAAACGTGTCAAGGTCTCGATTTGGGAGCCGCGTAGACGTCCGCTCCGTAGCGGGTCTCCGGTACGACAGCTCACGTTGCTACGAGCTACGGGCTACGAGGGGAGATCCGTAGCCAATCGAAGTGAAGCTGCGCGGAATGGGACTGTGCTCTACTTGGATATTTGGGATTATTTTACACGGCACGGGATTATGGGGTTATGGGGATTTTGTTTATACTTTTTTACGTAGAGCATTCGGGAGAATACATTAGTGACGTCACAATATCATCTCTTATTTATGAACGGTAGCAAACATAGGCACAAAACAATGCTGTCACAAGAATATATTTTATTTTTGTGAAAGATTTATGAAGATTAATTTTCTTTTCTTGAGAGTAAATAATAAATATGATCTTTAAAACTTCATTTTACATTATCTGAAAATATCTACGTTTTAATAGAAGAGAGTAATAATTTATAAAAACAAAAAAAATATGGCGCGATATTAATAGAGCAAAGTACAATTCGTGATTTTTGTAGATGCATAGAAACGAGATAACACACCAAAGTTGAGCAATACACCGCATGTATTAGACCGAGACAAACCTATCTAGCTATCCAACGCACGGTAAAGGACAGAGATACTAAAGAAGAGAGACATCTAAAAAGGCCAAAGTTTCTTCTGTGAATTATTGAAATGAGTTATGTTTTATTTTGCTAATTGACTTGGCTAACGGCGGAGGTAGATTCTTCATCTTACCTGAATATCCTTTCAAAAATGTTCAGTTTTGATTGAAATTTTCGAGGAAGTTCATGTTACATTAACTCTATATGCTTTGATGGTGATCTTCATCCCCTTTTCATTTAAAAAGGAATGAAATTTTCTTGCAAAAGTTTTATTTTCGAACTTTCGAATTCGGAATATTGGAAATTTCGAAAAAGGATTCAAAGCGGGTAAACAAAATGCTAAAATAGATTAGTAAGAATAACTATTGTGTATTGGTCACACATCATATTTTATTTTTTCAGAAGTGATTTAAAAAGTTATTAAGGTGTTATAATTTGAAAACTTTTGGCCAAACAGTGTCCTCAACAGGCCAGTGCTAAATATCAATGACACCTTTGGCCAAATAGTTTGACATACAAAAGGTCCATTTCAAATATCCAGTTGACATCAGCAATCCAACGTTGGTCCCAACATTGGCAATACCGCACCAATAAGCTTATTAATGTTCCTGACAGCCAACCCCCCGCAGGGCCGATGGAATTAGAGGGTCCGTCAGTACCTTGTCAGACGTTATTCTTACAGGCCTTTCATGACGTATAGAGCTGTCAGGTATTAAATTGCATCCCCACTTTTGGTCCAATGACATCCAATGAGGGGCAAAGGTAGTAAGTATAAAGCTAGGTTCATATAGCTGTGTCGGGGTTCGTCGGGGCGCGCCAGAACGTCGTTTACGTTCATTTACTATAATAATAATAATAAATTCATTTATTTCAGGTATGCTCCCATAGTTACAATACTTATACAAATAAAAATAAAATAAAACATAAAACCCACAATAGTGGGCGCGTGTCTACAAAAAAACAAACATTTTAAAATAAAATGATGAATGAACTATACTAAAAAATAAAATGAACTATGACTAGGTACACATTAGTACACAACCTACTAATGTGAATCTGGCCATAGTAAATTAACGTGATCAATTGCGCCCCGACACAACAATTCTACTCCACCAAGCCAACTAGGAACTTGGGTTGGATACCAGCTTCCTCGCCCATACACCCGCCACCGACTGCGACTTCCCACCCGCCACACCTCCCGCACACCACCACCGCCTTTTTGTACGGGTGACGTCATATTTGACAGGTTCCTAGTTGGCTTGGTCGGGTAGTATATTCCTTGCTTTAGAGGCAGTAAAATCGGTTAAGGCCCCGCTTCCCGGCCGAGCGTTTTGGCTGTCTGGATTGGTCGCGAGCGCACAAACCCCGCCCACTTTTGTTGCGAAAATGTCGAAAATCATTAATTATGACGTGAAAATTATTGCATCACCAAAATCGAACTTATTTTTTTTAGGTATTATCTTTCTCCATCTTTTGGTGAAAAAAGAATTAAAAATTCCATGCCGTTTAGAAGGAGATAGAAATTTTAAGACGAAAACTGCTCCACTTAGCTTTTTTTTTTTTTCACATAGTAAAAGATCACGTAGCACTTTTTTCCTGCTTATTTTTTAAAGATGAGGGTTCAATAAATACGGAGATATTTTTTTCAAAAATTTTACTCCACTCGTCTAAGAGGAGATAGCCTCCAAACATGCCTCGTTAGGTGCCTATCCAGTCCAGTATTACTTTTTGGTGAAATATTTAACATATAAATATGGGAGTGTTTAGAGATATAAAAGATGTTTAAAAGTAAACAAAACGTGTGAAGAGAGAAGGGATGGATGACTAAGGCCCGTATTAATAAATAAATGCATCTCAAAGTTGAGATCGATCTTAAGATGTAGTTTTGACGTTAATCTCTGGAACATCTGTCAAAACAGCATCTCAAGTTCGATCTCAATCTTGAGATTGATTTATTCATACGGGCCTACGTTAGACTGTGATGAGAGGATAGATTTTTAGACGAATATAATCATAAGTTAGGATTAGAATAATTTGTAATCCTCTTGAAGCAAATGTACAACATTGAAATATAAATAAGGCAATTCCCAAGATTTATGAAAATCTGAGCATTTGTAGCAACTGTGACAGATTAGACACATCGACCTAAGTAAACGGCTTTTAAGAAAACATGACCTTTTGGTATAAACTTTCATAGAAGTCTGCTATACTTTGTATATAGCAAAGGTGACAAACAAGCGTACGGCCCGCCTGATGTTAAGTTATCGTAGCCTATAGACGCTTGTAATACCAAAGGCATCGCTCCACAAACTTGCTGATGATTATGATAATGATGATGATTGAGCGATGACTTTACGACTCTCTCACAGAAGATCGGTTTAAAGTAGTTGTTTTAGCTACGTTTTCCGCGATCGACTGAGTCGTACTGTGTCCGTGAACTTATAGGACACTATAGAACACTATAGAACACTTATAGGACAAACTATTTTGGACAGTCACACATCCTCTTTCTAGGTAATATCTTTGTTAAAACCTAGCTTCGCTCGCACATCTTAGCTTAGCCTCCATTCGAGTCTGACCATCAAACGGATGGACCCTTATTAGTCATCGGCTCGTATAAATTAAATTCGCACCGCGTCATTACTCACGCCGAACATCTGCTGCTTGGAGATGAGACCCTGGATTTGTGTGAAAAATACTCGCCTGATGGATATGTGCGCAAATTATGTACAATTTGTGGCAATAAATATGATACATGCGTGGTTTTTGAGGTCAAATTTTATAAAGTGGTAAGTTAGATTAGGAGTCTCAGTTTGAATAACCTTTACAGCCCGGCCACGACTTCGCGCGACAGCGACCGGCGACAGCTTTTTTTGCAAAAATGTTGCATAGCGCGCGTTGTTTCCGAGAGCGGCATTTCGTGTCGCGATGCAACATTTTAGCAAAAAAAGCTGTCGCGGGTCGCTGTCGCGCGAAGTCGTGGCCGGGCCGTTACCGCTTAAAACAGCGGTAATAAATATATGGTGTCTAACTTAACTGCGTGAGTGACAGCGTAGCTATCTTTACAAAAAACAGTTTTCAGAAGGTCTAGACAAGTGGCTGACGTCTACAAGCGTTTCTTCAAATCGCTACGCTTCATCTATGGAAATGACATAAGTCACGTTATCTACATAGCAACTTGATGTTGATCTACATAGCGACGTTTGACATTTCCATACATTGTGAAGTCTATTTTATTCTATTCGATCAGCGTTCATGCCACTTGTCTAGGGGGGCTGATTGCGCTAGTTCTAGATTCTGCCATGTCACGTCATGTTATATCGATCATGTCAGAAAACTGGATTATTGACCCTCTTCAAATTTTTTTATGCGTGTGTCATTTTAATTGTCAGGAAATGTATCTACGTAGGCTTAATGGCATCTCTTTAAAGTTTGTCGTTCATAAATATTACACATTTCTTCCACTTTCCCTAATAACAGGATAAATTATAATTAGAATTTAGGCAGTTAACCTTCTACGACAAGAAAAACAATTATACTTAATGGGTACTTTTCGAGAGTTTTTCGTTAGTAAAATATTACGTATGAGCGTAGTTTTGTAATACCTACAATAATTAACACAGTTATCTAAACCTGTAAATTTTTATTAAAATACCTTATCCGCATATTAAATTGGAATACGTCACTTTCGCTAAGTCGTCTTTTTACCTAAAGGCGGAAACCCACCGCGGTGCACGGAGAGGCCATGCACACGCTACGCACGTGGGTCAAGCTTCGCTTTGCACGAAAATGTATGTAACCATCTCCACCGCGGCGCACGGAAAGGCTACGCACGAAATGACTTCATCCGTACATTTTCTTGCAAAACGTAGCCGTAGCCGTGTGCGTGGCCTGTCCGTGCGCCGCGTTGGGTTTCCGGCTTAATACGGGTTGGTCCCGTTACCAGTAACTTTCCCGACTCGTATCATGGTGTATTTCACCTCATTGCTTAATGGTCTAAGCCTCATTGCCACCTCATCCGACGTTCATATACAATAAATTACAAAAGTAGATAACCAAGAAGTAATTTTGTTTACGATTATTTTTTTAATAAAGGCTTCCACTGTATTCAAGCTTAATTTTATTTTATTCAGCCAGTAGCCAGCCAGCCGTAAGTACCAAATCTTGCCCACTTAGTCTTTGGCAAATGGACACAATTTTTGCCTATATCACGCACTTAATCCGTTCTGGTTCTCTGAACTCTATCGTCTCTATCCCAAAACTCTTCTGAAGGGGTTACGTAATTAAAATTCAGTTGGGCTGCGGTTATGTTAGCGGCATATAAATCGGAACAGACAAGCGTCGTTGGCGCCCTCTGTCGGGGGTTTATTGAGATTCTATACACCCCAGTAATCCCGGATGAAATGTATAGATAGACCGTGTTTACTTAGATTCCAATCCCGGGAACATTTTAGTATATGTTTATGGAAATGGAATATTCTGTCTCTGATTTCAAGCGCTATTACTACACCATCACGGTTTAATTTTCCGGAGATGTAGACAGAAGTACAGTCAGCAACATAAGTCACTGAACAATATTTTTTCAAATGGTAATTTTACTCTTTAATTTACAAACTTTGGTGACCACTGTCAAACCCAAATGACAAAATTTTCTTTAGATGAAGAAAATAATAGATTCGATGCAAAATAAAGGTGTGGAAGCGGTTTAAAAAACTGAGAATGTTTAACAACTTAGGGCTGCCACATACATACGGAATTCCGTTTCGGAATATCAAATCAGAATTCCGTAAGCTTATCACACACATACGTTTATTTCCGTTCGGAAAATTCCGGACGCACAGGCTAACATTCGGAATTCCTAAACGATAAAATTTCGAACGAAAAAATACCGTACGTATGTGATACGTCCATACATTTGGATGGATTTACTGCGTTTGGAATCTCGATTCGATGTTGCGAAACGGAATTTCGTTGACGCGGTCCTTATGTTGCTGACCGTACACAAAACTCTAAGCGCCAAGGTCAATTTAGATAAATGCTTGACATGCCAAAGGCATCGTTCGCACGTTGCTGACCCGAAGATGAACAGGACAGAGGGAGGGGCAGTGGGGCGTTGGAGTTAAGGCTCTCTTTCTCAACGCTGTAATAGCTACTTTACGCCGATCTTCCGTAAGAGGGTGGTTGTGTCGGGGTTTTAATTTATTTTTAATTAACATGGTTTTCGAAACGGGAAGATCCACAAAATGCTCGCTTCTAGTTGGCCGTGTTGTAGTAAACTTACCTTAGAACTATTTGGCCCAAATTCCCACTAATGACAAACTTCGGCGTTCAATCTTTGACACGAAAATTACTAAACCTAGGTCGTTTCCATCTTTGTGATCTTGTCAGTCAAGTATTCAAGTCTGAAGCCTGTCAAACCTGGATCTTTGTAAATTTCGGTAACTAATATACTGTAACATCTATCCAGTCCTTGTTTTATGATCTGGGGCCCTACCACCACCTCATATAGCAGTTTTGTTTTAATGTTTCAGCGGCCATTTGTGCAATGACGTTTCTTATTGTCATGACAATAAGGTACGTCATTGCACAAAAAGTCGCTGAAACGTTAAAACGTTCCTATAATTGAATCGCGATAAGAGGTCATGGTAAGCTTCCTGAAATGTGACCTTAGTAGTTATTGGTCGCGCTGTAGGGAGATATTTGGATTGAATGAATTTGATCAAAACTTATTTGAAACTTTATTTAAAAATAATAGGCATTCTAATAATACAATTCTTCAACAATTCGTATCAAATCTTACGAAGATCAGAGTTGGAAAAAAACAGTTGTGAAACAAAAAAAAATGTTTTAGTTAAAAATATGCTTTAAAACAATTAAAGAAACTCTTTCAAACTTTTCTGTCAACTGAAATATACATATAACCAATATACATCTGACCATTATACATGTTTTAAAAACATGACCAACCCATGATTTCGTCGAACTTTTTTCTGATGAGGCTATGGTTTTTCTTCAGACGATTCCGCAATTGTGATTGGCCCTGTCCTATTAGGGCTGTCTGTAAAAAAAAACAAATCTAGAGTTAAGTTACGGTAGAGCAAACAGTCGTTCTCTACGCCAACTTGCCTATTTAAAAGGCAAGCAAGTAGAGTCTCTCTTACACGCACGCGCTCTCTCTCCTGAGCCCCAAGTATTAGCAATCAGCTAAGTAATTAGCATGGACCAGTTACTAAGGGGACTGGCCCTAAGCAAGTCGGCCGAGTGGTCGGCCTAGTACTAACATCGACATAAAACGAAGCGAGTAGTTCAACTATTTACCGGTAAATAGTAAAATGAAAATGAAAAAACCATGACCACATTTTGTTTCATACAAATATCTAATAAGGGCACCTCTTTCTTTAGTCTTTACTCTGTGGTAATTAGTAATTATTGGAGGTCGACTTGTCGGCCAGAGAATTCCTAACGAACGGCTGAAATTTCAATTTGCAAATAAAGAACTCACGGAAATAGTGTTCGAGATGGCTTTCCTGGGGGCTTACCACGAACTCTTATTGCGATTCAATTACGTCATGACAATAAGAAACGTCATTGCACAAATGGCCGCTGAAACGTTAAAACAAAACTGCTATAAGAGGTGGTGGTAAGCCCCCAGGTTAAAAATAGAATTGGGGCTCTGAAGTCTTGCCTTTGCACTACAATATGGGCCGGGCTCCTTTAACGCGTTGCGTTGCGTCGTCGCAAAATTTTGTACTGGCGCATCACCTTCCCCCGCTTCGTCTCTCGCCCGTCGACCCTTTGATCCGTTGCGACGACGCAGCGCAGCGCACTAGTGGAGCCGCGCTCTATGTGGTATATCAAAGGGCATGTTTACAGTCCTTAAAAAGCTAATACCGTGTCCCTTAATTTGTAGATTGGATACCACTCACCATATCGATGGACCGTCTGTCCGCGGGCCTATCTAGGCAATAAAAGAGGAACCCTGTTATCATCATCATCATCATGGTATCATGTTATGTTTTATGGCCCCCTTCCCCTCCCTCTGTCCCACTCCCCTTCAGGTCAGCAACGTGCGAGCGATACCTTTGGTGCAAGAATCTACAGGCTACGGTAACTGCTTAACATCAGGCGGACCGTACGCTAGTTTGCCGCCTTAGTCATATAAATAAAAAAGCGTTGGGCTTTTCGGCCATCTGTTAATAGTCCTCTGGGCAACTACATGCCGACAGCCAAGAATTTGCGTTTTACAATGAGGAATTCACGAAGATAATTTCAGACCAGTTGTTTCGCAATGGATAAGTGTTACGAGACGAGGCCCCTGAAAGGTATCTAATAGGGATGTCAAAAATGATGTTTCTACTCTACCAAGTCAACTAGGTGCTCGGCTGGAATGCGGCTACCCCCCCCCCCCCCACACCGCCCACACCCGCTTTTTGTGCCGGTAACATTACATTTGATAGACGCCTAGTTGGCTTGATGGAGTACTACTCCGCCAAGCCAACTAGAGACCTGTCAAAAGTGACGTCACCCGCACAAAAAGACGGTGGCGGTGTACGGGTAGCGTGCGGGCGAGAAGCTGCAGGCGGTTTCTGAGGGGCTAGCCAAGTGGCATGAACGCTAATCGAATAGAATAGAATAGACTTCACAATGAATGGAAATGGCAAACGTCGCTATGTAGAACAACAACAAGTTGCTATGTAGATCACGTGACTTATGTCATTTCCATACATGAAGCGTAGCGTAGCGTAGCTCGTAGACGTCAGCCTTGTCTAGCCCTTCAGGTGTCCGGGCGCTATGCAGGCGGGGAAGCCGCATTCCATCCAAGTGCCTAGTTAGCTAGGCGGAGAAGTACTGGATAGTTACCTTTAGGTCCAAAGTACTTCTCGTACATATCCTTGAACTCAGCGTAAGCATCAGCTGGGTCCACAGCTTTCTCACTAGCAAGGGGATAATCGTACTTATGGCCACAGTAACAATTGTGGTCTTTCCCGCAGAAGGCCGGTTTCCCAAGCTTCCTGCACTTCCGGATACACTGCCGAGCCACATCCAAGTTGGGGCAGAAGTGGGCGATGTGATGCCGCAGTTCTGGCTTCGGTTCATAGCCCGCTATGGGAACTTGAGGACGTAGTAATCCTGTGAGTGCTGTGTACAAAATCAACACTTTTACACCGCATCTCACTTGAGAATTGTTATTGCTATATCGTGAAGACTCTAGTAGAAAAGGATAAACTCCCACTGGAAGTCTCTCACTCGGCTAGCTTTTAGGGCCTCCGCAGACTAGCTACTTTTAGCATCGGCGACCGGCGATTATGTGACGTATCGATGCTGCGTCGCGTTTCTTCGAGCACGAACGAGCGAGACGCAGCATCAAAATCGCCGATCGCCGATGCTAAAAGTAGCTAGTCTGCGGAGGCCCTTAGTGCAAAAGTATGTCATCCTGATAATATACAAGGTGGTAACGATAAGTGTTTATAACAGTTACGAAAAATTTTATAATATTGCAAAATAATCGCCTGGCATTACAAATCACTTTTGTTCCATAAAATGCTTTGTAAACTGGCTAAAACTCTCTATAAATTTGGCAATTATTGTTTCGACCTTGTAGATCTAGTAGGACTGTAGACTCTCATCACAAGCCTTCCACTCTGCTCGTTTTTAGTATAAAAGAATGTCCTCCAGATAGTATAAAAGGTAGAAACGATGAGTGTTTACAAGCGATTATTTTGTTTGTTTAATTTGATTTATTAGATTATTTTGATCGTTAAAAAAAATACAAAATAATAACTTATAAACACCTATCGTTACCACCTTGTATATGTTCCTAGCCTTGCTATCATTAAAAGCAACTGTATATTCTTTTTAGACATATTGGGTTTTCTTTTTCGATCCTTCGAGATCGCGTTCCGATCCGGTTTTAGAAATAAAAAAGTAAAAAAAAGAAATAAAAAACAAAATTTGTAAATGCCCCCATAAAGCTGAAATGGTCTTTCCATTTCGTAATTTTCCCTGGTCTGCATGTCACTAGGATCGCCACCAGTCCATTCTACGGTACCCATAGTATGTACTAGCATTGCTTATTTTGGGACCATACAGTTGTTGTGGAATTCTGGATATTGAATTTATCTAAGGTCTCGCAAATATAAATTAATCAAAGTATACACCATTGGGTTTCAGTCTAATAACAAGACGACCCATTTACAGTGTAACATTACAGTCGTTAATTAAACTGTTAATTGATTGAAATTGATAGTTTTCATTCGGCCATATTGAGTTACGGCGTTCGGGTGGGGTTTACTTGGAACTGAGTGCTTTATACAATATGTTAAGAAAACCCTGTCCGAGCCGAAACCGGTAATTAGGTTCCCCAATCACATGACCAAATAAAATAATTAAAAAAAAAATCATGATAGTAAACATATTAATGAACATTTAAAGTACCAATTTGTTTTGCCTTTTTTCCAGAAAATGTAGCTAATTTAAAAAATATGAGAACACCGTTACCGGAAGTAATTATGTTAGATTGTGTGGCATCACCTCAGACCACAAAGTATGTGACGTCATTTTATGAAAAAAAATAAATGTTTACGGGGTATTCGTATTACAAAAAAATATCGGAGGCCTTTGCCCAGCAGTGGGACACAAAAACCCGGACACAAAAAAAAAATTTTTTTTTTTTTAATTAGAAAAAGAAATAAAAAAAAATTTTTTTTTTACAAAAATGGAATCTAATCTCGATACCCAACAATACGTTTTCGGGTCGGACAGGGTTTTTTTAACATATTGTATAAAGAGACCTTCGTAACGCTTTTTTTAAATCTAAGGAACTTCCCCTTAAAAAGGGGGAGGTCTTCAATTCGATCAGTATAGGCCAATTAGGTGCGTCTAGAAGCCCCAAGCCGCCACGCTCAAGTAATTAATTATGACGTTATTGTTACGCTATGTCTATATACACATAACGTAACAATAACGTCATAATACCACCAGTCAGTCAGTCCAGTCAGTCTGACGATATGGTCAGACGTCAAAATGGACTGCTTGGGCGCGCTGCTCGGCACTTGTACACGCTACCTTGCTTGAGAGCGGCGGCTCGTGGCATGTAGATGCACCTCTTGACTGTAATTGACAACTCGTAAGAGACGCCGTCAAAGAGAGAAAGCTAATACAAAAGGTAAAAAAAATACCATATAGTTTTTGAAGGCAAGAGTGAAAGAAAAGTAATAAGACAAATTATTTGATGAAAATTAGCCTTACAAGTTAATTAATCAATCAAAGATATTCAATACAGTCTTACGGGTTATTTCTGTATAATCTTGGAAGTCACCAAACGTGTTTTCTTCTTCCGTGCTTCTTTCAATTTCTTCTTGACCATCTAAAACAAGTTTACAATTAAGAACCTCCTTAACTGTTAAAACTTGTAAAAATACAGGGCTCCAGATTCGAACAATTAAAATAAAAAAAACATATCGCCAAACTGACACACCAAATGTATGGTCCCAAACTAAATAACAGTTGTACTGACTACCATACAAAGGGCTGGGGTGATTCCAGTGACGCCCAGACCAGGGCAAATAACGAAAAGGCCGTTCCCGAAATTTGCCTCTGATGGGAATCGAACCCGCAACCATCCAATGCAGTGAGCCGAGCCTGATAGGAAGCCGTAGAAGGGTTTTCTGAATTTACTCGAGCGCGTCAGATTAAGATAAGGGACCTTACATATTGATAAGAACCTCCAACTAGTAAGCCCTTAATATCGGGGGCTACGCTCAAGGGAACCAAAAAAAATTGACCTTCTTAAAATACTCGAGGGCGTCCGATTAAGATAAGAGGGATTCATTTCTAGCTAAGAAGTGTCAAAAGTGACAATTTTGCTAATTTGATCGTCTAAGAAATGGGAGTATCTGTAAGTTTCACTGAACACCCCTTCTGAAAATCTGACGCGCTCGAGTAATTTTAATTTTTTTCAATATATCATGTTTGAGCATGAAAAATATCAATATCTGACAGGCTTGAGTATTTCCATGTCATTGCTTTTTTTACAATTTTGAAATTATCGTGTACCTAGACGCCCCCCCCGCTGAAAGTGGAAACATCTAGAACCATTTACTTTTCCTATCATCTAATCTACCGAATCTAATAGGTTTGGGCGACGCTGGAATAAATCCACAGTTTGCATCATGGGCTCCCGGTCAACCACCGGTTCGTGATGTTGCTTCCATTGAGAAGAGCCGGCAAGAAACTCAATGGTTACTCTTTTCAATAGAAAGAGAAAAACTGTATACATTTTTAAACAGCAACGCTATGTGAGCAAGCAAACATGAACACAATATAAGCGGTCGTCAAATGGAACTTATTACCTTCATCTGTAGGGTCCTTAGACTTATGCAAGCAGAAACATTTCCCCAAGACACACGCGTGGTCTGGCCCACATTTGATGTGGCAAGTCTTTATCAACTCTTCGCTACTGCACACCTGAACTAAGTTAGCCCGTAAGGAGTCGCCGTAGTAATAATCTAAGCTGATTTCTGCAACCGTAATCACATAGAAATCCCACTAATATTATAAATGTAAAAGTTTAGATGGATAGATGGATGGATGGATGGATGTTTGTTACTCAATCACGCCCGAACGGCTGAACGGATCTGGATGAAATTTGGCATAGAGATAGATTATAGTCTGGAATAGCACATACGCTACTTTTTTTTAAATTATGAGCGGATGAAGTCGCGGGCGTAAGCTAGTATAAAATAATTTGCCCTTTTCACGTCCCACTCCTGGGCACGGGCGTTCGCTCAATGCGGCCCAGTGCGGGTTGGTGGCATGGGCCTCCCCGCAATGCGAGGGGATTCAGGCCATAATCCACCACGCTGGCCCAGTGCGGGTTGGTGGATTTATTAAGACGTGCAGGTTTCCTCACGATGTTTTCTTCATCGTAAGCAAGTGATAATCATATTAAAGTTATGATTCGCACATCAATTTTGAAAAATCCAGGGTTGCGAGTCGGGGTTTTTAACGCCAGGCGTACATACGTACGCCTCCTAAATGTAGTTTAATTTCTAGCCCATTTAAGGTATTCTAACGCCGCAATACAAAGTCCCACAACTCAGAAAACAAGTAGTTCTTATAATTTATCTTCGGTAGCTTTTTACATAGTGACTGTATATGTACCTAAAGTATTATTTCTAGCTTCTGATCATGTATAAAATCGTATTAAATATGATATTACATACCAGCGATTGCAAACGGAGCTAATATAATTGAAAACTGAACAAAACGACATAATTTATCCAACATTATTCCTCAGATGTCTGTAATATCACTATCGGACCGCTCGCGCTCTGCCGTGTGAAATGAAATCTCTAATTGATTTCTCAGTGTTTGGAATCGCACAATGGAATTGATTAACTTATCTTAATAAGATTGTTATCTATACTCAAGTGAATAGGTTTAGTCATTGGGATGGATGGGAAATAATGGATGGTATTTCGTATCCGATCTCGGAGCAAATTCTATTATAAGTTCATTTATCAGGTGATAAGTAGAACTAGTCGTAATTTTTATGATAACATTTTAAAACAGAAGCAACTCCATCAAGTATTGCTATCTCACTAAGAGCGGCCATTAAACGGACTGCATTTTGCAGTCGCTTCCGACTGCAAAATGCAGTCCGTGTGCAGTCGCGTGCCGTCGACTGCAACCAACTGCAATAGAGCTGTCACTTTGCAAAATGCAGTCCGTGTGCAGTCGCGTGCCGTCGACTGCAACCAACTGCAATAGAGCTGTCACTTTACAAAATGAAGTCCGTGTGCAGTCGCGTGCCGTCGACTGCAACCAACTGCAATAGAGCTGTCACTTCCGACTGCAAAATGCAGTCCGTGTGCAGTCGCGTGCCGTCGACTGCAACCAAACTGCACAAAGCAGTCCGTGTATGTTAGCGCTAATATCAACTTTCAAACAAAAATAAGCCACGTTAGTATTGGTTTATTCATTTTAGAGATAAGCTACCACATTCAAACATACATTGCGTGGAGACTTAATTAAGGGTAAAAAGTAAATTGGTGCTAATTTTGCGCGTCGCAATCGTCTTAACGATGTGGCCACGGCCTAAAGGCAACATCTTTGGCCTCTATTAATGGCGCGTTTATATTATGGCAGTAACAAGCCAGTCCAGTGACCCAGTCCAGCGCTGACCTGTAACTGGCACCGTGTAAACGCTATTTTCAACCCAGTCCAGCGCTGACTTCAATCGCAAGTCAGTCCAGTCAGACTAGCCGCCTGTCTGCATACGGGCAGCGATGTTTACACGGGGCCAGTGACAGGACAGTCCAGCAACCCAGTCCAGCGATCCGCGCGTGTAAACACTAATTCCAACCCAGTCCAGTGCTGACTTCAATCTCAAGTCAGTCCAGTCAGACTAGCCACCCGTTCTATTTTGGAACCCTGTAAGTAAGTGCGTAACTCAAAAATAGCTACTTTACATAATAGCAAAAAAACGAAATGAAGTTATTGTTACCCATGCCTTACATAGTGTTACAAATTTTCAAATAACGAATCATTATTGGTCTGTTGTCTGTTGTCTGATTCATTGAAATGGTCCGGGATATCCTACACTAAGCAATAACATTAAAATATCAAAACCGTAAAAAAAATACTTACGCACTGTTAGAACCTAACCGACAATTTGTTGTACGGTGTCCGCCATATTTTCGAATGTCAAACGTTTCCATGACAATAGACCATGGATGCAATAAGTTCAGACAGGATTGTGCATTTGGGACCAAAGAAGGTTTAATACTTTTTAAATAAATAATCGTAATTTAAATATACATAAATAAAATTGTTAAATGAAATGGTTAATTATTACAGGATGTCAAGATTCGATTTCAGTTTAATAGTGATTGTAAATAACTTCAGCATATTGTCGTTAGACGGCATTATTACTATTGATGGCGTAATTAATCTTGAGGAGTCAACTTCAATATTTACGCCGTTACCATCAATCCATCATTGTATGTAGGGTGTGCAGTGAAATAAATGTATTTGTAGCACTTTAGTGCTTTAGTTAAAATACCCCACGAGCCGCCGTCCTAACAGATCGAAATAGGACGACATCGCCATTTGTAGGCGTTGGATCACTTTGGGACCAGGCTAAGTCCCATTAAACACCCACAATTAGAAGTGGGTGCTTAAACGAAAAGCCGTTTGAAAAGTTCGTTTTTTTTAGTAAGCACATTAGCGCGCTTACAAACACAAGCGTGTGGCTTTTAAGCAATGACGGCAAGAAAGAGAAAGAAATTCCAAAAAATTACAAAGGTACCTTATTGGTATGAAAATACAGCTCAAATCAATATTTAATTAAATTGAATCTTATTTCTTTACCTATAAAAATCCATACTACTAAATTATATTAGATTAACAACCATATTTTTATGTACATAAGGCTCACTATAAATTTTTCAGCAGATAAGTTTTTGGCTTTTGCTTGAAGAGCTTGACTAATTTTGTATTTTTTTATTATTTATTTTAAGTTTATTATTAATATTATCTTTATTTGGGTTAGAGTTTAAATATTTTAACTCCATGGTAAAGCTTTATAAATTAACATTCCCGCTTGAACTTATGTTTCGTAGACTTCTTGATTTGGTTGGTAAAAGTTCAATGCACAAAAGCACAAAAAAAGTAGAAAGCAGAAAACTAAGTAAAAAAGTAAAAAGCAGAAAAGCACTTCCGCGCTTTTTATAGCTACTTTTAAAAACAAGCACAAGCGTTACAACGTGCTTTTAATAAAAAGCCGTTTATCACATCTTTACCCACAATACGAAAAAAGAGACGGCCCAGCCTTTTTTCTCCGACATATACTAACATTCTGAATTTTCACCATTAGTTGCCTGTATTAATTTCGGCAGGCACCTCAGAATGTATCCTACCTTACCGTTAATTAAATTCATAATGGCAACTGTGCGAGCAAGACACACACGTCATCTAGTTTGTGGCTCTCACTAGGCACGTTTTCTCTACTCATTTACTTCAAAGAAATATAAGTTTTTCTGCAATGTGAGAGTTTATTTCCGCAAACCATATCTTGAGATCGCATGAACTGAGCATGGGGCTAGAGAAAGAAAGAAGAAAGATCACTTGAGATCGCACAATCCTTATTAACTTAGTACGTCCATGACAACAGCCAATGATAAAACCATAGACATAATTCTTTGGATAAAACTATTTTTGACATTGCCTATTGCCGCCATCTTGACCAAAATGTGAGCGTCAAGATGGCGGAACCAGACCTTATTGAGGAAAATAATAGTGGATAACTTTTTCTTCCCTCATTTCCAAACTGAAAATAATATATCTTAATGTACATAGCGCGTACTAAATCTAGGAGCTTTAAGGAAATATCTCACGTTTCATTTGTTACTTACTTAACCGAATCGTCAAGATAGCGGGACTGGTTGCAACATCATATTATTTTAATTCGGTTGATGCTATGTATTAAGTTAAGAAAAAAGAAAGAATGAAAAATATTTATTAAAAAATAAAAGAATATTAGGTACATAAAACATGTTATTCCCATACTAGACTGAGCCTGTCCTGTGGGAATCAAACTTGGTACAGACTAGTACAAATATAGTACTAAATTCCCAAGTCCGAATTATCCATCTGCGAGCAGCACTTCCTGGCCTGGTGGATTTTTTAAAATCGCAGGTACTGCTTTGGCCTTCGGAGGCAAAAATTCCAAGTTTAGGGTACAATCAGTACATATTTAGCACTAAATACTCGATGAGTTGTTTTTTTTTATTCTGAGGTCTGAAGCCCGCCACTTTGACGCTCACACAAATAGATATCAAACTGATTTATTGACTTACTGGCTTGTGAGTGGCGCCGAAATTTAGCATCGTGTAGACGCAATCGGACAGTCGGTACTAGTTTGTTCACTCCGGCCGTCAGTTTAAAAAATGGGCAGCTCACTGACCTACTGACTTACTGACTTCACCCGTTCACACGATTCCAGTATTTTCGGCGGCATTTCGGAATTTCGGCGCCAAACGCTGAACCCGTTTAAACGATCCATAAGGCCCGCCATTGTCTCTCAATACCCCTAAAATCTGCAATCATAGTTAAAAACTCAAACTAACCTACAAGAAAACGTCATCAGACTAACAAGAGTGCTCCAAAACTGGCACCAAACAATGCCAAATTAAGTCCAATTACAGGGAACTCTAAACGGGTCCCGGGTGAGGAGAACTTCATTTTCTTATAGAAAGTGAAGTATTTCTGCTGTGATATCATATGGGATAAGTCAGGAGCGATTTATTATTAGGTACTCGTAATTTGACCACCGCTCGACGCGTTAAAAAGGCCGGTTTACAAGGTCTTGGCGCTCTTCATAACAGTAGCCCGATTTACGTAACCAAAACCGTAACGATGTCTCAGCGATATAGTCGTTGATAGCCTTTTTGTATTACGAAAAAGCTATCAACGACTATATCGCTGAGACATCGTTACGGGTTTCGTTACGTGAATCGGGCTACTGGAGTCGTTCGTTTCATAAAAACATGTTTTCTCTATTATTATTCGCCAGCCTGGTATCGGCCTCCGTTTTGGTCACCCAAATTGATATTATTAGTTTAAATTTTTTGGTAGGTATTGAGTTTCTTGTTGCTATTTCCTACTTGACACTAACGAAATACCTCTTCAACTGCACTCAGTTGAGGGCATATTTTCAAATAAAGAAGAAGAAAATAGGTATGAATAGATAGATAGATAGATAGATAACTCTTTATTAATCCACCACTAGAAAAATAAACATTTATAAATAATGAATAATAATGAATCTACATTTTACTTTGACTATACGTTCGCAAGCGTAAGATTAGTACGTACCCAAGTCTTAATGTCCAGTAGGAGTATTTTTAGGTGGAGACACGTAACAATACTGCTACTGGAAATTAATTCTAAAGCTCGTATTAATAAATGCCTCTCAAAGTTGAGATCGATCTCAAGACGCTGTTTTTGACAGATGTTCCATACATTAAAAGTCAAAACTGCATCTTAAGATCGATCTCAACTTTGAGATGCATTTTTTAATACGGGCCCTGTCTAGTGATACTAAGTAATATCCTTAATACGGCTTTCGTCTGCACCTTGTTCCAAGCGTCAAAGTAACGACGTTCTTAATGAACTCTCCCTGTTAATTGTTCCACAAGTTCGGAGCTAGTCCACTGGCGTTGGGCATTAACATTCTTTGAATATTCTTTAAAAATATCTAATGGGTTAAAGAGATTCTAGTGTATATTACAGATTACAGACATAAATATTTTCAGACTCATACACCAACTGCATGGTCCCAAAAAAAGCAAATGGCGATCCCAGTGACACCCAGACATGAATTTACGAAAAGACCGTAAACTTAATTGTAGGTAAAACCAGATATGGGCTAGCTTGAACGGGATAGTACGACCCTCGCTCAAAGTTCAGCGTAAATTAGTTATTAGAGCTGCGTTTCGTACGATGAGTGCAGATAAGAGAGCGGAAGCCCCCCCCCCCCCCCTTCCCTTCTCTCTGTCCTACTCCACTTAAGGTCGGGCACGTGCGGGTGATGCCTTTAGGCGGGTCGTACGCTTGTTTGTCCTTACCTTCGTCTCTTAAACAAAAATATACAATCTGAATATTCCTGATATATATTATTATTATAGCAGTGGTAGCCGATTGGTTAAGCACGCGTCTTGCTGGCTTAAGGTCATTGGTTCAAACCCTGGCTCACACTTCTGGATTTTTCGAAATCTATGTGTGCATCATAACTTTAATATGATTATCACATGCTTGCGGTGAATGAAAACATCGTGAGGAAACCTGCATGTCTTTAGACATGTGAAATCCACCAACCCGCACTGGGCCAGCGTGGTGGATTATGGCCTGAATCCTCCTCGCATTGAGGGGAGGCCCGTGCCCAGCAGTGGGACGTTAAAAGGGCTAAATTATTGTTATTATTATTATACAACTAAATGTGACTATACTAACTGTATTGCCACTCTTCTCATGATCGTAATGTATGAGCAAAATAGAGATACTTTTAGATGTGTCAAATTTAGTTGAGCCGTGATTTGAAGCTAACATAATAAGCACCAATATCTAATTATGACTAACCGACCACAAGGGTGTAGGTAAGAACACCTGTTGATAATCTCAGCGGGGGTTGAAATATTGCATGCCTTACGTATTCTGCTGTTACTTTAATAAGGGATTAAGGGGAAGTTGTGAATACTGGGGGCTTACCACAACCTCTTCTTGCGATTCAATTACAGGACCGTATTAACGTTTCAGCGACTTTTTGTGCAATGACGTACCTTATTGTTATGACAATAAGAAACGTCATTAAAACGTCGTGAAAACATTCCTATAATTGAATCGCAATAAGAGCTTGTGGTAAGCCCCCTGGAACCTATTGAGACACTAGTTTGAATTGTTGTTTTGGCTTTGCATAGAATTGATTTTTAATTTAATGATGATAGTTTTAATTCTTCTTCTTCTTATCATATGGTTAGTGACCAGCTGGCCTACTCCGAAATACGAACCTAACGTTTCGCCTGACGGATTGTCGTGATTTGACATTTCTTCTTTCGTTTTTGTCTACGATTTGACATTGTTTTGATCGTAAATCGAATCCGTACTTCGGACGATCCGTCAGCGACGTATTTCGGAGTAACCCCCCTGGTGTCAGAGTTTGTCAAGCTGCCCGAAGGCCTCTGACACGGCTTAACGACTGCTGCCTAGATGACAACAACCGGGACCGACTTTTAACGTGCCCTCCGAAGCACGGAGACGCTCAGTTCAAATGCCACTAAATGGTCAACCGTCACTGACTGACCTTGCCGAGCGTTGCTTAACCTCCGATCGTTTACCGATCACTCCGATAGTTTTTATTAGATTTTATCTATAGACAGAAAGTACTTGATGGTACAAGTCATTGTAGTGTAGCGACTTCTCGCTACATACTTCACATTCACGACAGCAATAACAGATGGCGCTGAGCGCACGCTCCAGTATAACATGCGATTCTGCATAGATTTCCTGAATCACGATATCAAGATTCACGTGGCAACTATCGGGTCATAGCGGCGGGCCCCGCCAGGCTTAGCACCCGCCTGGCTGGAAGATCTTTCCTTTTACGCTAAAGTAGATTTAGCTATAACAAAAGCTGGAACAGAAACTCCAATAGTCATTAATAATAAAAAAAATGCCCTTTTAACGTCCCACTGCTGGGCATGGGCCTCCCCTCAATGCGAAGGGGATTCAGGCCATAATCCACCACGCTGGTCCAGTGCGGGTTGGTAGATTTCACATGTCTAAAGACATGCAGGTTTCCTCACGATGTTTTCCTTCACCGTAAGCAAGTGATAATCATATGAAAGTTATGATTCACACATAGATTTCGAAAAATCCATAGGTGTGGGCCAGGGTTTGAACCCATGACCTTAAGCCCGCAAGACGCGTGCTTAACCAATCGGCTACCACTGCTACATCAAGTTAAGTTTTAGTCATTAAGTTTGCTATAATTATAATTTCGAATCCCACAATCATACAAAGTGGTTCATGAATTAGTTTTAAGAACGGTGAGATATATTTCAGTCTACATTAAAATTTAATTCTCAGTGACGTGATCATTCTCCTTAACAAAAGCAGCTTATTAAAGCAGTCATCCCGCGTAGAAATTGTTTCCATAAAATGTGTAGTTAAAGTAGCACTTTTAAGCCGGTGGGCGGTAAAAACTGAATTACTGAACTTAATTAAGTTAGGATATTCATAATTACTAGATACCATCACACCTATATTCGCCGAAGGGGTAGGCAGAGGCAGTGCAGAGGCAGTCACTGCACCCAAATTTTGACAATGGTATTGTGGCCCCAGTTTTTTTATGTTTGTAAAGGCATTGCCCGTATGTTGCCCACCTAAAGGGAAGTGGAACAAAGGGTGGGAAAGGGGACGGGGGTTGGGCTTTCGACTCTCTCACTCATCGTACAAAACGTAGCTGCAATAGCTACTTTACGCCGATCTTCTGTGAGTGGGTGGTACCACCCCGGTAGAGCTAGCTCATATACGACTGTAGTCAATGGGTCTACCACCATGAAATAAGAGGGATGAACCTATTGCCATTATTAAGATCACAATCCCTTTTAATGCGACGGGGATTTGTAGTTCATCACGCTAGCCCAGAGTAGATGTGCGAACTTCAAACATCTTTTGAACGACGCAGGTTTCCTCACAATGTTTTCCTTCACCATAAAACTAAATAAGTACTAGAAAACGTTTTATTAATACTACGTACTAATTAGAATTGTATGTTAATTCTAAGTTAGAATATTCCAAGCCTTAAGGGCGACCGAAGCTGGCGACCGACTGGCGACGGTCGCCAGTCCGTCGCCAGTCGCCAGTCGGTCGCGAGGTATGTTACCTGTCATATTTTGACTTGGCTACGGAGTTGGCGACGTCGCCATCGCTACTAGGTGTGTTATGGCCCTAAGTTGGTAACAGTTTACCGGCAAATAACACCTCTAACAACTATAGTTTATTTATAAACGCTCCAATATAACTGAAATCTTCATGAATCGAAAAGCAAACGAAATAAACTTTCACAAATTAATTAGAACTAAACTAATTTTGGAGTCTACAAATTCAACAAAGAGTTCTAATGTTTGCCGAGGAAACTTTATCTCGCAATAATTGAGTGCTGTCTTCCTGCAGAAGATCTATAAAGCAGTATTATTCTGTAAACTAGGTTGCTAGTCCAGAGCGGATTCAACGACTAGTGTCGGTATCATGGACCAATTGCTAAGGGGACTGGGTCTAAGCAACTCGGCCGAGTGGTCGGCCTAGTACTAACATCGACATGAAACGAAGCGAGTAGTTCAGCTATTTACCGGTAGATAGATGCCACGCATCCCATGAAAATGACCACGCGTTGTTTCATAGTGATATCTACTAAGAACGTATCTTCTTATTAAAATCTCTATGGTCGGTATAATGCATTGGTCTATTCGAAGCGCCTAATTCGGTCATCTCAATCCCGTGTGGTGCCGGGATTGAAAGTCACCATCTCATTTCTTTCAGTGGGTGTCGTAAGAGGCGACTAAGGAAATTAAAATCAGAGAATGGGCAGCAGCGTACCTGACCAACTAATTTACTGCGCGCGATTTGGCAACTCTCTGCGTCCGGACCACAGAGTAAAGACTAAAAGAAAGAGGTGCCCTTATTAGATATTTGTATGAAACAAAACGTGGTCATTATTTTTTCATTTTCATTTTACTATTTACCGGTAACTAGTTGAACTACTAGCTTCGTTTTATATCGATGTTAGTACTAGGCCGACCACTCGGCCGACTTGCTTAGCGCTAGTCCCCTTAGTAACTGGTCCATGGTCCGGACGCAGTGACTGCTCCGATGCTAAAAGCGACTAAATCGCCGATCGCCGATGCAAAAAGTAGCATGTCTGCGGTGGTCCTTAAATGGTATTTCTATAGTGTTATTTCCTTGTATCTTCAAAAAAACTGATGTGGTATCTACTCTAACCCAAAAATAAAGTTTCCAAAATGTATAAATTCTCAAAATGAAATAATAAGTTCTTATTTCTAAATTTCAGGAGTTCATGAATACCATGCGGAACCAAAGGATAAGAAAGCTATCATCGAAGAAGATCTAACAGAAAACGTGTTCCCTATGTATCTTGGTGATTCTGAAGAGATTTTGAAGAGGAAGGGAGGATATTTCGGCGGTGAAGTAAGTTTTTATACTTCTTAATAATTCTAGCTATTTGTCAATGTTTTTGAATAGCAGTGAAATAGGATAACATCATTTTATAGTGCTTATATTTCGTCCGTGAATTAAAAACCGATGCATTGAGCAAGGCATGATACTTTATCTATCCCGTTCACACTAAAGCAAATACCAATGCGCATATCTCACTTACACAGCAGCCAAAATGTCTCTATCTGGACAAAAAAAATCTACCTCTACGGTCAGTGCAGAAGCCAAAAATTCTTCTATAAAGTGCTTGGTTCCTAGGAATCATATAACGGCCGCACCAGAACATTGGCTATGTCAAAAACGGTGTCCAAACCGGTCTCTAGGCAACCGCGCCATAGTTTACATAGCCAATGTTCTAATGCGGTCGTTATATGACAGCACCGTTCTGGAGGAACCCAGCGCTTATGTATATCTATGGTGCAAATTCACATGAACACATTAGATTTTTTCCATAAATTGATTATGTTAAAGCCTAGATGCTTGCAATAGCAAAGGCATAGCAAGCACGTTGCCGCCCAAAAGGAGAGTGGGACAGAGGGAAAGGAAGTTATGCCTCCGGCTCTCTCACTCATCATACGAATCGCAGCTGTAGCAGTAGTTATTAAGCTACTTTAAACTTATCTATGGTATTTTACTTTCAGAAGATAACATGCGTTGACATTTACTTCGTTGGTATTATGGAATCAGTGCAAGGTATGCGGGGCCAGGGAATCCTGGAGCAACACCCATTGCTACTGCAACTGTACAAGAAAGTCCACAGATGTCTCAAGATAAAGGAATACATCAGCAGACGTCCCGACCACAAATTCTGATTGGATATAATAATGATATACTCGTGATGTTGTTGTTTTTTTATTATTTTGTTGTAATAAGTAATAAAGACGATATTAGACAATATGTTTGGAAAAGAAAAACAGTCTACTGTCGCATTAACAATATGGGCCAAGTTGAAGCCAGCACTTGGGCCAAGGTTAAGCCATCACTTTTATTGCCAACATTGGCATTGGCATTGTGCTATGACCATATGATCATAGCACAATCTAAGACGAGACGTATACAATGGATATACAATGGATTTTGATTTTTTTCATCTCAACCAATTAGTGTCATACGGCCAAATACTCGTACGCAACTTAAATTTGAGAGCTGCTTAACTTTGACGCGCCATACAAAAAATGACAGTTAACGACGTCTCAAACTGCTAAGTGGGACTTAAATATTTATATAGCCTTTGAGTATTCGGCCGTAAGCGACATAAAAAATAACTTTTAAAATAACAAAAGAAAAGTACTTACCTATTATACAACTCCTTTTAAATTCTCAAAGAGCATCTATGAAGTACGCAATAAACACTGCAATAAGCATCTCCCATCTCAAATAAATAAACAAAGAGATGGTGAAGCGCCTGATGGAGCGGCGTAGGGTTGTCACGCTCCCCGGAGCGATAATAAAGCGCTTCCTTGGGCGCAACCAACTACTGTGCCGTAAATTACATAGGGCTGTGTGTTGTCGCCGCGGCGGGCGGGCGCGGTGCCAATTGTAGCGAATATAATTCCGCCCTACGATCTTTGCGGCGTTCGTTACGAGTACAGTAGATTTTTATTTCATGATTGATTTGGGGTTTGTGTCCAATCAGGATATGCTAACCCCAGCGTACATTGTCAACTCATCAAAGTCTCGAGTCTCGTAATAACTAGACTAGAGAGAGAGGGAGAGAAAGAGTGGTCAAAACCACTCTCTCCAATGTTATCCTCGTGAATGCTTTAAATAAATCGTTAATTCTTGGCTGTTGATAAATTGTTGGCCATTTCTGTCCTCATAATCGAGTCGCAAATTATTGGCGTTTGGCTGACAACATGCCGACCGCCAAATTTTGCGAAATTGCTGAGGATTCAGCTAGAAAATCATAAAAATGTAATGCTATTACAGAATGCTATGTGGCCCTTTTAGCCGCGCAGGAGCGTTCGCACTAAGGCTCGGAGCAAACGGGCCACCGACTACAGCCACTGGTGGCCAACGTCAAGCAGTTCACATGCTTCTTCATGCATTTTGCAGAAACTCGCCGCACGTGTGTGGCCGATAGCGGCCACTAGCTCAGTGGTGTCCGCGACTGTGAACTGCTTGTCGCCGGCCACCGGTGCCTGTGGTCGGTGGCCCGTTTGCGCCGAGCCTAAAATGCGCCCGCTACCAATCAGACCTGACTAAAACTCGGGTGTTTTCTCCCAACCCTTAAGTGGTAAAGCAGTAAAAGGAGCCTGTTTATTTGCCCGCTGGTTCCTTGGTCGTGGCAACGTTGTAAGTAATACCGTTCCTAAGTAATTGTCGGCAAAATATACTGACCCGTACACCTGTGGACCTTGCGAATAATGAATGAATCGGTCCGCACTATATTTGATGGCGGTTGGTCGTTAGGCTAGTGGGACATTCGGTTTTTGGCCGCTTTAAAACTTTATTGACACAAAGGGCGATCATTTATTTTGTGTCCCTTTAGTTTGGATCGTAAAACAGTTTCATTGGGTGCATCTATATGAGGCGAGCGGCGTGCCCGTGTCAATCAGTTTGAACGTATCGATATCATCATCATTTCACCCAAAAGACATCCACTGTTGGACATAGATAGACCTTAAGGTTTTCCACAGCAACGACCGATCCTATTTTAGTTTATTTCAAAAATAACACCGACAAATTTTGGATCTTTTTGCAAAGTTCCAGCTATATATATATTTTCTAGCAAAGCAAAAAGGCCATCAGAATATGCTTAAAATAATCTAATAGATCAATACTACTATTATGGATCGTTTAAACGGGTTCAGCGTTTGGCGCCGAAATTCCGAAATGCCGCCGAAAATACTGGAATCGTGTGAACGGGTGAAGTCAGTAAGTCAGTAGGTCAGTGAGCTGCCCATTTTATAAACTGACGGCCGGAGTGAACAAACTAGTACCGACTGTCCGATTGCGTCTACACGATGCTAAATTTCGGCGCCACTCACAAGCCAGTAAGTCAATAAATCAGTTTGATATCTATTTGTGTGAGCGTCAAAGTGGCGGGCTTCAGACCTCAGAATAAAAAAAAACAACTCATCGAGTATTTAGTGCTAAATATGTACTGATTGTACCCTAAACTTGGAATTTTTGCCTCCGAAGGCCAAAGCAGTACCTGCGATTTTAAAAAAATCCACCAGGCCAGGAAGTGCTGCTCGCAAAAAGTTTTTTCTTCCATTAATACAATATGGGTATCAAATTGAAGGCCTTGATGAGCACAGTCCAAAACTGTAGAATTTATAGGCATAATTTAACATAGGTAGGGTGTACATGCAAAACAAATATATCATTTTTGGCTGCTGTCACTAAAATGCATAAAATAAAAATATATAATTTAAAAAATTAAAAACACGACTGCCCTGCCAAAAAACGAACTAAAAAGTATAAAACAAGTGCAGTGTCATTGCAGTCGGGGGCCCTCTTAGATTAAATATGTTCCACAGAACGGTCCCCTGACTGCAATGAAACTGCACTTGTTTTATACTTTTTAGTTCGTTTTTTGGCAGGGCAGTCGTGTTTTTAATTAATAAATATTTTAAATTCTTTCTTTTTTCTTAACTAAATACATAGCATCAACCGAATTAAAATAATATGATGTTGCAACCAGTCCCGCTATCTTGACGATTCGGTTAAGTAAGTAACACATGAAACGTGAGATATTTCCTTAAAGCTCCTAGATTTAGTACGCGCTATGTACATTAAGATATATTATTTTCAGTTTGGAAATGAGGGACGAAAAAGTTATCCACTATTATTTTCCTCAATAAGGTCTGGTTCCGCCATCTTGACGCTCACATTTTGGTCAAGATGGCGGCAATAGGCAATGTCAAAAATAGTTTTATCCAAAGAATTATGTCTATGGTTTTATCATTGGCTGTTGTCATGGACGTACTAAGTTAATAAGGATTGTGCGATCTCAAGTGATCTTTCTTCTTTCTTTCTCTAGCCCCATGCTCAGTTCATGCGATCTCAAGATATGGTTTGCGGAAATAAACTCTCACATTGCAGAAAAACTTATATTTCTTTGAAGTAAATGAGTAGAGAAAACGTGCCTAGTGGGAGCCACAAACTAGATGACGTGTGTGTCTTGCTCGCACAGTTGCCATTATGAATTTAATTAACGGTAAGGTAGGATACATTCTGAGGTGCCTGCCGAAATTAATACAGGCAACTAATGGTGAAAATTCAGAATGTTAGTATATGTCGGAGAAAAAAGGCTGGGCCGTCTCTTTTTTCGTATTGTGGGTAAAGATGTGATAAACGGCTTTATATTAAAAGCACGTTGTAACGCTTGTGCTTGTTTTTAAAAGTAGCTGTAAAAAGCGCGGAAGTGCTTTTCTGCTATTTTACTTTTTTACTTAGTTTTGTGCTTTCTACTTTTTTAGTGCTTTTGTGCATTGAACTTTTACCAACCAAATCAAGAAGTCTACGAAACATAAGTTCAAGCGGGAATGTTAATTTATAAAGCTTTAACATGGAGTTAAAATATTTAAACTCTAACCCAAATAAAGATAATAATAATAAACTTAAAATGAATAATAAAAAAATACAAAATTAGTCAAGCTCTTCAAGCAAAAGCCAAAAACTTATCTGCTGAAAAATTTATAGTGAGCCTTATGTACATAAAAATATGGTTGTTAATCTAATATAATTTAGTAGTATGGCTTTTTATAGGTAAAGAAATAAGATTCAATTTAATTAAATATTGATTTGAGCTGTATTTTCATACCAATAAGGTACCTTTGTAATTTTTTGGAATTTCTTTCTCTTTCTTGCCGTCATTGCTTAAAAGCCACACGCTTGTGTTTGTAAGCGCGCTAATGTGCTTACTAAAAAAAACTAACTTTTCAAACGGCGTTTAAGCACCCACTTCTAATTGTGGGTGTTTAATGGGACTTAGCCTGGTCCCAAAGTGATCCAACGCCTACAAATGGCGATGTCGTCCCATTTCGATATGTTAGGACGGCGGCTCGTGGGGTATTTTAACTAAAGCACTAAAGTGCTACAAATACATTGCACACCCTACATACAATGATGGATTGATGGTAACGGCGTAAATATTGAAGTTGACTCCTCAAGATTAATTACGCCATCAATAGTAATAATGCCGTCTAACGACAATATGCTGAAGTTATTTACAATTACTATTAAACTGAAATCGAATCTTGACATCCTGTAATAATTAACCATTTCATTTAACAATTTTATTTATGTATATTTAAATTACTTATTTAATTAATTATTTTGGAGTTATAGGTAAAAATATATATATTTTTGAAATGTGCTCATCAAGCTCTTTCATTTGATACCCCACACGGTTTCATTAAAAAATGTTTTTTTTTTAGTTCATGACATTATGTCCTCTAGAGGGCGCCATATGCAATTTTATGTGACGTCACATAGCCTATAACCAGCGCGCCATTAAGCCGCTTCTGACGATACCTCATTTGTCAAATTACGACAAGTAGTTTGGAAGTTAGGTGGGAACAGATGCACATACATACATACATACCGGTCAAAATCATAACGCCTCCGTAGTCGGGTAAAAAGTATTAAAACCTTCTTTGGTCCCAAATGCACAATCCAGTCTGAACTTATTGCATCCATGGTCTATTGTCATGGAAACGTTTGACATTCGAAAATATGGCGGACACCGTACAACAAATTGTCGGTTAGGTTCTAAGAGTGCGTAAGTAATTTTTTTACGGTTTTGATATTTTAATGTTATTGCTTAGTGTAGGATATCCCGGACCATTTCAATGAATCAGACAACAGACAACAGACCAATAATGATTCGTTATTTGAAAATTTGTAACACTATGTAAGGCATGGCTAACAATAACTTCATTTAGTTTTTTTGCTATTATATAAAGTAGCTATTTTTGAGTTACGCACTTACTTACAGGGTTCCAAAATAGAACGGGTGGCTAGTCTGACTGGACTGACTTGAGATTGAAGTCAGCACTGGACTGGGTTGGAATTAGTGTTTACACGCGCGGATCGCTGGACTGGGTTGCTGGACTGTCCTGTCACTGGCCCCGTGTAAACATCGCTGCCCGTATGCAGACAGGCGGCTAGTCTGACTGGACTGACTTGCGATTGAAGTCAGCGCTGGACTGGGTTGAAAATAGCGTTTACACGATGCCAGTTACAGGTCAGCGCTGGACTGGGTCACTGGACTGGCTTGTTACTGCCATAATATAAACGCGCCATTAAGCCAGTTTTAAAAAACACATCCCGATATAAGTACATAGTATAAAATGTAGGTTTATGGTGAAAAACATGAAATGTGCCTCGTGAATCTTGATGTCGTGTTTCATGATTTCTATGCAAAATCGCATATTGCATCGGAGCGTGCACTCAGGGCCATCTGTTGGTGGCGTCGTGAATACGTAGTATGTAGCAAGATGTGACTACAGGGTTAAAAAACTTTGCTACCTACCTATTGCTAGCTCTCTTTTCGTAGACCACCATAGATTTGGAAATCATAGCTTACTTACTTATTTTCCTCCAAACTAAAACATTAATTGGAATTCTAGAAAGTCCCTTATCTCAATGTAATTAAACACACATAGCTACGCAATTCGATCTAACGATAAATTCCTACCCATTCTAGGGACAGACTAATCACCATCCTGGCCGATAATCGGAGGGCAGTTAACGCAAAATACTCTTGTTTATTAGGACTATTATTGCTTGGAACGGGATGAGAAAACTAGGAGTTATTAGTACAGCATGAACTTATTATGTTACACTAAATTACCTCTAGTTTACGATGAAGGAAAATAAGATAACTTAGATGCCTGAGAAAATGTAATAAGGTTTTCTTTTTCGAAAACATGCAACGTCTTAGGGCAATTTAGGCTACATTGTATTAAGGCAAGTTATTTCTAAACAAAGCCTGTAGAGAATAAATAAATCCCTGATATAATAATTATTAATGGTGCTATTCAAACAATAATAATAGTGGGTCTAAGTAGGAAATATGTTCTTCTATAGAAACAATACCATTAAAATATATTATTGCTGATAAAGCCAGGCTGTAGAGCGAGCCGGAAGTCCAACACCCATTATCCCCCCTCCCCCAGCTTCCCCTGCCTCTGTCCTAACTTTCCTTTCCTTAACATCAGGCGAGCCGTACGCTTCTCTGCCACCGTAGTAATATAAAATACCATCAACATAGTTCAATGCAGACGGCTTTATGCCTCAGGCAAAGAAATCACTCTCATCTGAAATGATCAAATATGCACCCTAAGCCCCCTATCTTACACTATCTATTTCCTGTATACCATGACATCATATAGCAGCAATCATAACACCAAAATTCCACACTCTTCTGCCACCATTGCAGAGTTTCTTTAAGGGTACGATAAAAAGATAGTTGTTAAGCGTCAATGGATGTTGCATATTTCGACGTTAACGCGGTTTTTTGTGTGCCATTGGTGCGTATAGTGACGTGACACGATGCTATCGATAATATGTGCTTTCAACCGCGAGGGTGACAGAGAAATTTTCGATGAAAAGCGCCGAGGATAATGTATTGTGGGAGCCGCCATTGTTTAGCGCGTCTGGGCGTATCCTGTGAAAGGGTTGGCTGATCGCTCGCCTGATTGGTTTGCTTTGAAACCGCTGTCCTTTTGATGAGATGAGATGAAATACAATATTGTTTAGTTTAATTAGTTCTGGAACGGAGATGGTATTTTTGTACTGGTCGTGTAAGGTTTTTAGAGGTAAGTATAGATTATTAATTATCAGAGTTGCAAAAAAACAGGAAATTTAAAATTAAAACTGATTAAACCGTATTTAAATCATTGTTTAAAATATTGATTTAAATCAGAAGGAATAAATCACCGTGTTTAATCATTTAAAACATGTTTTAAATACGATGTTTAAAACAAGGAGATTTTTTCGTAACAACCCTGTTAATTATAGATTGTTTAGAGTTAAAACTTTTTGCTATAATCAGATTTTATAGAACTATAGGAACCCCCCCTAGGAATCGGATAGGATAGAGAGGATAGGAAAAAATCGATGATTGCTTTCGCATCGGGTTTGTAATATAAATCTAGTTCCAATATCACAAAACGATTAAGGTAACGATTACCTACTTAATCCTTGATTAATTTATCTGACGAGACGAGACGACGTTCTCCCAGATTAATTATGATTACAAAATGAAAAGAACATGTTCCTCTAGGATAAAATATGTTTTACTTTAAAACATTTCAAAGCACTAACCAAAGCTATATCCCGGAGTATTCCACCCGTTAACTAAACCAGCGACCCTAAAACACATTCTACTTCCAAAACACGCTAATTAATGCTTTTACCCGGAAACTAGTTTTGTCTACAACAGAGCACTGTCGCTTGGACACTGTACAATGCAATTAAGTGCATTCGGTATGGACCCAGTGAATATTGGGAGCAACTATACTGAAATTCGAGTTCATTCAAATAGTAGCAGAAAATTATATCTAAAACTTACCCGCGCCAGCATTGCAGTGCTAATAATCATAAATTCTAATTATATAAATAAACTAGCTGTGCCCTGCGTTTTCGCCCGCATGGATTTCGATGTATATGATATCCTATGTCTTATTCCAGAGCCTTCACTAACCTTTTTAAATTTCATTATAATCTGTTTAGTAGTTATGGAGATACGTGGTAACAAATATTCACATGCACTTACGCATTTATATTATTAGTAGGAAGTAGGATAGCGCCAGACAGACACTAACTGTATGGTCCCAAACTAAGCAAAGCTTGCAATGGGTAGAATGGACGGTAGAATGGACTGGGCGATTCCAGTGATACCCAGACCGTTACCGAAATTTGCCTACAACGGGAATCGAACTCGCCACCACCCTATGTAGTGAGTCGAGCGGCCTATGTTCGAATCACCATGCGGTTGTCAACATTATTTGGCAAGCGATAACTAAACCGTTGGAACATCTGGCCGGGTCAGTGTGACCGCAGCCCTACCCGACCATTATATTTTGCTGGCGAAATACACGTAATGTGCTATGTTTTAGTGTAACAAATCATCATTAAATATAAATTAGGGTAAAGGGTTTTCATTAATGCTGGAGTATCAGCCGAATACAGAAACACTACTCACTCAAAAAAACACAGAGGCATAACACACCGGGACGCCAGGCGACGTCGCCGGCCACGTATCCAAACATTTTGTATTGATTGGTGACGTCGCCAGTCCGTCGCCAGGTGTGTTACCTCCATGAACCAGTTACTAAAGGGACTGGCCCTAAGCAAGTCGGCCGAGTGGTCGGCCTCGTACTAACATCGACATAAAACGAAGCGAGTAGTTCAACTATTCACCGGTAAAAAGTAAAATGAAAATGAAAAAACAATGACCACGTTTTGTTTCACACAAATATCTAATAAGGGCACCTCTTTCTTTACTCTTTACTCTGTGGTTACCTCCCATACATTTCAATACGAATAGTTGGCTACGGTGGCTGGCAACATCGCTATGGCTACCCGGTGTGTTATGGCCTTTAGGTGGCAGACGTTGCTTACAGTAGCGGCATTTTACGATGGCCGTTTTGACATGTGGGGGGGAAAGAAAATGAACCTTATTATGACGGAATAAGACTGGCTGGCTAAAAAAATAAGAATGTCAAAAAATGAATGCGAAAATGAATTTTAATCCGTTATAATAAGGTTCATCCTTTCCCCCCCACATTTCAAAACGGCCATCATATCGTGCCGCAGGAGCGACACGCTACTATATAGTTTAGGATCATACAGTTGGTGTGTAAGTCTAGCGATATTCATTTATTTATTAATTAATAAAAATACCTACCTATCAGCAGTTAGCTAGCAATAATGGTCAAATGACCAAGTTGCTAACGCGTTTTTTGGAAACAAATGAGGTTTTAAACCCGTCTAGCACTCCAGGGGTTTTCAGGTAATTTTAAATCATAATTACTTATCACTTATGCACGTCATCAGAAACACATGTGATATTCACAGACTCGCACTGGTCCAAAATGGTCCGAAACTAACTCACAGTGAGAAGTGTGACCAGTTTAATGGCAATTTGCTCGCATTTTACGTTTTAGGGACCTAAAATATAGCCTATCTCTTCCGATGTGATCTTCATTATTCCAGAATAACTTTACCTAAGTTTTAACTACTTTTAAGAAAAGAAAAACCGGCCAAGTGCGTGTCGGACTAGCACATAAAGGGTTCCATACCACCGTAGAATAAAAATATCAAGTTTCTTGTATTGGGACCCCCTTTATTTTTAAATATTATTTTATTTTTAGTATTTGTTGTCGTAACGGCAACAGAAATACACATTCTGTGATAATTTCAACTCTCTACCTATTACGTTTCGTGAGATACATCCAGCTGACAGGTGGACGGACGGACAGACGGACGGATGGACGGACGGACAGCGAAGGCTTAGTAATAGAGTTCCGTTGGCACCCTTTGGGTACGTAACCCTAACAAAGGCATACATACTAAACGCCTAAACGATTTTCATTCGCATTTGATTTACTGCATATTGCCGCTACCTATTTTCAGGCGTTATTTTATTTCGGATGAGGATTAACACACGAACGACTATGAAGTGTAAATTATTACCCCCAATTTATAGACTGTTATGATAGACTTATAATGTCATTAAAAAACATTTTTGTGTCTAGAAATGCTTTTTAAAATCATTGTAAAAAAGTATCTTCTTCGACTCCATTAATTTTAAAAATTTAAATTTAAAATTATCAATATTATTGTAGCGTTAGCATCGGCATCGGCGATCGGCGATAGTGACTTTTAGCATCGGAGCAGTCGCTGCGTCCGACCGCAGAGAGTCGCCAAAACGCAATGCAGTCGCAAAATCGCCGATCGCCGATGCAAAAAGTAGCATGTCTGCGGTGGCCCGATGCACGCCGGCTTTCGCTTGGTTATAAAAAACATGACTAAAGGGCCCTAAGACGCTTAGCCATTGTGGCGCCACTGAGGCATTTTGCTATAGTAGTTGATTCTGACCGACTAATCAGAGGCCGATCAGCCGGTCGGCTGACCAATCAGAGGGTCGATCACTATAGCAGCTCATTAGCACTGTCTAAGCGACTAAGGGCCCAAAAATTGTGGTGTGCGTTATTTTACCCCTAAACCTGAGGAAACCTACCTATCCCTCGAGATTAGGTAATAGTCAGATCCTGTATACACGGCGACAAGGTTCACCACCTGTCACGTTGGGTTCTGACTATCTGGTGAAACTTGGGCTTTGAGTTGGTTAATACCTCCACAATGTGGTGGTGTATGGTCACTCAAGCCTCTGACTACCCCTGAACGGGCATAAAAGTCGTGACGTTACATTTACATTTTACTAATTTTATTCCAGCAAAATTAACAATTTTCATACTTCAAGATCATATATAATTCATTTCATAGTAGAACTAATAACGGCGAAATGAACACTTCATTTTCAGAATTTTATTATGGGCAAGGCCGGTGAAGGAAATGATAATAATAAAAAGAAGTTTACGAGGTCCCTAGGGGTTCCCTCGAGTTTGGGCAGTCGAACCTAGGGCGTAGGTACCTATTACATAAATCATCGCTCTTCCTGGTAATAAACGAAAAAGGAATCGGCCTGTTTAAACATTTTAAGTTACAAGTTAGTGGCGAGTTTTATGCCCGATGGGATTTTCATTTTCTCATCCGATGGTTTTTTTTAGCCGCAAGGCAAAGGCATCGCTCACACTTTGCCAACTTGAAGGGGAGTGGGACAGAGAGAGAGAAGCTGTGACTACTTTACGCTGATCTTCTCTGAGGGGGTGGTACAACCCCGGTCGAGCCAGCCCACATATAAACTTCAGTCAATTGGCTACAGCTTGGCTCTACCGCATCTATAAGGTACGATAACTGCTTAACATCAGGCAGGCAGTACGCTTGTTTGCCAGCTTAGTTATACATGCCGACTGGTTAAACACTTTACACATTGGAGGACAGGATAATTTATGGTAACATGAAACGTTTGAAGAAATAAAATAATAAAATACCAATGAACTATAGAGAAAACCTTAATTAAGAGGAGGGTTCGAAATTTGGTTGATTTTCTATTCTACTTTTTCTTTAAGTAAGTATGTGGACTAGGAATCTTATATTTAGATGTATGATTTTTGACTATATTATCTTGAGTATCTTTAAATCCAAATCACGATTTGATGAAATTATCTCGATAAAAAAAATTTATGAAATGAGCTCTAATTATTTACAATTTTCCTTGCTACCACGATGATTTTACGATTTAGATCACGAAATTATTTCTAAAACATAGCAAATAATGATATCTAAACTACCCTTCAACCATATTTTAATTCATGAAGTAGTTTTTTTTTAATTCAAGTAAATGTGGTTTGGCGCTTACGTTGTTTATTTCCGAGCGCGCGCACAATATCGCCATCTCACATTTTAAGTACTTGAACTAACCATGTCTCTCTCTAACTTTGTATTGTCAGTGTCCGCTCGGACTTGTTCGACGTCGGACCTGTGAAGGATTTTTTAAAAAATATTACGAAAAAATATTACGGTCGTGCCACATTACAGGTACAGTACAGTATTTACAGTCCGCCGACGCCTATGATAAATAAATAAATATCCTTGGAAATTCTTTTACACATGACTACCTGATCCCAAACTAAGCAGAGCTTGTACTATGGAAACCAGATAACTGATATTACTACATATACTACTTTTTGTTTGTAAATACAAACTAAATATACCCTTAATTACACCTAGACTCGGGACATGCGGACATGTTCATGCACACAAATGCATGTCCTGGGCAGGAATCGAACCTACGACCTGCACTGCAGCGTGATTTTCGTTTGCTTTTCCTTGTCTTGTGTAATTTCTTTTCATCTCTTGTCATTTTGTGTCATCTCTTGTCATTTTGTGTCATCTCTTGTCATTTCATAGTTATTCGTGTCATTTCTGTAAAAACTCCCTATTTCGCTTACTGTTATATACTTGCAGCATGGTCTTGGGCCGACAGTGGGAATACATTGCTTGTCAAAACAATGGAGTCGCTTTATTGCGTTTGTTGTAGGTATGGATGGGCAAGTAATAAATATATCATACATCAATAAATTATCGTAAAAAATAACATTACAGATATGGATAGGAAAATGTTTGTCCGTCCTATTCAATCTATTATATTATAAACGAAAGTAACTCTGTCTGTTACCTTTTCACGGCTAAACCGCTGAACCAATGTTGATGAATTTTGGTATGGAGATAGACTGGGTCTTGGCGGAGAACATAGGCTACTTTTTAGGGTTCCAAAGGGTGCTAACGGGACCCTATTACTAGGCCTACGCTGTCCGTCTGTCTGTCTGTCCGTCTGTCAGCGCGGGCTGTATCTCACGAACCGTAACAGGTAGAGAGTTGAAATTTTCACTGAATGTGTATTTCTGTTGCCGGTGCAGAACAAATACTAAAAATATAATAACATTTAAAAATAAATATCAAGTCTGAAACTTGATATTTTTGATGTGTTTATTCTACGGTGGTACGGAACCCTTTATGTGCGAGTCCGACGCCTTCAGATCTTATGAATGTTTTCTTGAAATAAATATAGTGTATTTTAAGTAATTAACTGGCCAACCCTCAGGTCCTACCTACCATGTTAGGATCTTTTTCGTTCTAGCGGGTGTAAACCGTGATTTAACGAGTTAATGTGATAATTTTTGTATTTAAATTATTCAATTCAATGTATTTGTTTCAGACATAGTCCAATATTGATTATTAAAATTATTATAATTTCACAATAAATATAAAACAATAAATAAAAGTAAAATTAAATTTAAAAAAATAAAAAAATATTTTTTATTTTTCATGTTTTATCATTAAAATACAATATAATATAACATAAATTAAAATAAAATACAATAAAATAAAAACCTACCCCTAATTAAACAAATACCGTCCGCGTGGGATACTGGCTGCATGTCCTCCCTGTATTCAAGCTGTTCCTGTTGTCAAGCGAATTTTTTGAGCAAGGAAAGAGCCAGCCCTCTTGTCACCTGTGGCGGTAACCAGTCTAAGGGTGATTTTGATAGATAAAAAAATAAAGATAAAAAGATAAACAATAAATAAATGCATGGTTAAATCAATAAAATTAATAAAAACTGAAAATTATTAAAAAATAAATTAAATATGGTAAAAATAAATATTATGACACCGCTGATGACTTCATGATCGGCATCGAAGTTAAGTACCAAAGTATTCCTTTGCCTACGAAACATGAAAAAGATACTCATATTCGGCAGTCAGTCACTGACACAGAGTATGTACATTTTTACCCGACTACGGTGGGCGGAGGGTTATGATTTTGACCGATATGTATGTATGTTCATCTGCTCCCGTATAACGTCCAAACTATTTTTATCATAATAATTTGACTAATGAGATATCGTTGGACGCGTCTGGATCGTCCGCTGGTTATAGGCTATTATACGATCGAAATATTGTTATACGTATCTATCAGCATATTGTAGGTATCGTTTGTCTTCTTTTGACTTACTTTGTCTTCAGCAATAAAAACAACATAGAAATTAAATTATTTTTTTCAAATACACTCGACATAAAAATCCCATATAAAACGAAAAAAATATATTTGAATATTTTCATCCATTTCATCTATTTTAAAAGGTGCACTGGGACATATTATTTTAATTGTACGAATTAAACAATATTGTTCCTTCAAAAAATAACTATACTATAGTCTACTCCATAGCTGTTCTGTCCTAGCTAAGCGAGAGGGATATATCCTTCGGCAGCTCACGCGACGCTAGCCACACCCCGAAACTAAAATTCATTTTTTTCTTGTATCGTCTTAAATTAATGTGCTAAAACTCGGAAATTGTGGACACTGCTATTACTAGTACGCGTGTTCTGCGCGAACGGAGCACTTGATAGGTACGTCAAATCAAGGAGGTACGATCCTGACCACGCTTATTGTTTTGTGTGGATAATTAAAGATAAATTAGGTAAATATTAGGCACTTATTATTCACATAATTAGAACGAGAATCGAGTACTGAGCACTCTATATCAATATGTAAAGTGTTCAACCAGTCAGCCTGTATATAAAAAGCCGTTTAAGGATGGGAATCCCTAAAGGCTTGATGGTATATCACAATCCCCATAAGTTCACGCCTCGAGGCGCTAGTAAAACAAACGAGGTCAATAGGCTTCGACGCTATGGGATAGGTAATTTGACATAAATCCATGGAGAGCCATTGACACGCCCCTCCCAGCAATGTATTGCCACAACCGACAGGTATTACGAAGGAAATTTACGATATTTTTGGTGAAACTGAGCGTTTTTGTGAAGTTTTTTTGGGGAAGGTGCGCTATGCTGTTTAGCAAAGTATTCCGCTATTGGTTTGAGTGGGTATACTTATAAGTATAGCCATATGAATAATGAAGACTTAGTAGAAGTGACATTAATCTAGATTTCTTTGTGAAAAAAATACTTATCTACTTCCCTGTAATCGCTATTATTACACAGTAGGTGAGTCTCCGTTCATATATGATCATAGATCAGGAGTGTCATGTCTACTATTTATTTATTATTCTATAGTATATTTGGCCGATTAGTTAAGGGCCAGGGTTCAAACCCCGGCTCGCACCTCTGGATTTTTTAAAATGTGTGCGAATCATAACTTACTTAAAACCAACCGAACATACCATAATGTAAAACCTAATAATATTATGTCGACAAGGTTCATTATGGTACCAGCAACTTGCGGTCCCCGAGGCAAAGTTTTACCTGTGGAAAGTTATGCAAAATATGACCCATCCACTGGAATTAACTGGTCGGGACTTCGCAGCTTACCTACTAAAATGATGTTTTAATGTTTGCGACAACGCTGGCAGTGGAAACTAGTAAAGTTTTTAAGCCTATGTAGAAAGCTTGCAGAATGATAAAATCGATTTTGTTTGTCTGGAATTTTGGAGTCCATAATAGTGTTTAAGAAGCATAACACACCGGGACGCCAGGCGACGTCGCCGGCCACGTATCCAAACAATTTGTATTGACTGGCGACGTCGCCAGTCCGTCACCAAGTGTGTTACCTCCCATACATTTCAATACGAATAGTTGGCTACGGTGGCTGGCCACGCACTGTGAGCTGAAAATCGAGCTTCATAGTACTTTAATTTTTTTTCTCTTTATTATTATTTTTGATATTGATAAGCTTCTTATGACTTCAGCAGTCATGAATATATATAGGTAAGGAATATCATTTCATAGTTCTACTAAATTATATATAAAAAAAAGAAAATTTTGTATGGCTCCTAATTAATTAATCCAAATATCTTCAAAACCGCTTTGTTAACTGTTATATCCTTACAGATGGCTGTTCTACAAATTATTTGTAATTTTTTGGCGTATTTTATGTAACGGTGTCAACTTTTTTTTGACCAGAGGAAGCCTAACAGATAGCCGACAACATGTCAACCGCCAAGAATCTAGAACACAGTACAATAAAGAATTCACTAAGATAATATTATGCCTCGATTTCTATGTAATTTCCCCTTTTAACCGCAGTAAATTACTTAACTAGCAGATGGGAATAAATATTACAGTTTTAAACCGCGAGAGATACACATCTGTACGTATTCAGTAAATCGTTCCATAACAACCCATTCCGATTCCAAACATTCACTTTTACGTTGTGAATGTAGTCTGATTGTAATGCCCGAATTTTAAAGAGCTTTAATCATAAATTCTCATGTTCCATTAAAATCTCGACATCATGAGAACAAAAGCGTGGAAAGCGAACCAAATCCTGTATAACAATAATATCTCATATAACCGAAGGTGTCAGGCCCGAGCAGGTGTCTGCGGTTTGAGGTAAGCCCAGCGTGAGATTTCGCAAACTTATCATCTCTACAATACACCACCACTTGTCTCTATCTCCTGAGAGGTACAGACCATAATCGCGTGTGCGCACTGCCAAACAAAATTGCCAACCCTCAATTGAAGTTCTGCGATCCCCACAATCGTTATCCCGTTAGCATAAAGTTTCAAGTCGCGTAGTGAAAACGATAAGTGTTTTGTGAAATTATTACTATTACAACTTTTGTCTGTCGACATCGGACAGACGTACGATTTCATATTTAAATGGGATTCCACATTTCCAGCCTCCTCTTTCGGTTATTACGTTCTGTCAAAGAATGGAAATCATGTGAGGTATGGATAAAATCACTTGTGTAACTTACCTACTTCACGTCAATTTAACTACTTTAATTTTAAGATCATTAGCCACTACTGTGGCTCCCAAAATACAAGCTATTGCATAGTTTGGGATCGATCAAACTTCTTCAATAATAAATATTATTGTGATAAGTTACTTGCATACTATCTCTAATACTGTTATTGTTTCACATGTGACGTGTAACTACTGTTTTTAAATAAAACTCTTTTTTTTATCTGGAGAAAGAATATTGAACAGTTTCTTTATGGTTCCTTTCATTCAGAATTGGTTAATCCAAATATCCCTAGCATTAGCGCGATATCGCACGAGGCAACCATGGTGGCGCCACCAGTGGGTGATTCGGTAGCCGACATCAAATTGGTTGCGCTACCAAGCGGACACCAGGTGCGGAAAGAGGAGTGCGCCCGGTATAGTTGGAATGACAAGATACCATCGAAGAAATGTCGGTGATACAGTACAACTGACCACTCCGTTCGGGGAAAGCATTATGCAGCTCATAGGTATACGGGCTGGCTCGGGGTAGTACCACCCTCTCACGGAAGCTCGGCGTAAAATAGCTATTCAGCTACGTTTGATCTCTCACTGAGAGAGCTGGAAGCCCAACCTCGGCCCTTCCCCTCCCTCTATCCCCTTCAGGTCGACAACATGCGAGTAATGCCTTTGGTAGTAAGCATCTATAAGCTACGGTAACTGTTAAAAATTAGGCGGCCAGAACGCTTGTTTGCCACCATACTGCCGAACACTCGTACGCAACTTAAATTTGAGAGCTGCTTAACTTTGACGCGCCATAGAAAAAATGACAGTTAACGACGTCTCAAACTGCTAAGTGGGACTTAAATATTTAAGTAGCCTTTGAGCTTTCGGCCGTTAGTGACATAAAAAATAATAAAAAATTGTTTAGTAGTATTGTGCCAATACACCATATTATGGTGCGTTTCATTCACTGTTAATTTTGTTATTTTCGTCCATAATCTCGTTCCACTCGCACCAACTTGTACTGAAAGTGATCATTATTATCGTTTTTAAGACGATACAAGAAAAAAATGAATTTTAGTTTCGGGGTGTGGCTAGCGTCGCGTGAGCTGCCGAAGGATATATCCCTCTCGCTTAGCTAGGACAGAACAGCTATGGAGTAGACTATAGTATAGTTATTTTTTGAAGGAACAATATTGTTTAATTCGTACAATTAAAATAATATGTCCCAGTGCACCTTTTAAAATAGATGAAATGGATGAAAATATTCAAATATATTTTTTTCGTTTTATATGGGATTTTTATGTCGAGTGTATTTGAAAAAAATAATTTAATTTCTATGTTGTTTTTATTGCTGAAGACAAAGTAAGTCAAAAGAAGACAAACGATACCTACAATATGCTGATAGATACGTATAACAATATTTCGATCGTATAATAGCCTATAACCAGCGGACGATCCAGACGCGTCCAACGATATCTCATTAGTCAAATTATTATGATATAAAAATAGTTTGGACGTTATACGGGAGCAGATGAACATACATACATATCGGTCAAAATCATAACCCTCCGCCCACCGTAGTCGGGTAAAAATTTACATACTCTGTGTCAGTGACTGACTGCCGGATATGAGTATCTTTTTCATGTTTCGTAGGCAAAGGAATACTTTGGTACTTAACTTCGATGCCGATCATGAAGTCATCAGCGGTGTCATAATATTTTTTTTTACCATATTTAATTTATTTTTTAATGTATTTTCAGTTTTTATTAATTTTATTGATTTAACCATGCATTTATTTTTTGTTTATCTTTTTATCTTTATTTTTTTATCTATCAAAATCACCCTTAGACTGGTTACCGCCACAGGTGACAAGAGGGCTGGCTCTTTCCTTGCTCAAAAAATTCGCTTGACAACAGGAACAGCTTGAATACAGGGAGGACATGCAGCCAGTATCCCACGCGGACGGTATTTGTTTAATTAGGGGTAGGTTTTTATTTTATTGTATTTTATTTTAATTTATGTTATATTATATTGTATTTTAATGATAAAACATGAAAAATTTTTTTTTTTTTTTTTTTAATTACTTTTACTTTTATTTATTGTTTTATATTTATTGTGAAATTATAATAATTTTAATAATCAATATTGGACTATGTCTGAAACAAATACATTGAATTGAATAATTTAAATACAAAAATTATCACATTAACTCGTTAAATCACGGTTTACACCCCTAGAACGAAAAAGATCCTAACATGGTAGGTAGGACCTGAGGGTTGGCCAGTTAATTACTTAAAATACACTATATTTATTTCAAGAAAACATTCATAAGATCTGAAGGCGTCGGACTCGCACATAAAGGGTTCCGTACCACCGTAGAATAAACACATCAAAAATATCAAGTTTGAGACTTGATATTTATTTTTAAATGTTATTATATTTTTAGTATTTGTTCTGCACCGGCAACAGAAATACACATTCAGTGAAAATTTCAACTCTCTACCTGTTACGATTCGTGAGATACAGCCCGCGCTGACAGACGGACAGACAGACAGACGGACAGCGTAGGCCTAGTAATAGGGTTCCGTTAGCACCCTTTGGAACCCTAAAAAGTAGCCTATGTTCTCCGCCAAGACCCAGTCTATCTCCATACCAAAATTCATCAACATTGGTTCAACGGTTTAGCCGTGAAAAGGTAACAGACAGAGTTACTTTCGTTTATAATATAATAGATTGAATAGGACGGACAAACATTTTCCTATCCATATCTGTAATGTTATTTTTTTACGATAATTTATTGATGTATGATATATTTATTACTTGCCCATCCATACCTACAACAAACGCAATAAAGCGACTCCATTGTTTTGACAAGCAATGTATTCCCACTGTCGGCCCAAGACCATGCTGCAAGTATATAACAGTAAGCGAAATAGGGAGTTTTTACAGAAATGACACGAATAACTATGAAATGACAAGAGATGACACAAAATGACAAGAGATGACACAAAATGACAAGAGATGACACAAAATGACAAGAGATGAAAAGAAATTACACAAGACAAGGAAAAGCAAACGAAAATCACGCTGCAGTGCAGGTCGTAGGTTCGATTCCTGCCCAGGACATGCATTTGTGTGCATGAACATGTCCGCATGTCCCGAGTCTAGGTGTAATTAAGTGTATATTTAGTTTGTATTTACAAACAAAAAGTAGTATATGTAGTAATATCAGTTATCTGGTTTCCATAGTACAAGCTCTGCTTAGTTTGGGATCAGGTAGTCATGTGTAAAAGAATTTCCAAGGATATTTATTTATTTATCATAGGCGTCGGCGGACTGTAAATACTGTACTGTACCTGTAATGTGGCACGACCGTAATATTTTTTCGTAATATTTTTTAAAAAATCCTTCACAGGTCCGGCGTCGAACAAGTCCGACTGGACACTGACAATACAAAGTTAGAGAGAGACATGGTTAGTTCAAGTACTTAAAATGTGAGATGGCGATATTGTGCGCGCGCTCGGAAATAAACAACGTAAGCGCCAAACCACATATTCTTGAATTAAAAAAAAACTACTTCATGAATTAAAATATGGTTGAAGGGTAGTTTAGATATCATTATTTGCTATGTTTCAGAAATAATTTCGTGATCTAAATCGTAAAAACATCGTGGTAGCAAGGAAAATTGTAAATAATTAGAGCTCATTTCATAATTTTTTTTTATCGAGAAAATTTCATCAAATCGTGATTTGGATTTAAAGATACTCAAGATAATATAGTCAAAAATCATACATCTAAATATAAGATTCCTAGTCCACATACTTACTTAAAGAAACAGTAGAATAGAAAATCAACCAAATTTCGAACCCTCCTCTTAACAGTTTTTGTGGACGAAAATAACAAAAATTACGGTGAATGGAACGCAGCAATAAGAAGCACCATTGTGAAGATGTTACTATGTGCAAGTTACTCTAAAGTAGTAAAACTTTTTTCTGTTACCTATGTCTCTAACATTGTGGTTTATGGTTAACTAGACCCATACGTGACCGCCATAATTCTTCACGGTACATAAAGATTATCCGTAAAATTTTATGGCCAAGACCATAAGCACGCCATGTCCTTAAGTTAACCGTTTACCCATGACATGCTTTCAAGATTTCTACTTATTCATAGATTTGTGTGTCGCAATGGAATATTTTAAATTACCAAGCAATCATAAAATATCGCCAAACTTCTTCTTATCGTATGGTCAGTGGCCAACCTGGTGTCAGAGTTGTTCAAGCCGCCCGAAGGCCTCTGACAAGGCTCAACTGCTGCCTAGATGACAACAACCGAGACCGACTTTTTACGTGCCCTCTGAAGCACAAAGACGCTCAGTTCAAATGCCACTTAATGGTCACCCATCTCTGAGTGACCTTGCCAAGCGTTGCTTAACCTCTGATCGTTTACCGATCAGTGATTGCAGCTGGCTATGAGCGCCTCAATTAGACCAGACTAGTACAATAACTTTATGATCCCAAACTAAGAAATGTTTGTACTATGAGTACCATACCAAATGACGGGCCCGTTAGCGTGGTTGGCGCGGAGGCGCCTTTCACGCTGCAGGTCGTAGGTTCGATTCCTACCCGGGACATGCATTTGTGTGCATGAACATGTCTGTATGTCCGGAGTTTGGGTGTATATGTATATTAAGTATGTATTTACAAATAAAAAAGTAGTATATGTAGTAATATCAGTTATCTGGTTTCCATAGTACAAGCTCTGCTTAGTTTGGGATCAGGTAACCGTGTGTACAAAAATGTCCCAGGATATTATTATACAATGGACTGGGGGCGATTCCAGTGCCTTCCAGACCAGCTCGAGTCTGCTAACAATTAACCATTGTGAAACCATTGGTCTCTACTACCATATTATCTTCGTAATTTTTGGCGGTTGACATGTTGTCGGCCATATGTTTGCAGTCCTCTGGCCGACAACACGCCGACTGCTTGGCGCAGTGGTTCAAACGTAGGCTGTTCGGCTCACTGCATCGGGTAGTTACGGGTTCGATTCACGCCAGATGCACATTTCAGAAATGGCCTTTTAATTATTTGCTCTGGTCTGGGTTTCTCTGAGACCACCCTCAGTCCACTGTATGGTAGCCATAGTACAAGCATTGCTTAGTTTGGGACCATATAAATAGGTTAAAAAGCCTGGAATTTACTTAACCCCATGGGGATAGGTAAATTCCAGGCTTTTTAAATTCTAAGTAGAAATTAATTGAGGTAGTTAGCGGATTCCATTGCTTAAAATTATTAGTACCGCTTGCGCTTCTATACAGTCACGCACAATTCGATAAATTGACAATTATATCGATTATCACTAATTCGATAACAAGAATTCGTGTCTCACACGTAATTACAAATTGCTGTATAAAGTCGATACATGTGTATTGCGTGCCAATCGAGAGTAATCATCGGTACGTATCGATATTCTTGCAATCGCATATTGATTACTCGATTTTTTGTACGACTTACAATGTTGTGAATACTGCCATCTTATACGGGATACGAAGAATTGAAGATTGGTCGAATGATGAAGTTGTGTGCCTCACCCGAGAAAACCTGGTCGCCTTCAACCTGATTAGACCCATAACACACCGGGAAGCCATGGCGACGTCGCCAGTCACCGTAGCCAACTAATTCGTATTGACATGTATGACAGGTATCACACATGGCGACGGACTGGCCACGTCGCCAGTCGGTCGCCAGGTATGTTACCAGGGCTAGAAAAGTGGCTGACGTCTACAAGCGTTCCTTCAAATCGCTAGGCTTCATGTATGGAAATGACATAAGTCACGTGATCTACATAGCAACTTGTTGTTGATCTACATAACGACGTTTGACATTACCATACATTGTGAAGTCTATTCTATTCTATTCGATTAGCGTTCATGACACTTGTCTAGCGGGGCTGTCATACATTTCAATACGAATTAGTTGGGTACGGTGGCTGGCGACGTCGCCATGGTAACGTCCATGGCCACGTATCCAAACAATTTGTATTGACTGGCGACGTCGCCAATCCTTCGCCAGGTGTGTTACCTCCCATACATTTTAATACGAAGTTGGCTACGGTGGCTGGCGACGTCGCCATGGCTACCCGGTGTGTTATGACCCTTATTTTCAATGGATGTTATAATATGTCAAATATCTCCAGAATTTATGAATCGATGTTGATAAGTCTTTGGCATGGTAATAGGTCAGCATCTAGGATTAGGTTTCATTTCGGATACGGTCCATTTCTAGTAAACTTTAAAAATTGAGAAAACTTACTTTACTTTCTAAATAAAAATAAAATGTAAGTTTTATTTTTAACAGGCCCATGAGACATCGATTAGGTGCAGATTCATGCGTTCATAGTTAATATCAATTATCAACGACTACTCGGTTTACTAAACGGTTTATGTATGTTATATAATAATATCTTTCTTTTTTAATTAATTGGATTCGCTTTTACACGAAATTATAGTCATAAGATAAATAACCTCAGTAGAGATATAATTATCTCTCTACTGAGGTTATTTATCGGGTGAGGTTCATTCTTCTATAGATGAATCCGTAACAAAGACGAACCATTAAAACTAGTCCTACTATATATTAGATCATATTGCCACATTCTCAATTAGGGTCGCCACCTTTTTCTAGGGCGAATGTAGTAGTTTCAAGCTCAAACGTATAGACATACCAATAGTAGATAGTGTGACCAGTGTCTTTCTCAGACTAAAAACCTGTTTCAGAATAGTCGGTTAAAATTTATCCACCAAATAAATATGGCGTTGTGACTGTTTTAAATAGAATATCTGTGAAAACGCCATATTATTTGGCGGATAAAAGTTATCCGACGATTCTGAAACAAGTTCTTACTTAGACCGACCTTATGTGCATAAAATATACTAAAATCTTTTTTTTTTCTTTTTAATATAGTATTCGGTGTCCAAATAATATTAGTAGTCTACTACCTATATAATATATTAGGGTAGTAACTCGATAGCCATAGCCTATTCCCATAGTAATCTCAATAGCAATAGCGATAGCCATAGCTTCAGTATTACAAATTTCAATTTACATATTCCCTTACAAAGAGCGCGGCCTGCGCGTTTAATTTGGGCAGAATATTCCTCTAGACGCGGGCTGCAGCCAACACAGTTTTTAGTTTATTTTCTACAATGCCCGATAGAATCCCAAATGAGGAGTCGTTGTTTTAGGGATCCTCTGTAAAAAGTATGGTAAAAAGAAAGGACACTGTATTTTTTATTAAGTAAAAAATTTAACTATGAAAGTTATACATTTTTATATATTATATGGAGTCAAATTAAGTAACCCGTTTGAATTACCTAAATAGATGCGTCTACGTCAGACGCATGCCACGCCCGAGCACTCAGTTTTGACGTCGGAAGTGTCGGAATGCATAAACAGAAAGGTAAACGTGAGTGCTCGAGCGAGGCACGGGAGGCATCTGGATACACCAATTAATTAATTTGTCAACCCATATATTATTATGTAGTTTAGTACGTTTGTGGAATAATGTCATGTGAACTGTCTATGATGTAGCTACGTTGCTATAAAGTTCATAGTACTTTTAAACCCTTATCATTTAAATTACTGTAAAATTACTGAGGTGGGTAAAAATCTCAGATATAGTAGAGTTTTGTAGGTGAGCCAAACTGTAGTCAAAAGACTGCAGCTCAGATACAAGCTTGCTCGACTGGGGCCACCCTCTCACAGAAGATCAGTGTAAAGTAACTATTATAACTGCGTTTCGTACGAAGAGTGACAGAGTCCGAATAAGCCCCCAAATTTCCCTCCCTCTGTTCCACTCACCCTTATGTCCACAATGCGATGCCTTTAGTACCTTTTGCAAGCATTTATATGCTACGGTAACTAATTGTATACATAAAAAAAACGGCCAGGTTGCACTCCTGGAGTGCCGGCTGAAGTGAAAACTTGAATATTAACGTTGTGCATTTTTGATATTTTGGAATGGTTAGGGAATAATTTTGCACGAATTGCTTTAATTATCAGTATAATAGTACTATCATTTATGTGGTTAAATACAATATTCATTTATTGCGCTATCGTACACAAACATTGTTATGATATCATTGTCATTATAGTCATTTGCTTTAAGTAGTTAAGTTTTTTTGTAACTAACATCGTAGCCAAGCGGACAAAGCGCTGGTACATATCGTACGTACTACGTAGGTCGGAGGTTCACGCCCGGCCACGAGATGTCTTTTGTGAAATTTGTAATATTTGTTTCTTCAAGATACTGGTAATCCGTAAAGTTTAAAATAATATATTTTAAATTCACAAAATAATATATTAATTTTAAAAAATAAATAGTACACATAGGATCGTACCTACGCCCCATAGAGCAAGCACTTACCTAGATCCATCGTGACCTGACGGCTACGAATCTGACGAATTTTTCGATCAGGACACGTGACCCTGACGCGAATTTAACCGTTTTTACTCATTCCAAGAAAAGTGCACAACGCCGCTAAAGAAGTTTCCACTTCAAAATATATCTGCAACAAACTAGTGAAGCAAGTTACAGTCCCTAACAAATTGTACCAAAATTTATTTCTTTTCCCTCTTAATCACGACCGCCAGTTTGTTATCACGCGTCCGGATTAACACTTGAAATGCAAATAGGGTCATGTAGAGTACACACCCGAGATACGGACGAATTAATTCCTTCTAATTTTGTTTAATGGCACAACCCTCGGATTTAAAGCTCTATGCAAATTGTTTTATTCTTATCTATGTTAGAATAGGAGCAATATACTGGCTAACTCTCAATGTTGGTTAAATGATTATTGCGTATCCTTTCCATCCATTCATCCATTAGCCGGAAGGATTTTTTATATGATATAATAACCACCGCATATGAAAAATGTAGATATTTATGTCATATGCAAGTTGAAATATGATTATGAAATGAAATGAAATGAAATGTTGAAATATGATATATATCTGATTTGAAGATACACGTATCATTACTTTAGCAAAAATCTTGCTCAATAAAGAATATTATAATGTCATAAAGGTGGTAAACAAGCGAACGGCCCGCCTGATGTTACGCAATTAATAATAATAATAATATCCTGGGTCATTTTTTTACACACGGCTACCTGATCCCAAACTAAGCAGAGCTTGTACTATGGAAACCAGATAACTGATATTACTACATATACTACTTTTTTGTTTGTAAATACATACTTAATATACATATACACCCAGACTCGGGACATACAGACATGTTCATGCACACAAATGCATGTCCCGGGTAGGCATCGAACCTACGACCTGCAGCGTGAAAGGCGGCTCCACGCCATCCACGCCAACGGGCCCGTCGAATTACCATACCATAGCGGCCTATAGATTCTTGCAATATCAAAAGTATCGCTCACACGTACCTGAAGATAAATGGGACAGAGGGAGAGAAAGGGAGACGAGGGGGAGGCTTCGAGCTCTCTCACTCATACGAAACGCAGCTGTAATAACTACTTGACGCCGATCTTCTGTGAAAGAAGTAATTGGTACTACCACGGTCTAGCCAGCCCGTATATGAGCTGCAGTCAATTGGCTACAGCTAGGCTCTACTACCATTAAAAGTGTTGCAGTTACTTTAATAAAGAATACAATAGTAAAAACAGGAGTTTCCACCGTAAGTAACACAGAACTTGCGAAATTAACTCCCGTAAAGTCCAAATATTAAACTCCCACTTTGACATTTTTTTTATTAAAGCGGTACCGCGATTTACGGTCCAAGTTTCTCAAAGTGGGACCCAAATGTTGCGGGTCCCTATTCTGAAATTCCATGGTTTTTAGCGAACGAAACTTCGAAGTTATTACTCACGCCAAGTTTCGATTATAGGTAGTTTTTATTCGCGTTACATTTTCTGTTTTTGATGAAATTCCAATAATAGAACTGAAATTTTTGACAAGAAAAAAAAAACATAATAAATAATACATGTATATTGCCAGACTCATACACCAACTGCATGGTCCCAAACTTAGAAATGCTTGTACTATAGCTACTGTACAATGGACTGGGGGCGACCCAGTGTCACCCAGAGGGCATATTACGAAAACGCCGTTTCCGGAATTAGCCTCTGGCGGGAATCGAACCCGCAACCACCCGATGCAGTGGGCCGAGTCGCCTACGCTCGAACCACGCCAAGCGGTAGTAAAAAACTGCTGGCCTACTCCGAAATACGAACCTAACGTTTCGGCTGACGGATTGTCGTGATTTGAAATTTCTTCTTTCGTTTTTCTCTACGATTTGACATTGTTTTGATCGTAAATCGAATCCGTAGTTCGGACGATCCGTCAGCGACGTATTTCGGAGTAACCCCCCTGTACCTATTTAGGGTATTTCTAAACAGTATTTTTTTCCTACATCAAATTATTATAAAATTGTAACAGTCAATAATACTTTTCTTCTTCAATCTCTTTCATATTCACTTGTCGATCAGAAAGTAATTCATGTATTTCTATAGAATAATTTATTTCTACGTCAACTATAAGCACGCACGTGCATTCCTTTAGGTACTTACAATTTACAATGTAAATCCTACTAATATTATAAATGCGAATTTAAGTGCGTGTGTGTGTGTGTGTGTGTGTGTGCATGTGCGTGTGTCTGTATGAATGTTTGTTGCCGCGTACTATGACATCGATTTTAATGAAATTTGATAGATAGTGTAATGTATTCGTAGATAGTGTATAAGGCCAATCTTACTCATCAATTCCCACGTAGGAGAAGCCGCGGGGTAGGTACAACTTGCATAAAATAAATAGTTAAATAATAATAATAATAATATCCTGGGACATTTTTACACACGGCTACCTGATCCCAAACTAAGCAGAGCTTGTACTATGGAAACCAGATAACTGATATTACTACATATACTACTTTTTTATTTGTAAATACATACTTAATATACATATAAACCCAGACTCGGGACATACAGACATGTTCATGCACAAAAATGCATGTCCCGGGTAGGAATCGAACCTACGACCTGCTGCGTGAAAGTCGCCATCACGCCAACCACGCCAAAGGGCCCGTCAAAAAAAAAAAAAAACTTTATAGAATATTACAGTTGATATTACAAGTTCCATGTCACCAGCAGTAATTTAAATCTGTCTCATTAAGTTAATTAACATTTTGATTTTTAATTAAGATTAACAGTGGCGAGCTGATAACACGTGCATGTTACTATTTAAATTAACATTTATGTGGAAAATTTATATTTACATTTAGATAACAGGAATTAAATAAGTACGTACTACCTTACTAGCTTTATCTTAGTAAAATATTTTGTAAGAATAAGACAGTTTAATAAGTTTAAAAAAATGTACCTTTAGCAAAAACGTTATCGTCTCCTTAGTGTAAATGTTGCGTAAGAAAGATTGAATAAGTATACCTTACTAACTAATTAATCTTTTATTGCATTTTTTATAAAAGCACAATTCTAATTACTCGAATAAACTTCTTAAATTAAATCGCAAAACTAATTAAGAACTTATATATGGTTAGGTACAATAAGCAGAACTTTCATACTCTCGAACTTAATAAATCGATACTTCGGTTGACTAATTACTCTGAACTTTTAGTTCGCTAAAACAATCGAGCGAGGTCAGAATTGGCACCCGCGACATTGACGCACACTTCGGAAACTTTCAACAATAAATTGGAATACCTACGGTTCTGATGAAAAATTGAATGTGTGGCGTTGATGCCGGCCGGAGTAGTACCACCCCCTCACAGATGATCAGCGTAAAGTAGTTATTACAGCTGCGTTTCGTTCGTATTGCAAGCATATATAGGCTACGGTAACTGCTTAACATCAGACGGGCTCGAGCGAGGTCAGTATTGGCACCCGCGAAATTCTAGCAGACTTCAGAAACTTACCAAATTAAACCATAAATTGGAATAAGGTTCTGATGAAAAATTTAATGTCTGTGGTTGATGTCGTTGGGAAGTACCACCCTCTCACAGAAACCTGCGTAAATAAGCTTTTAGAGCTGCGTTTAGTATTGCAAGCATCTGTAGGCTACGGTAACTCCTTAACATCAGACGGGCCGTACGCTGGTTTGTCACTTTAGTGACATAAAAAAGTTAAAATTCGTAACACTTTCATAATTTCTGTAATTAGGTAGGTACCTACTTTATTTCCGTACCAAAATGGCAAAGAAAACTTGCATTTTCACGCATACATTTTATATTTAAGAAGAAACAGACTTTATTTGGCAAAGGAATTAACTCTATTCTGCCAGTTCAGTCAGAAAAAAGAAAAAGTTTTTTTTTTGTTTTTATTCTCTCCACGGTCGCCAGTGGGCGGTGAAATTTTAATTAGAAAAGTTATTTTGCTTATTCCTTCTATTTCTCAGTCCTTTGCTTTTGTACAACTCAACATACATTTTAAATCTTAAATGTAACGTCGCAAAGTGCAATTTTGAAGAACAAACTTAACTAGCATTATAAAATGTATAACTGTTGTATTTTTAATGGCAACAGTACACGGCTTATTAAGTGTGGTCAATGCATCGGAGTTTGCAAACGGCCTCAAATGAGATTTTCTCTCTTTTTGAGTAGGTATTGACCATGTTATTGAACATGTTTTAAGAACCAAGTACATTGAAACTAAATAGAGATACTAAAACGCAATCATTCGTAAAAGCTGTCAACATATTATCTACACTAATATTATAAAGAGAAAAGATTTGTATTTTTGGATTTTTATATTTTTGTATGTAATGATTATTCATCAACTTTCAATATTTTTGAGTTTATACTCAAAAACTACTGGACCGATTCCAAAAAATATTTCACCATTAGAATGCTACATTATCCATGAGTAACATAGGCTATAAATATTTATAGCCTATGTTACTACTAGAAAAAATTAGGGATCCCTACTAAAACTTCAATAATGTAACCCAAGTTGTAAAAAAATTGGCCATAAAATGTCTTTCATCGCATGCGCTACGGAAACTATTGATGATAGAACAAAAATCTACACTAATAATAATATAATATTATAAAGAGAAAAGATTTGTAATTATGTATGTAATGAATAAACCCAAAAACTACTGGACCGATTCCAAAAATTCTTGCACCATTAGAATGCTACATTATCCATGAGTAACATAGGCTATAAATATTACTAGAAAAAATTAGGGATCCCTACTAAAACTTCAATAATGTAACCCAAGTTGTAAAAAAATTGGCCATAAAATGTCTTTCATCGCATGCGCTACGGAAACTATTGATGATAGAACAAAAAAATGTTCTACAATATTAAAGAACATACTTATCAATATCTACAAAAAACTTCGCAATACCATATGTCCAACCATTGTAGATACGTGACTATAACTACTTTTTTACATTTTAAAAGTGATGGAAATGCCGACCACTATCAGACCATGTTATCCATACCTTAGTATTAATCCTTATCCAAATAAATCATTTCGTATTTGAGACTATTTTAATACCTGTAGATTACTTTTTGAAATATTTAAATCGGACATTCCATTCAAAAGATATTACGAATTTTAAAATAGGGGGTAAGTTTGTATGGCGGTACCGATTCCGGTTAATCTCCGAAACGGCTGGACCGATTTTGAAGTGACTTTTACTGGCAAATACGATACGGGATCGGGGATCCGGACTGCGGGATCCGAGATCCGCGATTCGGGATACGGGATCCGGGATCCGGGATACGAGATCCGGGATATCCGGGATACGGGGTCAGGCAAACGGGATCCAGGATTCGGTAAATACGTGAAACGGGATCCGAGATACAGGGTCCGGGTCCGGCCCGCCTGGTTTTAAGTAGTTACTGTAGCCTATAGATGTTTGCAATAATAAAGTCATTGCTCGCACGTTGCCGACCTGAAGGGGAGTCGAACGAAGTGAGAAGAGGGAGGGGATTGGGCTTCCGGCTCTCTCACTCATCGTACGAAACGCAGCTGTAATAGCCGCTTTACGCCGATCTTCTGTGAGCGGATGCAACTACCCTAGTCGAGCCAGCGCGTATATGACCTGCATTCGATTTAGATGGGGAGCCGAAGAAGGGGTTTCTGGATTTGCACGAGCGCGTCAGATTAAGATAAGGGAGATAGCTTACATATTGATGAACCTCAAAAAATTATGAGCCCTTAATATTGGTGGGTTTGCTTAAGGGAACCAAAAAAAAAAATAGACCATCTTAAAATACTCGAACTCGTCAGATTAAGATAAGGGGGATTCATTACTAGCTAAGAAGTGTCAAAAGTGTCAATTTTGCTAATTTGATCGTCAGTCTAAGAAATGGGAGGTTCACTTTTTCACCCCCTCAGTTTTTTTTTTTTTAATATAGGTGTGCGATGCTTACAAATTCTGAAACGCTCGAGTAATATTTTTTTTTCAATTTATTATGTTGGAGCATGAAAAGTATCAATATCTGACACGCTTGAGTATTTTTATGTCATTGCTTTTTATACAAAAAAAAAACATGATACGCTTCCCCCACCGCTGAAAGTGGAAACATCTAGAACAATGTATTCCTCCTATCATCTCGTCTACCGAATCTACTAGGTTTGGACGAAGCTCGTGCAAATCCACGAATTGCACGCTCGCCTCCCCATCTAATTGGCTATAGCTTGGCTCTACCACCAATAAAATTGTATTATAATTAAATTACATATTTATATAACCAACTGAAGACGGCGCGATGCACAATACGATTCCGTCATTACTACGGTTTCTAAGTGCACGCTGAACAGATTCCTCGCATAATTGCATTATTTACTACCTGCAAGCCTTATAAGTACATCTGTTTGTTATTTCGCACTATCTCACCTCATGGAAAGTGATGATAATTTTACAATGGTTTTGCCGAGCATTTTAGGAACAAAAGTGATTTATAATGCCGTGGGTATTACAAATTAAAGCTTCCAACCTGGTGTCAGAGTTGTTCAAGCTACGGGAACATGAACCAACGGTACATTGTACATTGGTGCTCTAAGAAAAAGAAATGTTACCTATACAAAATATCTATGACTAGTGATGGGATGTTCTCGAGAACATTCTCACCCTCGGAAACTTACCTACTCGTGAGTATTTTCGAGAATTTATCTTATGAAGCATGTTAAACTTCGCATAAACCTCATTAAACATGCAAGTATGGTGGTTTTAATTGTTTTTAATATTGAAAGTTAGGATAACGCCACCCAAAATATAAGACAAAACCTCATCTATGTGCATAATTTACAGTTCGCTGACGGTGAGGGAAAAACATCGTGAGGAAACCTACCTATCCCTCGGGATTAGGTAATAGTCAGTTCCTGTATACACGGCGACACGGTTCACCACCTGTCACGTTGGGTTCTGACTATCTAGTGAAACGTGGGCTTTGAGTTGGTTAATACCTCCACAGTGTGGTGGTGTATGGCCACAAAAGCCTCTGACTACCCCCGAACGGGGATAAAAGTCGTGACGTTACATTACATTCCATTTTTACAAAATATAAGACTCTCAAAAATTCTCACGAGTAAGTTTCCGCGTAAGTTCCCGAGGGTGAGAATGTTCCCGAGAACATCCCATCACTATCTATGACCCTCGGCGTTCTTGAATATCTTCATTTGTTTACTCAATGATGGCTAATTTATCAGAATATTCGATAGATTGGACACCTTGTTGCATAATTACGATCCGATGAATAATGAATTACCAAATTAATCCTGTATAAACCGTCATCACAGTGTCCGGTCACGCGCGAACACCTATTTTACCCACACGCATGATCCAAAATAGGTAATTTAAATTTGATTGGTCACGCAGTACCTACAATGGTTCACACAGCATTGATGTATTATTTTAGCAGATATTTTACCTCCTAACATTGAAACTTGCTTGACTTGTGATCAGCGCACCACTACATGCAGTGAAATTCGCATATCTGCTATCGCACTCGCAATTCGACAATCAACTTAAAGGCATTCTGCGTATGATGCGTATTTTTCACCCCAAGATGAACCATATTTTCTATTGGACTAAGCCCGCCACATATTCCCACCTCTATTAATCCTGTAAGCCAGGATCGACAATGGTGTCCAACGATGACGCCAAGGTTTGACCCTCGACGAGTCCCGGGGAAAAGCTAAGTTGTCTTGGAACCCGCACGAATTTAATCAGAAGAAAGGATAGGAGGAGGAAGAAGATTATCCGCTTCCCTCCATAACAAAGCGAGAGACAATAATAACAGTATAGGCTGGTAGCCACAGATATAAGACTGTTACAACAAGATGAGCAATATTGGCAATACCATAGACGAACCATATAAAGGACTGGGTCTAAGCTACCAGGCCGCGTTGCTATTACATCGCACAGTTCGGCCGGTGACTTCATCACAGTAGGCATGGCTTAAGTCAGTGTGCGGTTGGCGTTCATCCTGTGCAGACGTCTTGCCAACGTTCGCATCCCAAATATAATTGTATTCGACACTAGATGCCGACCCTCGGTACGTTTTTTATATGAACCTACACTTAGTGACATCTAGTGTGAAAAAGTTAAACTACGTACTAACATCGAAATAAAACGAACCCAGTAGTTCTGCTATTTACCGGTAGATCGGGGGGCGGAGCTTGTAAATTGCCTCTCGGTTTTTAACCCCCACCACCCGCACCACCCCGCGCAAAATTTCCACGCGTTGTTTCATAGGGAAATCTAATAAGGGCACCTCTATCTTTAGTCTTTACTCTATGGGCAATACCGACATGTTTGAAAACATTATTTTCCGTGAACGACTGAGTCTTACTGTCTCCATGGACTCGTTTAAAAAGACATAGGTACATTATTTTTTGTTTTTTTTTTTGACGGGCCCGTTGGCGTGGTTGGCGCGGAGGCACCTTTCACGCTGTAGGTCGTAGGTTCGATTCCTACCCGAGACATGCATTTGTGTGTATGAACATATCTGTATGTCCGGAGTCTGGATGTATATTAAGTATGTATTTACAAATAAAAAAGTAGTATATGTAGTAATATCAGTTATCTGGTTTCCATAGTACAAGCTCTGCTTAGTTTGGGATCAGGTAACCGTGTGTACAAAAATGTCCAAGGATATTATTATTATTATTTTGGATGGTCAGATGTTTCCCTCTTTCTTGGTAATGTCTATGTCACACAGCCGGTTTTCTATATGAAGACCGTATACATTGGTAGGGTAGAAATTCCTGTTAAATATACGCAGTACTTTGTGGCATACATTACAACTCGCCTACCTGTTTATAACCGGATTTACCAACCGGAGACGGTGAGGTATAAATAATTATTATGACAAAAACGAAAAAATATAATTAATGGGTACTTTAAACACAAACAAAAGCTCGCGTCATCATGTAGAGACGGTAGAGATCTGTCTGTAGTTTCTACTGTCAGTTGCGCAATACAAATATTTCTAACATACAAAGATACAATGCGCACTGAGTTAGAGCCAGGCCCCACTAGCGCGCTGCGCTGCGTCGTCGCAACGGAGAACGCATTGTATGCCACTCCTGTGTTGCGTCGACGCACGACGTCGCACCGCAAGAGGGTGACGCCACGCCGTCGTATACTTCATTTCGTATACGAACGTCTCCCTTTAGCAGCGGAATGCTGTACGTCATCCCACCGACAGCGCAGCGCATCACCCTCCCCCGCTTCGTCTCTCCGTTGAAACGTTGCATGCGACGACTCAACGCATAAATATGGCATGCCACTATAAAATATAATATGTTAAACGACGCAGCGACGACGCCGCGACGCCGCAACGCAACGCAACGCGATAATGGGGCCTCACCCTTACTCGAATGCAACGAATGAAGACAAGCGACGGTTTGAAAGCAGCAACTAAAGCCTCGTCATTGTAGGTACGTGAGTCTCACATTGTACACTGATGTATTGGACAACAATTTGCTCAACAAGTTGGGAAACCTGTTGCCAGAACTTGTATAAAGATTGTGGACAGCTAGCTTGATAAAAGGCCCTAAGTCGCTTAGCCACTGAACTGCCATTGTCATTGAGCTGCTATAGTGATCGGCCCTCTGATTGGTCGGTTAGAATCAACCGGCAATGGCTAAGCGACTTAGGGCCCAGGTCGAAAGACTAACAGACTTGTACTGGTGACTTCATAATAGTCTCAATATTTTAAAATGATTACATATCATTAAGATTATTTTATGAACATTCATAAAAGAATCGAATGATTAGCAATAAATCTTGACCTGTTATAATGCCAAATTATAATTTTGCTTCTTGGTTTGTAAGTTTTCATCAAAATCGGATCAGTGGTTTAGGCGCTGCGATGGAACATACGTCAATACTGCTACAACTTAAGGCCACCGCAGACTTGCTACTTTTAGCATCGGCGATCGGCGACTTAGTCGCTTTTCAGAAGCTCGATGCAGCGACTGAACGCTATACCCCGCACACTTAAAAACGCCGAACGCAGCGACTGAGTAGCTTTTTGGATGCTCGATGCAGCGACTGAACGCTACACCCCGCACACTTAAAAACGCCGAACGCAGCGACTGAGTAGCTTTTTGGATGCTCGATGCAGCGACTGAACGCTACACCCCGCACACTTAAAAACGCCGAACGCAGCGACTGAGTAGCTTTTTGGATGCTCGATGCAGCGACTGAACGCTACACCCCGCACACTTAAAAACGCCGAACGCAGCGACTGAGTAGCTTTTTGGATGCTCGATGCAGCGACTGAACGCTACACCCCGCACACTTGCGGATGCCGGTCGCAGTGATTTTTCATGTTGACAACGGGCTACCGCATCAGCATCGGAGCAGTCGCTGCGTCCGATCGCAGGAAGTCGCAAAATCGCGATACTGTATCGATGCAGTCGCAAAATCGCGCGACTTTGATACTGCGATCAAACGCAGAGAGTCGCCAAAACGCGATGCAGCATCGATGCAGTCGCAAAATCACCGATCGCCGATGCTAAAAGTAGCAAGTCTGCGGAGGCCCTTAACCCTTCCTTTTGATTTTACCGTAGTCGAGATAAAAAATAAGATGAAGAACTAACCATATTTATGATTGAAATATCTACACTAGTTTATTACACCTACTGATCTAAATCTAACAATCAATCCATCACTCCCACTACAATAGAATATAATTAATTCGAAGTAACAATAGACATCGAACCTAAGACACAAGATATCCAATTTAAATCTATGTCGAGCACAAAAGAACTAGGTCCCCATTTATTGTTAGGCATTTCACTTTTAATTATACCACAGCCGCTCATAGCCAGCTGTAATCACTGATCGGTTAACGATCGGAGGTTAAGCAACGCTTCGCAAGGTCAGTCAGAGATGGGTGACCTTTTGTAGAATTTGAACTGTGCTTCGGAAGGCACATGAAAAGTCTGTCCTGGCTATCATCATTTACGGTCTCCTTAGAGCGCGGCTCCACTAGTGCGCTGCGCTGCGTCGTCGCAACGGATCAAAGGGTCGACGGGCGAGAGACGAAGCGGGGGAAGGTGATGCGCCAGTACAAAATCTTGCGACGACGCAACGCAACGCGCTAATGGAGCCCGGCCCTTACAGTACGCTAAAAGAAAGAACCGGAAGCTTAACTCCCCCCCCCCCATTCCCCTCACACTGTCCCACTCCCATTCGGCAGCGTGCGAGCGATGCCTTTGGTATTGCAAGCATCTTTAGGCTACGGGCCCGAAGTCGCTTAGCCATTGAACTGCCACTGTAGCGTTTTGCTATTTTGATTGACGCTCTGATTGGTCGGTCAGAATGAATCGATCTATCAGAGTGTCGTCGTCGGTCAGAATAGCAAAACGCTACAGTGGAAATTCAATGGCTAAGCGACTCAGCGCCGAGGCCGTAAGCTTGTTTGCTACCCTAGTCACATAAAAAAACAAATATATCATCATAAAGTCTACTTTTATATCGATTACGATGACTCATTAAATATGTCTTAAACTTTCTCTAATCACACATCGTTCTCATATTGTATCTAATATCTATTGAACTAACCGACAGCACACTTTAGCACCCGAGTCATCGAGAAATCATTCCGACACTGTCATTATTACAAACGCATTTTGAAAATGGAACGTCTCGTTGATTGCTAATATCATGTCACCAATAAGCGTTCTGTCCAAATCAATAAACAAAAGAAGTTAAGTATCAATTCTAAAATTGAAAATTAAAAGTAAGTATGACATTGACGTTTATCCCGTTGTCTTTGTGTATTGTTACGTCTAAACTAAATTTGAAATTACTAAAAATATTCCTATCTCGCTCATGCGTTACAGCAATGAGCAGGACGGCAACGCACTTAGTTTAATCAAGTTCAGTTGTGTTCATTGCCAACAGAATCAGCGCTGGTTACCTACTGTTAATATTCAATTTTAGAATTATTGTTAACTAGCTGTGCCCGCGACTCCGTCCGCGTCCAGTCGGTGAAGCCCTTAAATATAATTTTGTCTATCGTCTAATCTGTATTACGTCAGTCTGCATCAGTTTGAGTTCGTATGTCCGTGGCTGTCTATCGGTACCAGTCTATACCAGTAAGGTGGTAGAGTCTGACCAGTAAGGTGGAGATCGGCATTCAAGTAGCTAATTTACCTTCGTTTCGTATGATGAGGGAGAGACCCGGAAGCGCAACCCAGCCACCTCCCCGTCCCCTCCCACTAACCCCACTCCCCTTCAGGTTGGAAACGTGCTAGCGATGCCTTTGGTTGCAAGCATCTATAGGGTACGGTAACTGCTTAACAACAGGTGGGCCGTACGCTTGCCTGGCGCCTTAGTTGTATAACAAAAGTTTGACTTTATTTGTCTGTCTGTATCAGTCTAGCTGTACGTATCTGTCTGTCTGAATCGGTCTGTCTGTAATCTATCGGTAGGTAAGTATCTCTGTCTGTACCAGTCTATCTGTATCCGTCTATCTATATCTGTAGTTACTCACAGTATCACGACGGAGCGGTTGGACTCCAGAGCTCAATGTTTAAGTTTGTACTTGATACCCATGTTCCTTATTTAAAATGAGTGAGTGCTCCAGACTCACGGCTTAGATAAGTCACTTCGCAACATCGTGCTTAAAAAGTTAGAGTCCGGAGTTTATCGTCTAAGTCAATAGTCAAAGCGTTTATTTTGTTTAGGCCTAGGGGGGCACTTACAAATAGTCATTTTACATGTTTTCCTTAAATTCTACCGCCGGATCGGAAACGCGACCTCGCCTGAGAAGTTTCTACTTGATACCCACATTGCTAATTAAAAGTTAGCAGGTCCTCCAAATTTATGGTTTAAGCAGGCAGTTACCCAGCAGCATCATTCCTGAGGGGTTGGAGTTCAGAGTTCAATGTCTATGTTTCTATTACTACTTAATTCAAAATCAGCAGGTCCTCTAGACTTACTTCTTAGGTAGGTAGCTTCCCTACGGCATTAGTACTGTGGAGATGAATTCCAGAGTTAACGTCTAAGATTCCGCGTGATACAAAGACCCGCTTAATATTTTTTTATACATAATTAGGAATAAAAAAACTAAATTTCTTGAAGGAAGATATACAATTTTGCCATGTGGTGAAAGGCAGGCATTGTCTGATTTTAAGTATAGCGACATCTAGTTAAGAAAAACTAAACTTAAGATTGTAGAACGCAGCAATAAAATATTTATTATTATTAAAATTAAGATTATCTAGTCCAAATAGTGTCGGATCACACACAACGTAGGGCTCCGTAGGGCTCCGCTCTAAATAGACGTATTTCAATAACATAAACCAATTTTTGGCTAGAATTTCCGTGTGGTTATAAAAATTTACAACATAATATTTTAGTAAAAAATATCCTAGAAGTTAAGTTTGACTATTAGTCATATCCATGCCAAATTTCATTGAAATCAATCCATTGGATTCGAAGTTGTGCGTGTTCGAATATTTAGGTAGTTTTTGAATGTTTTGTGGCAACCCTAAACTTTACCGAAAAAAAAAATGCTAGATGTTAAGTTAGACTATTAGTCATATCCATGTCAAATTTCATTGAAATCAATCCATTGGATTCGAAGTTGTGCGCGTTCGAATATTTAGGTCGTTTTTTTAATGTTTTGAATGTTCTGTGGCAGCCCTAAACATTCTCGCAAAAATAAATATCCAAGATGTTAAGTTGAATTATTATTGATATGCACGCCAAATTTCATTGAAATTAATCCGGTGGATTCAAAGTTGTGCTCTTTCAAACATTTAGAATTTTTAAGTAGTTTTTTGAATTTTCTGTGGCAACCCTAAACATTTTCGAAAAAAAAAGTATCCTAGATGTTAAGTTAGACTATTAGTCATATCCATGCCAAATTTCATTGAAATTAATCCGGTGGATTCAAAGTTGTGCTCTTTCAAACATTTAGAATTTTTAAGTAGTTTTTTGAATTTTCTGTGGCAACCCTAAACATTTTCGAAAAAAAAAGTATCCTAGATGTTAAGTTAGACTATTAGTCATATCCATGCCAAATTTCATTGAAATTAATCCGGTGGATTCAAAGTTGTGCTCTTTCAAACATTTAGAATTTTTAAGTAGTTTTTTGAATTTTCTGTGGCAACCCTAAACATTTACGAAAAAAAAAGTATCCTAGATGTTAAGTTAGACTATTAGTCATATCCATGCCAAATTTCATTGAAATCCATCCGGTGGATTCGAAGTTGTGCTCTTTCGAAAATCTGAGCAAACATACAAACATACAAACATACAAACATACACACAGACAAAAATTCTAAAAATGATAAAAATAAATTCTGCTGGTCAATCTAAGTCCCCCCCACTATTTTTTTTCCAAATATTTTGAATGTACAGACGCGACCAATTTTACATTCTTATTATATGTATAGATTCCCTGCGCTGTGACCGCAAACAAACAAATCGATTTTGCATATCGATTCGTAAACATCGATTGCTCTCGTTCCAACATGGTATCTCGATAGCGAATCGCGTTTTGCATAGATCGCGTGCCCCCACACGTTGTTCCGTTACAAGTGATTAGTTACAATTATAATCTGTAATTGCAACACGACGGGAAAAGTCGAGTATAAAACAATGCGGGGTTTTTTAATCGATTAATTAGTATTGACTGTCTGTGATAAACATAGCCTGACTGTATATAGGCCTAGCCCGCACTGCGAATAAAATCCGCTAGGTTCTTTTTCCCAATTCTGTAACCCATGGAATCATTATGAATGTATCCGCACTCGCGAAATTTGACAAGGTGCGGAGCGAAATATAATCCGCGCGAATAAAAACCGCGCGGATTGTATTCGCAGTGCGGGCTAGGCCTTAATTAAAATTGCCGAGGGCGCGAACTTGTGTAGATTTTAGTGTAAGGTTAGATTCCAATACAAAGAGACAACGCTGAAAGGTTTTTTGGCTTTGACTAATTTGAGATATTTTTCTTGTTTGGCATTTAACCGGTAAAATTATAGTATCCATAGAATACCTAAGTATTTTTTTATACAACTACAGCGGCAAAGAAGAGTAGTATTATACGGTCCGCCTGATGTTAGGCAGTTACCGTAGCCTACAGATGCTTGTTATACCAAAGTCATCCCTTGCACGTTGCTCATAACCCCGTGTGCCCTACCTGCCTTTTATTTTTCATTTTCTAAAATGTTTGCTAAGCTGTACATCATTTTGCAGAGGTCCTTGTCTATTCAGACCTAAAACCATGGATCTGTGCTTCATTATATACATTCGTGCCTATAACTTATCAATTCACGATCGTAAATTTTTTTTTTTTTTTTTTTTCCTAATGGCCTCTTTCCATTGACGATCGTAAATTACTGATGATGCATCGAGTCCCCACTGACATATTAGTGCGTTAGAATGATTAATGCGGGTATTGAGCCGCATAATGCCGCTATTAATGCATGGATATTCTGTGATGCATCGGCACTAGAGAAAGAGGGGTGGGCATTAAGCAGAGGTGCAGATATATTTTTAAGGTGGTACAGCCAAGCTGTAGCCAATTGACTGCAGCTTATATACGGGCTGGCTCGACCGGGGTAGTCAAAGTCAAAGTCAAAGCGTTTATTTTATTTAGGCCAACGGGGGCACTTACAAATTGTCATTTTACATTTTTTCCTTAAATTCTACTGCCGGATCAGAAACGCGACCTCGACTGAGAAGATCCGGCAAGAAACTCAGCGGGCTTGTCTTTTTTACATTGTTTTTTTTTATCGCCATTTACTATTTTAATACAATGTAATTTGGTAAACAATAGCTCCAGTGTGCTGCTCCTGTGCAGTAGTATCATACGGTCCGCCTGATGTTAGGCAGTTACCGTAGCCTACAGATGCTTGTTATGCCAAAGTCATCCCTTGCACGTTGCTCATAGCCCCGTGTGCCCTACCTTTTGCCTTTTATTTTTCATTTTCCAAAATGTTTGCTAAGCTGTACATCATTTTGCAGAGGTCCTTGTCTATTCAGACCTAAAACCATGGATCTGTGCTTCATTATATACATTCGTGCCTATAACTTATCAATTCACGATCGTAAATTACTGATGATGCATCGAGTCCCCACTGACATATTAGTGCGTTAGAATGATTAATGCGGGTATTGAGCCGCATAATGCCGCTATTAATGCATGGATATTCTGTGATGTATCGGCACTAGAGAAAGGGGGGAAGGGAATTATAGGCAGAGGTGCAGATATATTTTTAAGGTGGTAGAGCCAAGCTGTAGCCAATTGACTGCAGCTCATATACGGGCTGGCTCGACCGGGGTAGTCAAAGTCAAAGTCAAAGCGTTTATTTTGTTTAGGCCAACGGGGGCACTTACAAATTGTCATTTTACATTTTTTCCTTAAATTCTACTGTCGGATCAGAAACGCGACCTCGACTGAGAAGATCCGGCAAGAAACTCAGCGGGCTTGTCTTTTTTACATTGTTTTTTTTTTATCGCCATTTACTATTTTAATACAATGTAATTTGGTAAACAATAGCTCCAGTGTGCTGCCTTCCGAAATAAGCAAGGCAAGACACGCTATACTTTAACATGACACTGTTATTAACAAAGTGTATTTGAGCGATCAGTCCCAAGCTGATTTATTAATTTTGTAATAGGCCTTTTGACAGAGTTTAGTTTTAACTGTAGTTTTAAACTTATTAACAGGTAAATCTCGGATTTCTTTAGGAAGTTTGTTGTAGAAGCGTATGCATTGTACTACAAAGGAATTACTTATTCTGTGGAAACGAGTTACATGTACGGATAGCTTGTGTTTATTCCGTGTATTTATCGAATGAGCATCGCTCCTTTTTTCAAACTTGTTGACATTTTTCTTAACATAAATTAGGTTTTCATAGAGAAATTGTGACACCACAGTTAGAATATTTATTTCTTTGAATTTTTCTCTGAGGGAGACTCTATGAGCTAGGTTATAAATAGCTCTTATAGCTCTTTTCTGCAGTACAAATATAGAATTTAAATCTGCAGAGCACCCCCAAAGCAGTATGCCATACGACATTATGCTATGGAAGTAACTAAAATAAACAATTCTAGCTGTGTCTACATCAGTTAAATGCCTAAATTTTTTAACAGCATATGCCGCAGAACTCAGCTTGCTTGACAGTTTTTTAATGTGAGGACCCCATTGCAATTTGGAATCTATGGTAATTCCCAGAAAGACAGTTGACTCTTCAACGTCCAACTCTGCACCATTCAGTCGTAAATTGGTTCCTATTTGTCTTACATTAGGTGTCGAGAACTTTATGCATTTAGTTTTATTCTCATTGAGCAAAAGATTATTTACATTGAACCAACCTACAACTTTAGCGAGTGCATTGTTCACATCGTCATAATGTAGAAGCTGTCTTTTAATTTTAAATAATAAAGAAGTATCAGCAAACAACACAATCTCGTGATTTTTGCCCACATGATATGGCAAATCATTTATATAAATAAGAAACAAGAATGGTCCCAGTATTGAACCTTGAGGAACGCCCATAGAGACTACAGAACCTGGTGATTTTTCACCGTTAATAGCGACCTTTTGAATTCTATTGCTCAAATATGAAGTCAAAAGGTCAAGAGACTTGTCCCTGATACCATAGTGGTGCAATTTCCTGGCGAGTATTTCATGATGGACGCAGTCGAAGGCCTTAGACAAGTCGCAGAATACACCTAAGGCATCCTGCGAGTTCTCCCAGGCACTGAAAATATTTTTTATTAGTTCAATACCCGCGTCTACAGTAGAGCGATTCCTTGTGAACCCAAACTGATTGTTATGAAAAATATTGTTGTCATTAAAATGACGTAATAATTGGTTCAAAATTAATTTTTCGAAAATTTTACTTAACGTAGGTAGTATCGATATAGGCCGAAAATTTGTTGGATCAGTTGAACTACCTGATTTAAAAATAGGAATTACTTTACTGTGCTTCATTAGATCAGGAAATACACCATTTGTCACACAGCCATTAAACACAGCTGCTAACTTGGGTGCAATAATGTCTGTAAACGAGGAAACGGTCTTTACAGAAAGCCCCCATAGGTCTGCCGTTTTTTTCACATCAAGACTTTTAAAACTATTTACAATGTCCTTATTACTAACAACTGAAAATTTAAAAGCTGTGTCACATTCAGTTACACTTTGTTTTAGTAACGTCTCTGCGGAAGTGGGAGACGATCTTAGAGTTTTGGTTGTTAGAACAGGAATATTGGTAAAGAAGTTCTCAAACTCTGTCGCTACTTCCAGATCCGCTTTTACATCTGTGTTGTTTATTATCAAATGAAAGTCTCTGTCACGCACTGTACTTCTGCCAGTTTCACTGTCGATAATATTCCAAGTCATTTTAATTTTATTTGCAGATGTTGTAGTACCACCCTCTCACAGAAGATCAGCGTAAAGCAGCTATTACAGCTGCGTTTCGTACGATGAGTGAGAGAGCCGTAAGCTTAACCCCCCCTTCCCCTCCCCCCCCTACGTTCCACTCCCCTTCAGGTCGGTAATGTGCGAGTAATGCCTTTGGTACGGTAACTGTACATAGGCTACGGTAACTGCTTAATATCAGGCGGACCATACACTTTTATGCCACCGAAGTCCTATAAAAAAAAAATTAAAAAAAAATGATAGATTTGATATTGGCATCTTGGCGTATCTTCCTATATCATCATCATCTCAGCCGAAAGACTTCCACTGCTGGACATAGGCCTCCCGAAGGCTCGCCAATGTACCTACATATATGAATGAGGCAAATTGGTGCGTCCAAATTCCTAGCATGCCTTGCCCGAGAACTCGTGTTTTGACATTTATATTTACAAGTTCCGACGTTACATTTTGTGCTCAGGCGCGGCATTCTTCAGATACCTATAGACGTAGCAAATGAAGAAGCAGTAATATGTGTAAAGGTACGATTTCGCGGGACGCGGCAGACAGCAGACGGCAGTGTCAGTCGGGCGCGGCCGATGACATGTGCCGCGACGGCAGACAGCATTACAATTTGTATGAGACCGACTGACGTCTGCTGTCTGCCGCGTCCTGTGAAATCGTACCTTAATAAAGACTATACATTTGTGACAAGGTAAAATATGGTGTGGATCAATAAATACCATACATTATTTAAATACTATTATTGATATTGGACAATATCGAGAATATATAAGATATTGATTTGATATCCAATAATACCAAGCGCTATGTCTCGAGGTAACGTTTAGTTACTCAAGGACGTGCTAAAAATAAATATGGGTTGCATTGGTTTTTTTTTCACCTCGAAATAAAAGTTATTTTCCTTGATCGAATGCAACTCGATAGACGATTAAAAGTTTCATTGGGCATCCAATAATTTCGCCCTAAATTGTTAAACAATTCTTCTGTTTATAAGAGATTTACAAGCCATATACATTTTTGAGGTTTAATTTTTATTACTACGACTCAAGGTAAATGAAAGTAGTATTACCGGTGTCTTATCTCTTTATTTCCCTGTTTAATCGTTAATTCGACGTGGACGTTAATGCGTATTAAAGTTTCTCTAATAAAATATTTTAATCACTGGAATAAATATGAAAGTTACGGTAAATACTAAAGATAATTATAAATTAAGAAAGGAGTACTTTTAACAGCTGTATTGACTCTAAGAGCGATAACACACCTGGCGACCGACTGGCGACCGTCGCCAGTCGGTCGCCAGGTATATTACCTGTCATATTTTGACATAATTCAATACGGCGACGGTGGCTGGCGACGTCGTCGGCCACGTCTCCAAACAATTTGTATTACCTATCATGTGACTGGCGACGCGCCTGGCGTCCCGGTGTGTTATGGCCCTTAATATCGCCAGACCAACACATCAACATGTATGGTCCCAAACCAAGCAACGCTTGTACTATGGGTATCATATCATAGTCTGGGGCGATCCCAGTGACACCCAAACCAGGGCAAATTACGAAAAGGCCGTTTCCGAAATTTTGGTCTGGCGGGACTTGAACCCGCAACCATCTGATGTAGTGAGACGAGTGGTCTACGCACAAACCACTGCGCCAAGCTGATGTCTGGATACTTGCTATTATATTACCAAATGCGTGCTCATTTCTAATCACTGGTTAGAAGCTCAGATGAATACCTACAGAATCTTCTGTAAAGATGTAGAGTGAGTTGGACTTCAGTAGCTCTAACAAAATATTTACTTTGCTAGTCGCTACAGTAACGGCACGTTATGATGGCCGGTTTGACATGTGGGCGGGGGGAAGAAAATGAATAAGACAGGCCGCTTAAAAAAATAAGAATGTCAAAAAATGAATGCGAAAATGAATCTTATTCCGTTATAATAAGGTCCATCCTTTCCCCCTCCAACATGTCAAACCGGCCTTCGTTGTGTGCCGCTAATATAGTAGTTGTCTTAGACGCTAATCTACAAAATTATGTGTATAGGAAATAATAGGTCTAACAACTAACAATTTTCTATACAAATATCTTTTGACGCTAACGACTAGTCAGTGTACTGATGGTAGAGTTCACAGACTATTAAAAGTAGCGAGTATTTAACTCATAACACAGACTGACCGTAGGCCTGAGAAACAAACGCCTCTGAACTGCACTTACATAATACAACATAAACAATCATAAATGAGAACAAACGGTAATAGCCGTCGTTACACGTACACGTTGCGCAATAACAAAAGCAGTGTTAGTCAAACTTACGCAAAAATTAGGAAGTCGCAATCGTTTGTCCGCGTTAACTTGTTTACAAGTCATGTTTTTATGCTTATTTCCCAAATGGCACTTGCACTTTCGAATCGAATGACTAAGTGAGTCTGAAACTTTCACTCGGACATGTTACCGATAACGTTCTATAGATCCAATGGAGCTTCTTCTTGCGTACTTTTTCTTTATTTTTAATTTCATTTGTGACGTGACGTCGGCGATTGTAGCGCTCCATCGCCGGCGACCATTCGCGTTCTACCATGAGAGAGACGCGGGCGCGTTCGCTGCTCACTTCCGTATCGTTCTAAAATACGTGCCGGCTCACGTATTTACGTATCGTGCATTTGTTGTTCTCTTATCGCCGTCGATAAGATTTGTTTTAACTTTTTATGTGAACGATGGGGTTTGTGAGAATTTGTTGTGAGCAAATGGAGTGTCATTAACGTAAAAGGTAAGTTAGGATGCTTTTTGTTTCTTATTAATGGTTGTTTTTGTTTTGTTTGGAAAAAGATCGTTGGTTAGACGGCGGCGTTTAGAGATATCTGTGTTCTTGGCATCCAGTGTTTAGAACTTGGGTTATATTTTAGGCGCTACAACTTGTTTGTTTTCTTTTTGACGATGTTGTGGTTGTATATTGATCGTTCTTTTTTAAGAAAATATCTTCGTTCTTTTTTTCGGATATAGCTTATGAAGGGTAGACCAATTAGTTATTTTGTTTCTATTATAATACTTATTGAATAAACTGTGTGATATGGGAACTTTAGAAACCATTGTCACTTTTATGCAAATACACCATATAAAAAATATTAGGTACATCGTTTTGGTAGACAAAAAATATATCAAAAACTGGATCTTTGAACAAATGTTTTTTAAAGTAATACCTAACTACTTGTTATGGGTATTTAGCTACACCTCAATTTCGCAAAATTGTCTATGACATGAAAAAAACACGCCATATATGAGTAACCGGACGGGCGGCTATTATATTTTAAGTGTAGGTAAGTAGTTTTATTTAGATATTTTATTTACAAATAGTACAATAACATAAACTAATATCTATTCTACCCATGTTCCATTTTAGTGACTACTGAATTCATAACAATATTTTCTTATTCTGTATCGCGATATGAAACATTAAAATAAAACGAAGAAGAAAATAAACCAAGAATAAAAAATATAGGTATGACCATGGACCAATTACTAAGGGGACTGGCCCTAAGCAACTCGGCCGAGTGGTCGGCCTAGTACTAACATCGACATAAAATGAAGCGAGTAGTTCAGCTATTTACCGGATAGAACAATGAAAATGAAAAAACAATGACCACGTTTGTTTTCATACATATATCTAATAAGGGCACCTCTTTCCTTAGTCTTTACTCTGTGGGTATGACTTACATCATAGATTCTCATTTTAATTTTCTAAGCTATAAGATCATGCAACTGTAATCATATGTGCAGTGTCCGCAGTGTCCGTCATTTTTATCGATTAGGTAACATCGATGTTGGAATCGATGTTTTATTGATAATTTTGTATCGGTCCTAAAATGAGGTACCTACTAGGGGCCTGAAATCCTAGCAGTTTCATCTCGTCACGTTGACTACCGCATGTAACAGGTGTAAACCGAATCGGTCAACGTATTCACAATACGCTGTGATATCACGACACGATTACGCTAATCGTTGTTTAACTAGGGTTGTCGAACGCAGTGTTTAAATATTGACGTGTTTTAAAGACTTGAATTTATAAATTCAAAATGTCATATTTGAATTGCCAGGATGAATGAATAATGGACCGAATATTAATTTATGTAATACCTACTTCCGTTTGGAGAAAATTCTTTTAATCCTCTTGATAACTCTTATATTCTTTGCGGTAAATAGTTTTGACTGTGTTCCCATGATATAGGTACCAAAGCAATCACCATGAAAAGTTTAATCATAATTGAGAGTATTCACCACATTATACATGTTAAGACAACCGAATATAAGTATATTTACAAAATACTGATTTACCTACTGCATCCATTATAACAACAGAGATGATACCAACTAAAACTTGATGCGATTGTTTAAACTAAAATAAAATTATGCAATTCACGCCAAACGTATGATCCCAAACGAAACAACGCTTGTTCTATGGCTACCATACAATGGACTGGGGACGATCCCAGTGACAACTCGAAACAGGATTATATATGGTGCCAACCCTATGTTCTCTAACATAGCTTAACAACAGCCTTCAGAACCTCTGATGCCTATCGAATGGTGCGTGAGCTGGAATGAATTGTACTAAAAACACTTAACAGAATGAACGGATGTGTATTGTGTGCCATACTAGGAAACATTATCTAAGACAGATAAAAATTAGACTCTTGACTATGACCTATGAGCCTATCTTTCGAATAGTATTTTTAAGATCATAGATGCTTATATTGGCATACATTTACAGAAGGGCTTAGGAGACTTATCGGCATAAGTCTTCTAAGCTTTTACGAAAGTGTTCAGAATACTTATGTCGTCATGCAATTACATACGACGCTCATAGCCAGTTGCAACCACTGATCGGTAAAAGATCGGAGGTTAAGCAACGCTTGGCAAGGTCAGGCAGAGATGGGTGACCAATTAGTGGCATTACAACTGAGCGTCTCCGTGCCTCGGAGGGCTCGTAAAAAGTCAGTCCCGGTTGTTGTAATCTAGGCAGCAGTCGTTAAGCCTTGTCAGAGGCCTTTGGGCGGCTTGAACAACTCTGACACCAGTTTGGCCACTAACCATACGATAAGAAGAAGAAGGTGCAATTACGGAAGGGCTTAGAATACTTTGTCGTCATGCATTCACAGAAAGACTCAAAAGACTTAGTCGACAGTCGTCACGCTTTTACGGAAGGGCTTAGAAGACTTTTGTCTTTATGCATTTACGGAAGAAAACTAACATAATATTTTGTGGTCTTCAACAATTCGTATAAAAATTCAAAGCCGCTTCCCACGAGCCGAGATTCGAACTTTTGGAACCTAACCTTTATTGCGGTTTCAGATTATCATAACCAAATTGACGAATGAATGACGGGCCCGTTAGCGTGGTTGGCGCGGAGGCGCCTTTCACGCTGCAGGTCGTAGGTTCGATTACTACCCGGGACATGCATTTGTGTGCATGAACATGTCTGTATGTCCTGAGCCTGGGTGTATATTATGTATATTAAGTATGTATTTACAAATAAAAAAGTAGTATATGTAGTAATATCAGTTATCTGGTTTCCATAGTACAAGCTCTGCTTAGTTTGGGATCAGGTAACCATGAGTAAAAAAATGTCCCAGGATATATTATTATATTATATTACTAGCTTTTGCCCGCGACTTCGTCCGCGTAGACTTCAAAATAAAAAAAAAACCGGGCAAGTGACTTAAGACTTTTTAGTACTTTTTAGTGCGCCAGGGTTTTTTAAGTCAGTATTTGCTTTTTTATAAAAATAATTTTATTTCACGATTTTTATTGGAGACATACAAACTTTATCACGGTACCTAATTCGGTGAATGCGTGTTTTGGTAGGTAGGTATATAGAGCCAAAATCCCAAATCCCCCTCCCCTTCTCCACCCCTTTTCCTCCCCTCTCTTCCTTCTGCTCCCTCCCCCTCCATTTCCCTTTCCCTTTCCCCCCCCCCTTTCCACTTCCCCCTACCTGACGTCTTCCCCTTCCTCCCTCACCTACCCTATGCATACTAAGTTTCAAGTCAATCGGGTACAAACATATTTTTCTGCCGTACATTTCTACCTTTAGTTTCCCCCTTTTGGGTGTTGATTTACGAAATGTTTTTTTATGGGATCAAACTGAAGTAGTACCTACCATATTCAGCTCAGCTTATACCCCAATTATTAAAAATGAATAATCATAACCAATCTTGAGATATGGATGACTAAACATTCGCTGACCCCGCTCTCCCCTTTTCCTTCAAAATATTAAAAACGCTGAAACCCCAGTCTGATTATTTAAAATGAACAATCATAACCAATTTCGAGATATGGATAACTAAAAATTCGCTGACCCCGCTCTCCCCTTTTCCTTCAAAATATTAAAAACGCTGAAACCCCAGTTTGATTATTTGAAATGAACAATCATAACCAATTTCGAGATATGGATGACTAAACATTCGCTGACCCCGCTCTCCCCTTTTCCTTCAAAATATTAAAAACGCCGAAACCCCAGTTTAATTATTTAAAATGAACAATCATAACCAATTTCGAGATATGGATGACTAAACATTCGCTGACCCCGCTCTCCCCTTTTCCTTCAAAATATTAAAAACGCTGAAACCCCAGTCTGATTATTTAAAATGAACAATCATAACCAATTTCGAGATATGGATGACTAAAAATTCGCTGACCCCGCTCTCCCCTTTTCCTTCAAAATATTAAAAACGCTGAAACCCCAGTCTGATTATTTAAAATGAACAATCATAACCAATCTCGAGATATGGATGACTAAACATTCGCACACCCCGCTCTCCCCTTTTCCTTCAAAATATTAAAAACGCTGAAACCCCAGTCTGATTATTTAAAATGAACAATCATAACCAATCTCGAGATATGGATGACTAAACATTCGCACACCCCGCTCTCCCCTTTTCCTTCAAAATATTAAAAACGCTGAAACCCCAGTCTGATTATTTAAAATGAACAATCATAACCAATCTCGAGATATGGATGACTAAACATTCGCTGACCCCGCTCTCCCCTTTTCCTTCAAAATATTAAAAACGCTGAAACCCCAGTCTGATTATTTAAAATGAACAATCATAACCAATCTCGAGATATGGATGACTAAACATTCGCACACCCCGCTCTCCCCTTTTCCTTCAAAATATTAAAAACGCTGAAACCCCAGTCTGATTATTTAAAATGAACAATCATAACCAATTTCGAGATATGGATGACTAAAAATTCGCTGACCCCGCTCTCCCCTTTTCCTTCAAAATATTAAAAACGCTGAAACCCCAGTCTGATTATTTAAAATGAACAATCATAACCAATTTTGAGATATGGATGACTAAACATGCGCTGACCCCGCTCTCCCCTTTCTCGTCAAAATGATTAAAAATACGGAAACCCCAGTCTGATCAATTTAAATAAGCAATCATAACCAATATCGAGATATGGATGACTTATTAAAATATCCCTTGACCCCGTTTTCCCCTTTCCCGTCAAAATAACAAAACTCGACCACCCCTATACAAACTTTCACTCCACATTTCACCCCTTAGGGGTTGAATTTCCAAAAACACGAAAGAAATCTAAACACAAACTTTCATTCCCCTATTTTACCCCCTTAGGGGTTGAATTTTCAAAAACCCTGAAATTACTCTTTTTTATTTTTGAAAAGACACCTAATCACCAATTTAAGTAAGTCTAACTTCAAAAATGACGGAACTTCCATACAAACTTTTATCCCCTATTTTACCCCCTTAGGGGTCGAATTTTCAAAAACCCTGAAACCCATATTTTTTTATTTTTCATAAGACACCTAATCAGCAATTTTCATAATTCTAACTTCAAAAATGACGAACTTCCATACAAACTTTCATCCCTTATTTTACCCCCTTAGGGGTTGAATTTCAAAAAACCCTTTCTTAGTACACCTCTACACATCAAGACAAACCCACCCTCCAAATTTCAAGTCTCTACGATCAGCGGTTTAGGCTGTGCGTTGTCTGTCAGTCAGTCAGTCAGTCAGTCAGTCAGTCAATCAGGACTTTGATTCTTATATATTTAGATTATTAAATTATATTCTATTCTTCTATTATTATTCTTTATATTTTCTTCAGTGGGGATAACATAGTATGGATAGACGTTCAAACCGCGTGTGTACTTAATTAACACCTACCTTTAGTCGATAATCATCCTTTTGCTATTTCTGAACGCCTGTTAACTTTTTTATATGTATTTGTTATTACGTTACGTTACACAAACAAGAACACAACTACGTTACGTCAGCCGGTCACGATCCATTGATCTGTTAATATTTTTTGTTAAAAATAAATAAATGAATCGCTAACTAACAGCAAGTTAGTGTCATTAACCTTTCTGTATCTTTGAGTGTAGTAATTTATATATATTTTTTTAAAATGTTTGTACCTACGTTTTTATAGAATGAACTATGGTACCTACTTGCTCTCAATAACTATGATTTCTTTGAAGACAATTTTTGGATACTATAAATAGTAGAATGTAAGCTTGCAACACAGGACCGGTCGTTGTGGAAAACCTTAGGGAGGCCTATGTTCAACAGAGGACGTATTTTGTTTGGCATGATGAGGAAACAAAATGTATTTTAATAAAATCTCTTCGTTTATTATGCGTTCGAATATGATATAATACACAAGGGTGTGTGCGCGAGTACAGATGCACTCTGTCTTACCTCACTCTCATAATCCGATGGGACTTCAATCCGACACGACCGGGGAGAGGTCAGGCGCAGGACCGACAGCTTACGTGCTCTTCGAAGCACGAAGACGGTCAAATTGTCACTAAATAAGTAGTCACCCATTTCCGACTGACCTGGGTACCTAACGTTGCATAAACTCCGACTGAGTACCAATCAGTGGCGGCGTCTTCATCAGGCGCATGCCTCGCGCGAGCACTCACTTTTGACGTCGGAACGCATAGACGTAATGTCATAATATGAGTGCTCGGGTGAGGCATGCGCGCCATATGGACACATCTAATGGCGGCATCTTCATCAGGCGCATGCCTCGCGCGAGCACTCAGTTTTGACGTCGGAACGCATAGACGTAATGTCATAATATGAGTGCTCGGGTGAGGCATGCGCGCCATATGGACACATCTAATGGCGGCATCTTCATCAGGCGCATGCCTCGCGCGAGCACTCAGTTTTGACGTCGGAACGCATAGACGTAATGTCATAATATGAGTGCTCGGGTGAGGCATGCGCGCCATATAGACACATCTATTGATTAGTGTAATCATTGGTTCTCTACCATAGATTTAAAATATTTTTCCTACAGTCTCTAACATTTACAAATTTAACTGAAGATACGAGGGAACTGGGGGCTTACCACAAGCTCTTATTGCGATTCAATTATAGGAACGTTTTAATGACGTTTCTTATTGTCATGACAATAAGGTACGTCATTGCACAAAAAGTCGCTGAAACGTTAATACGTTCCTGTAATTGAATCGCAATAAGAGCTTGTGGTAAGCCCCCTGGTTCCAACAAACTCTAACTATTGACAAAAGGCTAGACTTACTTTGAACTTTCTTCTGAATACAAGAGACATGTCATTGAACTCTAGAACGTTTCACTACCTATCGCGACTGATAAGTGCTGAACCTGAAAACCGATCACTGTTTACTATTATTTTATCTCGTGAAAATAATATAGAGATGTTTTCAAAGACATTTTAATTTCAATTTTACTTTATGTTTAGTTTCGATATTAATTTACACTAAGGTCGTGACCGCACCGGTAAGGCGATCGCGATGTGACCGTGATTTTTATAAAAAAAATCTTATGTGATACGACCGCCGACATATGTTTACCAGAGGTTTGATCGCCGTCGCGTCGCTGTCACTTTGCGCGAGTTACAAGCCTAACAATTATCGAAAGCCTTTTTGATAACCTTCATTTTTTTCTCAAATATGTTATGTGCTTTTACCTATTATTATATACTTGCTAATAATGGTATCATAATGAATCCATAGGGGCGTCCAATTTTCTTAAACACCATTGAAAATGTCTATTGGAAAAAGTATATTTTTTGCTGCCACTGTAATACCCGACATTGTTTACTACATTCCATTATAAAATGTACAGTTGTATGCATTACCCGCCATTTTGAATACATTTTCAATAAATTGTTGAGGTGAGGTTGTTTACCGATAAAATGGTAACACCGTTATGTTAAAGCGAACGCATGCATTACTTTTTGTGGCAGTACTCGGTAGTGCGAAACTGAGATCACTTTGAAGGCTACTTCTTATTACATACCCGGTCGGATCAACCACTCGATAGAGACACAGGTATAAGAATGAAAGAGACAATAGATGTATAGCTCCGTTTATCTCTGTTAAACGCTTAATCCATGAAGAAATAATGTCAAGTACAATTATCAAATCATAGGTAGGACTATTTTCAATCATAGAGTTCAAAAGATTTTCATAATACAAAAAGTTACACAATAAAGAACGCATTGAAGTCTCTTCCTCTCTGCTTTCTATCCTTAAGTTTTGAAACTTTAATTTAAGAAGGCGTAATTATCAGTGGTCAGGGGTTTAAAACATAATAAATGTTGGGCAACAAGTTACCCAACCTGTAGAGCACTTACTTTTTGTTTATAACTTTGAAAATAGAACGTGACTGATAATTTGAAAAAAAAAGGAAAGAAATTCAAATTAAGAAATCGATTTGGTTCTCGATAAAGTTGAATCGTTATCGGAATCGGAACTGTGCGATATTTTATGTAACAATAAAATTGTTAATCGACTTTGAACACGCAGACGCTGATATTACCTCTACTTGTAGTAAAGTTTTTTTTATGTGAGAACAACTTAACGCTAAAAAAGTATGAAACCTTAGTACAGACAAGACCACTTCTTTATTCTATGTTCTAAGTACGTGAGTCTAAATACCATGAGAGAAGATCCGCGGGGAGAACTAGTATACAATACTATGTTGTTGTTAATAAAAATTGTTGGTGTCCGTGAAAACGACGTGAAAGTGTGTTGAATGTCGAAAGCGAATGAAAACACGAGTAATGATATGAAGTTAATGAATAATTGAGGGGATAGAATTTTTTTAATTTCACTATCAATTTATCATTTACGCTTATGGCCGCGATAACATCAGAATTGTTACCTCGGTCATATTATGAGCGCAAGTTTCAAAACTTGCTCATGCTTGTACAATATTTTGGGGTTTGCACAAAGACATTACCAAAAATGAGGGAGACGTGCGACTGAGCAAAGTACGTAACGCCAATCGAAACAGTACGTACAGTATTCAATCGTTCGCGGAAAATAATAGTAACATGTCGGTATGGTCAATATAGATCTTCATCTGGTGAATAACACGCATCAAAATGCCTTTAAGTTGATTGTCGACTGGCAAGTGCGATAACAGATTAAGATATATGAATTTCGCTGCATGTAGTGATGCGCTGAGCACAAAACTAGTGGTTGCAATGTTTCCTAACATATCTGGTACCATATCTGCTAAAATAATACAACACCAACACCATCCTAAGCGTGTTTGCGAATAGGTTTGATTGTCAGTACATCAACCATCTGGGCATGGTTCATGTACTGATAAACAAACAAATGACTCGGAGGCAGGGCATGTCTTATTAATAATAATAATGTAATAGTAGTAATGTGAGTATAATTTTGAATTTGTTATTATTATTATTTTGTTATTGTTATTTTGTTCTTTATTATTATTATTATAATTTTATGTCTACTAACATTATTTTACGGCAACATTACTAACACATTATGGATGTATTATCTGAAATAAATTGAATTGAATTGAATACATCAATACCTAAACAAAACGAGCTAATTGAATTAGATGAAAAAAAATAGGAAGATAATAGACTCAGTAAGTATACTGCGTCTGAGAATCTTTATTTTTATATTCACAGAAAACCATAGTCGTAAAACGCGATAGCAGTAGCAACCACAGTTTTTCATGTCTCGCCTATTTCGTCACAAAAATATCCATATCTGGCTAGATCGGAGGAAATAGTCGTAAAAACTATTGTACGACGTTATTATTTTACTTGCTGGTGCCCGCGACTTCGTATGCGTAGAATTTTTCATCCTAAATGTAAACTCCATACTAAATGAATAAATAAATGAACTTGAGAAATGATTGGTCTCCCATACAAATTTACATGCCCTATTTCATTCCTTTCAAGTTTTATTTTCGCAATAAAAAGTAGCCCATGTCCTTCTCCAAGGTCCTGTCTATCTCTGTATCAAGATTAATCAAAATTGGTTTAGCGGTTTAGTCGTGATTACGTTACAGACAGACAGTCAGATTTATTTTCGCATTTATAATATTAAAATATAGTATAGATTGTTTACGTCACGAGGAGATACTGACTGTGGAATTGATTTCCAATATTGAGGTGAGGTAGCCAGTTAGTATCCATGTAAAATACTCAGCACGAGGTAAATTGATTTTAATTATCAATACTGTGATCCCTAGTAACTGTGTGCTACTGTAAAGAAAATGATGAAATGTATTGTCCTCATTTCTCACCAAAAATATAAAGAAATCAGGGTAATTCAATTTTCACAGTTATTGCTTCGCTGAAATTTGTAGTGCCGGCATTTTTATGACATTTTTATTGCAATTTTCGACGCACATTACACAAACATCTCAAATGTAAGTGAATACACCCAATTATTTTTGTAAAACTTCAATGTTGTATTCACAAAACATTTTTATTCGTCCGACAATTATTTCTCCACCCCGTTTTATTCATAGAGTCACGAATATATCCGCAACTATAACGCGGCCTACATTTTTTATTATTATTTATAAAATAATTTCGCTCTACGCAATCGGCAATGTAATTTTACGGATTACACGAAATGGAACCAACTTACTGGAACTTGAATTGAAAATAAACCTGACAGATGATAAACGGTTCGGATGAATGAACGAGTGAATGGGTGCGTCTATATCAGGCGAACACCGCGCCCGAGCACTCAGTTTTGACGTCGGAACGTATAGACATACTACTCCACCAAGCCAACTTGGCACTCGGGTATAAATATCAAAATGATAATAAGTTAATGATTCCGCAGTCCGACCAACGTAGTGAGCCTGGGCCAACGCCTGGGCACTCCTGTGGCAGTAGCTCCCACAACGTGGTGGAACGACCGCGGAATCATCGACTTATTATCATAATTTTGATATTTATACCCGAGTGTCTATTTGGGTTGGTGGTTTACCTAGTAAATAGTATTGCCGTAACATGAGTGCTCGGGCGAGGCATGCGAGGCATCTGGAAGCACCAAATGAAGCCACGAAAGTAGTTCTATCAGGCTTCTGACGAAATCTTTGTCTATGATTATTGGACCTCAGTATTTTACATTATTGATTACGTATTTTGATTATATACAGCATGAAACAGGTAATAGATTATGTTACAATTACCTGGCCTTCGAGTCCGCTAACAATGAACCATTGCGAAACCATTGGTCTCTGATTATTACCTTCGTAAATTCTTGGCGGTTATCCTATCGTTGTCCGCCTAAGCAGTCCTCTGGCTAACAGCAGGCAGACCGCCATGAATTTACGATTTCCAACGAAGAATTTACGTTCAGTCCATTCAGTCCTTATTTATTTCATTTTCATTTCTAGCCTGTACTGCAGGGCAAAGGCCTCCTTTCCTTTTTTCCACTTGCTCCGGTCTTTGGCTACCCGGGACCAATCCGTCAAGTAGGAGTCAGTCAGTCCATATACCATAGATTAATTTTAGTTTCCGCGAGGGCGCTCCAACTAGATGGAGCATGCGCACTAATAAAATGCGGCAACTGATACCACGCAAAATTTTGAGTACTTCAGTACATCTGACAGCAACCACTGTATGAAACTGACGGGCCGCAATGATAATAACTTGCGCATTTCTGGAAATTATTTTTCTAAGTTGGGCGGTATCTAGTTAAAGCGCACGCGTGAAACTTTTATAAATCTATGCCCTATACACATAGTTATATAAGAACTTCGTGCGGGCACTCGCGGAATCCACAATTAATCTATGATTATATTTTAATAATCCTCTGTCAACCGAGCGAGAGTCATTACAATCATTAAGGTCATTAGTCCACTGCGGTTGCAGACTTTTTACAATACTTACCTACTTTCTAACATTTTATTTCATTGTCACAAATTAAATCGAGACATTCCAAAAAAGTTGCGATCACGGGATCTATAAAAAACCGGCCAAGTGCGAGTCGGACTCGCGCACGAAGGGTTCCGTACCATTCTATAAAAACGGCAATCATGTCTGTTGTATGGGAACCCCACTTAAATATTTTTTTATTCTGTTTTAGTATTTGTTGTTACAGCGGCAACAGAAATACAAATTTTATTCTGACTTTTCGGATAGTTTTGATAAAATCTATTGCTCAATTCGAAATTGTATCCATAAAGGGCTATGGTAACTAAAGAGTGCACAGTATGTGCCAGCATTCAAGTCAATATTGATAAACACATTATCTATTTGAGTATAACCCGTTGTGGTAACAACACGAGGAAGTTTTGAATTTAAACCAATATGGTCAAAAAATTTTTTTAAAGGTGCATTCTCATTAGATTCCAGTAAGTCTACATTAAAATCCCCGCACACTATAGTCGGAGGCAACGGGAGTATTCTGCCATCAAATATGACACTATGAAAGCAATACAACAATTTCCAATCGATCGAAACCTAGAGATAACGCAAAACTTGTCAATAGCAGGCGAATTTTGGTCGTGACTATATTGCGATCTGAAAAACGAAACCATAGCGCGATCTAGGAGCTCATCTAGCGTCATCTAGTGGTGCGTAGCGGTACTATTATTTTATATATTATAGCTTTTGCCCGCGACTTCGTCCGCGCAGGATTTAAATTTAAAAAAATCCGTTTCCGTTTGCTGGAACCCAAATCCCGTATCCTGGATATCCCGGAACCCGTATCTCATATCCCTGATTCTGTATCCCATATTCCGTATCCCTTATCCCGTATCCCGTATCCAGTATCCAGTATCCAGTATCCAGTATCCAGTATCCAGTATCCAGTATCCAGTATCCAGTATCCAGTACCTATCAAGTATCCAGTATCCAGTATCCAGTCTCCAGTATCCAGTATCCAGTATCCAGTATCCAGTATCCAGTATCCAGTATCCAGTATCCCGTATCCCGTATCCCGTATCCCGTATCATGCATCCCGCATCCCACATCCCATATCCCGTATCCGTATCCCGTATCACGCATCCCACATCCCACATCCCGTATCCCGTATCCGTATCCCGTATCACGCATCCGTATCCCGTATCACGCATCCCACATCCCGTATCCCGTATCCCGTATCCCGTATCCCGCATCCCGCATCCCGTAACCCGTATCCCGTATCCGTATCCCGTATCCCATATCCCGTATCCCGTATCTGTATCCGTATCCGTATCCCGTATCTGTATCCGTATCCCGTATCACGCATCCCGTATCCGTATCCGTATCCCGTATCACGCATCCCACATCCCGTATCCCGTATCCCGCATCCCACATCCTGTATCTCGTAACCCGTATCCCGTATCACGTATCCCATATCCCAAATCCCGTATCCCATATCGCGTATCCCGTATAATTTTCAAAAACGCATTTTTTTTTAAGACACCAAATCACCAATTTTCATAATTCTAACTACGAAAATGACGAAATTATATTCAAACTTTCATCCCCTATTTTACCCCCTTAGGGGATGTATTTTGAAAAACCCTGAAATTAATATTGTTGATCTTTTAAAAGTCACCTAATCACCAATTTTTATAATTCCAACTTCAAATAATGACGAACTTCCATACAAACTTTCAACCCCTATTTTAACCCCTTAGGGTTTAAATTTTCAAAAAAGCTGAAATTATTGTTTTTAATGCGTAAAAAGAAACCTAAACACAAATTTTCATTACGCTAACCTCAGAAATGACGAACTTCCATACAAACTTTCATCCTCTATTTTACCCCCTTAGGGGTTGAATTTTCAAAAACGCAGCATGTTCAAGTTTTTTATTTTTAAAAAGGAACCTAAACACCAATTTTCATAATTCTAACTTCAAAAATGACGAACATCTATACAAACTTCCCAACTAACTTTCATCCCCTATTTTACCACCTTAGGGGTTGAATATTCAAAAACGCCGAAAACCATATTTTTTATTTTTAAAGAGACACCTCAACACAAATTTTCATAATTCTAACTTGAATAATGACGAACTTGCATACAAACTTTCATCCCCTATTTAACCCCCTTAGGGGTTGAATTTTCCAAAATCGCTTCTTATTGCTTGCCTACGTCACAAAATATATATACTATCCAAATTTCATGTCTCTAACTTCAGTAGTTTCGGCTCGGCGTTGATGAGTCAGTCAGTCAGTCAGTCAGTCAGTCAGTCAGTCAGCATTTCCCTCTTTATATATTAGTACTAGCTTTTGCCCGCGACTTCGTCCGCGTAGACTTCAAAATAAAAAAAAAACCGGGCAAGTGACTTAAGACTTTTTAGTACTTTTTAGTGCGCCAGGGTTTTTTAAGTCAGTATTTGCTTTTTTATAAAAATAATTTTATTTCATGATTTTTATTGGAGCCATACAAACTTTATCACGGTACCTAATTCGGTGAATGCGTGTTTTGGTAGGTAGTTATATAGAGCCAAAATCCCTAATCCCCCTCCCCTTCTCCACCCCTTTTCCTCCCCTCTCTTCCTTCTGCTCCCTCCCCCTCCATTTCCCTTTCCCCTCCCCCTTCCACATCCCCCTACCTTACGTCTTCCCCTTCCTCCCTCACCTACCCTATGCATACTAAGTTTCAAGTCAATCGGGTACAAACATATTTTTCTGCCGTACTTTTCTACCTTTAGTTTCCCCCTTTTGGGTGTTGATTTACGAAATGATTTTTTATGGGATCAAACTGAATTAGTACCTACCATATTCAGCTCAGCTTATACCCCAATTATTTAAAATGAATAATCATAACCAATCTCGAGATATGGATGACTAAACATTCGCTGACCCCGCTCTCCCCTTTTCCTTCAAAATATTAAAAACACTGAAACCCCAGTCTGATTATTTAAAATGAACAATCATAACCAATTTCGAGATATGGATGACTAAACATTCGCTGACCCCGCTCTCCCCTTTTCCTTCAAAATATTGAAAACGCCGAAACCCCAGTTTGATTATTTAAAATGAACAATCATAACCAATTTCGAGATAAGTATAGATGACTAAACATTCGCTGACCCCGCTCTCCCCTTTTCCTTCAAAATATTAAAAACGCTGAAACCCCAGTCTGATTATTTAAAATGAACAATCATAACCAATCTCGAGATATGGATGACTAAACATTCGCTGACCCCGCTCTCCCCTTTTCCTTCAAAATATTAAAAACGCTGAAACCCCAGTCTGATTATTTAAAATGAACAATCATAACCAATTTTGAGATATGGATGACTAAACATTCGCTGACCCCGCTCTCCCCTTTTCCTTCAAAATATTAAAAACGCTGAAACCCCAGTCTGATTATTTAAAATGAACAATCATAACCAATTTCGAGATATGGATGACTAAACATTCACTGACCCCGCTCTCCCCTTTTCCTTCAAAATATTAAAAACGCTGAAACCCCAGTCTGATTATTTAAAATGAACAATCATAACCAATCTCGAGATATGGATGACTAAACATTCGCTGACCCCGCTCTCCCCTTTTCCTTCAAAATATTAAAAACGCTGAAACCCCAGTCTGATTATTTAAAATGAACAATCATAACCAATTTTGAGATATGGATGACTAAACATTCGCTGACCCCGCTCTCCCCTTTTCCTTCAAAATATTAAAAACGCTGAAACCCCAGTCTGATTATTTAAAATGAACAATCATAACCAATTTCGAGATATGGATGACTAAACATTCACTGACCCCGCTCTCCCCTTTTCCTTCAAAATATTAAAAACGCTGAAACCCCAGTCTGATTATTTAAAATGAACAATCATAACCAATCTCGAGATATGGATGACTAAACATTCGCTGACCCCGCTCTCCCCTTTTCCTTCAAAATATTAAAAACGCTGAAACCCCAGTCTGATTATTTAAAATGAACAATCATAACCAATTTTGAGATATGGATGACTAAACATTCGCTGACCCCGCTCTCCCCTTTTCCTTCAAAATATTAAAAACGCTGAAACCCCAGTCTGATTATTTAAAATGAACAATCATAACCAATTTCGAGATATGGATGACTAAACATTCGCTGACCCCGCTCTCCCCTTTTCCTTCAAAATGTTAAAGACGCTGAAACCCCAGTCTGATTATTTAAAATGAACAATCATAACCAATTTCGAGATATGGATAACTAAAAATTCGCTGACCCCGCTCTCCCCTTTTCCTTCAAAATATTAAAAACGCTGAAACCCCAGTCTGATTATTTAAAATGAACAATCATAACCAATCTCGAGATATGGATGACTAAACATTCGCTGACCCCGCTCTCCCCTTTTCCTTCAAAATATTAAAAACGCTGAAACCCCAGTCTGATTATTTAAAATGAACAATCATAACCAATTTTGAGATATGGATGACTAAAAATTCGCTGACCCCGCTCTCCCCTTTTCCTTCAAAATAACAAAACTCGACCACCCCTATACAAACTTTCGCTCCACATTTCACCCCTTAGGGGTTGAATTTCCAAAAACACGAAAGAAATCTAAACACAAACTTTCATTCCCCTATTTTACCCCCTTAGGGGTTGAATTTTCAAAAACCCTGAAATTACTCTTTTTTATTTTTGAAAAGACACCTAATCACCAATTTAAGTAATTCTAACTTCAAAAATGACGGGACTTCCATACAAACTTTTATCCCCTATTTTACCCCCTTAGGGGTCGAATTTTCAAAAACCCTGAAACCCATATTTTTTTATTTTTCAAAAGACACCTAATCAGCAATTTTCATAATTCTAACTTCAAAAATGACGAACTTCCATACAAACTTTCATCCCTTATTTTACCCCCTTAGGGGTTGAATTTCAAAAAACCCTTTCTTAGTACACCTCTACACATCAAGACAAACCCACCCTCCAAATTTCAAGTCTCTACGATCAGCGGTTTAGGCTGTGCGTTGTCTGTCAGTCAGTCAGTCAGTCAGTCAGTCAATCAGGACTTTGATTCTTATATATTTAGATAGATGAGATTCTTATTTTATATTATCTTTGTTATAGCAACAATTATTTACTCTTTGCCACCTCACTCCCATAAAAAAAAACTGCTCAACATCAGGCGGGCTGTACGCTTTTTTGCCACCTCAGTCCCATAATTGTTAGTACACACCTGCAATAATAGGTACATAAAGTACACAAATAAATAAATACACATTCTGTGAAAAACTATTACAACGCCATCTATAGTTCTAATACTCTGTGCTTGAAACTCCGAATGCATTTGAAACTTGATTTACAAATATGTTTACGTACGTAAACAATGTATTTGCACAAATCAGTTTAGTGTTAACATTATTTTAATTTAAGCTGTGGGCGACAAAAAAATGCGAATTACTCAAAAAAAAAACAACACGTAGTAAGATTCGAACCTAATACCCACATACACGTGGACTAACGCCTTAACCATACGGCTAAGATGATCTTTAGTATTGTATTCGAATTATTATAGTACTTATGACACTGTAATGCCAATGATATCATAACAATGTTAGATGGCGCTACTTTGACTGGTACTATTAATTTAAAACTTATTTATGGGTCAAAAATGTAGTTTTACATTTCTTTTTTTTGTCAACAATTTATCTAAAATATGTCATAATGATCACTCATGGTTAAAATGTTAGTTTTCTCTTTATATATTGTTTAATTTATGAGTTATCAATTAAAACGCCAAAAATATCGAGTTTATTGTATGAGGACCCCCTTTATTTTTAAGTTTTATTTTATTTTTAGTATTTGTTGTTGTAGCGGCAACAGAAATACACATTCTGTGAAAATTTCATGTCTCTAGCTATTACCGTTTGTTAGATACAGCCCGCTGACAGACAGACGGACAGACAGACAGACAGACAGACAGACAGACAGACAGACAGACAGACAGACAGACGGACAGCGTAGGCTTAGTAATAGGGTCCCGTTGGCACCCTTTGGGTACGGAACCCTAAAAAGAGAGTAACTTATTTATGGTTTGATGGCTGTGCTGTGCTTATTACATTATTTTACCGTTACTTACTTTTTTTAATCTTTTAAAGGTTAATATAGATAGTTTTTTTTTGTTTTGGTGCCGTATAACGTTTTCGTTATGGAACCCGTCCAACGGTCCAACATATTTTATTAATAATTACAGCTAATTTTTACAGTTGATTTGCTACATCTTGGCTCTACTACCACACAATAATAGGCCTACTGATAGTTTTAGTGTGTATAGGTATAGCTGTAGTATGTACCCGTGCTTCGCTACGAATCAAAAAAGTATAATCTCTAAAAAATATTCTCAAAATGAAGAACATACCTGGTTTTGTGGGCATTCGATTAATCAGATTACACTTTAGAATATTCAAAAGGAATTTTCCGTCTTATTTGATCTCGTTATGTACATTTTATGCTATTTAAATATAAATAAATTTAATTAACGGAATATAAACGTGAATAACCTCTCAACATCTTAATAAGGTAAAGTAGGTGGGTTACACAGACGAGCGACTACAAATGAAATACGGTCATTCATTCAAAATCGTTTTACTTAGTAAGTTTGTACAACGATTGGGGCTGCCATAGACGGACTGCTTGGAGCAGTCAGTGCCGACAGCTTCAAGCAATCGCTGATGGGCGATCTGCAGTTTCAATACATAATTGACATTCGCCATACACGGACCGCTCAAGCAGTTCGTTTGCAGTCGCAGCTAAAAATGCAGTCGGCGTGCGGTCAATGCCGCCTGCAGCAAAAAGCTGCTCGACTCGTCGTACACGGACCGCTTGAAGCGGTTCGCGTACAAATACAAACACAACTGCAAAAGGACTGCTTGGAGCAGTCGGGGTCACCATAGACGGACTGATCGGAGCAGTGATATTTTGACATTACAAACAGACACGGTTCAATTTTATTTATTTTTATGTATGTGTGTTTGGTATGTACCTATTAATGATGATATTGATATGACAGATTACGATTCTACTTTGTAACTGGTCAGACTCTTGCACCATATGGGTAAAAAGTAAGTCGCGCGTCTGCACAAATTTCATTAATATGATAAGCCCCAGCCTATTTGATGATGAATATTAATTTATTGGTTTTTGTGATCGCTTTATTAAACCGACTCTACTTCTAACGGATAGAGTTTGAAATTAAACAATCAGAAAAATATAGTACACAGTAGAAAAGTTTAAGCCGGAAACCCACCGCGGTGCACGGAGAGGCCACGCACACGCTACGCACGTGGGTCAAGCTTCACTTTGCACGACAATGTATGTCACCGTGTCCACCGCGGCGCACGGAGCGGCTACGCACGAAATGACATCATCCATACAATTTCGTGCAAAACGTAGCCGTGGCCGTGTACGTGGCCTGTCCATGCACCGCGGTGGGTTTCCGGCTTTAAGCACACTTTTTGTACATACCTAATTATCATTCGAGATTATTTTGACGTGATTCTAAACTTATTGTGATATGTGTAATGAAGACAGCGTAATCTATCTCTGACGCAAGTACTTATAACGTAATTGTTACTTTCATCACAATAAATCATAAAAATATAACAATGCCTGTAATAAAATATGACTTTCTATTAATAAATCTAGATTGTGATTTTCCTTGTTCTTTAGATCCGCTCTGGTTTCGTAATCGAATCAAAAGAATGCGGAACTCTTGCGAAATACTTGCATCGATAGTAATTAGTATTTTAGCGGTAATGGAAAGATCTTACAGCCGAACTATGCCTGGCGAGGTCGGTCACTATGCCTCAAACGTTGTTGTCTATCGGGGTCTTCTATAGGTATAGATAGGTAAAAATGTCTTACTTTTCTCATTATAGTGGTACTTAAGTTTAAAAAATATGTTGAGTAGGTACTTCTCCGTTGAAAGCAATAACACGACGATACGAAATGATGAAAACACAGATTTTCTTTTCAATAACATAATTGATATTGCTTCATATTTCCTTTCAATCGAGATTGCTAATAACAGATATTAAAGTAACAAAAATCATAAAAGAAAATGTAGCAGGAAACTTAAAATCATTTTCCTTCAACGTAGCAAAGCAATCGTTGGGACATAAATGCCAACCCTATTAGCAAAAGAACGTAACGTTACGAAAATATAATGAAACGTTTTCATTCAATAAATGTTCACATTATAGCAATTATTTGCACACAGATTACATAGTGTTGCGATAAAGAGGAAATGCATTGGTTTACAATAAGGAAGCAACGTGTTGCAATAGATAATGGCAGCTATACCTAGATGTAAGTTTATATGGGGGTATATACTTCCAACCCTTTATTACCTACTTATTGTGACGTGTGTGTTTTAACGTCGTAACGTGGGCATAATGTCATAATATACGTGCTCGGGCGAGGCATACGAGGCATCACGATACACGAACTGAATATAATTTGAAATCTGCCATTGATAAAACACTGATTGGCTGCGTCCACATCAGGCGAATGTCACGCCCGAGCACTTAGTTTTAACGCGGAACGCACAGGCATATTGTCATACCTAGTAACGCACGCGCGCGGCTTGTATGTGTGCGCTATGCGTATCTATGCGTCGCTCACGCACACTCAAACATCACATGCATTGTTTGGCACTGCGAACCGGGTCGAGATTTTGTTTGAGTGTGCGTGCGCGACGCATAGATACGCATGGCGCACACATACAAGCCGCGCGCGGTGCGTTTGTATGAAGATAACCTACTACCCATCTTTCTACTATGGTCATAACATGATCTGGCCAATGCTTCAATCCTCGATCGATAAGTTCAATATCAAACTTTAATTTCAAATTAATAACGTTCAAGCTTCTAGTAAGCATGCCATACCTACCTATTGCTGAAATGCATCCAGTAAACACTTCGCGCACGCGATCCTAAAACCGAAAGTGATTGCTAATGCAATTTGAATCATCTTGACTTTGTAATAAGACGTAATGGTTCCAAGAATGATATAACATGAGGTAATTGTATAGAGAACGGATTAATTAATGTTAATTCATTTGATCGCGGATGATTAATCTCGTTTTAATTGTGTCGCAATTATATTTTTATATCACTGTACCTATTCATTGAAAGGTAATTACGACAGTGGTTAAGTGGAGAAACAGGTTTATTTTCAGCTTGCAATGATCTAGTGCGCGACAGGTCAAGATGACATTCGGGTTATGAGCTTTTTGCAGAATAAAATCCGAATCAAACTTAGCAGGACCCGATAAACAATTAAAATCGCCCACAAAATTATTAAATTAAATTATTCTGTTGCGTTGCGGGTCCTGCTGATTTCAATTCGGATTTTATTCTGCAAAAGAAATAAAATTTCACTTTACGTTTTAGAGTTCCGTACCCAAAGGGTGCCAACGGGACCCTACTAATAAGCCTCTGCTATCCGTCCGTCCGTCCGTCTGTCAGCGGGCTGTAACTCACGAACCGTTATAGGTAGAGAGTTCAAATTTTCACAGAATATGTATCTCTGTTGCCGCTACAACAACAAATACTACAAATAAATTCAAATTTAAAAACAAAGGGGGTCCCCATACAAGAATCTTTATATTTTTGACGTTTTTATTCTAAGGTGGTACGGAACCCTTAATGTGCGAGTCCGACACGGACTTGTTTAAACCTATATAAGATCGTATGATGACTGTGAGAGCCGGAAGCCCACCCTCCTCCTTCCTATTCACAATAATCAATCAATGTTTATCAATAGCAGACGTGCCGAAGAATATTCATTTAGAGTTAAATAAAATGAACATTACTTAAGTGGGAATGAATACTCATTGTGAAGCTGCTGTATAAATAGGGCTCATAAAAATAAATGAAATTTAATTTATTTTAAAGTATATGAGTATGATAAAAGTGTTAGTGCGTGAATGGGGAAAAATTTTAACTTTCGAAAGAAAGAAAAGAAAGAAAGAAAAACATAGGACCAATAGGACTTGGAATTAGGACCTGAAAATGAACCTATAAGTATGTACTAATCCAACCAAGCCAACTTGGAGCTCGGATGAAATGCGGCTTCCCCGCCCGCATATCGCCCGCTCACCCGCCACCGCCTGCGGCTTCGCGCCCGCCACACCTCCCGCACACCGCCACTGCCTTTTTATGTGGGTGACGTCACATTTGACAGGTTCCTAGTTGGCTTGGTGGAGTAGTAGGTATTGAGGGGTTTGCGCTTCCCACTGTCTCACTCATCATACGCAACGCAGCTTAGGCCGTGGTCGCCGCCGTAATGGCCGTAAATGCCATCGGCCGCTTACAGCGTCACGTCACGCGTACGCCGCGTCACAATGCTTATGTGGAAATGTACTGTTGTGGTCTCCTTCACACGCCGACGTCACTATAGTAAAATTGTGACGCGGCGTACGCGTGACGCTGTAGGCGGCCGATGGTATTTAATAGGAGACCACGGCCTTACGCCGATCTTCTATGAATTATGTAATTAAATGAAGTCGGTTGGTGGTTAGTTTTATCTGTCCCCAATTGTTCCGTATATTATGCGTACACTCGTCCATTGTGAAGCTAGACCTCGACGCGACTCATTTCCACTGCCGCTGACACATCAATTATCCGTGCGATGTGGATTCATTAAACACGTGTATTGTACAACCGCAGCGTTGAGTGTGTGAATTAACGTGTGAAGACAGGGGAAAGGGGTATGGGGCTGTTGAACTTTTTTATGGGGGGTTCTAATTTATGTGAATATTCGTAAACAAATATGCTTGTATTTTCTGATGTTCCACTTTCAGTAGGTACCTGAATTCATTATTTGAGTTTCACTTTTTTATTGGAGTCGATGTAGATAATTAAGTATGTAAAAATATTTACTTACATTGACTTTTAGGTACGGTCAGCAACGAAAGTCGCTGAACATTCTCAGTTTTTCAAATAGCTTGCACACTTTTGTTTTGCATCAAATCCATAATATTTATTTATCGAAACAAAATGTAGACATATTGCTAATGTTTGGTTTTATAAAGGTTTACCAACGTTTGTAGAATAAAAAGTATAACCGATTTGAAAAATTCAGAATGTTCAGCGACTTTCGTTGCTGACTGTACCTACGCGCTACGATTTGTTCCTCCGTGTAACAAATTGTAGTAAATATCATAGAAAAGTGACTGCTTTTGTGGACTATTGTAGCCTAGCACCTGTTTGGCGTAGTCATGAGATTTTTTTTCTGCTTGGGGTTCCGTACCTCAAAAGGAAAAAGCAGAACCTTATAGGACCTATAGTTTTCCGATCTGATTGTGTGAAGACAGCGCACAGCCCTAATCGTAACACTAGCGAATCGTAACATGATTTTTTGACAGTAACAACCATGGACCAATTACTAAGGGGACTGGCCCTAAGCAACTCGGCCGAGTGGTCGGCATAGTACTAACATCGACATAAACCGAAGCGAGTAGTTCAACTATTTACCGGTAGATAGAACAATGAAAATGAAAAAACAATGACCACGTTTTTTTTCATACATATATCTAATAAGGGCACCTCTTTCTTTAGTCTTTACTCTGTGGTAACAACCTATTATACCGGAAGAATTTTGGAATCCTATTTTTCTGAAGGTGGACATGAAACATAAGTATTGAGGCTACTCATTACAAACTAAAAATACTTATGTAATGTGTGCCATACATCACGAGGATAAATCTTTAGAAATGTCTCATTATAATAAAGTGATTAGGTTTCACAATACCACAATTGCCACTTAACCACTCAAGTATTATCTCACTTGAGCACTCTATCGTTTTTGCACCAACCGAAGCAAAGTCCATTCATGCATAACGCTTTTATTTCATCGGAGAAAGTTAAACCAATTTCAAAAACCAATGAAAAACTGTGTTTACTTACCTAGCTCTATTATTATAATGGTTGTTATTTGTGCAGTAAGTACAGTCAGTAGCAGTCGGGAGCAGTCGGGAGCAGTAATAGCCGATTGGTTAAGCACGCGTCTTGCAGGCTTCAGGGGGCTTACCACGAACTCTTATCGCGATTCAATTACAGGAACGTTTTAACGTTTCAGCGACTTTTTGTGCAATGACGTACCTTATTGTCATGACAATAAGAAACGTCATTGCACAAAAAGTAGCTAAAACGTTAAAATAAAACTGCTATAAGAGGTGGTGGTAAGCCCCCTGGACAAGAATTCAACCTCTGGATTTTTCAAAAATCAATGTGCGGATCAGTCCTTTAATACTATGATTATCACTTGCTTACGGTGAATGAAAACATCGTGAAAAAACCAGCATGCATAGATTAATTTTAGTTTCCGCGGCGCTCCAACTAGATGGAGCATGCGCACTAATAAAATGCGGCAACTGATAATGCTCAAATTTTTGAGTACTTCAGTACATCTGACAGCAACCATTGTATGAAACTGACAGGCCGCGTCGAAAATAAGTTGCCTCATTTCTGGAAATGATTTTTCTTAGTAGGGCGGTATCTAGTAAATCTATGCCAGCATGTATTAAAAAATCAAAGACATATGAAATCCTCCACACACTGGGCCAGGGTGGTGGATTATGGCATGAATCCCCCTCGCATTGAGGGGAGGCCCGTGCCCAGGAATGGAACGTTAAAAGGGTACATTTAGCTGTAATAAATTTTAGCTTAAAGCCAGATGGGCCAAAAGATGCACAGGATGGGTACCAGATAACGGACGTCGCCGTCGTGGTCGACCCAGAAAAAGATGGCGTGATGACCTCGACTGTTATCTGGAGGGATGGATGGAAGCGGCCTCAAATAGAGACCTGGGGAGTATATTGGGGAGACCTTTGCCCAGCAGTGGGAAAATATAGGTTCACAAAAAAAACAAACAAAAATATTTGCTTCCGATCTTTGAATTTAAAAAAGCCATTAAAATAGTTAAGCATGGCTAAGATAAGGAATATCTCGACGATGATGCCAGCTGTCAAACAAAAAAACAAAATTGAATTAGGTTAATCCGTTCAGGCACTATGCCGTCAGTCAGATAACACTCAGTTTTTTAAGTTGGTAGAGCCAAGCTGTAGCCAATTGATTGCAGCTCATATACTGCTCGCTCGGGCTGGCTCGACCGGGGTAGTACCACCCTCTCACAGAAGATCGGTGTAAAGCAGCTATTACAGCTGTTTCGTACGATGACTGAGAGAGCCGAAAGCCCAACCCCCCACTTCTCCTCCCTCCATCGGTATCTTTGGTATTGCAAGCATCTATAGGCTACGGTAACTGCTCAACGTCAGGCGGGCCGCGTACGCTTATTTGCCACCGCAGACCTATAAAAAAACTCTATTTTCAATTGTGTGAATGGTTTAAATACATAAGTATTCTTAAGTAAATGCTTAATTATTTACCATTATCAGAATAGTTTTAAGACGAATGCCCTTAAGTAACTAGTATCTTATATAGTATGTGTCGGATCTTATACATAAATATTTATAGTAAGTGAATAGGTATTATTCCCACGGCATATGGTGTTTTGTTAAGCATATATTGAACACATGTTCAAATACACTACATTTGTTTAGGCTACATCCTTTTACAAATGTGTGGCAAAAATATTATTTAGCGGCATCATTTTTTATTAAAGACTGATTCAGACTAGTTTTGAGAGACAATTTTAATTAAAGTAAGTTCTTCTTACCTCAAAAGGCATGGGCGATCTAATTTATTTCTATAAAACCCATTTCCCCACCCGTTAGCGTGGTTAGCGCGGAGGCGCCTTTCACGCTGCAGGTCGTAGGTTCGATTCCTACCCGGGACATGCATTTGTGTGCATGAACATGTCTGTATGTCCGGAGTCTGGGTGTTTATATATAATAAGTATGTATTTACAAATAAAAAAGTAGTATATGTAGTAATATCAGTCATCTGGTTTCCATAGTACAAGCTCTGCTTAGTTTGGGATCAGGTAACCGTGTGTACAAAAATGTCCCAGGATATTATTATTATTATACTAAAAAGGCATGGACAATCGAATTTATTTCTATAAAACCCATTTCATAAAAATACCTAACAAGTAAATATTATTTTAATATCGAATTACTTAGTTATTCTTAGCTTAGGTTCCTTTTAAACCTTTTGTCCTTCAATAAGTAGAGTTCGAAAGCGTGCGCAGAAAATGTAATTGGCTTAAAATATTATATTATGTAGGTCGCAAGCCTTACTATGTGTGTAAATACCTAACCCATTTTATTTATTTCATTGTAATGTAAATGTAAATTAAATTGTAAACCATTATACAGGAATAATAACGGAAAGGGTACTACATCTAAGTCGCTTAGCCATTGAACTGCCATTGAGCTGCTATAGTGATCGGCCATCTCATTGGTCTGTTGATTCTGACCAAGCAATCAGAAGTTCATTCAATTATGTGTGCATAATTTCAGCTAAAATTTTCGGTATCCTAAAGTATACTGAATTCGAATTAGGGGCCATCCATTAATTACGTCACACGTAAAGGGGGGGAGGGGGTCGACGAAATGTGACAATGTGTGACAAGGGGGTGGGAGGGGTCCTAAGTTTTGTGAAGTCACATTTAAAAATCTAATATATCTAAGTATTAAAACTTTTGAAAATTTCTGAAAATTATAAAAATATGTGATGTTACACAGGGAGGGGGGGGGCGTCTCGCAAATGTGACCAGCTGTGACAAGGGGGGGAGGGGTCTAAAATCATTAAATTCGTGTGACGTAATTAATGGATGGCCCCTTATAATAAATGTAGCCTTATAGAGCAAATTTTAAAAATAAACAGGTAGACTCTTACGGAGGTATAGAGTTATCTTACATCTTTAGCGTTATCTTTTGAGTGCAAAGATTAGAAATATAAAACAGACGTTCCAGATATGAAGAATCGTCTAGCTGGAAAACTAAAAGATATAAACTTATTCATTCTTACTTTCACCTATTTATTATGACGAAATTAAGTTATTTGTATAGTAACCTAAGTTCTATAGTACGTTTTTCTATACTTGTCCTATTTCGTAAGCAAAGATGGCGTCCAGCGGGGCGATTGCGTAATTTTTTTGTCAATGTTTCAATGGTTTCGTATATAATTGACACAGGATAAACGAAACCAATTGAAACATTGACAAAAAAGTTACGCAATCGCCCCGCTGGACGCCATCTTTGCTTACGAAATAGAACAAGTATAGAAAAACGTACTATAGTTTATACCTGAAGAACTGCTAATTTAAATCATTAGAATCTCCGATGAAAATCTTTGAGGTGACAAGTTAATTATATGTGTAACGTCACGACTTTTATCCCCATTCGGGGGTAGTCAGAGGCTTGAGTGGCCATACACCACCACATTGTGGAGGTTTAACCAACTCAAAGCCCACGTTTCACCAGATAGTCAGGACCCAACGTGACAGGTGGTGAACCTTGTCGCCGTGTATACAGGAACTGACTATTACCTAATCCCGAGGGATAGGTAGGTTTCCTCACGATGTTTTCCCTCACCGTCAGCGAACTGTAAATTATGCACATAGATGAAAATTCATCCATTGGTGCATGCCCCACCGGGGATCGAACCTGGGACCCTGAGTTAATTATAGTTAATTATAAGTTAACTATACCATTAACTTGTCGTTGAACTTGACTGATGATTTTCGTTTCGGTAAATTGAGCGTGTCGCGTCTATAACGCAATTGATTTATTAATCTATGTCTCATTACAGTTAGGCATTAGACATATATTGCGACAATTTTGTAGAGCCAAGCTGTAGCCAATTGACTGCAAGTCATATACGGGCTGGCTCAACCGAGGTAGTATCACCATATCACAGCAGATCGGCGTGAAGTAACTATTTAGCTGTATCTGCTATTTAGCTGTGTAAGGTGGTAGAGCCCAGCTGTAGCCAATTGACTGCAGCTCATAAACGGGCTGGCTCGACCGGGGTAGTACCACCCTCTCACAGAAGATCGGCGTAAAGCAGCTATTACAGCTGCGTTTCGTACGATGAGTGAGAGAGCCGTAAGCCCACCCCCCCTCCCCCTCCCTCCATCCCACTCCCCTTCAGGTCGGCAATGTGCGAGCAATACCTTTGGTATTGTAAGCATCTATAGGCTACGGTAACTGCTTAACATCAGGCGGGCCGTACGCTTTTTTGCCACCGCAGTCCTATAAAAAAAAAAAAAAAAAAAAAAAATCTCGTATGATGAGTGAAAGAGCCGGAATCCCTCTCCCCCTTCCAGAGTTGGGCAACATTTAATTGCGATTAATTAATTATTAATTGCATGTGGTGTCACAATTAACAATTAATTTTGATTTGTTTGTCAATTGCGAACAAATCACAATTTTTAATTGTGACATCACCTGAAATTAGCAATTAATTAATCGCAATTAAATTTTGCCCAACTCTGCCCCCTTCCCATCCCCTTCAGGGCAGTAACGTGAGAGCGATGCTTTTGGTACTGCAAGTAGGATTAATTAAAGATGTGATAAACGGCTTTATATTAAAAGCACGTTGTTACGCTTGTGCTTGTTTTAAAAAGTCGTTGTAAAAAGAGCTTTTCTGCTTTTCTGCTTTTATAAATTAAACAAAAATTCGTCCGTCAATAATCTAACAACAAAAGCAATATGCTTCCTAAACGTAAGTTCAAGCAAAAAGCCAAAATCTTATCCGCTGAAAAATGGATAGTGAGTCTTATGTGCATGCAAATATGGTTGCTAATCTAATATAATATATTATCAATGCTTTTTATGGGTAAAGAAATAAGGTTCAATTTAATTAAATATTGATTTGAGCTATATGTCATACAAATAAGGTGACGTTTTGTAAATTTTTGGAATTTCCTTCTCTTTCTTGCCGTCATTGCTTAAAAGCAACACGCTTTAATTTATAAGCGCGCTTGGGCGCTTACTTAAAAAAGCGAACTTTTCAAACGGCTTTTCGTTTAAGCACCCACTTCTAGGATTAATATTTGTAAGTATTAAAATTTCGAAGGATACACTCTATACTATACCTTACTACTATACTATAGGCACAGAGTAAAGACTAAAGAAAGAGGTGCCCTTATTAGATATTTGTATGAAACAAAACGTGGTCATTGTTTTTTCATTTTACTATTTACCGGTAAATAGTTGAACTACTCGCTTCGTTTTATGTCGATGTTAGACTAGGCCGACCACTCGGCCGACTTGCTTAGGGCCAGTCCCCTTAGTAACTGGTCCATGACTATAGGCTATAGTAAATGCTTAGCACTAGGCGGCCCGTACGCTTACCTAACATGCAATTTTAAGCGGTGTTCGAAATTTAAATGAAAAGATTAATTTAATAATTGCATAAGCGACCGTTCCCACGGTAAGCGAGTAACAAAGAGGGTATTAGTGTAACACCTATGATCTCTTGTCTTCATTTAATAGTCCTATTCATAGTTCTGTGGCAATAGACAGATTGACCTTATTTTTATTGTGTAGTTTTAATTACTGGCGCATGGCGTTTAGATATGATATTACATCTTTTAAAAACGTGTGAAGTTCGCCCCGCTGAGCCCCGAGTCTCCTAACAATTAACCATTGCTCATTATTCATTGTCTCTAATATTATCTTCGTGAATTCTTCCCCTTCCTCCGTGCAAGCAACGCCTTGGTATTGCAAGCATCTATAGGCTACGGTAACTGCTTAAATCAGGCGGGCCATACGCTTATTACCACCATAAAAAAAATTACAAATAAAAGTATGTGAAATTTTTTAACAAATAAAATGAAAGAGAGAGGATGGTTGGGCTTCCGGCTCTGTCACTCATCGTACGGAACGCAACTAAATAGCTAGGTACTTGTCGCCGATCACCTGTGCGAGGGTGGTACTACCTCGACCAGCCCGTATATGAGCACTGTTATGGCCGGCGCACAGTGAGGACGGCATGGCATGGCATCATAATTTTTATTAATCGAATTTAATACTTATCCAATCGAAATAAGGTATATATTTCAATGCTCGGTGATCGACCTCGGAGTATCGCGGAGTATTTTCTCGGTGCACCCGCTGGAGCACCTTATTTCGATTGGATAAGTATTCATTCGATTAATAATAATAATAAATAATATAATAATTTAGCCCTTTTAACGTCCCACTGCTGGGCACGGGCCTCCCCTCAATGCGAGGGGGATTCAGGCCATAATCCACCACGCTGGCCCAGTGCGGGTTGGTAGATTTCACATGTCTAAAGACATGCAGGTTTCCTCACGATGTTTTCCTTCACCGTAAGCAAGTGATAATCATATTAAAGTTATGAGTCACACATAGATTTCGAAAAATCCAGAGGTGGCCGATTGGTTAAGCACGCGTCTTGCGGGCTTAAGGTCAATTCGATTAATAAAAAAATAAAATGCCATGCCCTGCCGTACTCACTGAGCGCCGGCCATTAGACGCCTTTATACGCATTGTCGCAGTATCAGCACTAAGCGTCTAAGCCTACTGATATAAAGATAGATAATGATAGTGTTTGTTATAGAATTCCTCAGTGCTCTTACTACAAGCGTGTGAGGTGTAGTGTACGGAAATTTATCAAAATAATAAAAATATGTGTTGATATTTTGGTTTCACGTATTTTACGGTCACGTATTTTGCATTCGTAATTATGTTATGCGTCTAGTGAAAGTATGACAAATACGTATGTAAAATAAATAGTGCTGTCTGTCTTTCTTACGTAAAGAGAGCGTAAAGTGTTTTTGGTTTATGCATAAGTACCACATAGTTATGTTAATCGGTTAACTTGATCCGGACGTAAAGTATGAAACACATTTGCGCGAAATTGTAAGTTATTGCGATTTCATTGATAAGGTTTTATTTTATGCAACCGTGAGGCGCGTCTAATCTTCGGAATATCATATTTTCATCCAATTTTAACTAATATTATATTAATTATGGAGTAGGTAGACATGTAAAACTCTATCAGCGTTGTTTAAAATAAGTCAAACTCGTATGGGATATATAGGGCAAGGGAGGGGGGATGGGGGAGGGGTTTATGGTCTTCCGGATCTCTCACTTATCACCACCATAAATAAGTTATTTCATATTAACTGTTACCTTAACTGCTGTTTTGTTATTATTGTTACTATAATATTTTTAATTTAAAATATTAATTTTCATAGTAACGCATCTGTAAACTGTTGGTACATAAGAAAATCACAACACATCAATCTTGGTAACATCTATGAGAATGAAATGCGTGTCATATGATTATGAAAGTAGTTTCACATTCTTCCGTTTATTATTCAATTGTAGAGTGGCATCATTGTATTTAAATCTCATATTTCAAGTACCAATATTGTTTAATATTTTTTTTACAAACAGGTTGTAACTTGTCCTTGTCCTTGTAATTAGTTTGGTCTCGGAGAGTTTACAATCGCTTCGTGTAAATATCGGTAATCAGTAAAATAAGGGCCTCCGCAGACTTGCTACTTTTAGCATCGGCGACCGGCGATTTTGTGACGTATCGATGCTGCGTCGCGTTTCTTCGAGCGCGAACGAGCGAGACGCAGCATCAAAATCGCCGATCGCCGATGCTAAAAGTAGCCAGCCTGCGGTAGCCCTAAGAGTAGGCTGAAAGCCGACACCACTCAATAGGATAAGGTAGGGAAGAGAAATAACTGTATTTTACAAACTTTTAAATAAACAACGGTATTATTACAGCTTGGTAAAGCCAAGCTGTAATCTGTCGTAGGTACTTACTTACCTATTATTATTTTTTTATCATTTTAATTAGTCATCAGCTGGTTCGTTCAAATGAAGTTTTTTTTTTATTACTTTACTGTGGGTTGATATGACTAGAACCCTGATCACGCTATACTAATACCTGTATGCCGACTAAAATCTGGTTCAAAACAATGTTATCCAAGGTCGCTGTTAACTCAACTAAACTAACCATTCAATATAACCTTTACCTACTTCCAAAAGTTACATAATTTTAAACCAATCATGTGAGGATGTACAGCATTGAAAAACATGTGATTTCAATGTTCCGTTAAATAATCATTCATCTTTCGACATTATCTCAATATTATTATCATTTTTAACGTCAGTACCAAGAACTCTATCTTAAATATTTGAACTCTACGTCTGAAATATTAAGGTTTAAAATGTAAAATTTATTTTGTTTTATCTCATGTTTGGCCTTTCTGACTGTACAAGGTGGAATACATCGGAAATCCTGAAAATAAGGTTTTCAGGGCAACTTATCTTTAAGTGATTCCACTTATGTACCTATACATAAATATTACATATTTTTGTAAGAAAAAATGTTATCTGAGACAAACATAATACTTAACTAAAAGGCAAGATAAACGAATAAATAAAGATAGCTTAAAATACCAAACTATTAAGGTGGTAGAGCCAAGCTGTAGCCAATTGACTGCAGCTCATATACGGGCTGGCTCGACCGGGGTAGTACCACCCTCTCACAGAAGATCGGTGTAAAGCAGCTATTACAGCTGCGTTTCGTACGATGAGTAAGAGAGCTGATTGCCCAAACCCCCCCTTCCGCTCCCTCCATTCCACTCCCCTTTAGGTCGGCAATGTCCGAGCAATGCCTTTGGTATTGCGAGAATCTGTAGGCTACAGTAACTGCTTAACATCAGGTGGGCCGTACGCTTTTTTGCCACCGCAGTCCTATAAAACAAAACCAACAAAATCTAGAAAATACTGAAAAAATACTTACTCAACCGAGGTTTTTCCTAGATAATTGCTTATTACCTACATACATTTACACGTTAACCTTTGTCAAGTACCGTAATATGGTCGTATAACACCCCCAGATATTCCGTAATCCAAAATGAATGCAATCATTACAGAGTAAACAGCGTTAATGAATAAACGTATCTTATCTTATCAGGGCGAGCCGGCAGGTGCCAAACTGAGTTTCGTTAGCAGACTGATAGCTAGGTAATACCTATATGTACCTAGTATACTTAGGTATATAATAGTATTTTTTTTATAGGACTGCGAAGGCAAAAAAGCGTACGGCCCGCCTGATGTTAAGCAGTTACCGTAGCCTATAGACGCTTACAATACCCAAGGGGAGTGGGATGGAGGGAGGGGGAGGGGGGGGTGGGATTTCGGCTCTCTCACTCATCTTACGAAACGCAGCTGTAATAGCTGCTTTACGCCGATCTTCTGTGAGAAGGTCGTACTACCCCGGTCAAGCCAGCCTGTTTATGAGCTGCAGTCAATTGGCATTATTGAATTACTAATTACTTTCACATAAGTTAGGAAAACGTTTTAAAAAATGTGCCAAAGATCATTATTTTGAGGTAATCGCGGCGTCCACTAGTGCTGAACGACGCACCCGAGCAATCAGTTTTGGAGTCTGACCACATAACGTCATAACTTATTGCTAGGACGAGGCTCAATAAACACAAAAAAGTCCAACGTAGGTACAGTCAGCAACATAAGTCGCTGAACATTCTCAATTTTTCAAATCAGTTATACTCTTTATTCTACAAACGTTGGTGAACATTTATAAAACCAAACATTAGCATCATGTCTATATTTTGTTTCGATAAAGAAAAGATATGGATTTGATGCAAAACAAAAGTGTGCAAGCTATTTGAAAAACTGAGAATGTTCAGCGACTTACGTTGCTGACCGTACCAATTCTGGTCTTATTTTGAAATGTATCCTAACACCTACCTATATCTATTCACTGTGATAGCAAAAATAGTTTTAGTTAGGTAGAAATATGGTTGTTTAAAGAAAAGTTAGTGGTACCTCAAACGAAAGGAATTTAACTACCAAGAATTTAAACGCAATTTATTTCTAATAAGTAATTAAAGTTTCCTAGTACTTTCATAAGTCGATGAATTAGTTAAATTAATCGACAGGTAACTTTGAAACTTAATCAAGATGCGGGTGATATTTTCCATGAAAATATTGTGGAAAAGAAATGAACTGTAGATGAAATTTTCATAATGAGTATGCGCTTCGTTGTATGGAATGTTTATTTACAGATTAAATAAATATACATCATTATCTCTGAATCACTAACGTAGTTTTATCAGTTTATTAGAAGTTCACTTGGCTTTGCTTGAACCGAAGAACGACCGTTGGTCGCAGTGGTTCAAGCGTAGGCCGCTCAGTTTACTGCATCGAGTAGTTGCGGGTTTGATTCCCGACAGAGGCGAATTTCGGAATCGGCGTTTTCATAATTTGCGGTCTGGGTGTCACTAAATCGCACTTAGTGCATTGTATGGTAGCCATAGTACAAACGTTGCTTAGTTTGGCACCAAACAGTTGGTCTGTAAATCTGGCGAATGCTTTCGCGTTGACTTTATAGAACGGGATAAAAAGTAGCCTATATCGTGCTCCAAAGTCCTATCTATCTTAATAACAAAATTCATCAAAATTGATTTAGCGGTTTATTCGTGAATGCGTAACAGACAGACAGACAGTCAGACAGAGTTACTTTCGCATTTATAATATTAGTATAGATTTGAATTGTGCATTTTGACACAAGCAATAATATTTTTCGTTACATTTACAAAAAACGCACCGTAACAAACAGACAATCACTACGCTTCGCGATAATGGAGATGACAGCATAGTCATAGCGTGCACTCATAGCCAAGATAAGATATAAGATATTTACACAGATGGATAATAAAAAACGAATAGGTACCCAGCTAGTGTTGTGGTCACCACGCCTTGTTAGATACGGGTATCGCGATGGGATTTTAATTCCGTATTTTACGTGTCGTATTGTTTGTGCATATTGCAACATGAGTTTTGTGATAAGATGGATTAAGAGTGAGTAGATACGCATGATGTTTTTTCGATAATAACTAATGATTGAGTAGCTGAATAAAATTTCCATTCAAATTCATGCTAGGGGTTCGACTCTCTTAACAATTGTCAATTGCGAAACCATTGATCGCCATAAATCGTAAATTCTTAGCGGTCGGCCATCTGGTAACAGCCCTTTGGCTAACAACATGCCGACTGGCAAGAATTTGCGATTAATAAGAAATAATTCACGAAGATAATATCAGATACTAGTTAGTTTAGCAATAGAAAATTGTTAAGACTTGAGGAGCAGAATAGCGTTTTGAATACACCTACCATGTATATGGGTTGGGGAATTAGGATACACCTATCTATAAAAATAAACATACCTATATTCTTCTTGTTCTTATCGTATCGTTAGTGGCCAACCTGGTGTCAGAGTTGTTCAAGCCGCCCAGCTTAATGATCCATTGCAATTATAGGTAAGGTACCCATTTGCATTTAAACGCACTTTCCTTGCACATTTTTATTATTAGTATAGGACACAAGCGAACCTAAAGTTACAACCAACGAAAACCTAAATATCAACACAAATCGATTTGTTATTCGAATTGTTTCGATTGATAATGAAGATTGATGTTAAAGAATATCGATAGGTACATATCGATTGAAATCGGAATAGTTATGGAATAAAATGGAGGCTGACGAATAACAAAAATGTCGGATAGCATAGAAGATATCGCCAAACATTACGAGAAGAATGTCCACCAAACAGAGCACCCGCGAAGCATTGGTTTGTATATATTTTATCTTTTTACTGGTTGCTCTACCGTGAATTTTACGTTCACTAGTCGCTAGCGTTCATGTAAAATATTTATTTGGGAAGTACCGATCATCTGAGGAACCACCTATTAGGTACTACCCCTACATACCTATTTTTTATCTAGGCGTATAATAGAACCCCTGCTCTATTGCTAGGTAGAGATCGTAAACTACATTAGCTATCTAATAACATGAACTTCCTGGTAGGTACTTATTATGTTTAAAAAGAAAACAATAGCAGTATGAAACCTATTTTTAACTGACTTAAAAAAGGAGGAGGTTCTTAATTCGGTCTGTATGTGTTTTTATATGAATGTTATTTTTAGTATACAAATCTAATAATAACAAAATAAATATCTAGGTATAGGCACCTGCGTATCTAAGTAATTAAATTGATTGACACTGTTATGGTTGCGATTAGAAATAATTGCATTGATAATATTATCGCGAATTAGGTCCCTACGCGATAATAATTTAACAAAATACACTTTTAATTTAATTAACATAACAAACCAATGATTGTGTGGAGAGCTGTATTGTATTCATGATTGAGCGCAGAGGTAGTGTTACTTATTAACTTATTTTTATAATTAATTGGATATAGTGCAGGGCCTCGCGTCTTTTAACAATTGTCAATTGCGAAAACACTGGTATCAAATACTATCTTCGTTAATTCTTCATTGTAAATCGCAAATTCTTGGCGGTGGACATGTTATCGGCTATCTATTAGCAGGGCGATTGCGTAATTTTTTCGTCAATGTTTCAATTGGTTTCTTTCATCCCGTTGCTTTTCCAATTGATATTGGTTGAAATCTGGATGAGTGAAGTTCAGACTCATCCCGATCACAATCAATTTCAATTGGAAATGCAACAGGGGATGGACGAAACCAATTGAAACAGTGACAAAAAAGTTACGCAATAGCCCCGCTGGTTTCACAATATAGATAGTTGTTAAAACTCCTCCTCCCTGACTCCTCGGCCGTGTATTCTTGTGTGAAGGCAGAAATGGACTACATTAAGACCAGTGGTCTCGCAATGTACAATTATTAAGGGACTCGAGGCCCTGTATTGTCAAGGGAAGGCACAATTGGACTACATTATACTACCCACATTTCAAACAATTGAATGTACAAATTCGATTTTCTTTTCCAGGGTTGTTCACAATCCCGGAGTACCCCGAGCTGGAGGCGGGCCGAGGCATGTGGTCCGCTGCCTTGGACGCGATACTGACAACCCTACGGTACCTTGCGCCTGCGACGCTGCTCACGCTGTTTTGGGGGCAGCAGAGCTTCTTGTTCAAGATTCTGAAGCATATTGACTCTGCTTTTAGAGCCAGTAAGTTATGACTTCTTTTAGAGCCAGTAAGTTAAGATTATGTTTTTAGAGCCAGTAATGACCTGCTTTTAGAGCTAGTGATTTCTGACTGCTTTTAGAGCCAGAAGGTAATTTTTTTTTTGAGCTAGTAAGAGCTGCTTTTAGCACCCGTCAGTTAACATTTCGTTTTTAGAGCTCATGATGACCTGCTTGTCAAGCCAGTAATTCCTGACTAGTTTGCATGATAGCAAGTAATAAACCGATTTTAGAGCCAGTGAATTGTAACTGCTTTTAGAGCCCGTAAGTTAAGGTTTTGTTTTAAGAGCTAGTAATGACATTCATTTAGAGCCAGTGATTACTGACTGCTTTTAGAGCCAATGAGTTGTGACTGCTTTACGGGATCGTAAGTAAAGATTTTGTTTTAAGAGTAGAGCCAATAATGATTTGCTTGTAGCCCAGTTAAGTTATGAAACTTTTTCTTAACAGTGGAAAACCCTTTTTAGTTCCCTTTTCGCCTCGGGGCCGCCACGGGATCGCTATTAGCATGCACCTTGTATAAAGTTTATGACCTGCTTTTAGAGCTAGAGAGTTATGACTGTTAACAACAGACCAGCAACTGATAGAAATTAGTACCTTACCCACTTACTTAATAGATTTGTGTGTCCATCTCATGTAGTTTTAGGCCTGACCTTTTAGGTACCACCTAGATCTCCTATCTTAAATGGAACCTTGACATATAACTGGACAAAGCCATACTTATCTATAGTCCCAGATATTGTCTATTGTTCCATTATTTTAATTCTTTCGTGTGAACTTCGTCTGAATACTCTAAAAAATAAATAGGTACAGCGTGTGTATTTATTGCACAAAAATAAGTGCAAACTTTATCTTAACCTAAAATCTGATGAAAGCAAGCCGTTTCAATTATGACTGCAATCCACCGCTAGCTAACCGTGCGTTTCCACTGCACTAAAACATGTTGACATAACATACTGTTGTCTCTGTTTTTTACTGTCATGTAATAAAGACAACAATATGTTGGTCAACATGTTTTAGTGCAGTGGAAACGCACGGTAATGACCATGCATATTATAGCGTCCTCTTAATCACACTAAAGTCTCTTCCTTGTCAGACTAAAAATAGCGTGGTAGTTGACTGCTCTTTGAGACTCTTTCAACTGACTTGAGCAGTTGAAAGTGGTCCTTTGAGCAGGACCACATACCAATGTGGGTGCTATGTAAATAGTGTAAATACTACTTATGCTGTAGATAGCCTTAATCAAGGTCACTGTAGCGCGAGATCGCGTAGCTTGCACTGGATTATCGCTTTCTACTTTTACCAACCGGTTCTCTGTACTCCGTTATAACCTTTGCCACGATGCTATCGCGTGCATATAAAATTGTTTTATACATACTTCCTCACTTCAGTTAACAGTTACTGTTTAATCTGTACGTGTATCTTACATTTTGATACTTTCGTCACGAGTTTATTTTGAAGATAAATTTTTAATCCATGTGAAGTTTTAATCGTATTAATAAGTTATCGTTAAGTGGCGATTTGAAATTCTATGAAGGAGTGTGCGTTACAATAATTTGTTTCACTGATATAATGATAAAACATTAGTTATTTAGATAAGTGTTATAAATATAGACATAATCAATGATTTTAATGATATTGTAAGTCTATGGATATTGCGATAAGTGCCGTATTTTGTTTACCAACAAATACAGTTTAGTGAGCTCACTTGTTATTTAGTCAGGACGTGGCTTACAAACAGACTCATTATAAAGCAATTTTAGAACAAAAACGCGTTGTTAATGTAATGCAAAAAAATGGCGTATTGATGTCACTGGGATGCCCCCGGTCCATTGTACGGTAGACGCAGTAAGTTTGGAATAGTTAGCCTGTTAGTCTTGCATGAACATGTCTGTATGTCCCGAGTCTGGGTGTATATGTATATTAAGTATGTATTTACAAATAAAAAAGTAGTATATGTAGTAATATCAGTTATCTGGTTTCCATAGTACAAACTCTGCTTAGTTTGGGATCAAGTAGCCGTGTGTAAAAAATGTCCCAGGATATTATTATTATTATTATATTAATAAAAACTGGACAAGTGCGAGTAGAACCCTGAGGGTTTTTTTACACACGGAGCTGAAATTTCAAAAACGCCGAAAACTATATTTTTTATTTGTAATTTTGCAAGCTCTGGAAAAATTGGGACCACCATACAAACTTTTACCCCTTATTTTTTACCCCCTTAGGTTTGTCATTTTTCAAAATCCTCTCTTACTGGCTGTCTATGTCATAAAACGTACCTACCAACTGTCGATATTTCATGTTTCTAACTCCGTGATTCCTTTTTTCGGCACCTACGGAATCTCAAAAAAAGTCATTTTTTTATTCGCCAGACTAACTCCCTGTATGCTCCCAAACAAAGCAACGCTTGTCCTATTCGCTCATCCGTTCCTACAAACCCTTTAAATTTAATTTACAGTAGTGTTCTCAAGCGAGCAACAGAAGCAGGAGGTGATACAATGGCTAGCGGAGGCTGGTCCAGTGCGGGTGGAGGGGTTGGAGTCGGTGTGGCGGCACGGGTGGGTGGTGTGCGGCGTGCTGGACGCCGCCCTGCCCGGCGCCTGCGCAGGCCACCCGCCCACCCGGCTCTCGCTCAAGCACGCGCAGGCTATCGCCGACCATTACCTTGGTGTTGAACCGGTGAGCCACATCTTTTCACATATGATAAGACTACCCACATCTTCTTATACAGGTTGAATTTGCAATCATAGGCATCCTTTTAAACGGTGATTTTAAACATTATTTAGAATATTTAGGGAATATTAATCAATCAATCAATTGATAACAAAATTACTGCCTGGGTAAGGTATCTGTATAGCAGTTAACTGGTTTGCTTATTTTCTTACTCGAGTAATATCTTTTTATAAATACTTTTTTACTTATTTTACCAAAATGTTCTGAATCATGTGTAGAGTCATCGTTCAAAAGGATGCCCGTGACTTCAAATTCACCCTGTATAGGTATGATAAAGCTATAAGACTAAGTCAGTGACAACTTGATCCAGATAGACATCTAATGTACCATTTAGTACACTGACATAATGCTACCAATTATCTCAGGTGCGCCGGGAAACGTAGGCATGCCGCATTCTGATTGGCGGGTTAAAAACTGGTAGAAAAACTTTTAGAATTTTACCTTTCAATTCTCAAACAAATTGTTTTAGTGATAAGCAAAGTTTCAATAACGATTTAATTAAGATTAACATGTGTATTAACCGTTCCAGGTCTTCTCCCGCCAGGAGCTGGAGTCCAACGACTCGTTAAGCCGACACCAAGAGTGGAAGCTCGCGGCATACTTGGATAGAATCCGCCAAGCTCTATCCAAGTTAACACCGCCTGTTTCCAAGCCAGTCTCCCAAAGAACGTCACCAGAAAATTCACAATCCACTCTCGATTACGTAGCCAAGGGTTCAGGGTTATCAGCAGCCCAAGTGAATAACCGAGCATACTTCAAGATATATCCAACTGCCCAACAGGCTTTGGACCCTGGCCAAATAACTATCTTAATTCGAGGCCCTAAAGACACTTATGGCATGGCAGTAATGCCTCCAGTGTTGGGTAAAGCGCAGTTGATACGACAGAAACTGCTTGGGTTGCAATCAAAACAGAATTTTACGGAAAACATTCTACCAATAACACAAGGAGCAACATATCTAAGATCGTATGGGAAAAATAACATGAACAAAACGTATTATATACCGAAAACTAGGTACGATATTGATATAAATGTAGAGATTCGAACGGATCACGCTAAAATATGTTACACGGTAAACCTTGAAGGGAAATATGAAGTTTCGATAACGAGTAGAGGGTTGAATATTGTTGGATCGCCGTTTTCAATGACCGCTTCAAATGATATAGTCAGTATTTTGGAAAAAGACAGTTTCTGCCTAGAAGACGGCGAAGAAATAGACATTGTTGACGTAAAGACGGACAGAAAAGTAGTATTGAGAATCGTTGATTTTGTTACGGAGAAAATGTTGTTGAGAGAAAACGGAACTTTGGAAAAGATCAGTGATGATGAAGCGAAGATCTTAATGACAACTGATAACTCTGATAATGAAATTCTGAACTTTGACAGCGAACCTATTCGCGAAACCTTTACAGAAGAAGCAACGAATTATCATAAACATAAATTCAACACAGTAGCTCAAAGAATTCTGTATATGAACAGAGTTTGCAAAGTGTTCAATGATCTTATGGACGAAAAGAAAGTCCAAACAGTGAAGAAAGAGTACCTTTTACCCAGAGGTCAACAGGATATCCCAGACATTGTCAATTCAACTCTAAGTGAAGTAAACGTTAATTCATACGTTATACCAGAAAAACGAGACAAATATATAGTGCCTGAAAATATCACTGTTTCTTTAAGAACTGAAAAATCTAAACCGCTAGACGATGAGGAAGTACATAGTGCTGTTGTTGAGATTGATAACGCTGCGATAAGTACACCGACAGAATTTGATAACTTTAGTAGTATAGAAAGTGAATCACTCAAAGAACAAATAGATGATAATATTTCTGTTGGCAGAATGACACCATCAAACACCAACAATCCATTTTTAAGCGATTTGTATGAAGACAATTTTGTAGCCGCAAAGAATTTCGGTACATTCGTCCCTTCTGAATATGAAAGGAATAACCTCCAAAACGAGGAAACTAGGGAAAGCTTGATAAAAATTGTTATAGATCCCACCACTACACAATCTTTACCACAAAATAATAATCCTTTTATTGACGCTGATATTTTAGACTTTGAGAGACCAACGACTCCTGTCTTTAAAATTATTTCTGGTGAAAAACTTAATCGTGATGACTCAGGGTACATAGACCCAAAATCTGGATCTGACAGTGAAGAAACTTTAGCCAATGCATTTGTAAATCCATTTTTCGTGCATCGCCTTCAATCAAATAAACAAAACCACCAACCTGACCAAACTCCCGTGACTGACTTCATCATAGGAGCACGAGTGTCTTTGCCCCCGATAATAAGGGCGCCATCTCCAGAACCAATCTTGAAATCAATCGTTATGATAGAAACCGAACACTTAAATACAAACAAACCAGCAGATGATAAATTACAAAATGTAAAAGTTGACGAGTTTGGTGAATCCGAATTTACAACACCTGTACACCCTGACTTAAATATACCAAAAGACAACAAACAGGGTTATCAATCTACAAATTCCTCTACTTTCCATAGCTTAGAATCAAACTTAACAAACACTTCAACGGCGTCAACATCTAGCGGCAATCAGTTTGAAGGATATGATGTATCAGGACAAAATATTACACCTCGCAAAGATATATGGGACTCGGCGTATGTAAGTATTGATGATAATAACCTTTCTCCGGATAGCAATAACAATGAGAGCACAACATCGAGTGAGACAAGCAGTAAGCAGAAACTTTCTCCTAGCGAGGATAGTTCTGCATTGAAACAAGAGGACATATCTAACATGGGTCCAGCTGAAAGAGAATTATGGCAAACATGCAACGAGCTGAAGTGTGATACATATAGGAATCAAGAAGATATAAAACCACACAAATGGGAGATCAAACGACCGATCTTCACTCCTATAATTGAAGAGAGTGACAGAAGTATACCATCGGGTATAAAGGATGTATCGAGGTCTGACGTTGGCATGAAACATGAAACTGAAACTGTATCAGTGGCATTTGCTGAAATAAATGACATGTACCAAGAATATTTTCCTAATTCGGAAACGAGTTCTACTACCGTTGCTAATGAGGACAATAAGCTTCATAGCATAGAAGTGGACTATGCGATGCAAACTGAGGACGTCCGTGTCGATTCTGCGTCTGAACTATCAGATGTGAAAAGACACGAGGAAGATTTAGAAGGCAAGACTTCTGAGGTTCAGGCAAATGTCACTGAATCTGTTTCAGTAAGTCAGACCCTTCGCGATGGAAACGACGACTTTGAATACAGCTCTAAAAATAAAGACGAGACACAGTTCGGTGATAACATACACAATAACATTGTATTAGAAAAGAAACGATATTGGGATGAAAGGATACGTGAAATAGAAGCCAAGTCAGCTGAAACTCCAACACTGCAAAAGAAGAAAAGAACATATTCAAAGCAACTAAAGCACGATTCTTTAAGCAAAAGAAGAGGGAAACAGATGATCAAAAATTTCTTAAATGCTGGAGGACAAGTAAAAAATAAAAGTGAAGTAGAAGAAGAAAACCCAACACAAATAATAAAAAAAGATTCTGTCACATATTTAAATACAGTTGAACCAGTCAACTCTAATGAGAAACTTGTAGGAAAGTGGAAACGATATTGGGATACAAAGTTAGAATTCGAACAGGAAGTAATTGAATCTACATTACCCCGGGCTAAATCATTAAAAAATATATCAAATACAAAACCTTTACCAAATAATCAAGCTGTTGTAGACAGCATAGATGATCATGACAATAAAAACATGTCCCCAAAATTTAATCAGCAACAGCCAGTGAAACAAGAACTACCGGAAGAAGTCTTTAAAGCATTCGAAACAAGTCCTAAAAGATTTTTCGGAACATCTAGGCAGCACATTTTGAACAAAATAGACACATTCTTAGGTAATCCGGTCATCGTTGATGAATCGCCGGCTGCTGTAAGCAACATTTGCCATGAAAGTGGTTTAGTATCTAGTCGCATATCTTTGTTCCATAACATGTCAAACACGGAAGAGGTACCGTGGGCAAGAAGGAAATGTCAGTCTTTACATGATATACACAACAAGGAAAGTGATAAAAATACCAATACTGTGGATGATAAATTTAGATCAGAACAAAGTAAGAGCACTCAACCAATAATCGTAAGAGAAGCTGAAACCAGTATAGACAGATCCAACGATCGTGTTTCAGAATCTGTATCACTGAAAGATAAGAGAGCTAGAATGATGTACAGTAATCAGGATAAATCTTTTGATGAAGTAGAACGTCAAACGGCCACGCAAGATCGAAAGCCTACAGAGAAAAATCAACATGTCCAAGAAACAATTATGGAAGTCAATAATGACACTCAACCTGTAGAATTCAAAGGAGAAGTTCTTCGGAAAAAGTCATTCAGCAGGTCGGAAATGGACATTTTCAATAAAATTCCAAATGAACCAACTGATGATTACTTAGACAAGTACAAATCATGTGATGAACTGCCCAAAATAAATGTGAAAAGCTTTATTTCACTTTACGAAAGCGTTTCCAAACCCACGAAAGAGCCGAGGCCAGTAAAAAGGATACACAGGACAACTTCTGTAGATTCGCAAAACATTTTACAAAACGTCAGCACGACTTCAGGTTTGTATAGAAAATATCAAACCTATTTATATACAATTATATTATGTTTAATCAAATTATTTAATCAATTTAATTCATTACAGATGCTGTACATAGAGCGAAGGCCATCCCAAAAGCAGAGGATCCAAGCACTTCAAGTAGTGCATCAAAGGATACAACTCCTGGAGTAACTCCGACAAAACGTTGGTCAAGTAAAGACACGGAATCCGTTAGCAATGCTAGTTTCGAAACAAAAACATCAGATTCCATCGATATTGAAATGATATCAAACGACAACAAAGAAACGACATACTTGAGCCTTTCCGACATTGAACTAGAAATTATTGAAAACGTTTCAGAAAAATCTAGTGAGTCATCGCCAGAAAGAACGGTTACACATGCGCATATAGATTACAAATCACGATTCAAATCAGCAAAGGAATATTTTCAGTCTTTAGAAGAATTAAGGGACCCTAGCGTTAAAAAACCTCGCAAACTGAACGAATGCGAGATGCTGTTACGAAAACAATCGACTGAATCTCTCGAAAACGAAAGGCCCCAGAAAAGGGTGAAGAAAAACATAAAATCACATTCATTGCCGTCATCCGAAATATCAAAAATATGGAACCAACTACAGGAGAGTCAAGACGGTAATACGAATACAAAGCTAGTGAAGATTTCCGAAAAATTTAACGTAGAGGACTTATTCACAGATGTAACGGAAGGGAAATTGAGTAGGCAAGGCAGTTTAAGAGGCATACCACATAAAAAGGCGGTCCTAGAAACTTTTAGGTCTATGGAAAATGTGGCAGATACTAATGTTACTTCTTACGAAATCGCAGAATCCCAAATGACGGACTTCGCTGAAGAGTATAGAGTTAAAAATGCACAGACTTATTTGACTGAGTATCCGTATTTGCCGACGACTGATCCTTCTAAATACCATTCAAGGTTGGACACGAAAGCTTCTGGATTGATATCCTTGAAGGAGTTGTTAGGAAAGAAACCAAGGAGGAACAGTGTGCCTGATTTGAGGTTGAACCCTAAATTCACTGAAGACCTTTAGAATACCCGGCCACAGTAGAACTATAGTTCTACTAAGCTATAGCTTATAAGGGTCATCTAACGATAAGAAATACTACAATCAGAAATCAGAATATTTTCAAGACATAACGAGCGCTTTCTTTGCGTCATTGCTGCAAAAGATTCTTTTGGGTTGTGCAGTAGTAATTTAAAATTCAACATTCATTTAAAAATAAGAAATTTAAGTCATAATAATTAAGATTAAGAATACAGTATTTGCTAGTACCTTTAATTTAGTTAATACTCATATTTTTGTTATAAAATAATGTAGAGTTTAATTCTCTTCCAATTTATTTTTTACTGGTTATTATTTCTTTCAATAAAATACAGTATGTTGGTGTAATGGATATTGGTTTAGAGTGTGTGAACTATTATAAAATTGGTAAGAAATTCATGTTGTGTGCATACAATTGAAATTCGTATGACAGGTACATTTAATTATATTAAAAGTCATAAATTTGTATTAGCATTGTACAATTTTGTACAGTTATTGAATCTAAACATTAAGAATTAAGATTTTATTGTAATTATTTATTCTTTATCAAATAAAATTATTATTTCTTCAATCTTATTATTGTCATCATTGAAACAAGACCAACTTTAAACCCTTTATATTGTTGTTAGTGCAGCTAAAACAAAAGTAAATAATAACTCTGAAAGCGCATTTGATAATATATACTATGGATACGTTATACGCATTCTCAAGGTGGCTCGCTAAACTAGGCTAATTAGCAAACCCGAGCTTAGTCTCGACTCGTTACTCAGCTGAGCTGATTATATGGGCCTTAGTCTCGAGGCGGCCGCACTTCAAACGCTATTAAGTATGAAGATAGGTAACCTGTCGATATCATTTAAAGTTCGTAAGTTAGTAAATAATTCTTAACATCATTGAATAAAAAGAATATTTTTATTTTCTATATTTATTGCTTCCTAATGAATAATATAAATTGCTTAATTTCTAAATTAATTTAAATTATCATATCAATACTTCTTCGCGGTATTAACCTATATTCTATATCAAAACTACTTGCATTTGAATCCGTCTTAACTGTAGAATCTGCCTAAGATTTACCTTTTGTCAATGCCAGTTTCTTAATTGGTGTAAGCCGTTCTTTTTACCAAATAAATAATGCATACGGTACTCATAACACAAGCTCAGGGTCCATACATGGGCATATCCTAGGGTGGTGGGCGAATCAGAGCTCCTAGGGCCTCAGGGGGAGGGGAAAAAATAAATTCCTATAGGCAAAATTCGAATGAAAAAGGACTGGCAGTCTAGGCCAACAAGGGGAGACGGGGGTTGATAGCTGTCCCCCCCATGGAGGACATATGGAAAGGAGACGGTCTAAGCATCCGGGCCTTATGACTCCACTAGGCCCCTGATGTCATCACAGTAGGCGTGGCTTAAGTCAGTGTGCTGTCGGCGTTCGTCCTGTGCACATGTTTTTCCAACGTTCGCATCCCAAATATAATTCTACTCGACACTAGATGGCGCAACCTTGTACGTCTCTTTACCATCCTACATTTAGTGACATCTAGTGTGAAGAAGTTAAACTACGTACTAACATCGACATAGAACGAAGCGAGTAGTTTTGCTATTGACCGGTAGATAGAATTTAGAAAAGTAGGCGTTATCTAACACCCCTTCACCCGCGCAAATTGTCAAGCGTTTTTCATAGGGAAATGTAATAGGAACACCTCCACTATCTATGTCCTCCATGGTCCCCCCCCTCCTCGGTACGCCCATGGGTCCATACAATGATATACCTGGCGATATCTATTTAATATGTATCTGTACGTATGTGGACGCGGCGTCGGCTCGTCTCCATTGCAGCCAGGCGGCTATCTGCGGGTCGTTCCTGTCTCCCCGCGCCTCCAGCTGCTGGTAGTACGCTTCTCGGATGATGCGGAACGCGTCGACGCTTCTGTACGGGAGCTTCGTGATTGGGTCTATGTAGCGGGCTGGTCGTCTGTAGATGAGATTACATACGTGGTGGACATTATGTACGTAATACTGGGGATATGCACGGGCAACTTTTTCGGCAACTGGCAACTGTTTCTGCAACTGGCAACTTTTAACAAAAAACCATTAAAAAGTTGATAGTTTCGGCAACTAAGTTGATAGTTTCTTCAACTAAAGTTGCTCATGTGCATAGCCTGGCCGCACATTATAAGCAACTTACTGTCAGAAAAACGCCGAAAGGCATACATTTTGTACTGAGTCCCGCATACTATCAGGAATTTGGCAGACTAGTTAAGTGCTTTATTGGACTGCATAATCCATAAAATTTCTGTCAGTTTCTGATGATGTGTGGCCGGCCTAGGTGTCCTGTTCAGTAGCTAACGTAAATATTGACATAGAACAATGTTTTTCTTGTATACAGGCTGTGTAGAATACAACATAAGAATACCATTCACTTATGACGAAATTTTCAAAGTGGCAATTTTTTTTATAAGCGCTATAAAGTTAAATAAGTAAAGATTTATATGAGGAATTCATCACATAGGTACATACTTTGTAACAGCACATAGCAGTTGTCGCCGTCTCTTGGGCTGTGACTTGGGGAAGCAGGAGTTGAACGCCTTGTCTTTTATATCGTTCTCGAACGACAGTATCGTTCGCTCGTACCGTCTCACCGTTTCATAATCCCTCCTAGTTGATTTCTCTTCTTTGCTGAAAATGTAGAGAAAATTTAAGAGCACATACACTTAGAAATTACTTCCTCAGAATGAAACACCATATCTTAATTAACTCTATCCCTAAGTAGGTTTCTCAACGAACATCGCTCTGAGAATTCCAAAGTGGACATGGCAGTAGGTAGGACCATGGACCTAATACTTAGGGGACTGGGTCTAAGCACCCGGGCCCGAAGACTCCACTAGGCCCGTGACGTTATCACAGTAGGCGTGGCTTAAGTCAGTGTGCTGACGGCGTTCGTCCAGTGCAGACGTCTTGCCAACGTTCGCATCCCAAATTCAATTCTATATCGACACTAGATGGCGACCATTTGTACGCCCTTTTTACCATCCTACACTTAGTGACATCTAGTGCAAAAAGTTGAACTACGTACTAAAATCGACATAAAATGAAGCGAGTTCTGCTAAATACCGGTAGATAGAAATGATCGTGGGGGCGTATTTCTTAACCCCCACCACACGCGCCATCCCACGCAAATTTCCACGCATTGTTTCATAGAGAAATCTACTAAGAACATCTCATCTGTTTACAATCTCTATGGGTAGGACACATAATAGCTTTAAAAACTCATAAATACGAATAGTACGTACGTATAAATATTATCAATATTAATTTCATCATCATGTCCAACAAAGTCAATATCCATCTTTGAATCGAGCTCAGTCTTCGGAGTCATTGAATCGTCATGCATTTCGGTTTTCAGGTCCGCCATGTCTATGTCACCCGGCAATAGAAAACCTGAAATATTGAAAAGATTTCAATTATTTTTACAGAACATTTATACTGTAGATCTATCATGATATCTGTATATATCCGTATCAGTATACTTTCACTCTTTATACAATCCATCCATCTTTTCTTGAGTCTTCTTCTTGCATTGTATCCTTCTATATTCATATTCAGCACTCATTTATTCACATGATTTTCATCACTTTTCATCACATGCCCAAACCATTCCAAACTCCTACTTTTTACTTTAGCTGTAGGCGCTACTTTCACACTGTTATTTACCTCTTATTGTTATTTTGTTTAATTAAAATGTTGCTAAATACCTTCACTTTTAATAATATCGCTTAGATTGATATCTCCTAGCGGCGTCAGAGTAGATTTATCATCCGCAGTCACCTCTTCTATTACTGGCACGGTGAACGAGTGATACCTGTAATTAAAACAAAACACGTGACTAAATAAAGTAGCCGAGAGGCAAAAGTCGAATGTTCGAAACATGATCCTCATTATTTTAACCAATTTAAATCCACCCTTGCATCGGGGGATGGGCATCAGCAAGGCTCATATAGTGTTTTTAACTGAATCGTGGTCCTTCCACACTAAATTCCGTATAAAACAGTTTTTTAGTAAAAATATTTATGCAAGACAAATTCAACCAATATGTAACAGAATTACCACACCAAAATGCAGCAGACCATGGGTTATTATATAATGTAAAAAAGAGTCAGTGCATGGTTTTTCAGGGGGGGCCAAGAAAAGTAACAGAAGTACCAGAAATTAAACTTAATGGTTCACCTCTAGAAAGAGTAGAAGTTTTTAAGTACCTAGGTCATGTAGTTACACCTGCCCTGAGAGATGAGGCTGACATTGAACGGGAGCGTAGGGCGTTGTCGGTCCGAGCAAATATGTTGATCCGCAGGTTTGCACGTTGCTCAACTTATGTGAAAATAACTCTTTTTAGAGCTTTCTGCACTACATTCTACACATACAGCCTGTGGTCAGACTACACGCAAAAATCGTACGGCGCCCTTCGTGTCCAGTTTAACAACGCGTTCAGGATGATGTTGGGGCTCCCCCGTTATTGCAGCGCATCAACAATGTTTGCGGAAGCGCGCGTAGATTGCTTCTACACAATGATGCGCAAAAGAGGCACTTCGCTGGTGCGGCGAGTGCGGGGGAGCGCCAACAGCATGCTGGCTGCGCTCGCGGTTCGACTTGATAATGCCTACATTGCCCACTGTTGCGGGCTGCACGTTGCACAGTGATCGGCCCGGTTTGCACTTACCGACCTATTAATATTTAATTTAAATGACATTTATTTGGACATTTAATACTAATTCTAATTTGTTTTTATGATTGTAATTTAATTAATGTGAAATGTGTAATGAGTCTATGTTACTTGAATTATTAAATAAAATTTAAAAAATTTAAAAAAACTAATCTTATTGTATGTTAAGATTTGTGGTCGCTCCTGAATCCCTCTCGCATTGAGTAGGATGTTAACAAGATAATAATAAATGTAAACTAATGGTTGATAATTCATACTTTATAACTGGTCCAGTTATGGTTTTCTTTGTTGGCCTTATCTTTTTTCTTTCCAGTTCAATCTGTTCGAATTGTTCTGAAATGTAAAAATATTATGATTATTATGAAGGTAACCTATCTATGTAATTTAAGCTCAATGGATAGTTCTATCATAATTGGGTACTTACCTAAACTTTTAAGATTTTCTTTCTCAGTAATAAGTGCTTCCTCCAGTAATTCTTCTTGTGTGGGCATCTTTTCTTCCACCTTCTTAGGTTTCTTCTTTTTCAGTTCTGATCTAATCTTAATCCTCTGTTGTGTCTCCGCTGATTTTACTGCTGTGCTCTGCCTTATAGACTTTCGTTCTAAATACAAAAATAAATAATTATGTAGTTTTTTTTCAGTTTTTTGCAATGTTGCATTTTTTTTGCCAACTCCATGTACTAACATAATTTTCTAAGTCTTTTACTAACATTTTATGGATTGATTTTTATCTGAATTAAACTATTTTTTAAAGGATCTTAAAGTAAGGCACCTACAAGATAGTCAGTGTGTGTAGTTATGTACCGATCACGGGACTGTTGGAAAAATTAGAGTTTGAAAGGTTTTAAAATTAGAATATGGAAAAAAAAATTACTATAGAAACTTCCGATATAATTAAAAGGTGCACCTACAAGCGCCGAGCGGTGCGCCCAAGCAATGAACTTTGACATCTGACCATATAGACTTAATATAATATTATTATCTGATTGGTTGGGCATGACCGCTGGAAGTTTGTGGATGCAGCCAAATATGAATCTCAATTATTTATGAGTCCAATTTGATAATACAAATGTTATATGCATGGTTCTTACCAATAGATGTATCAAGGAGGAATTTATCCACTTTCTCGCCCTTGTCAAGTTTCTCTGCTTTTGGTCTCGGTTCTTTGGGCTTCTTTTCAACAACCTTTTTCACTTTATCACCTCCAGTGCTAGGTTTCTTCTTTAGGTTAGGGTCCTGTAATTAAGGAATATGCAAATGATAGGAATGGTCAAGTACAAGATTAAAAAAATGGGCATGAATTCAATTGGTACTGTAACTAAATACAAACATGTGATTAGTTATCTATTGATTACCAAATAATATACCAAGAGAGCCAACATGAGCTCAGCGGCAACATAACAAGGTAGTATAATCAATGAAGAATTAGCATTACCTATCAACTCTTTTGAGGCTTTCATTTATTTATCAATGGTGGCATATTGCCATAATAGGATGCTAGATTATAAAGCTGTAAAATTAAGTAACCAAGTAATCATTCTAAGGTATAAAAATAAGTAATAAATTTCACAACCCCAAATAAAATATTAGGATTTCATGACAAGGTCAGGCTTACAAACCACTAATACTTATTTTTAAAGCCTTGGCTGAACTAATATATCTCTGTATCAAACCTTATAAGCTTTAGTTCCAACTTTTCGTTTCTGCTTGTCCTCAGTGTCATTGTCAGACACGGGATCATCATTCTCATCTATATCAAAATCGGAATCCACTACATCATCCAGTTCTCTTTCTTGACTGGAAATAAAAGATATACATAAAGTTATATACAGACAATGGTCACAGACCGAGAGGCAGCCCGAGGCGAAGGGGGAGTGACGGTGTGGTCAACTTTGCGGGCGGAACGTGGCAGCAATTGGCTCAGGATCGGGTGTTGTGGAAGAGAAAAGAGGAGGCCTTTGCCCAGCAGTGGGACAGATAATAGGCTAATAAAAAAAAGACAACATTTAGAGCAGAATTATTGATATTGGGCGCATCTAATCGTTCTGAGCGCCCAAGCAACCAATATTTCCACCTGACCACATAGTTGTAATAAAATGATAGCCCGGGCATGCCGATAGCCTCTTGTAGATGCATCCACTGGTGCTATCATAACACAGTAAACAGGCATAATGAATAAACAAGAACAATATTTGTAGTTGTGACAAGTTTGGTTTTTCATTCAGGGCTCAAATTTATCACTTTTCCATAGTAAATAAGTTATGATTACTAAACGAAGCTCAAATGAAACAGATTTATGGGTACCCACGTATCAGGGCCTCAGAATCTACAGAATAAAATGAGCCACATTTTCTAGGCCACCAATGATTGGACACCGCGGCGGGAAACTAGAACTTATAAATTATTGATGGTTGAAGACACTGTTATGTTATGGTATTGAAGGTTGGAACATGTACTAGAGGGTCAAAGGCATCGAGATAAGTTTTAATTCAAAACTTACACATAATCGTTGTCTTCATCGGCGTCTTGGAAGCCGCCGTAAGTTGTTTTGTAGAAATCATCTTCTTCTTCCTCGTCCAACAGTTTTGCCATACGATTACCGGCATTCGAGCGACGCTCCCTTTTGGACATTGTGATAAATACGCTCACTGATGGTCGATATTGTTATTTATAAGGTAAATATGTAGATCGTAAGAAGACGCACACACAACAAAACACAGACAGCAGAAATGTCAAGAAGTGTCAAATTGACGTCAAGACGTCAACTACAATGACAGATCCTTTTAGTGATGGCCAATTTGTGGCCAATACAAGTTCAATTAGTCATTGAAATTTTTAGTCGATTGTATTTAGTAGTAACGTAATAATAATTAACTATGATAGGGTATGTTACAGAATCGTCAAATAACTTTTTTCCACCTAATTATTTTGAAGTTTTGACAGGTATTCCATATAGTACATATTCCAATAGTTGTAAATGTTGATAAAAGTTATCAGACGATACTTAAACAGGCCTTTAGGCCGTGTAAATGCAAATGTTTTAAATTTTGAATGACATTGAATAGGTACCTATCCTATAAGTAGGAGGTACTATGTGATGCACCTGCACCTAGGTGGACCATAATTTCGAAGAAAGAAGATGCGTTGCTATGATAGTAGGTATATTGTAGGTAGGTTTGTATTTTATATTCATTTAGTCATTAAATCAATAATTATATTGATTACTTACTTATTTTATAATTGGTTACTTACTTATTACTTGCATTCAAGCCTCTGAGGATGCTGTATTTCTTAAATCTGCCAGCCATAGTCCTAGGAACCGCTATTAATCAGCAAGAACTGCCATTATTTTTGTAGATAGATAGGTACTTACACCAAAATATAATTTTCTTTACATACTATTTGGAACCTTAGCGTCATCGTTGGACACCATTGTCGATCCTGGCTTACAGGAGTAATAGTGGTGGAAGTGTGTGACGGGCCTAGTCCCAAAAAAAATATGGTCTAAGATAACCTGAAGAGCGACCTTCACCGATCGACTTAACGGATCAACCCTGGATTTTATCAAATAAAATATGTGTCTGAACATATAATAATAATAATATCCTGGGACATTTTTTACACATGGCTACCTGATCCCAAACTAAGCAGAGCTTGTACTATGGAGACCAGATAACTGATATTACTACATATACTACTTTTTTATTTGTAAATACATACTTAATATACATATACACCCAGACTCGGGACATACAGACATGTTCACGCACACAAATGCATGTCCCGGGTAGGAATCGAACCTACGACCTGCAGCGTGAAAGGCGCCTCCGCGCCAACCACGCTAACGGGCCCGTCAAACCAATACCAACCAATATACCAATAGGGTTGCCGTAAAAAATATGGTCATGGCTATGATTAATTAAAATTATAAAAACCTTTTTTTTAAGGTCGTCCTTAAGCGCATCTTGTACTAATACTATTTAGAAAAAGTGTACCTACCTACAAATTTTAGCATAAAGTAAAGCGTCCCCAAGATGCTGGCCTCATTTCCTCGCTGAATGGTTAACGCCGCTCGCTGAGCGAGCAAATACCCATCCCTTGGCAACAACGGTTGCGTCGACCCACGTTTTCAAAAGTTCTTTAAAATTAAGTGTGCTCGAACCTCCTATACATGTTGGACCCTGTGAACCTAAGTCTAGACTCCAAGCAACTTAACAGCAATTTTTTGCAGAAGACCGAAAATATGTACCTACATACTTAAATAAAACAAATGCATTATTTTGTGCGGTTTATTCAATTTTTAACAGTTATTATAATAAGATTTTACTTCAGTCATCTTTAGTTCTTCTTGATAAAAACCACTGTCCATTATTTTTGTTAGTTAAGTATATTTTGAATGTTTTCGTACTGATACATTATTGTTTTTCATTTTCTGTTAATGTGCTTTCTAAGACAAGTCGAATTAATTCAGTTAAAAAATTAACCGTATCTATTCAGTATTAAAGTCAAATCAACTTGTCATCGAAATAACTTTAGCAGTTAAAATTAGTAAGTAGGTAGTTATCATGTTTTAACTATAGTTTAAGATTCGTTCGATTTCATGTGATTTTATATTTAAACTTTTAATATGAGTACGCTTTTTATCTACTTTTTGGAATATCATTTAAACATAGGTACGTATAGGTGAACGAAGATTAAGTTTAAAAATAAAACCACAAGAAAATAATCTTTGTTACCTAGTGCTATGAAAAAAATGAGCACAGTAAAAGATGACTTAGGTACTAAACTAAATAATTAACGTTCTCGTAACTCAATCACATAATTAGAATTAATATAACAATTGAATGTTACTTAATATGTGCACAATATATTTTATAAATTAACAACAAAAAACAAAGTGGAATGTTCAGGGATCATGGCGTTGGTATTTGTGATGTTTGTGATGCTTATAACATTAAAAATACTCTCAGATAAAATATCGTTAGTTACATTATACTTATTATAAATATGAGATAATCTCTTAAACACCCATTCAAACAAGAGTAGCACTAGCCACCTGATAATCGAGAAAAACAAGTTTGCTAATTACTACAATAAATTGATAAGCATCTTTTAATAAACATCAAAACACATAGTCTAAGACTGTTGTAAAAGCAACATTATAAATTTTAAAAACAATAACCTTATCCTAACAAATTAAATACCTACAAATATGAATACAAATACGTACACAGAAATATTGAAATTTAAAAATAATCAAAATAATATTATGTTTCCATTTGGAAGGAAAAACCTTTCACCATTTAACAATAACTGATGAAGATGTCTAATATAAATAAGAACGTAGTAATTGCATATATTAGCATAAATATATTCTCGTCTAAATAATATCTATTACTCGTCACATAGTACACATTGTATGTGAAATGTAATGTAAATTTTACTACTTATCACATAAACAAAATAAGTTATGGAAATAAGTAAATATTATTTTTCTTTCATAAAGAATAAAATTTGCATTTTAATTATTAGCAACGAATTCTATTCACTTATAAAATAAAGTGATTGATTTTTTATTACAATACAATTTTCAACAAATCATAGACAAGTGCCACTCGTATGCCCTTTCTCTTTGTATCATTATAATAAATAACTATTAATAATTTAAATTCAATATTGTATGATTAATTTACCTACATTCATTGATCGTCTTACATTTAGAAAAAATTTCGAGATGTCTATAACACAATAAAATTGCAACGAATATAAAAATATTGAAATCATTTGATCAATAACAACTGAACACGATTTTTCGTTTAAGTACTTGTTGACTTACAATAACTTACTTATTACCTTTTATTAAGGATTTTAGTAAAACAAATGTAAAATAACAAAAAAACTTTATGGAATTTCAAGTAAGAAATTACATTCAGAAATGTAGAAATTTCATTAAGCATCTGTCGGACAACTTAATGAATAAAAACAGGTACGTGTCTCAACTATAACCGTATTTTTTTATTAATTGCATCAATTAAGTATTCAAGTGGTCAAATTGTACCAAGACTGTTAAAAAACTTACCTGCTTAAAAACGCTTTTAAGCCACATATCTCTAGGCAGATAAAAGTAACCTACTAATTTTAATACCCCTGTTTCCGTAGGTTCCATTAGCATTTTTTGAGCACAGACTTACTTGTAATTCCATAAATTCAACAATGAGCTGAAAAAACATGCTTACTGATAGAAAAAAATCCTTACACCGAATCCTACTTAGCCTAAATATATTTTAAAAGTAAAAATAGTGAAACAGTGAGAGTAAGATAGTAAAGTTCTACTACTCATTCATTATTATTATATCATACAGGAATGTCTTAAGTGCAGGCGTGAAAAACTCATGATTAAAACATTGATGTGACATTTTGTTTGATAAAAACCTATTTTTGTTTTGTTTTGAAAAGGTGTCCATTTCACTCAACTTTATTTTATATTGCTACTTACCCACACCAAAGTTCAAAGATGTTAATTATCAAAAATTGACAGCATTAATCAATGAGCATTCGGCGCCACGGGAAACCTTAGCAAAACAGTCGCATACCTGAGCCCTTGGTATGTGACCGTTTTCATACCATATTCATAAGATAATTTATTCAAGTTCACACAGTTAATAAACCGATGCCGTTGCGAGACTTACGGCCGAATACTCAAAGACTACTTAAATATTTAAGTTCCACTTAACAGTTTGAGACGTCGTTAACTGTCATTTTTGTACGTCGCGTCAAAGTTAAGCAGCCCTCAAATTTAAGTTTCGTACGAGTATTCGGCCGATAGCCTGACTTACATTAAGGTTACATTATTAAAACTTTAAATCAAGTCAACTTTTTTCAAGTCTAACAATAAATATTTTACTTGGTTAGTGAGAACAGTGAGTACCTATTTAAACTTCTGAATACTTAAAAATTTACTGAATATCAATAATCATGTCCTAATTCTTTTATGAATCACAATAGTTTTCCATGGCACCAGAAAATAACATAAACTACCTCATTATGTACAAAATACGCCAGTAACGCTCACAGTAAAAGCAATAAATACAATGTACAAAAGTGTCGTAAACTATAAATTAATAATGCAAGAACATCTATTCCTGATCCTGGCAACCCTGTGATTTCTAATCCTGTGATATAGTCAATAGACCGCTATCCAATTATGAAATGAGTAGCACTATGTTCGATAGTTTTAGAACATTTATTTGGGAAATGTATTTCATTTTTGTTTTTCGATAGATGTTTCTTTTTTTCCTCTTTTTTATTTCAAAATTTCATCCGATTTCTGTCCAACCTGAATTGGATGTCATAGCAACTGCTGTCTGCTTTCCGAATGAAACCCTACTCGTTGGATTACCTAAAAGTTACTAGTTGAGACAAGCTTAGGCTTTTTATGCCCCGTAACATTTATTAGGTGAAATAATGATTGCTTCTTCACGTTTCCTTTATTTGTAGGTAACAGGAATGTTTCTTAAATACATTTGCAAAGTTCTCTAAAGTTGTCAACTATCACATAGTGCAATACATACATTTTATTAGTTGGAAAACGACAAGATTTACAATAGTTCACTAATAGTAGAATAGATCTTAAGTTTATATCTCGAAGTAAACATTTTGAGCTACGGTACATCTCTAGAGAATTATTTTTATGTAATATAGATTACTAATGTATAATTATGTACATTGTTCCAAAAATCCCATGAATATGTCGTGTGGTGATTTCGAAAATCTTTTATTCCTTGAAAAACAAAAATTCTCATACATTTGGCACATAATGTGAATTTGAGCGTTGATGCACCAAATAAAGTAGGTTTGCAAGCTATTTTAGACTTTCCGTTTCTTGTCGCAAGTGCTATTATTTATAATAAGTTAATATGTACGTTTATCACATTAAACAAAATTAATACGTTATTAAGTAACATTATTTTAACGTTCTTTGTCTTTTAATAAAATTATAGATGCTAATAAAATATTTAATTTGAAAAATCTAAGTGTATCCTAAGGAAGAAAAGCAAAAAGAATAAAATCTTTTTTTGTGACGTATACATAACATTTTAATTTAAATATAATTCCTGTTACTAAAATTACTCACTTTCAAAACTTTGAAACCTTTGAGTAGTTTATTTTCATTACGTCAAAGTTTACGAAAGTTTTCAAATCAATAATTATTGTTTAAAATAAATTACTTTATTAGTAATTAAGTATTACCTATAGTTACTAAAGTAGATATAATAGTGATAAAGTAGGTACAGATGCTTTAAACGTGAAATGATAATAAATTCAGAATTAGTATTAAACAACACTATTGTATTTCTATATTTATGTAAAATTAACTGATTCTTGTTAGTATTATTAGAATATAACTTAAGATTAAGTAATTTATAGACCTCGTTGAGTCTTGTACAATGTTGTGATGAAAATTAAAGATACATTTTTAAAATAACGCTTCGATCTTTGGTCTACATTTAAACTGCGTTTTCGTGATGTTTTACTTTACATGCGAAGTAAAATGGACTTTATGAGCTAATTATTATTCTAAAAATAAATATGAAAATATTATAATGACCGGTAAATGAGTATTTTTTTTTTATGGAAACAAAATCGACTAAAAGAATTTGGGTACATCACTATGTGTTTTGATTGACATTATAATTTCCAATTATTAAACAAAACACTAACTAAAATGAAAATAACACGCTGGAAAAATAAATAATAAAAAGAGGTTATGCCTGTCCGAGTCCATTTTACGTCGCAAATACCACATCATTACTTTACAAGTATTCGGAATCAGATTGTCAGTACACCCACGAGACCGGCACCCACTGCGGAGTAGAGCGTAGTCTGACGAGCGCCGCTTCTAGCTGCGCGAGAGTATCGTCAATGTCATTGTTCACTATATTCAGGTCGAAGTAGTGCCCGTATGTGCGTCTGAGTTGTTCGGACTCACGCACTAGCACTTCTAGGGAGCCGTCGTACTGTAACAACGATGTTAGGAATAAAACAATGCTATTACAACAAGGGTAGATGGAGATCCTTACAGAGCATCTATAGGGTTAATTTAATAATACCTATAGTACGTTTTTTATACTTGTTCTATTTGGTAAGCAAAGATGGCGTCCAGCGGGGCGATTGCGTAACTTTTTTGTGAATGTTTCAATTGGTTTCGTTCATCCTGTGTCAATTATATATGAAACCAATTGAAACATTGACAAAAAGTTACGCAAACGCCCCGCTGGACGCCATCTTTGCTTACCAAATAGGACAAGTATAAAAAAACGTACTATACTAATAAAAATTTACAGGTCACTTCTTTACATACAACATAGTTTCTAACTTTGAATAATGCAACCTGTTTTTCATACAAAGACCGAATTAGTTGCTTTTGAATTTACGACGTCACAATAGAAAAGGGGTAAGAAAACATGCCGAACGGAACGCAGGGTCAACGATATTTTGCTTTATACAGAGCTAAACGTGTCAAAATTTTACATGTCAAGTATTTCTGAATTAACCCTGTATATTACGCCGAAATATTTTTCATTAGAAACTATCATCAAGACAAGTATTGGTCATGTCAGGAAATTATATAGAATGCAAATGATCGAGTGAAGATCATCACAATAAATCGACTAAATGTACTAATCGACTAACTTATGTAATGTATTATAGTACTTACATCAGCGACGTTGTTGAGCGGCGGCGCTGCGATGAAGACGACGTAGGGCGCGAACTCGGCGGTGCGCAGGATCTTGAGCGCCTGCGGCTCCACGTCCAGGATGGCGATGCGCCGCTCCGAGTGGATGCGGCGGATCGTCTCCAGCTTCGTGCCGTACATCGCGTCCTCGTGCGTACCTGGATATATGGCCATGGACATTTATAGGGGCTGCTTCGACCGGGGTAGTACCACCCTCTCACAGATGATCGGCGTAAAGTACCTATTACAGCTTCGTTTCGTACGATGAGTCATGGAACCGGAAGCCTAACCCCCCCTTCCCAGCCCTTTCATCCCACTCCCTTTTAGGTCAGCAACGTGCGAGCGATGGCTTTAGTATTGCACGCATCTATAGGCTACGGTAACTGCTTGCGGGCCGTACGCTTGTTTGCCAGCTTAGTGACATAAAAAATGCAATAACAAGCATGCGTACACATATTATTATTACAACAAAGAATCGACTAAGTATTGACTAAAATCGACTAATTATCGTCTAAGGGCGAAATTCACCAACAACACGAACCATTCGTGCAGTAAACGTCTGTTACCAGTGCATCAAACAATCGATTACTGGTAACGGTGGTCTGTTCACTAGAAATTATGACTAAACTTAAATATTTTTGTATAACGGAACGCAGATCTACGCTAGCCATAATTGATTTTATATTTTGTCTGGAATTACCGCATACTAATGGTATATGTGCCAATTACAGCATGAATGTGCTGATGCATATTGAAATAACTATAACTAATTTTATACGATGTCCCCCTCACTAGACTGGAATAGACGATCTAAAAAGAAAAATTATATGTAGAATAGATAGTCTATGCCACATGGTACACATTATGGAAGCCAAATTATATAGGTACCTATACTCCATTCGTTATAGCATTAGACAGAAGTTTAAAAATGTTATTTTTAATGTCCACTTCGTAACAAAAGTACAATTAACATGTTACAGTTACGATTGACGTCGAATTTATTATCATCTATTTAAATACCAGCTTGTCACACCTAACTGTAATAATTTTAATTATTTATCTTATAAAATAAATTGCCTATCATTTAAATAATATCATTTCAGTCCAATTTAAAATTAGTGTCAATGCTAAAAACCTAAAAGAAGCAGGGGTGACAATACCGGGAACGTTTTTCGTTCCACTATAATCCTAACAAATCTAAAATGTTAACTAATCCGTTCAGAGGTTATGACAGCAAGGTATTTCTAATTTTGTCGGAATATGTTGTCTATGAAATTGATGTAAATAATGTGCTGTCGGTGTTTGTCATTAACCTTCATTTTTAATGTTTAAAATGTGTGATACGATGTTATAATTAAATAAAACATCGTATAAAAAGTAATTTTATTTTGTTTATCGAAGTATTTAGCATTGTTTTAGTTCTATTTATTTGACTTTTAAATAAAATGTTTTGCATCGCTGCTTCTACGAGCCTCTTATTTCTAATGTTATAATAAATGGAGTATAATAGGCTAAATAGGTTTGAGTTTTTTATTTTAGTTTGATGAGTAATGATCTCCTTATTTTTACCGTATTCCAGATATTCGTTGGCGGCGATATCGGCCATCATTTCTTCGTGTGTCACAAAGTAGTAATGTCTGCCATTCTCTTCATCAGGTCTTGGAGGTCTTGTTGTATCTGGAAAGCAAAAACAAAATGGATCAGATGAATTTAAATGCAAAAATAATTAATTACCATGACTAGTATTTATGGACTCATGTGCCCAATGTATCCAGACTTTTTTTGCCATGGGGTTAAGTGCCCACACTACACCACCAAGCCAACTAGGCGCTCGGGTGGAATGCGGCTTCCCCGCCCGCATCTGCATACCGCCCGCACACCCACCACCGCCTGCGGCTTCCCGCCCGCACACTGCCCGCACCCCGCCACCGCCTTTTTGTGCGGGTGACGTCACATTTGACAGGCGCCTAGTTGGCTTGTTAGAATAGTAGGCACTAACTAAACTGTATACACATGTGGAGTTGTGTATGTGTTACCACGATAATTTATATTCGTCTTGACACCGACAAAGCTGAAGTGACATATAAAGTCACCCAATGACGTTTGTTTTTTTTTGCCCTCATGGCGTCGAACGCAGCGCTCGCTTATTGATCCGAAGATCTGAATGCTATATTTTGTAGTAAACAGGCGATAACTCACGTGGTATAGGATAGGCGTACTGGTCGGGATGACGCGATATCAGCGTGTTCTTGATGTGACGACGGCCGACGCCGTGCGCGCCGAGCAGGACTATTGTCTTGCGCTGGAACGCTGAAACGGTACACTTATTATCAGCCATAGACCTTTTATTTTTATTTGACTAAAGTGGCAAACAATATTTTGAACCGCCTGATGTTAAGCAGTTACCGTAGTATATATGTCGCCGCCAACTGGTTTAATACTTCATTCAATTGGGCAGCTAGGCCGTTCATTAAACGCCGGCACTCAATACAATGGCTAAAGGACGCCTAGGCAAATTGTCGAATGCAACGTTTCATAAGGGGGCTGAACGTTGCTTAGCCGCTTGGGTGAATGACATTTGTGAATATTATTAGGGTGACCATGACTTCTATGACATAGTCGACGGAGGCCCGCTTCGCGGGGATCCTATTTCTGCGTTCGGGGTCACCAGTAACCTAACACGAAGGAAATGACGGGGGTTAAGCTCGCTCGCTCCGCTCGCTCGCTAACCCCCATCATTTCCTTCGAACCTAACCCAGCCAAGTCGAGTGCCCCAAAGTCCCGAGCTCGCTTCGCTCGCTCACGCGTGCAATATGCAAGACATTTTAATTCTAAACATTGTTTTACTAAGGTATCCAGATGACGAAATGACATCCAGTAATCCTGCATAGGCGTCCGTATGCTTTTAGAATAATTCGTGGTCACCTTTCGAACATTGTTGATAACCTCAATTGGTTTAAAATTCGGTTTCGTCTCATTATTCGTAAATAAATCCATGTTATGGTCTTGTTTAATATTAATAATTATCAATAGAACTTTTTAACACACTATAAAATCACTAAACACGGTAATTCGCAAAAAAAAACAATACACATTTAATCAGCTGATGACAAATAGGGACGCCATATTTGTTAGATGACTACTGGCGCTGCAGTGGCGGAAAAAGGAATTAAATTTAAATGAACCGGCGGCTTTTGGTTTAGCCTTCTCCAAAAGACTAGCTTTCAACCAGCCAACTCGTTGGACGTTTAGCAATATGTGTCAATTCAACGAACGGCCTAGGCGTCTAATTGAGTGTCGACGTTTAATGAACGGGCTAGCCGCCCAATTGAATAGCGTATTAAACCAGTTGGCGGCGACATATACACCGTGTTCATGTTCATTTGCTTTAACTTCGACATAGTGCTTAGAACATTACCATAAACTTATCCCTTAAAACGGGACAGGAGGATGACGATGATGCTAAAATGGTTAAATTGCACCCAAATTAAATTGCCATAAAGTGGAAATGGGCCAGCCAATTCGCGCGCATGGATCCGCAGAGATATCATAATATATGCATATCATATAGACATATTGTGTCAAAACCAGGACCAGAGGACGGTCACAAACGTCGAGGCAGAGGCGAAGGTGGAGACGATACTGACCAACTTTGCGAGCAGCACGTGGCAGCTAATGGCGCAGGATTGGGAGTTGTGGAGGAGAGATAGGGAGGCCTTTGCCCAGCAGTGGGACGGTTAACAGGCTATAAAAAAAGGTACTCACATGGTAATTTCACAACCTCTTCGTATGTAACGACGTCCAGTTGATCGAATACCGCGTTGTGTTTCGCTAGATATTTGTCTTTGGACTGTTTCTTCTTACGTCCAAATATAGAGCAATTCACTGCAACAAAATAATTGAAATATTAAACGTGAAAAGTTATTGATGGAGCAACATAATTTTGTGGAAAGCAAAATAAATCAATTTAGTTATGTTTAATTTTAATTTAGGTAAGAACTATTTTAAATCATGCTTGCGTATAATTTAGGTGCCAATCAGAATCATAAATTTAATTCGTTTATTAAAAATGTGTGTAATTAAAACAACAAAATCAACTCATGCGATTTGAAAACCATTTTGAATTACATTCCTATAATATTTAATGATAGTACGTTTTCGTTGTAAGACGCAAACCAAAAGAAATATCTTGAAAGTTGTGACCTAATAAAATAATACCTACGAGAAAAAAAGTTTTAAACCTTGCTCGCAACACCAAAAAAAAAAACAGTAAGTTATTTCCTTTATCTAAAGCACAGTAAAAATTTAATAATAAAAAAAATACCTTTAATATACTTATTACTTATATACCTCCACAATGTGGTGGTGTATGGCCACTCAAGCCTCTGACTACCCCCGAATGGGGATAAAAGTCGTGACGTTATATATATATATATATATACTTATATACCTACTTTCAATATACCACTAATTGCCATTAAAACAAGTAAATATTACAATTAAACAAAAAAAACATACTCCGTAAAAGGTGTTCCACAAGGAGTAATACTAGGACCCATACTGTTTCCTATAGCTATTGTCTACAATACAATTACTATTATAATCACCTCTACACACCACGATCTAAATACTCGCTAGGAAAGCATTATAGGCGTAAATATTGATACCTGTGTTCTCACAGCCGTCTGTATGCGAGACGCAGCCCTCGGCTCCTAGCCGCACAACATTACAACACGGTTCATGCAAACGGAACGGATGGTCGGATATACTACAAGATTCGGGTTACACGCATTGAAGAAAGTGTTTTGTCATATTAATTCAAGTATTTCTTGCACAATCCTTTTTGCAACAAAGCATGAGAGTTATAAAGGATACAGGAATGTAATAATAGAAGTTATAATCAAAATTGATTGACAAAACATCTTCTGACATACTGACTGGTTTTACTTATGAGGGTTACGCAAAGTCCTTTCAATAATGGTTAAATTTCAAATGTATAATCTTCAGGAAAGACTAGATTATACTGGAGAAGAAGACTTACATTTTAAGGCGGGTATATTAATATGCTTCAGGTTTATAGACAGTTATAAGAGTATCAGTGACTAATTTAAATATAGATAGAGATTGCCTGTTAGTTATTATGTATAGGTAGGTACCATGCATAGGTACTTGAATTGTTTTAAATTAGGATTACGCGGGAGGTTGTATTACTCGAAGAAAAAGCAAGTTTACATACCAACTGCTTCGTCCAATGATGATTTTGAAAGCACAACACGAAATGTTAAGGTGAGTAAAACAGACTATTAAGTGGAATGTAGATGTATGATAAATGCTTACAGATTATATTTACTGAAGCTACAATCAATATTGATATTGAAACTTTATCAATTACCATCATTATGGTAGATGATGAAACATAAATTATTGATAAATATACAATCATATTCAAATATCATTCAATATTGACTAAAACACCAATTCATGGATGCCACGATCCAGCTAATGGGCAACATACACATTCTAAACATAAAATAGTGAAGTCACTTCAGACAAATGCTAAATGTATTAACAACATAAATACTGCCTTAGCTTTTAAAATACGTCAGACTCAATTAAACATTGAGTCAAAAAGTATGAAGATGAACTTAAACCAAATGAAATTAAGAGACAGGTAAACCAACAGAGACAGATTTATAAAACACATAAAGCTTTGAAACTGAATCATCTAATCACAGGTCCAGCGTTTGAACACATTTTGACTTGCAACCTAAATATGTTGCAACCAACATTGTTACAAAGGATCTCAAAAAGTATCACTGTTGTTACCTTGGTCTGTGTTTGATCTTTCGGCAGCGGCGCACGCGGCTCTCCATTCTTGTAGTTCAGGGCTTGGTATGAGACCTGCTGAGCCTCCAGATGCATCTTTCCGAGCTTGCCACCAGTGTGAGTCATCTTTACTTATAATCTGAGAAACATTATAAGTTGTATAAAATTTGAAATTCGAGCAAATAATGTAAGAAATTTTGTTAAAAGCAATCGATACCTGTAGTATATCGCCAGTGTTGAATGCAATGCCAGCTTGAGCGCAAGGAATCAGTTCGTCTTCTAATGGATCATAATCAAACTGAGCTCTTACGAATATCTAAAAGAGAATGATATCTTTAGAAAATTGCTTCGAAGTCATAATAGGATCACTTAATTAGTAGGGATGAATTTCGAACAAATGAAAAGTGAATTAATGAAGATGAGGAAATCGTGAAGTGTTATGAGAATTATAATTAGGTAAATTGTGACTAAACATCACGATTCAAAATCAAATAAAAGTGTTTTGTAGGCCAACAGAGCACTTAAGTACAAAAATATTCAGAATCTACCACCGATTCGGAACAGACATAATTTCATGAAAAAAAAAATGATATGGATGGAATGTAAGATAGTGACAGTGAACTGGAGAATATGTGAAGATGTGGAAATTATTGTGAAGCGTTGAAAAAAGAACAACAAGCGCACAGAAACGGAGGAGATTTCGGGATCGCGCAGCCATGCCCAGGTGGTCATACAACATAACACAACATAAAACGGACAACATAAACATAAAGTAGCAATGTGTCTGGTCTCGCTACTTACTAGCACGGGCGAAGGCTTTATCCGGAAAAGCTAGTTAAAACAAAAATGCAGAATTTAGAACTCTCAATTTTAATACCAATCAGTTTATGCTTTGAGGACAAGCATCCAGTTTGAAGAATGTGTCGTGTGCGCTTGTCGTCACTTTTTGCGATCTGTCTTGTTTTAATTAGTGTTAAACCAAGCGTTAGAATCACACTACTTTCTATAGTGTTAATAAAAATAATATTAATATACATTTTATTACATTGTTTATAATTGAAACTAGAGTCAACAACGACACTACTTCTAAAATGTTTAAATCACACATACATTAAAGGATTTAGTATCGCCAAATAGGAATTTTGTGGGAAATGTAAAGTATCTGTTACCTCGCAAGGGGGTGGTGCTGAGCGATAGGAGGGCACGATCTTAAACGTCACCGATCCACGAGCCTCACGCTGAAAATTTCAATTGGTAACATAAAGCAATAGTATTGATAACATTTTACTTAGATGATATAATAGTACAAGTGCCAGTGCTTATTGGCGAATATATATTCTCATTTAATCAAATAATGAATATTGTCACAAACTAGGACTAAACTTAGTTCCATACATACACAGAGGATCCGTATAAAGGCCGTAATACATTTAGACCCTTGTTCAGTTTGTGGTCCAACGTAATGAAATTTGTCTCGTTACTAATGTGTATTCCAAAGTTTAATCCGTGTGTTTAGAAGGGCACATATGTCCTGCGACACGTGCCTCCAGAGACAAGCCGCACGATATTACCCGATTTCGCACGACATGTATGGCGATCAAAGCGACTGTATAAAGTGGACGAAAAATTTCGTGAGACAAGATGCTTGCCGACGTTTTTCGACTTCTTGCCTAAGGCATACACGGACTTAATATTACTGTAATACTCGCATCGATATCTCACTAGATACACCTGAAAAATTCTGAGCTTGGCCACAAAAAATGATTGACATTTCGATAGATGAAATGTGAACATCTGCCTTCCGAGACAAGTAGCTTCGTCTACAAGCGTTTCTACAAAACGCTCCGCTTCATGTATGGAAATGACGTAATTCACGTGATCTACTTATCCAATTGTAATGTCATTTCCATACATTTACGCGCAGCGTTTTGCAGACACGCTTGTGGACGAAGCCACTTGTCTGGGGGGGGCTGATGCGCCAACTTTTATAAATTCTATAACTTCGTAATTCATCGTGAGAAAACCTACCTAGTATGTCTCGGGATTAGGTAATAGTCAGTTCCTGTATACACGGGACAAGATTCACCACCTGTCACGTTGGGTTCTGACTATCTGGTGAAACGTGGGCTTTCAGTTGGCTTAATACCCCCACAATATGATGGTGTATGCCCACTCAAGCCTCTGACGACCCCCGAATGGGGATAAAAGTCTTGACGTATATGTTATGTCGTAATTCAGGGCAATGATAAACTCTCAAAGGATACCTACCAGCATCCTCTGCAGCTGTGCGACCGACTGGTTCGCGACCGGCGTGCCGTTGATCTCTTTGATTTCGTCGCCGACGTGCAGCGTCGCCTGTCGGTGTATCATCCCGCCGTGCATTATGCGGGCGACGATGCATCGACCGTCGTCAGCCAGCTTCAGCGTTATGCCCTGGAGGTGACGTGATCAAGGATATTTTAATAGAGGATAGGCAAGTTGAGTTTTTGGTTAAGAAGAAATTCAACTTTATTCTCCTGTTTTAAGGTCTATTATACCTTGACAATTCTGTAGACAGAAAAACGAGCCGAGCGAGAGGCCCCAGTTGGGACCGTGTCCCTCTCATTTCGAGTTGCCATTATAATTAACAATCAATACCCGACGATAAATTATTTTGGCATGGCAATTCGAAATGAGAGGGACACGGTCCCAACTGTGGCCTCTCGCTCGGCTCGTTTTTTGTGCAGTAGTGAACAGTCCAGTATGTATTTACGTTCGTGGACGTGATTGAATTAGGTTTTGAATTTAGAATGACATTGGTTTGACAGTTGGATAAACGTTTTACTAGTCAGCCGCTTCACTTTTGCGGTATTGTTCCCAAATATACATTTTTAAGTTCTGTTATTTTGGTAGATTGTCTTTCTGATACGGATCGGAACTTCAGTCGGAACAAAAAACTACCTCATACCTAGTTATTTTAATACTATTCATTACATGAATATCACAAAGAACTCAGTCCTATTTTAGAAACGTTTTAATGATATACTGAAATATTAATCTAATTGGCTTGTTAGCTAACTTTATTAGTAACAACTTTAATGAATACAATAAAATATTAACGTTAGCAGCTGTTGTATATTAAAAAAATATTTCAATTACGTTCCATTATTCTCCAATAATATCAATACAATATTTTCTGTTATTAATACTCTGTGTGATCCACTTGATTCACAAAGAGATTGTGCCTCCAGCCTCCCACAATTTGCTCTGATCATTGATCTGCAACGATTGAACGCACAAGAAACACACCTGTCACCACTCGCCTTACAAATCCCGGTCGACTGTTGTGTTTACACGGAACAAGATAATGGAACCGCCCCGTCTAAGCTGTCAGCAAATATGTATTTATTTCTAGAAACTCCTGGGTCGAGCTTATGTTTGTGTGTTTACTTGATAAAGCAAGATTAAGGACACAAATTCAATTAAGTAAGAGTCTTTGAAAAGTAGAACCTACATAAGTAAAAATTATGGCGTAGAATAGTGATCGAGGAAAGTAACCCGAAGTATCCTGGTTCGAATAATTTCAAAATTTAATCGTTCCACTGATTTTGTTGACCCATAAGTAATAGAAGACGCAGGTTACATAATTATAAAACAGCAGTGAAGGAAAGTTCATAGAAATCAAAATTAGGCGAATTAGATGAATGAGAGAGCTGGACTCAGTCTAGCTAGCCCAACCCTGTCTCCTTTCCTCCCTATTCCCACTCCCCTTTAGGTCGGAAACGTGGGAGCAATGCCTTCGGTAATGCAAGCATTTATAGCCTACGGTACCAGCTTAACATCAGGGCCCTAAGTCACTTAGCAATTGTGGCCAACCCCAACCCCTCCCCTCTTCCCACTCCCGTTCAGCTTTCACGTGTGAGCAATGCCTTTGATATTGCAAGCAGCTAAAGGCTTCGGTAACTGCTTATCAGGCGGGCCATACGCTTATTTGCCACCTCAGTGCTATAAAAAAAAAATATCGACCCTCTGATTAGTTGTTTGATTCTGACCGGAATCACAGGCCGATCAGCCGGTCGGTCCACCAAACAGCTCAATGGTAATGGCTAAGCGACTTGGCTTGTAGGTCTGTTTGCTACCTTTGTTGCATCAAAAAATCCTCACCATTGGCTCGTCAGTGTTCTTCTGGAACTGAACGAGGCGCACCCTGGTCACGTTCTCAAACTCCGGCTCGGTGTCGTCTTCGTCTTCCGCTGGTGTTGCCGTGGCGCGGCCGTTGACGGGCGGCGGGGACGCCCGCAGTGACTCCTCGCCGTACACCTCGCGGGCGACCACATCGTGCGCCTGTAGTAGGGCCTGCAACAACACATATCGAAATTAGTTGAAAATTTATACAATTTTGTGAAAAATTATGCGTCAATATATGAAGAGTACTACTACAGCGGACCTCACCATCAAAATCCATATTTATAATAATAATAACCATTTAATTCAGTCAACGATGGCCCATATTATAAATACCTTAAAGACTAATATACATATTACTAATATTAGAGCTTAAAACTAATTGGAAGGTGTTGGTGACGGCAGCCTCCCCCGAAAGCGCCTGAAAACCACACCTTTCGGCCAGTACTGGTCTGCATGAAAGTGGACAGCTTTTCAGTGGGGACTAAAACCACAAACGCCTTGAATTTAGTAGCTCAAGGAGGGTCAAACCTTGGCATCATCGTTGAACACTATGGTCGATCCTGGCAACAGTGGTGGGAGTGTGTGGCGGGCCTAAACTCATTATAAAAAAAAAACAAGATTGAATTACGAATTGTTTTATTGAGGGTAAGTATATTACGTAGATACATAATCTTTATTTGTCGCATTTTTTCCATTTCTACAAATTACGTGAAAATATTTTGAATGATAACTCGATAACTAAGTCTTGTGAAAAGGACGTAACAACGTTAAAACTACCCTTTATAGAATGAAGTAGGTACCTACGTTATTGGTGAGAGCTTTGGAAGACAATCTTGAGAATGTTCAGCTTATTGAAATGAGCGCAATGATAATAAAAGACGAAGATACATCCAATAACGTACTCCATTCTATAAAGGGGTAGTTTTTAACGTGTTCGCTGCTTTCGTGCACCAATACACTCGAAACCCCTTTCATTTTACGTCCGAGTGCTTTTGGCATACGGCCTCGGACGGCGAGTGGAATATCCCGAGCATCCGAAGCCGATATTGCGCCAATCCGGTAATCCACCAAATGTACTGTTGACCGCAACGATATACGCCTGGTATTTTTTTTTATTTTGGTTGCCATGGGATTAATTTTTGCATGCATGAAATAGTCTTTGATTTAGAATTGTATGCTAATGTGAAGAATCAATAAATTAATTAAAGGTGTAGGTGTTTCAATTTTATATAGTTATATTTTTGATCCTTGAAAGAGTCTTTTATTTAGAATTGTATGTTAGCGTGAAGAATCAATAAATTAATTAAAGGTGTTGGTGTTTCAATTTTATATAGTTATATTTTTGATGCTTGAAAGAGTCTTTGATTTAGAATTGTATGTTAACGTGAAGAATCAATAAATTAATTAAAGGTGTAGGTGTTTCAATTTTATATAGATATATTTTTGATCCTTGAAAGAGTCTTTTATGTAGAATGTATGTTAACGTGAAGAATCAATAAATTAATTAAAGGTGTAGGTGTTTCAATTTTATATAGTTATATTTTTGATGCTAGAAAGAGTCTTTGATTTAGAATTGTATGTTAATGTGAAGAATCAATAAATTAATTAAAGGTGTAGGTGTTTCAATTTTATATATAGTTATATTTTTGATGCTAGAAAGAGTCTTTGATTTAGAATTGTATGTTAATGTGAAGAATCAATAAATTAATTAAAGGTGTAGGTGTTTCAATTTTATAAAGTTATATTTTGGATGCTTGAAAGAGTCTTTGATTTAGAATTGTATGTTAATGTGAAGAATCAATAAATTAATTAAAGGTGTAGGTGTTTCAATTTTATAGAGTTATATTCCACTTGTTTAACAAGCTTTTATAAACAAGAAATTAGTTCAAACCCAAATTAACGTAGACCAAAATTTCAATTTCGCAAATTACCCTTTAAACGCCAAGCAGCGATGTATGGAACGCTGTTGCTTTTGACTACAAACCACATTCCCAGTTAATATCTGAGAGTTACGACCGGGTATGATATTCTCATATACGGTACAATAGCTTCCTACCAGTATTACTTTATCCAACAAAATTTATTGAGGTATGCTAAACGGAGAATGCTAATTTGATGGTTTTTTATTCATTTCATACGACTGCTTGGCGCAGTGGAACGAGTGTAGACAGCTTGGATCACTGCATTGGGTGATTGCGGGTTCGATTCCCGCCAGAGGCAAATTGTGGAAACGGCCTATTCGTAATTTGCCCTCTCAGGTGGAACTGGGCCGGCCATGTCACGTGCATGGATCCGCAGAGGTGGGCATTTCGAGTCACAACTGACGCCAGAAGGCAGTCGCAGACGTCGAGGCAGACCGAGGCGAAGATAGAGGGACGTTAAGGACAACTCTGCGGGCAGAACCTGGTCGCAAATGGGTCAAGGTCGGGAGTTATGTAGAAGAAAAGGGGAGGCCTTTGTCCAGCAGTGGGACAGATAAAAGCCTATAAAAACCGGCCAAGTGCGTGTCGGACTCGCAAATAAAGGGTACCGTACCACCGTGGAATAAAAACGTCAAAAATATCAAGTTTCTTGTATGGGGATCCCTTTATATTTAAATTTTATTTTAATATTTGTTGTTGTAGCGGCAACAAAAATACACATTCTGTGAAAAGTTCAAGCCTCTACCTATTACGGTTCGTTAGATACAGCCCGCTGACGGACGGACAGACTGTCAGTGTAGGCTTAGTAATAGGGTCCCGTTGGCACCCTTTGGGTACGGAACCCTAAAAAGAGCAAGACATTTATAATCAAATCTCAACAAGCCTAAAGTAACTAAATACACAAACAGTTTCATTTCACCAGCAAACATTAATTCCTATGACAAAAACAACAGCGGCCATTCGTATGGTAATGCAGGAATTGTGCAGTGGTAACATTATTGTTGCAGCCAAGCCGAGCCTGTGTTCGTTTGCACAAAACAGATACACTGAGTATTATCTGTGTTTTATCTGAATGTGTTGGTAGTAATGCGATGCAAATCTGCCTTACTGCTGTATAGCTGTATAGTTTGTCTAATTTCCATATGAAAAGAAAGGAGGTGCTTAATGTTCAGTTATTTTTATGGACTTGTTTGCATTTTGTTCTGGATTGTGAAACGTAAGATACGGAATACGTAGCACGTAACAGATCACATTAAGGCCCGTATTAATAATTCTATCTCAAAGTTGAGATCGATCTTAAGGTGCAGTTTTGACGTTTAATGTATGGAACATCTGTCAAAAACAGCATCTCTAGTTCGATCTCAATTTTGAAAATGTAAAATGTAACGTCACGACTTTTATCCCCGTTCGGGGGTAGTCAGAGGCTTGAGTGGCCATACACCACCACATTGTAGAGGTATTAACCAACTCAAAGCCCACGTTTCACTAGATAGTCAGAACCCAACGTGACAGGTGGTGAAACGTGTCGCCGTGTATACAGGAACTGACTATTACCTAATCCCGAGGGATAGGTAGGTTTCCTCACGATGTTTTCCCTCACCGTCAGCGAACTGTAAATTATGCACATAGATGAAAATTCGTCCATTGGTGCACGCCCCACCGGGGATCGAACCTGGGACCTTCTGATTGTTAGCCCAACCTGTTCACCCCTAGGCTACAGTCGCTCAATCAATCAATCTTGAGATCGATTTATTAATCATCGGCCTTCATGTCAGAAACAAAATCAAGTGGATTGTCAAAGCAACGTAACGGCCAACAATATTCAAGACATATTTCACCAAACTTGGGTGCCAATGGCGGCGTCTTCATGAGGCGCATGCCTCGCGCGAGCACTCAGTTTTGACGTCGAAACGTATAGACACAATGTCATAATATGAGTGCTCGGGTGAGGCATGCGCGGCATATGGACGCATCTAATCAGATATTTAAAAAACATACTCACTGACTTGACCATCGATGAAATTCGATGCATCTCCATTTTCCTTGAAAGCGATGCTCGAATATATTTGTACAGATACTTGAGATTAATGCCATGCTTCACTGGTCCCGGCAGAATCCAATATCGAATTTCCGATATAAACGGTGATATGATAACCTTTTAAAAATATATTTATCGTGATCGTGGTTTACCGAAAAGGCCATCGCATACAAACTACAGTACGTACCTACGTAGAAATACTTTAGTATTACTGTACTTACCTAATTTATAATTGAACGCATTGATGTACCTATTATTTTAGCAGATATAGTACCTCCTAGCTTTGTAATTACAAAACTTGTGCTCAGCGCACCACTACATGCAGCGAAATTCACACACCGGTTATCGCATTCGATTCATATTCAATTCGATGATCAAGTTAAAGGCAATTCGATGCGTATTATTTACCAGACGATGAGCCTTATGGCCGGCGCACAGTGAGTACGGCAGGGCATGGCATTTTAATTTTTATCAATCGAATTTAATACTTATCCCATCGAAATAAGGTATATATTTCAATGCTCGCTGATCGACCTCGGAGTATCACGGAGTATTTTCTCGGTGCACCCGCTGGAGCACCTTATTTCGATTGGATAAGGGATAAAAATTAAAATGCCATGCCCTGCCGTACTCACTGTGCGCCGGCCATTATCGGCAATATCGACATGTTTTCAACATTATTGTCCGCGAACGACTGAGTCATACTATGTCCATGGACTTCGTTTAGTAGGACATACTATTTTGGACAGTCACGTGATTACCTCTTTCTTTGATTGTACTTTTGATATATGCAATAACAGCCAAACCTCAAAAGAATGATTCGCTTCGCTTATACTGTAGGACAAAAGCGCCTTCTTTGAAATCGAATGCATTTCACTCGACCTTTCTCTATGCTATACATGATCCATATATCCATCATCATTATTATTAGCTACATTTTTATCATTGCCAAAGATGAAAACAGACTTCGAAACAATTTGATATCAATAATATGATTTTGATTGAATTCCTAGAACTGGTATTCGCTTCGATGATCGTGCAAGTCGTCGAATAGTATGTTAATTTGAACATGACATCCACTTCTATCAGGTTATGCAGGCGTAAGCCATTTCGGTTTATCGAGCCACGTGTCAGTTGCTCAGGGTAGGTATTACCTTGTCCTATTGAAGGCTAGTATTAATTAAATGATTGGCACTTCGTTCACTTTATCTCTAAAAACAGATAAAGTTTCACAACAAATTGGCATAACTTTCTAAGTTTTAAACTTCAAAATGTTTTAATGATTATATTTGATGTTCAGTACCTTTTTCATTGTCTTTCGTTATCACGTTAACGAGTTTTTATTTTTTGAAATATCTATTCCGTTCAGTCTTAAGTAAAATCCCGTAACACATGTCGAGTGTACTTAACGAAGTGAAAATCCTTTATTACAATGTAATTGCTTTCCGTCTCGCTTCCCGACATCAAATTTCTTTTTTAATTCGCCTCTTGGGGCGAGTTTGTTCTTGAAAGCATCGCTGTAACATGATACTTAACATTGGGAAGGAAAACTTGAAGTTACCTACCTACAAACATTATCCATTGGGACGAAGATATGTTACTGCTTATGTGCAGTTATATTTTCAAAATGACATGAATGGAATGAATTAATATGAACGGATACACTGCATATTATAAACTTTGTTATAATTAATTTTCACTCTTACAATACTTTATTTCCACCAGTAATTATGTCAGGAAATCCTAAGTACTAAAAGTAGGTACCAAAAGTAAATATTAATAAAAGTGAAACAAAACAAGTATGAAATCAAAATAATGAACACGATAAAGTGCTGGCAGTAAAAATAAATGCAAAACTGCGGATACCGTTTGAGACAAATGAAGCAAACAATCCAACGCTTTTAACTAATAATTGTAAACACAGCGAAGTCTATAAAATTCAGTCGATGAAAAAACCTGAAGCAGAGCAAAAGTGCTTTGGCGGATGTTTTAAACGAAACGACGGATATTAAATTTCCCTTAAACAAAGATAGCGATAATCCAACGTTTTCATAAAAAGAAAAGGGTCTCACGGGATTTTATTTGAATCACAGATTTTACGAGCCCCGGAGCCCTGTTCATCTTGTGTTACTCGAAAAGTAGGTAAAATTGGTGCACCAAAACCATTGGATATTATAGAGAGCCCTTTAACAATAAGTATCGAAATACTCTCTGCCACTCTCAGTGGATTACAAAAAGTATCTTCGTCAGTACTGCGGGACCCCCGTCACTATACGAACGACATATCCGACGTTATCGACTGAAACGTTATCAATAAATAACTAGGGAAGACTAACCTTGCGGTTCTAAGGTATCTTATCCTGTTACAAGTAATGTATGTACATTTCTTAATGAAGCCGCGTGAGCTTGATTACTTAGAGGCAAAGATAATGCTTTGTTTTTAGTACAGGACACAATTATTGTAGTGCATAGTAAACATAAATCTCGATCCCACAGTCAAACCGACTGCTCGGTTTTGTGGGGCTATGTATGATACCAATTGTAATTGTTGTGTGGTTTTGTTGTTGTGTTTTTATGAAATAAATAAGACAGCAAAAGTATTCTAATAATCCTAATTAGAAGAAAAATGCCAACTGCACTGACCCCCACATAGGAAAAGGTAAGACAGATAATGAGGAGCCTCTACAAAAATACTACTTTAAGTTCTTAATGCAGTTCTACGAAATAAGCTGGCTCTGATAATATAACTATACAGCGAAAATAAAGACAGCACTGTTTATTTTCCCACAAAGTTAATAAAACAAGGAAAGCGAATGTCAGATTGGTAAAATAATAAACAGGAAGTGCTTGCCGACGTTGTACTACGTAAAACAATAAATCCTTTTGATATTACAGTTGACTCGGCCCCGATGCATTCGAGGCGCGGTGACACTCGGTGACAACATAATACCGCCTCGCTGACGGTGTGACTCCCAGCAATAACAAATAATATTCTATAAAAAATGTAACAATTTTAAAATAGCATTTGGCAGATTTGAAATATACGATTAGGTACTGTTTATGTTATAGGTACACGTAGTCGCATTTAATTTATGCGTTTATCAGGTAAAAACAAATGTGAAGTATTGAATAAATTAAAAATGTAGTGTAATTAATAAATAAAAATAAGAATCGAATCAAAGAGTAATGTAGTTGAAATTAATTTATTATTTTTTCAGACAACTTTTAACCTATTTTTTGTTACCAAAAGTGCACGATAAACTACAGCTGTCACAGAGACCAACAATAAAACAGAAAACTTTTGCCGTATATCATACAAGCTGTAATATTTTTGGTAACGTGACACTGAACTTTTTTGTTAACATAAACCAAAGAGTTTATATTTCTCTACTGTCTATGAAATAAAACACATTTTTTTTAAGGCATGTCACAGCTAAGCTAGAAAAAAAATCGTAGGCTATTTTCTTTGCCGTTATCGTCTTTTATTATCACAGGCAATGTTATACTTGTCTATAGGTGCTTGTTTTTCGCAACTAAATATGAAATAACATATTCATAAAGAGGATTTCATGTTAGCGAAATAATATGGGTTATAACATAACATAAATGATCCCTAATGCAAGGGCGGAGGCGATGTGAAATACTCGGAGCTGACATTACGCGGGAGCACAGTGGAGTGTTACCATAATTCACTGGATATAACCCTTATCTACGCATGTGACCTTGCACGGGAGGTACGCATTTTGTATTGCTCGTATTTGCGTGTAAATTGCTCAGTTTTAAGCAACATACAAGGTTCTATTGGTGTGATAGTCACGAAATGTAATCTATAACACATCAGAATCATTTAGGTATTCATGTTTTGTGAGTTCTGAAAAACGTAAAGATGGTGCTTTTATGTTGTTTGATAAAAATATAAATAAAAGCTGAAAGCATCTCGAGAATTCGTATGCGCAAATCCTCGAAATCTCTTTGAAGTTTTCAAACAGGAGGAACTTGAAAACTGTAAAGGACTTGAAATCCGTTACCGTTCCAGGTCAAAATGGATCAAAGCAAATGCGGTTTTCTTAAATTTTAAACAATATCTATAATATACATATATCTACATGAATGTGACGATGATAAGAACTACCCACAATTCTAACATAAAGTTATATTTATAAAGCTCACAAGTGCTAATAAACGGCTAAAACCTAGAGCTATACTATATCCCTAAAATAAAGTAACAAAAAATATTGTATGTATGGAAAATGACAATGCAAGTCTATAAAAAATACCAACTGTTAAGTGCAAATAAACGTGCCTATAGGTACTTACACATTTTCAGAAGATACTACTAAATAATAACCAAATATTTTAACTTGTTGCGTTCAGCAATAACATTAGCTAATTGCCCATAAAATTGTCTCCAAAAAATAATTAATTTAACGTACGCCATCCTAAATTGATCAAAGGGACATATTTAAATACATGAGGTTCCCAAAAAAGGGTGAATTTGGAGTTACATCGGTCAACGTGGTCAATACCATAAAAAGGATGTAACTGTATTCAAACACAAATAAATATCTCCAGACTTGCACACCAACTGTATAGTCCCAAACTAAGCAACGCTGGTACTATGGCTACCATATACAATACTGGGGGCGAGTCCAGTGACACCAAGACCAGAGGGCCTACTCTTTTACAAAAGAAAACGAAATTTCGGACGAAATTGACTACTACTAAGTTTCCTACTACGTTTCTCATTCATTCTGACATTTCTTACGAACGAAAATAGTTTGACGTTTAGATTCGACGACGACGAAGACGTCAAACAGTTTTTGTTGGTAAGAAATGTCGGAATGAATGAGAAACGTAGTAGGAAATACGCGAAATTTCGACCGAAATTTCGTTTTCGTTTGTAAAAGAGTAGGCCTGGGCAAATTACGAAAAGGCCGTTTCCGAAATTTGCCTCTAGCGGGAAACGAAACCGCAACCACCCGATGCAGTGAGCCAACGCTAAAACCACTGCGCCAAGCGATCGTCAAATATGTTCATAAAAGTTTAATAAAATATAGTCCTAGTTATAAATTTCAGTCTCAAAATTTTGTACTCGGACTTCTTTAATTTTTAGGGTTCCGTACCCAAAGGGTACCAACGGGACCCTATTACTAAGCCAACGCTGTCCGTCTGTCCGTCCGTCCGTCTGTCTCTCTGTCTGTCAGCGGGCTATATCTTACGAACCGTAATAGGAAGAGACTTATTTCTGTTGCCGCTACAACATAAAATATACAACATTTTAAATAAAGGGGGTTCCCATACAAGAAACTTGATATTTTTGACATTTTTATTCTACGGTGGTACGGAACCCTTTATGTGCGAGTCCGACACGCACTTGGCAGGTTTTTATTTGCTCAATTCTTTTTTGTGATTCGATAAATTATATGATGCGTATTACATTGATTAGATGTTCAGGCTGGAATTCGTGATGAGATAAAAACAACGCTGGAATACCAAATTTATTAGACTCGTCTTCATCCAATACTTTTTACCTTTCAGTTTTACTTTTGAAAGTGATTCGCATTTCAATAATTTCCAAATTTAAAGTTGGTTTGGAATTAAGTTAATTAAATGATAGGTTGTTTGTGAACTAGTTACAAGTTCTAATGTAATTAATTGATTATCGGTACTGATTATTAGGATTGCACTCAGGAAATTGGAAGGGTTAGCCGAAATATTGTGCTCTAGGCAGTGTATCGTGGAGCTTAAATATCGCCAGACTTAACCCACCAACTGTATGGACCGGAGCAAAGGGTAATTAATACCCAGACCAAGGAAAATTACAAAAACCCCATTTCCCAAATTTTACACCAGTAGAGGAGCCGTAGGTATTGGAAATACGGGCATGTTTTCAACATTTTTTTCCGCGAACGACAGAGTCCGTGGACTCCGTTTCGTAGGACATACTATTTTGGACAGTCACATGTCACTCTCTGTTTTGGTAATGTCTTTGCTAAAAGAATAAAAAATGTTTCATAAGATGTTACGAACAAGCCAGCAATTGCCAAAACGTTATTTTCAAGTTACGTGTCCTTATTCTCAAAATTAACGCCCGTAATGTAGTCACATAAAATAATTATAAAACTGAATTATCACCGTCCTAATATTCGGAACGTTCTATGTAGTTTATTGGACTTCGTGACGTTGTCTAATTCAAGCATCTTTGTCACGGCATGTGATAATTTTGCGTTATCACCAAATAATTTTAGGGAGAATAGTCGTGGTACGTGACAATGAAAGACCCGGGAGTGTCGTTGTTCATACGGTGAACAATAGAACAAAAATATTCTAGTTTTTGTCGGTCTTTATTCATGTCTCGGATGTTTCTGTGTCTGGTGCTCGGAGTTTTTGTCATATCATTTATCTCAAATATAAAATAGGGATTATTTTATTACCGCTTTAGAACACTGACTGACAGTAACGCACAGGCCAAACCGTTTGGTTAAGAAGCATGTTTTGCACATGATTTTCTTATATCATCAGTACCAAGAGTTTTTAAAATTCATCCCATAAGGGGATTAAATAGGGGATGAAAGTTTTATGGAAATCCTAACGGGTACACGGCCAGTTATTATTGTTTTGCGACCACCTCATGAGAATTACTTATGTGCAGCACTAAACTATTTAAGTGGACAAGAAACTTCATAAAGGATGAATTAAGTACGCCCTCGACTTGTCTAGAGGGCAATAGTTACAGAGTGTTGTTATAAGCATATGTTTTCTAAATAAAGACACATTAGTCCATGTTTTTAAGAGCATCGCAAAAATGTGAATACCTAAACGTCTCGACAAATGGTACTGGTAAAACGAATACTTAAATGGAATTACTTTCAAGAAAATGTGTTTTCAGTGTTAAAATTGTATGTGCTACACTCAAGAATGCGGGGTTTTCTCTAAGTTTTAAGTGCAGTCGGTAGAGAAAGAACAAACAAACAAAGGACACTTACCAGAAAACCATTAAACTATATCTTTAAAATACTGTTGCTACCATGACTCATTAAAAAAAAAACAAGTGTAGGTATTAAGATTTTTGCAAACAAAAAAAAATGAAAACTAAAGCATAAATATACATAACTAGCTGTCCCGGCGAACTTCGTGCCGCCTCAGAATTAATGTTGTATTTACTTATTAGCCAAAAAAGAACTAAACCCTCACCCCGTTCCCCGTTCGTCGTCTGATCTACTCCTTTCCCGTGTCGCAAATAAAGGGTTCCGTACCACCATAGAATAAAAACGTCATAAATATCAAGTTTCTTGTATGGGGACCCCCTTTATTTTGAATTTTTATTTTATTTTTAGTATTATTTGTTGTTGTAGCGGCAACAGAAATACACTTTCTGTGAAAATTTCAACTCACTACCTATTACGGTATTGCGGTTCGTGAGATACAGCCCGCTGACAGACGGACGGACAGAGTAGGCTTAGTAATATAGTAACCCCCCCCCCTTTATTTTTAAATTTTATTTTATTTTTAGTATTTGTTGTTGTAGCGCTAACACGCTACGGATACTGGCTTAGTAATAGAGTCCCGTTGGTACCCTTTGGGTACGAAACCCTAAAAATAGCTAAATTGGTCGAAGGGCTACTGGTCCATGGGAGACATCATGAAGGGCAACCTTCCACTGACATATTGACATGTGTATCCTGCCCGTTCTTACCTACGGCGCCACTGTGGGCTGAAAATCGAGCTTACAGTGCGTTATTTTTTTTAATCTTTTTTTTTTTGCTTTTGATAAGCTTCTAATGCCTTCAGCAGTCATGAATATATATAAGGAGTATAATTTCATAGGAATACTAAATAAATAAAATATTAAATGAATATTTTGTATGACTCCAAAGTTCAGCCCACAGTGCTGCGCCCAGACATGGTCACTAACCGAGGCTCAGAAGTCCAAACTGAAGGTTTGCCAAACAGCAATGGAGCAGCATTTTGGGTGTTAAACACACTGATAGGGTGAGGAACACCCAGCTGCGTTCCATGACCCTTATCGCGGATTTAGGAGCGAAAACAGCTACACTTAAGTAGACCTGGGCGGGTCACCTGAGCCGACTGAGCTCAGAAAGGTAGGCCAAAGCAATCACCGAGTGCACCGAGTGCACCGAGTGCACCGAGTGCGGTCCCAGAGCACGATCGTCGTCGCCGACGTAGACCCAAAAAACAGTGGCGCGGTGACCTCGACGCTCATCTAGACGGGTGGTATGAGAGAGCCTAAGACCGCGATGGATGGAAGAAGACGGGGAGAGACCTTTGCCCAGCACTGTTATGTGCACAACGCAGATCTATTTCTTGTGATGAATTGCCCATGAAATAAAATTTGCAGGAATTTATAGTCGCCATCCGCCATCTGACACCGGCGTTCCTTACGCCATCTATTGAAAGTAATTTGAATCATACGTAAAATATGGGTTTTTAGCTCTTTCCGGGCAATTTTTCCATTTTTTTTTAAATGTATGAACCTTCCTTTAATTTCACGGAATAATCTAAAAAAAAAATCATCTAAATTGGTCCAGCCGTTCTCGCGTCAAATCATGACATGAAATAGGGATTCATTTATATATATATAGACTACTTAGTTATTGAAGTTTGAACATCTAGTAAATAATTAGGGTCTCAGCAAAGTTTTGGAACGAGAAAGATCAAAACTGAGCCTAAGTTCAGACAAATTCTGAAGTTTAATAAACGAAGCCGTCACAACTTTCCAGATAGTTTCAATAGTTTTCAAACATTCGGCATATTTTTTGAAATTGTGCTTTCGTTTGAACGTTATTAATACTTTTCAGACCACATGTCAACATAAGCTCTAAAATGATTTGTAGAAACATGTCTGAAAGTCACCTTGTCCAGCGGAAAAATCTCAAGGCATGTCTATCAAAAAATTATCAACACCTCTTAAAAGCGTAAAGTGGTGTATTAGTTTAGGGGACAAATTTGTGGCACTTAACTTCAAATTGATAAAGAATACTAGAATACTAAAGACAAAATTGGCTTGCCAAGCTCACTCCATAGAAAGAGCTGAAGAGAAAATATTATACAAAAGTATAACTGGACAAATGTAATCAGAATTTAAAATGTAATCACGGTAGCTTTGGATGGGATAATGGACAGAATAAATAATGAATATTAACACAGTGATATTAACTATATTCATTACGCGGAACTTTAAACAAAATACATTTAAATTTGCAATGTGCTCGCAAAAACAAGCTTTATTATTACGATATAATAACAAAGGAAACAGCAAATATTTTAAATAAACCATAACCAAATAGGTTTCATAAAACATAACGTATTGGAGACATTATAGGAGAGAAAGGAGAAGAACTACTTACTCATTTTATAACAGAACCAGTTTTTAATATACATATTTCCTTTGATAGTGACAATACACAATAGACAATCGTTTAAAAATCACCAAAACAAAATGTCTTGGCAGATGATCCTATCCGTAAATACGTCAATGGACATAAATATTTGGGAGTCGTATCCAGGCGCTTTGCCTGGATTCAAGCCAATGCAATACCGAGTAACGAAATTTCCGTAGCTTTGGGAATTAAAGTAGGTATGTATGGGGGAAACCTTAAAGACATAAAAGATGCGAGAATAAGAAGAAACAACAAAATAGAAAGAGGATATTGGAGTATAATGTATTAATCCTATGTTACTGTGCCTGCACTCCGTAAGTTCAAAAGAAATTGAGGTACCTACTTAAATAAAAAATGTAGATGGTAAATAAGATAACCTAAAAGGTGACCGAAATATAACATCTGACCACCTCCGTGCTACAGAGTCTCATTTTAAGATCTTTGACAGTAGTTACAGACAGTCAAAGCCTCTTCATTCAGTAAAAGCCTGAAAAATCTACCCGAAATAGTCTTACCCTTAGGCGAAGGCTAAACGTAAAGTAAATACTGTGGTCCGTCATTATTTACCAAAAACCGTGGTCCAAACTGATCGTGTAGGCTAGTATACTGATGGATGCCAGTATTTACCACGAATTTCAATTCCAGAATTACAGTTTGGCATTCCGCGTCGCGAAAGCAATAGAGTGGACATGTCTTCTGAGATTGCGGATTAAACCAAGCGCTAAGGTAATATCCATACCAAGCTTTCGTGTTTCATTTGACGTCTGCACTGTACGTACGAACTACGTCACAATACTGACGGAATAAATACTGAACGTGTAGCCTGCGTCGATGGAATGACATCCATCATTATGTACCATACTGACGGACCACAGTATATACTTTAGGTCTAGCCTTCGCCTTAGGTTTCCGAAAGTCCCAATAGTTGGGTCTCGGAAGGCAGATGGCAATTGCTCCGTGTAAATATCGGTAAATCAGCCAAATCGAGGTAGACTGAAAGCCAACCCCTCATAATGGGACAAGGCTAGGAAGAAGAGAAGAATAATTTAAAAGGTGACATCACCAAATGCCAAGATTGTCAGGATGGGGCAAAGGTTTGCAAGTAGGTAAGTATTTAAATATTCAGTCTTGTTTTTGCTTTCTTTCCTTGTAAACTTAATTTGTCTAGGATGTTTTACGGCACAGCGGGGCCAGTGGAGAGATTTAGAGCTTCTCAACAACGTAGAATTTTAAATGAATAAATGATGTTAGAGTCTCTTAAGAGGACTCAAACTTTAACTTACTTGAAAGGCTTATTTAAAAAATGAAGAAGTATAAACTTAACTTCATAGCCTACTTAACAACTTAACCTATCAAGATAAAGATCTAACCACTGCCATTACTGATAATCACGTATTAGTTTTAGCACACGTCGTAACGTCGCCGATAAGCCGACACATAACATTATAGGGTATTAAAATGGAGTTGCTGAAGTTACGCCAAAAAAGACATATAAAAAGTTTTACGACACTGAGTAAACAGAAGCCTTGGAGACAGTGGGAAAAGTGTTTCCACTTGAGGTAAAAGCTGATAAAATTTGCAGCTTTAAGCTTGGTTTGCCATTCTAGCGACGGCGAGCATTTGCGGAGGCGAACTTATGCAAATTTTATTAGCGACGCAGCATTAGCCGTATCAAATACTAAAGATCCAACAAGGGAAGTAGTGTAGAGCTCCGTGAAATCGTTCTTGCAGTGTTAATAGTATCATTATTGCAACTTGACAATTTGCTGAACTAACTCTGATGTGTTTAACTGTTGGAAGTTCTTTCTTCTTATTTTACAAGCTTTTGTTGCTGTTTTTTTTTTCAATTCTCTCTTTTTCCTGTCAGCTCCTTTATAGTCGGATTCTTACTTTTTCATTTATATGGCTGAAATAACTTTTCGGACTACCACTCTTCCTTTTGGAAGGATAACCGTCTGTTCTGTTGCTAGTGCAAGGTACTAAGTGTTTTGGCTAATTTAACAACTTTAACAGTGTTAACTTAGATCAAACTCAATGAATAAAGTTTACATATGAACAAGGACTATTTAGGAAATAGAAGTGCTGGTCTAAGGATAGATACTTCCCACAAATGTATGTCACGGGATATATAGTCACCACTAATTAGTTTGGAAGTAAGAGTAATGCAGACGGCAATTCCCCACGGCGAAATGTGAGCAAGTCATTTAACGAGTGTTTACAACGCGAGTTGAGAACTTGATTTCTAAACTAAGTACGTGAATACACGTACGGATTAATGAACACATTCTAGTAATTATGTACCGCTGAATATTATTCTGTGAAATAGTGATGTCGTTAATCTTCTAGATACGAAAAGCGTGCAAACATTTGCTAGGATACGTCTGAAGTTCTGTAATGAGATACTCTCATTTCATTTTTAAAGGTCAGCTATTACGATCAAGAAATTACTTACAGCCGTATTCACAAACAAAACTTGTCTAAAGCTATGGCCGCACCGGTAAGGCAATTTCAACGCGACAGAGATTTCAATACAATATTTTGTTTATGTGACGCGGGCACTGCCATATTTTTATAGGGATTTGATCTGTGTTGTATCGCGGTCGCCTTACCAGTGCGTGCGACTTCGGCCTAAGTAAGGGAAACTCAATAGGGAGTTAGGGGCCATCCATAAATTACGTCACACGTAAAGGGAGGGGGGAGTCTGGAAAATGTGACCAGCTGTGACAAGGGGGGGGAGGGGTCTAAATATCATGACATTTGTGCGACGTAATTTATGGATGGCCCCTTAGATGTTTTTAATGGGGTTTTGCGTTTACTGTGACACCTCATGCTTGCGTATATGGGCGTCAAACTAGGTACTTACCTATTTTCATTCTTCGACAGAGTGACGGCTAAAAAAGAAAATTATCTCTGGTCTCTAGTATAAGCGGCTATCTAAAAAGCGAAGTCCCCGTAAAGTTAATTTGCAAATTATGTTTAAGTTACTATTAACCTAGATTAGGTGTTCTTTCATCTTACATTATACTTTTTCTTCTTAATAAGTGAACTAGACAACAGTTTAGAATATAACTTCTCACCTGCGAAACTAGTCTTTATATAGCACAAACAGAAAGCCTAAAGTTGTAACTCTGGACAAATAACTGTAATAACAAATACATACAAAAATACATTCATTGGTGGTACAGCCAAGCTGTAGCCAATTGACTGCAGCTCATATATGGGTGACTTGACCGGGGTACCACTCACTGAGTACCACTCACTCACAGAAGATCGGCGTGTTACTACAGCTTCGTTTGGTACGATGAGAGAAAAAGAGCCGGAAGCCCAACCGATTCAGGTCCGCAAAATGCGAGTGATGCCTTCGGTATTGTAAGCATCTTTAGGGTTTTCCACCTTAGTCACAAAAAAAAACAGCAATAAGCTAATGCTTATTTTTATTATGCTTATAACCCCCGAAATAACGTTGTTATAATCCAAAATACACGTGTTGCGTAAACGAATGAACGTCTCAAGCACGATGGATTTACCAATTTTTGGTAACAATTTGACGCTCAAATAGTCTGGTTGGTGAAGGACGAAATTAAAGCAAACCGACCGAGAGAGGCAATAATGATCGATTGGGTTGGCCGCTTAGGCCCAACGGGTCCATAAACTTAACTGAAAACATGAAACTACCAAAAAAAGAAGATTAAACGATTCGGACCCGCGCGCCGGATTCTGCGCCAGCTAAATGATAGTGTGCACTTTTTTGCTCGAGTTCCGAAAGTTGTATGTTGTTATTTTTGAACGTTTCCTATTTTTGCGTTTTATCGACGAGAGAAACGAGGTCGAACGCTATCTAATCTTCCCCTATCTCTTTTATACTCAAAGTCAATAATATCTAGTACTTTTTCAGTCTTTTAAATAGACAAACAAGGAAGACGACGAAATGTTAATTACTAACAACTCTTTAACTAAGCTAATTTGACAACCTGTTAAAAATTCTAAAACAATTATTTGTTCACCAATTTTCTTTGAAAACAAAGGGCGATAATCAGCATTTTTTCTTTTAATTTTAATTTAAGGGGCTTTATCTGCCCTTCTTGTTAGTATTTTTCCTTTGATATGTATTTTTGTGATGCTTCAAGCAGGCCGTCAAAGGCGTTGGAACGTTGATTAGCTAAGCTTGATTAGATACGCCCGTCTTGTTGGATTCCAATCACGCGTTATATCGTCGTACATAGCGATGTGTTTAGGCACGTACCCACCTAATCGTTCGACATCAACAAACATTATATCGAAAAAGTTAGTACCTACCTAAGTACTTGTGTATTCAATACCACAAAGAATAATATACTTTCCTTTCCAGTAGATTTTTATTTTTGTGAGCAACTAACGAACAAAACCGACAGAACGGGATAATAAATCAATCAAACAGTTTTATTTGTTAGATATAGTCGCCTAAAAAATGTAACGCTACACGATGTAAATCCAAGCAGATAGTACCTAACCCACACTAAAATATTTACTTTTGTACCTACCTACGCATATTTTTATCAAACAAAATGTTAAAACCAGGGTAAACTTAGTCGCAAATTCCTCTTACTTTTCTACATAATTTAAACGAAGTAATAAATTTTGTCAACCGTGTTTCCTTTGAAAGAAAAGGTTTCCAAAAAAACTGTATTCAAACAGAATAGAGTCCTGTTTCATCGCTAGAATTTTAATGTTCTAAAAAAAACAGGATAGCGTTTTTAATAATACATAAATGGTGCAGACTTTGGCGAGTACGTGTTAGAGATTTTAAATTATTACCCACAATGTTTGGTTTTATGTTCTAAAAGAAACAAGGATCTAGTAGTCCCTTCTAAATAAATAACTCTATGAAAACATTATTACTCAATGTTTATAAACTTGAGGGAGGACAGACCTAGCAGTGGATAACATCGGGGCGTGATTTAGTGGCGACACGAGAGTCGGCGACAGGAAAACTTGTCGCCGCAAGTAAACAGAAGCGACGGCACTGTCATCGCTCGTGACGCATGGATATTGTGCTAGTGTATACACACTAGCACAATATCCATGATCCATAGATATAAAAACTACTATGTATTGGAGGTCAAAATTAAAAGAGATTCAAATACACACTATACTGAAGACAGATAATAGGTTAAGGGATCACCCGGTTCAGACAGATGAGTAAACCGAACATATTGCATCCTTTCCTCAATGTAACTAAATTGGCAAAAAATACCCTCCTATGGACTGGTTAAAACATAGCAAAAAAGACGTAGCGGCTGTTAATAATCTAGTACTTATTTTAAAATATTGTTTCGATTGAAATAATGGAGTGTATCTAAGTGTCCTATCGTAATAGGCCAGGAAAATATGTGCCCACGAAAAGCCTCTTTGAATATATTGGAAGATTCCGTATTCACGCGGTCGGCGACCGGATTTATTCTGTCCGGAGCTTTTGCCGCTTATTTATAAGCGGTTTCGCGTTACATTGATGGATGCGTGCGTTTAATGGATAGAGGGTAGTGCGGAGATCATTGCCTGAAAAAGATGACGTACATTGGTGGACACAGTCATAAGTGCTTGGAATCATAAAGCAAACAGGCTCTATGTCGGATTCTATCGTATATAGTAGACAAGTTATGGGGCTATTTCATTCAGGCCATTGTTAAACTAAGCGCAGATCTAGGTAAGTAGGCTTCTCTGTTTTTTTCTATTTTATTTCAGGAGACCCAATGGATATTAATCAAATACATAGGTGGACCAAAACAATATTACATATATCATTTAATCAGCCGGGCATTAACGATTATTGGAATCATGTTATTCAGCAAGGAGAATGTCATGAAGTTGAACTTATCTAGCTTAGCATAATGGAAGTAACTGGTTGTTATGGACTGAACTCCTCTAAAACTAAGGGGAGATATGTGCAGTAGTAGATCTCAAAAGGGCAATCTTATTGTGGTATAAATATTTTAAGTCATTAGAAATAACCAACGTATATTTCATGGAATATCCATATTTTATAATCTCTTAATTTTTATTCCGTTTTTCTTCTCTCGAGGATGAAATAATGTTTCAAATTAATATTAATTTTGCCAAGTCCGCTCTTTTTTGAAGTCATCTTTTATTTCCATATCTCTGACAGAAAATTACTTTCCACAATCAACTCCTCAATTCTATGGCTTGTTTATTTTTTATTCCTATTAAGAGGGCCGGATTACTTTTCCGACCTTTCAAAATAAAAGCTTATTTTATAGATTCGTGGATTTATTTCGCCTGAACATCCCAATGCTACAACAGCGTGTGCAATTTTCCGAATACGTTCGTTTTCTCGGTCATTTAACATTGTGTGCCGTAAACGCAGTTAGTGTTGTAGTTTAAAACTTATGTAAGAACAGTTTAAGCGTTCAAATAAACCTGCGTACTTATAGAAGAAATAAGTTTTGTAATATTGTAGCTTTAATAACTAGATTAAATACTGCTTGGAGCTGTGGTTCGAGCGTAGGCCATTCGGCCACTTCTCGATTTTGGTAAATACCTTTTTTAATTTGCCCTGGTCTGGGTGTGACTGAGATAGTCCCCAGTCCATTGTATGGTCGCCATAGTACAAGCATTGCTTAGTTTGGAACCATAAAGTTGGTGTGTGAGTCTGGCGACATTTACTGGCGACATTTATTGTGATTTAGGTACACGAGCGACATCTCTAAATTAACTGGGCTTCCTTTATTAACTAGAATTGGATGCGATAAGAAAATAAGCAATGAATGTGCCTACGGATGACCCGAATAGGTATTACAATAATATATGTTAGGCCACAATTAGGCCAAAAAGCAGTGGTAGCCGATTGGTTAAGCACGCGTCTTGCGGGCTTAAGGTCCTGGGTTCAAACCCTGGCTCACAACTCTGGATTTTTCGAAATCTATGTGTGAATCATAACTTTAATATGATTATCACTTGCTTACGGTGAAGGAAAACATCGTGAGGAAACCTGCATGTCTTTAGACATGTGAAATCCACCAACCCGCACTGGGCCAGCGTGGTGGATTATGGCCTGAATCCCCCTCGCATTGAGGGGAGGCCCGTGCCCAGCAGTGGGACGTTTAAGGGGCTAAATTTTTTTTTTTTTAGGCCACAATTGATTATTTGTGCATCTTGCTACGAGAAAACACTTCAACCAATTACAGAGTAAACCCAACTCAATTCACTTAACTTAAAAGTGTTTCTGAAACAGTTAATAACTTTTTAAATAGAGGTAATTAGAAACGAAAATCTAGGTCATTTGGCACAGAATTTCTCGCCGTCTTGCCGTTATACATTATTAAAGTATCAAGACATTTCGAGCTTCGAAAGAGTCCCCAGAGTAAAAGCTTACAGTCTATTTTGAACTACATCTTTTGGAAGTTCCCGATGGCTTACAATAAGATCTGGCCTATAAGGAGCCAGAGCCATCAACCAGTCTCTTGGGTCGTAACATTAAGTATAATGTAGGTATTCCTACGGTTCTCGTTAGAATTCGTGATCGTTTGAGCTTCCGAGTTCGTAAGACTTTTCGAATGTTCGGGAGATTAAGTGCGGGAAGGCCAGGGTGCGAGGGAAGTAACTTTCATTAACGCAGAGATGTTGCACTTTGGTTGATTGTTTTAACAAGTCAACTTTATCAATCGTCGGCTCAGTTTTATGGTGGAGGTGTTATTAAATTACTCTTTTACAGCAACGTGTCATCTTGTTTATTGACAATGTGCGAAAGTGACATGAAATAACATTTGCGACATGGGGACATTGTGCGAATGTGACATTTAACCTACACCGACAGACAGCAATTCACATAAGTTTAGAATTGGCCTCAAGTAAGCTTAAATTTGGCATGAATCTGCATCTTAGAATATAAGGTCTTAATTTAATAGTGCTCAATATTTTGTAAAATATCGTGCTCTATTAAATTAAGACCTTATATAGCACTATGGCATAAAATGAGGTATGGTATGATCATTGAAATTCATACAAGCATACGCAACGTTTCTTTGAAACAAAACACCCAAACTTGGATAATCGCATCGAATTTCAGACCCAAATCCAACCAAACCCACAGAGATTTCCAATCCCATGTTCATCAATTGGATTAACCCACGGCAAACTTGGAGGAATGCGATCCGGTACAACCATTTGTCAGTGAAGTCGTAACTGAATCCACATACCCTATTTACAGACCTCTCGGTGGCATCACACGAGTGCGGCGTTTCCGAAACACGACAGTGAATCCAGAGCTAGGCTCGGAATTGTACCGTAAATTAATTTGAGACAAGCGCTAACTTCTGCGCTCTAACTTCAGAACTAAACGTAGTTGAAACTTGTTCGTTGTGACCCAGCATGAGGAAGGAATTATCTGCGGAGATGAAAATTCGCGGAAATTGGAATTGAAAATAATTAAAGTTGTGATAAGACCAAACCATGGACCAGTTACTAAGGGGACTGGCCCCAAGCAAGTCGGCCGAGTGGTCGGCCTAGTACTAACATCGACATAAAACGAAGCGAGTAGTTCAACTATTTACCCATAAATAGTAAAATGAAAATGAAAAAACAATGACCACGTTTTTTTTCATACAAATATCTAATAAGGGCACCTCTTTCTTTAGTCTTTACTCTGAGAACCAAACCTTATGACCGGGGGATTTGGAAGGGCATCCGCAAATGTAGCGATCGACAGTATTGAGGGAACGAGGAAGAATAAGAAGAATACCAAGCGATCCATTGGTTTAGGATATTTATTGTGTTAATAACGGGGAGAAGATAAAGGAAAAATGAAACCAGTTATTTACTTGCAATGTTTTCTGTCACTCTTCTGTAATATTGTAAGTACTTAAAGAATAATCCCGAAAACGCTTAGTATGAACGATCAGATCTAACATTTTTCTTATAAAGAAACTTGTTTCTCTTAATCTGTATTGTCATTTCCAAGGGTGATAGAACACGAATGTTCAACTGATAAGTTTCTTAGATAATAAAGGTTTGGTAACCATTTTGTTCCAAACACTGGCGATAATACAGAAAGGGGAGTTCCTGCTAATGTTACGCGACTTTGCTAATTAGAAGTTCATATGGGGCCAGAGTTGTTCGGGACTCTGCGGTTTTCATTGGTCCTCGTTTTCTAAACTCTTTGGGGAGAGTAACAGGAAAAATAAATAAAACAGAATATTACGTCGTACATGTAATAAACAAGGGTTGGTAATAAAAATATATATACATAAGACGGTAAGTAAAACCTATGTAAAACCCTCAGACCAAAAAGGAGGCACTTAAGTCTTAGGAAAAACACAAAAGATTCAATAGGGCTCGAAGTGAAATGTCGGTTCACAACTTAGTCCTCTAGACGTATGTCTTAAGTAGTTATTTTGGTCTCGAGTGATTTATTTCAGTCCATACTCGTGATCAATTCTGTATTGTAACTTGTGCTTCTATTGTCGGAAACTTGGAATACAAATTTAGATATTTTGCTGAAAGCAGCTTTTAACATAATTTTGATGGTCGTAGAAATAGGTTATATTTTAATGTAAGTAGTAATTGAACGCTTAAAGATAAAGAAAAAATAATTTAGATAATGAATCAAAAATCTTTTCAAACATTCTAAATGAAATCTTTGAATTGATGATGAGAATAATAAATAAGTACCTACACATAACTAGTTACTTTAAACAGAAAGCCGGAATAAGAAAAACGTGATCCCAGCAAAGCCGACCTAATCAAATCAATCAATATACAATTCAAATCCAAAGTGTAATAATAAAATATTGATCCGTGGAAAATATAACACATTTTAATTGGAACGAATACCAGAAACCAATAATCTGATAGTTACAGTGTCAATTCAATCCCATCAACTAAGTAATTTAAATTAATAATTTCGATAGTCGAACTGCTAGCTGAGGAAAGCAAAATAGATTTAATACTAGGGGCCGATAAAATCGAATAAGGTTAGATCCCTACAGGTATAACCAGATTCAAGTAAATTAATATTGGATACCAAATTATATGGAGACTACGCGACGATGTTTAAGATTACGTCATGAACCGAGAGATTGCTACAGTTGTCTAATTTCATAATTTTGTTATTTTCGGTCAGACATCTGTTAACGATTATATAATAATAATAATAATATCCTGGGACATTTTTTACACACGGCTACCTGATCCCAAACTAAGCAGAGCTTGTACTATGGAAACCAGATAACTGATATTACTACATATACTACTTTTTTATTTGTAAATACATACTTAATATACATATACACCCAGACTCCGGACATGCAGACATGTTCACGCACACAAATGCATGTCCCGGGTAGGAATCGAACCTACGACCTTCAGGGTGAAAGGCGTCTCCGCGCCAACCACGCTAACGGGCCCGTCAAAGCCAAAGCCAAAGCCATATTAGTCAAAGCTTCAAGTTTCAGTGCGGTCAAAGTATGTAGGCTAAGAAAACTAAACCTAATATAGAATACATAACACTTTCAATATATTAACTACTGGTATGTAATTGTAGGCTATCGGCTCTATATGGATGTATAGTCTCGGCGATGCTTGCAAAAAAATAAATCCGTCGCTTAATTTTCAAATTTAGGGCGCTATAAAAGTAATGAACACAAGTGACGATGATGGTAAAGAAATTTACATAAAGATTGATATTTCGGCACGAATAAGCAGTGAATTAATGGACGATGGCGCACTCACAAAATATACTATAGGTGGTAATAACTTCGACGAAAAATTTTAAGTGTCTGAAGCAGAAGTATTTTTTTGAATGTTGAAAGTTAAATATTATATCAAGATGACGTTAGGAAAGTTGAAACTAACTGTTTCAACTTTCCTAACGTCATCTTGATATACCAGCCATAGTTATAAAGATACCAAAGAATGGAAATAAACGAAAACGAAATATGAAAACGTCGCAGCTACATTGATATTTCGGAAAATGGACTGAAATATTCGGGCGATAGTTCATACGATAGATACAAATCAAATTGTGAAACAGCATTGTGCTCGTGTGTCCAGTCCAGATGTGCACAAAATGCATTACCATTTTACGTTATAAGCGTTGATCCAATATATTTATTCGCAAACTTTACGTTATTGTCATGCTTTTCAGAGGTTTCAGTTGAAGTCAATATTGCGTTTTCAATACAAACGACAATATCATAACATGATACTTGTCAGTTGTAACAGCTCACAATTTAAGTCTTAAATTACATTTGATTCTTGAACATGACGATGAAAATGTTGGTGAAATTCATATTTTTCTTTTACTTTTCGCTTGATAGCTCTTCTGTTTGGTTTCAATATATCAACGTGGCTGTCTCCTTACAAAATAAGGTACGCGTCCAATAAAATATGGTCTGAAGAAAAATGAATTTCTTGTATTATTTTAAGTTAACCAGCAAGAAACGAAATAAATATAATAATATGATGCTATAGACATACTTTTTCAAGAGAATCTGTGAGGCACAGTCTCATAAATATGTAGTTCAGTTTTCAGGAAAGTGTTCATAAATCTGACGTAGACGTAGTGTCAGAGCTCTTCGCGATAACACTAGCGAAGGTTTCGATAGTAAAGGATATCCTTTCCTTTCAAAAAGATAGCACATATTTATGTCGACAATCCGGCTCTGGCAAGCTCCAACACCGAGAAGGCTTAGGATTTTGCCCTCCATTTTAAAGATATATATTTTCGCTATCAACGAAAATCGTTTAAGAGTTGCAGTGGAATACACATGACATTACGATATTTCAACGTATTTACAGTTGTCGGAAAATATTCACTACTTTTGGAGATAATAATTTGTATTTATTTACAAAAACTGCCTTGGGATTGTTTTGTTACGTCCAGAAACAGAATACCCCAATTGTTTTCCTAATCACAGTAAGTGATTTAGGGTAGGTTCTAATTACTTCGAATTGAAAGTTAGAAGTTCTTGTCCGGTTTTAATTTACGATACAAATCCGGGCCTGACTTTAGATTTATTGTCGTCGTTGTTTCGGAAACGGCGCACTCGCACGGGGCCACGACCGAGTGGTCCGTAAATGGATGTGGATTTTGGTTGCGTCTCCCCGCTGACAAATGGTTGCAAACCGGATCGAATTCCTGAAACTTTATTGCGGCTTAATCCGACTGATTAAAAGTTTAAAATTTGCGAGTGTTGTCTAATTCTGCCTGTAGTGTTGAAGTTGTCTTCTTTCAACAAGTTTTTAAATTTCATTATTGCCTAGGGAGGCACACGGACAAACAGTCTACCTGATGGTAAGTGGAAAACGTCGTCAGGATATTGCAACTTAAGGGGGGGAGACGCGATGCCAACCTTTTAGGGACTTGTATACATGCCCTTTGAAGAAACCCATGTTGAGTTGCAAAGGGAAGTGTTCAGGTGAGATATATCGAAAGATTTACCTGCATTCAACATGTACAGAAAATCTTGCGCTGTTTCATAGAATGTCCATCTTTTTGCTTTCCCGGAAAATGTAGTTTTAATTTTATGTCGACATTCTTAAGAACTCCGGAGACTCTGTAATAGCTGACGTCTTGATACTTTAATATTTTAAAAGTTCACCGTGGCGACGAAAAAGCCTTGAGTCTTACTTTTAATTAACTTTTTTTAGTGCAGTAAATTACTCTTCGGTTGTCCCAGAGTTTTATCAGATAAAATTAATGATAAAACTTTTATAAAGTAATCTAAAATCTTTTGTACAACTTCCATGCCCATTTCTACTTGGCTAGTTTTTGATCTACATAAAGTTAAAACAAATTGTCGTCGTGGGTTAGTCCTCTAAAAGGATCTGTTTCCTATACTTTTCATATTGTTTTATTTTTATAGAACATGAAAGCTTTCTAGGTACCTACCGAATATTGCACGCATAGCTGTAGAATTATTTACTTAATGAGGTACTTAAAACGGAATCAAAATAATAATTGATATTAGTATATTTTTTGCACATAAAAGTATCAAAATAATTACACATAATGGTAGGAACCATATTTACCAAAAAAATCGCGTGTATGAAAATTATTATAATGGAAGAGCATGAAACCGACGACGCTAAGTATTTGTTTGTTGGAATTATTTTCATTAAATAAAGAGCGTTCCCGTGTTGAGCAGCGGAATGGCCTTGTTGTGAGGATACCGCAATGGCCAAATGTTTGCTCTCACGTGTGCGTACTGGCCTAGACTTGGCCAACGTTTGTAAGCGCCATCGCCAAGGTATATAAATTGTACCGCTGTCGGAAACCCCTTTCCCATTGCGTGACAAGCCACAAGTATTGGCAGCGGGATTGAGATCTTTCCGACATTCAATTTCGGTTTGTTTTCGTGAATTGTGTCTAACCTTCTAACCATTGTATCGAAATTAAAACAATCCTTGTAAATTTTTATCCGGGAGTTGGGTTTAACAAAATTCTATCAAAAACATTATTTACTGATTTAGGTGTTGTTTATCTACGGGTGTATAACGCTATTTTACATTCTGGTAATTTTTCGATAGTTGTATTATCATAGATTTTATTTAGGTATTGGTTTCCACGAGGGCGCTCAAACTAGATGTAGCCTGCGTTCTATTATAATGTGGCAACAGATACTACGCCGAAATCGGCGTACTTCAGTACACCTGACATCAATAATGACGTGCTGCGACAATATTAAATTGCAGTTAATGCCCATGTAAGGAATAACAGTTAACGGGTTTGGTTATTTGCTTACTGAAGCAATATTTTTTAACCATAGATTTTTTTGTTTACTGTCCCAAAATATTCTGAATCATGTGTAGAATCACCCTTTAAAAGGATGCCCATGATTTCAATTTCACCCAGTATATTTCATTACATTTTCTTGGTATAGAACTGTCGATATGGGTCGACATTCTTCTGCGTATGAAATACAACTTCCTGAGCACTATCTGGGCAAGATCATACGTCACGAGCGATGACAGTGCCATCGCTTCTGTTTACTTGTGGCGACAAGTTTTCACGTCCCCGGCTCTCGTGTCGTCACTAAATCACGCCCCGATGTTATCCACTGCCGTGTCTGTCCTCCTTCAAGTTTATGTTGTTGTGCTATGTATGCTATACAAACATTCGAAATTTCATTTTCGCGTAACTAAAAAAATAACTGATAAAGCTAGCATAATGTTAAGTTCGAGCCGGGCCCCATCTACGCGCTGCACTGCGTTGCGCTGCGTCGTCGCAAGATTTTGTACTGGCACATCACCCTCCCCCGCTTCGTCTCTCGCCCGCTGACACCTGCGACGACGCAGCGCAACGCAGCGCAGCGCGTAGGTGGGGCCCGACGCTTCTTGGTCGTAATAAATAAATTGCCAAAGATTTTTTACATACCTATAATTTAAAAAGTCTATAATATTCTCAAGTTAGTCCTGATCTTTCTTAAGGTTTTTGAGTCCTTTGAAGACCGTCACAAGTGTAACCCCCTTTACTTTGTAACATCTGCTGATCAAAGCTTTTTAACTCAAACATTTTTTTTTGTGATTTTATCTGTATTGAAATATACAATTACCAGTTTTTGTAAGATACTTAAAACATCTAATGGATAAAAACGCCTTTCATACAAAATTCTGTTTCATCTTTTTTAACCACCCTAAACAACATCTCCATAAGATAATGCGTGGGAGTTTATTCTGGTTTTGATAAATGAGAATTTTACACGCGTTGACGTGCGATGTTTGTTGATATGAAGACGAGGATATTTCGTGAGCGAAGCTTATTTAAAAGATTATTTAAGAATTGAGACCGAAGTGTTCAGAGGCCGAAAAACTTAAAAGTCATTTCGATATTTTGGTAATTTATACCATTGGAAGTGGATTGGTAATTGCGGTGCCGCTATTAATAATAATAATAATATCCGGGGACATTTTTTTACACACGGCAACCTGATCCCAAACTAAGCAGAGCTTGTACTATGGAAACCAGATAACTGATATTACTACATATACTACTTTTTTATTTGTAAATACATACTTAATATACATATACACCCAGACTCCGGGCATACAGACATGTTCATGCACACAAATGCATGTCACGGGTAGGAATCGAACCTACGACCTGCAGCGTGAATGTCGCCTCCGCGCCAACCACGCTAACGGGCCCGTCGAATCAACAAAATCAACAAAATGGCGATGGTCATCAATTAACGGATGAAATAAGTACAAAAAGCAATAAGCCATCATCCATATTTAATTTCCGAAATAATAACCGTAGATTCAATTCAAGAGCATCCGGATTTGGATTCAAACGCATAAACGCATAACGGATTTAAAGGTGTATGATGATTTCAGACCGAAAATATACATTCAAAGATAAATACTGCGACATTTCTGTCAGATACTAATTCTCGTTGTTAAAACTTGGTGCAGATAATTAATTTAGTAATAATAATAATTTATATAATAATGAAATGTTTTGTAGGCTGGTTTTTGATATGCGAGATTTTAGCCTCTAAAGGTTTATCAATATGTAGGTAAATCCTAGCCAAAGCTACGGAACCCGACATTGTGCGTGGCCTCACACGCACTTAACCAGTTTTTATATCAGCAACGGATGTGTTTTGCATACGGTTTAAACTTTCTTCATACACCCATTGTCTATTTAAGAAGTTTGTGAAGCTATATTCCGAAAGTTTGTCAGGTACTCAAAAGTTGTGCAACTTCATTTAAAATTTCACATCGCTGAATAGCACTGAATCTCTCCGCTGTCCTTTTGCGGCGCACAGTGGAACGTATTTGAAAATTTGGGACTTAGGGGTTGAAATGTATATTTTTGGATTCTCCTATTTAATACAAGCATTTTATGTTTCTACCACTTTTTTATAAGTGCTTTACTTTCTGAGATATGGCCGCTCAAAATTGGCCAAAATGGAATTAGCGATATTAAAAAACGAAGTACGTTTAGAAAAAATCTGATGATGGATTTAGATTCTACTAATTGATCCAAGCATTTTATATTCAGGGTAATTTTTCATTAAACCGACTCTTTCAAAAGTTATAGCACTTAGAAGTTTTTGATTTTTTTAAATCGCTCAATAACTCGAAAATCTCACGTTATTTCAAAATATCTTTTATATACTCGTAAAGATGGCATCTTTGGCTACAATTTGCACTATATGCCAAATTGCGAAAATCTGCGATTTCGGGTCAATATAAGATTTTCTATATACATGTATGTTTTTTTTTTAATTTCAAACTTAATCCCCTTTAAATCCAAAAATTTGGGATGAAAATGTATATTTTTGGATTTTCCTATTAAATGCGAGCATTTTATGTTCCCATAGTTTTTTCGTGAAGGCCTTACTTTTCGAGTTATGGCCGCTGCAAATCGGTCATAGTGGACTTAGCGATATTCGAAAATGAAGTACCTTCAGAGAAAATTTGATAATGGATTTGGATTCTACTAATTGATGCAATCATTATATATTCAGGGTAATTTTTCATTAAACAGACTCTTTCGATAGTTATAGCACTTTGAAGTTATTTTTTTAATGTAAATTACTTATTATGCTCAATAACTCAAAAATCGCACGTTATTTCAAAATATATTTTATATATTCGTAAAGGTGGTACCTTGGGCTACAATTTGCACCATATGCCAAATTTAAAAAATCTGCGATTTCGAGTCAATCTAAGATTTTCAATATACACGGATGATAATTTCCTAACTTGACACTTTATCCTCTTTAAATCCCAAAATTTGGGGTTGAAATGTATATTTTTGGATTTTCCTATTAAATATGAGCATTTTATGTTCCTATAATTTTTTCATCAAGGCCTTACTTTTGGAGTTATGGCCGCTGCAAATCGGCCATAGTGGACTTAGCGATATTCGAAAATGAAGTACCTTCAGAGAAAATTTGATAATGGATTTGGATTCTACCGATTGATGCAATCATTTTATATTCAGGGTAATTTTTCATTAAACCAACTCTTTCGATAGTTATAGCACTTTGAAGTTATTTTTTGTATAAAAATAACTTGATTTCCTCAGTAACTCGAAAATCGCACTTTATTTCAAAATATATTTTATATATTCGTAAAGGTGGTACCTTGGGCAACAATTTGCACCATATGCCAAATTTAAAAATCTGCGATTTCGAGTCAATCTAAGATTTTCAATATACATGGATGATAGTTCCTAACTTGACACTTTATCCTCTTTAAATCCCAAAATTTGGGGTTGAAATGTATATTTTTGGATTTTCCTATAAAATGCGAGCATTTTATGTTCCCATAATTTTTTCATGAAGGCCTTACTTTTCTAGTTATGGCCGCTGCAAATCGGCCATAGTGGACTTAGCGATATTCGAAAATGAAGTACCTTCAGAGAAAATTTGATAATGGATTTGGATTCTATCAATCGATGCAATCATTTTATATTCAGGGTAATTTTACATTAAATCAACTCTTTCGATAGTTATAGCACTTTGAAGTTATTTTTTTTATAAAAATAACTTAATTTGCTCAATAACTCGAAAATCGCACGTTCTTTCACAATATATTTTATATACTCGTAAAGGTGGTACCTTGGGCTACAATTTACACCCTATGCCAAATTTCGAAAATCTGCGATTTCGAGTCGATCTAAGTTTTTCAATATACATGGATGATAGTTTTTTTTACTTGGCACTTTATATTCTCTTTTTCACACCACCCAAGAGGTAGAGAACTACCCTTTACGAATATATACAATATATTTTGTAATAACGTGCGATTTTGGAGTTACTGAGGAAATCAAGTTATTTTTATACAAAAAATAACTTCAAAGTGCTATAACTATCGAAAGAGTTGGTTTAATGAAAAATTACCCTGAATATAAAATGATTGCATCAATCGGTAGAATCCAAATCCATTATCAAATTTTCTCTGAAGGTACTTCATTTTCGAATATCGCTAAGTCCACTATGGCCGATTTGCAGCGGCCATAACTCGAAAAGTAAGGCTTTCATGAAAAAATTATAGGAACATAAAATACTCATATTTAATAGGAAAATCCAAAAATATACATTTCAACCCCAAATTTTGGGATTTAAAGAGGATAAAGTGTCAAGTTAGGAAATTATCATCCGTGTATATTGAAAATCTTAGATTGACTCGAAATCGCAGATTTTTTAAATTTGGCATATGGTGCAAATTGTAGCCCAAGGTACCACCTTTACGAATATATAAAATATATTTTGAAATAACGTGCGATTTTTGAGTTATTCAGCAAAATAAGTAATTTTCATAAAAAAAATAACTTCAAAGTGCTATAACTATCGAAAGAGTCTGTTTAATGAAAAATTACCCTGAATATATAATGATTGCATCAATTAGTAGAATCCAAATCCATTATCAAATTTTCTCTGAAGGTACTTCATTTTCGAATATCGCTAAGTCCACTATGACCGATTTGCAGCGGCCATAACTCGAAAAGTAAGGCCTTCACGAAAAAATTATGGGAACATAAAATGCTCGCATTTAATAGGAAAATCCAAAAATATACATTTTAACCTCAATTTTTTGGATTTAAAGGGGATTAAGTTTGAAATTAAAAAAAAAACATCCATGTATATAGAAAATCTTATATTGACCCGAAATCGCAGATTTTCGCAATTTGGCATATAGTGCAAATTGTAGCCAAAGATGCCATCTTTACGAGTATATAAAAGATATTTTGAAATAACGTGAGATTTTCGAGTTATTGAGCAATTTAAAAAAATCAAAAACTTCTAAGTGCTATAACTTTTGAAAGAGTCGGTTTAATGAAAAATTACCCTGAATATAAAATGCTTGGATCAATTAGTAGAATCTAAATCCATCATCAGATTTTTTCTAAAGGTACTTCGATTTTTAATATCGCTAATTCCATTTTGGCCAATTTTGAGCGGCCATATCTCAGAAAGTAAAGCACTTATAAAAAAGTGGTAGAAACATAAAATGCTTGTATTAAATAGGAGAATCCAAAAATATACATTTCAACCCCTAAGTCCCAAATTTTCAAATACGTTCCACTGTGCGGCGTAGACGTCTAACTCTGGCGTTGGTTTGGGGAAACAAAAGAAAAAACAACGTGAATATTTTAATTTAATACCCAAACCCTTCCTCGCGGCCTCTTCAAAATTGAATAATGTCTTCTCCTAAATTTGCCTCATTTATTTTCTACTCTTGCAATGAATTTATTTTCATAAGGTTTCTTTCATGCAATCAATTCACAGAGAGTTAAGCTTCGCAACATTACTAGATAAGGAGTGACTTCATTCATTTTAACAAAGTTCATGTCCCATCTTTTAATAAAGTAGCAATAGTTCAAGCCTAGGCCGCTCGGCTCGCACCATTAGGTGATTGTGGGTTCGATCTTGCCAGAGGCAAATTTCGGACACGGCCTTTTCGTAATTGGCCCTGGTCTAGGTGTCACCGGGATCGCCCCCATCCCTTGTATGGTAGCCATAGTACAAGCGTTGCTTACTTTGGAACCATACGGTTGGTACGTAAATCTAGCGATATTTATTTGTTTACCCTTCTGGACACAGTTCCAAGGTTGAAGCAATAACTTCTCCAAAGAATGTATCGCTCGTGATACAGGGCTATAATTTCCCTACCGTTTAGTTTGCTCCGATGCAGTTCAAAAAGCAATTTGGCCCATAGTTTTCGTCAGCCGGGCTAGCGCCACGGGAGGCAATTTCAAAAGATTAATGACAATAGAATGGCTTCTGACATCAAAACCACTGTTTCAGTGCACGACGATAATTAATTCCCGTCTCATTTCACTACTTGTCACCATAACTTTCGACTGAAATTTCGTTTAATGAGCAGGCTTTAGTTGCCAAAATAATTTTGTATGAAAGGCGCGCCTTTAATCTTACATTTCAGTACGAGGGTCTAGCTTGCTTATCTTTCATAGAATATTTATCTATTCATTTTAGTGTAGTATTCAGCTAGAATCTGATGTAGAATATACTCTAGGACGGGGTTTCTCAAACTTTCGGCTCCACGAACCCCTGTTAAAGTTTCCAGGTGACAGCGAACCCCTTAACTAACTAAATCAATCTCCCGTCCCCCCCCAAAGAATGACTAAACTGACTGACTACTAAAAATTTACTGTTGAAGAAAATAAGGTTTATATTCCAATAAAAGGTAACAAATAATGTGCCAAAAGAAATATCTTTTTAATATTAATGTGACTTGTGTGCAAATGGAGTCAGTGTAGGAGTAATTTTGGACAATTTTAACTTTAACTGACTCGGTATCAAGTCGATTTCTGTATTTAGTTTATATCATGACCAGGTGTGAAAACCCACTCTCATATAAGTATGTTGTAACAAAGGGTAAAAGGAAATTCACCGCTTTGCGTGAGAGCTCGGGGATACTCTTCCTGTCTAGCTGCCGAAAAATTTATCAAAGACATCCTTTTTAAATCAGCTTGAAGAGTTTCATCTACGTTTCTACCTGTCAGTCATCAAGCCACCATTACGTAAATCTTGTCGCGAACCCCCTGTCGTCGAATGGCGAACCCCTAGGGGTTCGCGAACCCCACTTTGAGAAACCCTGCTCTAGAATAACAGGGGTTATATAGCTTAGTTATTCCTTTGTTAATCCGTTTAGAATATATTCTGCTTTCTCGGATATTATTAAATTAAAGTAACGTTAACATAGCTTTTGTTTGGTGCCTTACACTGTACAAGTTTTTAGGGTTCCGTACCCAAAGGGTGCCAACGGGACCCTATTACAAAGCTTACGCTGTACGTCCGTCTGTCCGTCTGTCAGCGGGCTGTATCTCACGAACCGTAATAGTTAGAGACTTGAAATTTTCACAGAATGTGTATTTCTGTTGCCGCTACAACAACAAATACTAAAAATAAAGAAAGTTTAAAAATAAAGGGGGTCCCCATACAAGAAACAAGATATTTTTGACTTTTTATTCTACGGTGGTACGTACCCCTTTATGTGCGAGTCCGACACGCACTTGGCCGGTTTTTTCATAATAATAATAATGTGCGCTTTCATAAGCTGTTTAAATAACTGCTCTACCAGTTTATCTCAAAGTGTCCAGTTCAAATGTTTGCACAGATCCACTTTGCGAGGAAAGTTTGTCGACATACAACGCTATGTTTTTCTACAGTTTCACATTTTAAGTGCCCCACATTCGGGCCACGAACTAACACACTAGTCCGAGTTTAGCGTAGTGTTTTCAGATCTTCAATAATATTTTTAGATTGTCTCAATAAAAAAAGGGAGTTTTAATCAAATAAATTGATGTATAAGTAGGTATATAAACTCTCTATACCATTGAGGGCATAGAATCTAGAAGAAAGTAGGTAAGTTTGTGGATCAACTAATTTAACCAAGAAGGGGGAACGACTATACATGTATGTATAAACTGCAGATGGTAGTAGAGCCAAGCTGTAGATAATGGATGCGTCTACATCAGGGCTCATGCCGCGCCCGAGCACTCAGTTTTGACCTTGGTATTTATAGACATTATGTCATAAAATTTCTCGGGCGAGACATGCCAGGCAACTCATAAACGGGCTGGCTCGATCTGGGTAGTACCACCCTCTAACAGAAGATCGGCGTAAGTAGTTATTATAGCTGCGTTTCGTGCGATGATTGAGAGAGCCGAAAGTCCTCAGTTCCACTCCCATTCAGGTCTGCAACGTATTACAAGCATCTATACGGGTAACTACTTAACCCCTCGAGTGATGCGTGCACATACGCATGTGCATAAGCTCAATAGAAAATGTACTGACTTTTTTTTGGAGCATTCCTCGGGTTAAGATCAGACTGGCCGGTTGTATAAAAAAAATGTGATATTATTCAAAGTTCAAGTTTGTGTGACAAAGAAAACTAATTCACGTCCAAATATTTTCCTGTTCTTTGAATAGCAACACTATTGCAGTCGGTCGCGCTGAGCGCAGAAGTGTTCCCATTGTGCTGAACCTTTGCAAAGCCAAGGAGAGTGGAACAACAAATGTGAATAGCTCATGTAAGTAGCTACATCGTGTTTGGACTGCATGAAACATGTTTTGGTTACTTAAGGCTATTTGCGTAATAGATGCGGGTGGTTTACTACCCTCTCCGTTTAATACTTTGTTTACTTGATACTGTTTGTATGAGTATTTGGAGTATGTTACAAAGCATTGTTATAACTAAGGAATAATAAAGGATTAATTAATTTAATTAAGCAATCGTCTCATGACTTTAATTTAACATAATTCAGACCCAAAGATTTATAAAAGTTTCGCGAGCGCGCTTTCAATAGATACTCGGCAATTTATCATCGCCGCGTTTGCTAGTTTGATACATTGGGTACTGTCAGATGTACCTAGCGAAGTACGCCGACTTCGGCGTAGTATCAGTTGTTGCATTTATTGCTCCATCTGGTTAGAGCGCTCTCGCGGAAACCAAAATGAATCTATGTTCAGACCATTCCAGTATGGAGGACCATACCATGACCATACCATATGCAGGATACATTTATACTTCTGAAACCAAATTGAGTTTCCAAAAAGTAGCAGAGTGCCTGAAAACTATCTGGCAAAGTTGTGACAGCATCGTTTGTATAAACTTCTGAATTTGCATGAGTTATATGCACAGTTCTGATCTTTCTCACCGCAACTTCACCGAGGGCCCTTCATAATTTATTTACTTCTGAAATTGACTTTGTGATAGACATTTCAGATGTTTGCGTTAGGGGTGTATAAATATGCCGAAACTTTTGTCATTTGCGTAATATAAGGCACAGAATGTCTACAAATGTAATGTTTGTACCTTTTACTAACTTTTCTATTAGAATATTACTATTAAATGTACCAAGAATTGTGTAACTACTAATTTCAATTTCTTTTAAAATGATATGATATTAGTAGGCCCATATTTCTTAATAAAACTGTCTTGAGTAAAAATTATATCCCATAATAAATATACGAGGTTCACGACATGACGTTAACTAGCCTTTAAAGTTCGTGCTAATGCTAGTGTAATTAACTGCACTTAAAACTTTGAGAACTGCTGACAGGCAGCGCCTTAATTTGGAAAATGACTTGTTAGGGTAGGAGTTCGCTCAACGCGGCAGACAGCAGACGTCAGTCGGTCTCATACAAATTGTGGCAATGACATGTGCCGCGACGGCAGACGGCATTAAAATTTCTATGAGATCGACTGACGTCTGCTATCTGCCGCGTTGAGCCAACTCCTACCTTAAGAGCGAAGGAAATTTGGAAATTTTAAAGAGGGACAAAATTGAAGTCTCGTCCCGTACTGAAGTTATTAATAGAACGTTGACAAGTAAACCCCATTCCGTGTAGAATAATCTCCAAATATTTGGAGATTTTTTGCCAGTTTACATTGATTTTAAAAGGCATTTCCTGGAACTAAAGTGATTTGTGATGCCAGTGTAAGTCTATCATAACTTTCTATTTGGGGGTAAGCATACGCTTTTTAGCGTTCGTTTGTTTAACGAGCATCGCAACATTCTGTCGACTCAACTCTCTACAAAACATCAGCGTAATGGCCATTTCTTGGGTCGTATCCATTGACCAATTACTAAGGGGACTGGCCCTAAGCAACTCGGCCGAGTGGTCGGCCTAGTACTAACATCGACATAAAACGAAGCGAGTAGTTCAACTATTTACCGGTAGATAGAACAATGAAAATGAAAAAAACTTTGACCACGTTTTTTTTTCATACATATATCTAATAAAGTGCACCTCTTTCTTTAGTCTTTACTCTGTGGTCGTATCATATAATTGCCTATGAAGGGTAATGTTCGAAATGTCGCAGAATATGTACGAATTATTACTCTTGTACGTTTATTTTTGTTATAAACTGCGAGTCTTATCAGTCTGATGGTTAGCTATACTGTTAACCTGTAGTTAAAATAAATAAATATCGCCAGATTTACACACCAACTGTATGGTCCCATGCTTGTACAATGGCTACCATACAATGAACTGGGGGCGATCCCGTTGACACTCAGACCAGGGCAAATTACGTTAAGGCCGTTTCCAAAATTAGCCTCTGGCGGGATCGAACCCGCAACTACCCGATGCAGTGAGCCATGCTGCCTACGCTCGAACCACTGCACCAATCGGTCGTGCACCCAAAGTCTCAAATGAAAACTGCGTAACTAAGGCCCGTATTAATAAATCGATCTTTAAGTTGAGGTAGACCTTAAGATGCTGTTTTGACGTTTAATAGAGGTATGGAGCATCTGTCAAAACTAGCATCTAAGTTTTATCTCAATCTTGAGATCGATTTATTAATACGGGCCTAAAGCGCTGGATTCCTAGGAAAAAGGTACCGTCATATAACGGCCGCACTAGAACAATAAAACGGTGTCCAATACCGGTCTCTAGGCAACCGCGCCATAGTTTACATAGCCAATGTTCTAGTTCGGCCGTTATATATGACGCCACCGTTTTGGAGGAACCCATTACTTAAGATATTATCATTATTATGATAGCTCCTACATTGGTAGGGTACGCTTTTTTTGATTTCGACTCAAAACAGGAATTGCGATATCTACTATTAATTTATTTATCCTCTTCGACTCTATCAAGTGCGGACCCTCAATACAGCTGACGGCTTTAATTATGGAAATCAACAATATCGTTATATAACTCGATAACGAGTTCAAAAACATTCGTAACGAGTTTCTGATAAGATCGGACGTTTGGCGGATAAACAATTTTAAAAATCTAGTTTAATTACCATTTTAATTGGTCTGAATTTTTTATACTGATTATATTAAAGTTAGAATGAGTAAGGTGAAGTAGTCGATTAATTACTGTAATCAGATTATTCAATTGTTTATTTGTGTTTGGATAATCTATATATATAAAAATGAATCCCTATTTCATGTCATTACTTGACGCGAGAACGGCTGGACCAATTTAGATGTTTTTTTTTTTAGATTATTCCGTGCAGTTCAAGGAAGGTTCATACATTAAAAAAAATGGAAAAATTGCCCGGAAAGCGCTAAAAACCCATATTTTACGTATGATTCAAATTACTTTCAATAGATGGCGTAATGAACGCCGGTGTCAGATGGCGGATGGCGACTATAAATTCTTGCAAATTTATTTCATGGGCAATTCATCACAAGAAATAGATCCGCGTTGTGCACATAAAGCCGAAAACCCACCGCGGCGCACGGAGAGGCCACGCACACGCTACGCACGTGCGTCAAGCTTCGCTTTGCACGAAAATGTATGTCACCGTGTCCACCGTGGCGCACGGAGAATGACGTCATCCATACATTTTCTTGCAGAACGTAGCCGTGGCCGTGTGCGTGGCCTCTCCGTGCACCGAGGTGGGTTTCCGGCTTAACAGTTCAGTGTCGAAAAATAAAGGGATGAATTTGTTGCTAGGCGCAAAACTCGAGAACGGCTGGACCATTTTTTTCTTAATAACCTACTGTATCCCACTGCTGGGCAAAGGTCTCTCCCATCTTCTTCCATCCATCGCGGTCATGGGCTCTTTCATACCACCCGTCTAGATGAGCGTCGAGGTCATCGTGCCACCGTTTTTGGGTCTACGTCGGCGATGACGGTCGTGCTTTGGGACCCCACTCGGTGATCGCTTTGGCCCACCTTTCTGAGCACATTCGGCTCAGGTGACCCGCCCAGGTCCACTTAAGTGTAGCTGTTTTCGCTCCTACATCCGCGATAAGGGTTATGGAACGCAGCAAGGTGTTCCGCACCCTATCAGTGTGTTTTACACCCAAAATGCTGCGCTCCAATGATCTATGGTAAACCTTCAGTTTGTACTTCTGAGCCTCGATTACTGACCATGTCTGGGCGCCGTAGGTAAGAACGGGCAGGATACACATATCGATGGGTCAGTGGAAGGTTGCCCTTCATGATGGACTCTATTACTAAGCCTACGCTGTCCATCCGTCATCCATGTCTGTTAGCGGGCTGTATCTCACGAACCGTAATAGCTATAGTTGAAATTTTCACCGAACGTATATTTCTATTGGCGCTACAACAACAAATACTAACAATAAAAAATAAATATAAAATTAAGGGGGAGGGGGGACTCTATTACTAAGCCTACACTGTCCGTCCGTCTGTCATCGGGCTGTGTGGCGAACCGTAATAGGTAGAGAGTTAAAATTTTCACAGAAAGTGTATTTTTGTTGCCGCTACAACAACAAATACTTACAAAAAATAAAATAAAAATTGAAAACAAAGGAGGTCCCCATACAAGAAACTTGATAATTTTGACGTTTTTATTCTACGGTGGTACGGATGCCTTTATTTGCGGGAAAGGAGAAGAACAGACGACGAACGGGGAAACGGGGGGGAGGGTTAGTTCTTTTTCGGACAACATTAATTTTGAGGCGGTACGAAGTTCGCCGGGACAGCTAGTATACTATTAAAAATATATCTTGTAAGCTGCTCCAGTGAAACTTTGAAAGCCAACTATAAGTTACCTTTTTTTTTTTTATAGGACTGCGGTGGCAAAATAGCGTACGGTCCGCCTGATGTTAAGCAGTTACCATAGCCTATAGATGCTTACAATACCAAAGGTATTGTTCGCACATTGCCGACCTGAAGGAGAGTGGGATGGAGGGAGGGGGAGGGGGGGGTGGGCTTACGGCTCTCTCACTCATCGTACGAAACGCAGCTGTAATAGCTGCTTTACGCCGATCTTCCGTGAGAGGGTGGTACTACCCCGGTCGAGCCAGCCCGTTTATGAGCTGCAGTCAATTGGCTACAGCTTGGCTCTACCACCTTGAAAAGAAACTACCTAAGGTACCTACTTCCAAAGAAAGGTTCTCTTTTACATCCAGGCTTGCTGATGGAAGTTCAAAGTTTAATCTTAATGTCTGAAGAGGATTCAACTATTCCCATATACCTATCAGATTTTTCTGGACACCACAACTAGACTTCAAATATTTTAAAATTAATGAATGGAACCGTAATTAAGTCTCTTTAGGACTTTTGTGTAATGTATCCCTTGAAACAGTTTCGGAGCCAGACATATTTTTCTATTTTTTAACTTTCCCAAAAAATATGTATATACTCGGGACGATTTAATGGGCAATTAGAAATGTTTATGTGATAACTAAGCAAAAAGATAAGTAAAATGGATTGACCGTTTGTTAAAAATATGTATAGTATGTAAGCGTAGATACTAGTCATTCGAAAAACATGTAAATTAATTCATTAAAAAAAAGATACGTAAGATTTATTGCAGCTAAGCTCTAATTTAGGTTCATAAGAAGATATTTTGTTGCTCTTGCAGAAGTAAGTCAACCCCAAAACCGTAATAAAATTGAATCTATTTTAGAAACGATCCTAATAAGACCGTTTTTTTGTTATAGAGATAAACGGAAAACTAAATTTAGTAGGCACTTGATCGATGTCCAGAGTTTCAAAATCTCATAATAATTCATACCATAGCGGATATCGACTAAGCTTTCGCCTAAATACAGTTTTGTTAACATCCCAATCGTTTAATTCCTACAAAGGGTTTTAGCCACATCCTTCTTACATTTGGTTATATTCTGATTGATTTACTTAGTTCAGTTACTAAAACTAGTTTAGCAATTGCTTGAAATGTTACAGGGACGATAATTTTACGTCATAATAATTCCTTTTTTGGAGTGTTACGTTGTTTCACACCTTTGTGTGACCTTAAAAAGAGATCTCACACATCTGCGCTTCATCCTAAACTTTCCGGGACAATATTTTTCGCCAGTTATTTATTTTTTGTACCAAACAACATGGAAGCGTCATCCAAGCCTTTGTCGCGGCTCACAAACACATTAATAAATCTCCGCAATTGGTTCAGTGTCGTCTACTATTCTCCACAGCCTCTTCGTGTTTGATAGCTTATTTTTTTCTGGACTATACAGTAATATATATCTTGACACAAAATAAAAGCATAGCCAGCTACTGATAAAAACTGAGTTCATAACGTTGATGAAACTGAAACGTCTGAAATGTTTAATAACAAAAATTCTATCACAAATCTTGGATATAATAAATATTACTTCCAATCGTAATACTTTCAAGAAGCTAATATTTCAACACTCTTTGTAAAATATAAAAAGGGTATTTTTAGTATTCACGTTCTTAAGAAGATTTACTGGCTATATAAAGGTTAATTACATATGACTAGCTATATACAGCTCATTCGTTAAATAATATCAGTACCTAGATCCCAAAGTCAGTTCTATTTGAATCTGATCTAAATGAAACCGCTGTATAGCTAGACCATATTGAGATTGGTATTACGCCAACGGGAGAAATTATATTTACACACATAATTGAAGCATTACGACTGTTAGGAATGTAGGTAGTTCATCTAAGCCTGCCCTTGCTACAAATAGCACCAATGCTGGTAAACTCACTTCTGCTATAATAATGGATCAATTTAAAGTTATGTAGCGAGCATAAATTTAATTAATGTCTATGGGTTCTGTCTATCTGGTGAAACGTGGGCTTTGAGTTGGTTAATACCTCCACAATGTGATGGTGTATGGCCACTCAATCGTCAGACTACCCCCGAATGGGGATAAAAGTCGTGTCGTTATATATATATATATATATATATATTTTAGTAAAGAAGTATAGTTTCCTTGGGATGCAATGATTTATCAGTACCGATAATAAAGGAAGATATATTTCTGTGAACTATAAGACAAGTGCCCTTATAAAGGGACTCAATAAACAAAGAAATATCTCACTATCTTTAGATACGTCGAAATTAAACGTCCCGCATCGCAACGTAACCGGCACTTTGCATTGAAATACTGCGACATAATTTTTTTATTGCCAAATTCCGCGACACCTTCTATTTATCGTGCACCTTTCGGCAACGATAAATTGAGTGGAAAGCTATAATGGGATCGGTGCACATTATATTTATTGTTTTAAAGTGCACTTGTGAGATTAGAGACTTGAAATAAAGAGAATTTGAGCTTTATAAAAAATGTCTTATTTGTTTGCAATGTTGGGAACATATCAATGTGTAGTATTATTTTCATAAACCATTGTAATATTAGTAATTCATTCTTCAATTAGGTACGTAATATTATCAAAACATGAATTCTTTCCGCCAAATTTAGAGAGCTTTTAGCCAGTTAAAGTGATTTGCAATGCCAGTGCAAGTTGATCATAAATTTCTATAAATTTAGGAGTTTGAGAGGTGTGTCAGAATCGTAGCACGTGGTAATCAATAGTCTCTGCCTACCCCCTTGGGATACAGGCGTGAGTATATGTATGTATGTATGTATGTTTAGGAGTTTAATTTTAGCACGAGGCTGGCTACACTTCCGTGAACAATTTAGGAACAAAATACCATCAAATCAATCTAAATGATGTTTCAATTCCATTTTGCCCAGTTTAGGCCTATTGAATGAATTGATGACGTGAAATTGCTTGTGTAAAATTCCGTTCCCCATAAATTTCCAATGTTTCGACACAACATACAGCGGTCGAATTGACCAACTAAGCTGGGAACGATTTATTTGCACATTGTTTACACGCCGAATGAACCTGGATCAGTGATGTTATAGATATTTATCCCTTTTTTATACCGCTAAATACAGTTTTATTTGTAACTCGCTTGTGATAAACATCGTCTGTCGAAAATGAAATAATAATATTGTACGGTTTTAGTTCTGTCGATTTTTCTTTGATGATACGTGCTTTATCAATATTTGTTGGTTCGCCAATTTATTACAGCTTATTTGCTTCTGATTTCGCGTGATTTGTTATTAAGTACTTTAAACTGTTAATATATGTTGCTATGAGGCGGGTCACAAATTCTAACGCTTGTATGCTTCTAATTTCAGTACACATATTAGTAATCTTTTCGTAGCATCTCTGGCTGCCTTGCAGATAAATCAAATTTGTATGCGCTCGATTCCGTTACGTTCATTGCAATAAGCAATTTCTCATGAAGTATGTTCAAGCGTGTGCAACGATTTTTTGCTCTCGCGGCAGTTTATTAACATCCGACTTGTTAGCCGTGAGTGCTACACTGAGCGGGGCGGTATTACTCTGTCACTGAGTGTTATCCCAGCCAAGCTATATCGGGGTCGAGTCAGTTGTATTACCAAAAGTATTTATTGTTCAATGTTTTGTGAATTCCACTAATTCCTCTGGTTTATTGTTTTGTTATTGGCGATTTTTATGTGGACGATGTGTTGGAGATGCTTAGAGTTGAACCCTGTCTCACCCTTTGTTTTTATCTATTTCTATTGTTCAGTATAACTTCAGCAAAAATGAATTAGGGTACATAGAGTAACGAAGTATAAGCTGATAGCGGTGATTTATTAACTGAAACCTTTAATCATCGAGGGTCCTATTGTGTTGCAGGATCCTCATTTAGGTACACAATAAACCCTGATTAGATTTATTTCTTAACACATAATATAGCTGATGTTGGGCGATATATTACAAAAAGTACCTTAATATTGTTCAGATATAATTAAATTTAGGATAAAACCTTCGTATAAGTTAAAAAAGGTTAAAGCAAAAATAAATAACCAAATTGCGTATTTCTTTAAGAGGATAAGAAATCCGATAGCCGCAAGTCAAGTAGTTTCCAAGTTATTTATAGGTAACTAGCTGGTGCCCGCGACTTTGTCTGCGTAGAATCTGTTTATTTTTTTATCTAAGCTTTCATCTATCTCCATACTAATCAAACTAGACAAATGATCATCCCATACAAACATTCATCCCCTATTTCACCCCCTTCAAGTTTTATTTTCGCAACAAAAAGTAGCCTATGCCCCTTTTCAAGGTCATGTCTATCTCTACCAAATTTCATCAAAATTGGTTTAGCGGTTTAGTCGTGAAAACGTTACAGACAGACAGAGTAACTTTCGCATGTATAATATTAAGTATAGATGTAGGAAAAAAAATATGCTGTTCAAATTGAAATAGAATAAGCTCAGATAACTCTACTTATTGAGGAAGATAACACAACTTCATCTAACGATGGACGTAACAATGCTTATCCGATTCTGTATGTTGAGAGTGACGATTTATAAGGTTTGTAGCTGCTGACAGGACAAAGGGTTTGGCCGATAAGAGGGCCCTCGCTCCCACCTAGCCAGTCTCGGTTAGGACAGACACGGGTGAACACGCTAGAACCGTAACCTTTTGATATAAGTACCATTTAGCTATACATTTATATTTTACAAAGTGACATTAATTAAACAGACTTTATATTTTAAAAGTGTTTGAATTTGAACTACACGTAAACCGAGACCCAAGACCGTACTGTTATGAAGAACACAATTTACACAAAATTACGAAAGTGGTGACCCCGGTCACAAATAAATCACCCGTGCTATCGAATTATTTCGCCTAAGTAACAAATTTACCGTGTCACTAAATCTTTTACCGGAAAATCAGTGTCGCGTCAGTATGGCTCTACCGCAAGAACAACAGCAAAACAATAACGAGTTGGCAGCAATAACGCTAACAACTAGGATCCCTCAATTCTGGACGGATATGCCGCGGATGTGGTTTGCGCAGTTTGAGGCGATCATGTCACCGCAACATCAAAGCGAAGCCGTGAAATACGACTTGGTTTTATCAAAACTAGGGAAAGAAGAACTGAGCCAAGTAACAGATATAATTGATGAGCCACCGGAGACACAGCGGTATACAGTTTTGAAGACTCGCCTGCTAAAGGTATTTCAGGAGAGTGCGGCAGCTCAATTTCATCGACTGGTGATGGAAATGGACCTAGGGCAGCAACGCCCATCGCAGTTACTAGCGAAGATGCGTGAATTGGCCAAGAATTCAGGTACACAGGGCGATACCGTAAAGAACCTGTGGTTAGCACGCCTACCAGGTTGGGTACGCGCTATCTTAGCCAGTAGTAGTGCCGACGCAAAACTAGATGACCTGGCAGGTATGGCTGATAAAATAATGGAAAATCTTAGGAGCGGAGAAATAGCAGCGGTTGACGCACCATCGACGTCTACCTCTGCCACGACTCAAATGGTCAACAGGGAACTGATAACAGAGATGAGAAACATGGCCATAGAGATCAGAAACCTGAGAAATGAGGTTAACAGCATTCGAGGACGTCAGATGCAGCGCGGAAGAGGACGATGGAATAGAAGCAGATCGCGTTCCAGATCAGCAGGACCAGCAGGCCCACGTCGCACACCTCAAAGCGCAGATTGGCTATGCAGGTACCATTTCAAGTTCCGGGAGGCCGCAAGAAGATGTGAATCGCCCTGTACATGGAAGGCCCCGGAAAACTAAATGCCGTACAGTCTCAAGCGGTGGAAGATTGTACTGTAAGTCTCGCTAACAATCACCGCTTATGTGTAACAGACCGTAAAAGTAACATGACTTTCCTAATAGACACCGGTGCCAATGTATCGGTAGTTCCGGTCAATAGTGTGGACACTAGAAGTAAGTGCCGGGAGTGTGAGTACAAACTTTATGCAGCAAATGGGACAGAGATAAAAACATTTGGTGTAATTAATTTAGATCTTAACTTAGGTTTACGTCGTAATTTTAAATGGCCGTTTATATTGTGTAAGGTAGACAAGCCCATAATCGGGGCAGATTTCCTTAAAACGCACAGATTAATGGTCGATTTATATAATAAGAAATTAATTGATAATATTACAGAACTGTGTACGGTAGGGACCATCATAAGTTACCAAGGACCGTCAATCAAGAGTATTCAAAATGATAATCCGTTTCGAGAATTGCTAGAGGAATTTATAGAAATTACTAAGCCGGTATCATTCAAAGAAACTGATCCAACGCATACGGTAAAACATTTTATTGAGACAACAGGCCCACCGTTACATGCAAGGGCAAGACCATTGCCGCCGGATCGATACAACAAGGTAAGGGACGAATTTCGCCATATGGAGGAATTAGGTATTTGCAGACCATCGAAAAGTCAATGGGCCAGCCCGTTACACGTCGTCCCGAAAAAGGACGGCCAAATACGGCCCTGTGGAGATTACCGTCGTCTCAACGCAGTGACGAAACCAGATCGCTACCCAGTACCCCGGCTACAGGATTTCACCTATATATTGGCAGGTAAGACAGTGTACAGTCGTATAGATATTAATAGGGCGTACCATTTCATTAGCGTAGCGGAACAAGATATTGAAAAAACAGCGATCATTACGCCGTTCGGACTTTTTGAGTTCCCACGAATGACATTCGGTCTGAGGAACGCAGCACAGACGTTCCAAAGGTTCATGGACAACACGGTTCTACAGGGGATCGAGTACCTCGAAAAAAAAAACAAACAGTCAGCGTTGTTTTGCTATATTGATGACGTCATAATAGCTAGCGAAAATGAAATGGTACACAAAGAGCATGTTAGGTTAGTTTTTGAACGTTTTAGTAATATAGGTATAACTATTAACTTAAGTAAATGTTTATTTGGGCAGAGTAAAATAGAATTTTTGGGATATTCCGTAACTCCTGAAGGGATCAGTCCATTACCTGAAAAAGTAGAAGCAGTGACTAAATTCCCGAAGCCGGAAACAGTTGAACAACTCAGACGTTTTTTGGGAATGCTTAATTTCTATAGATCACATTTGCCTAACGCAGCAGAGTATCATGCCCACCTCAACCGATTTTTTCATAATTCAAAGAAGCGTGACAAAACCAAAATAGAATGGGATAGTGAGGCAGAGGAATCATTCGCACAATGTAAGGTGAGCCTACAAAGCGCCGTTACATTGTCGCATCCGATCTCCGACGCACCTTTATCGCTCATGACAGACGCATCAAATACATGTGTAGGAGCAGTTTTACAACAAAACGTTAATGGAGTTTGGCAACCGCTAGGATATTTTTCAAAGAAACTATCTGAGGCTCAAAGAAAGTACAGTACGTACGATCGTGAATTTCAGGAACATGGTCGAGGGACGCCAGCTAACGGTGTTCACGGACCACAAGCCGCTGACATACGCATTAACCAAGAGTAGTTCGGACAAAGAAACGCCTAGAAGGGTCAGGCAATTAATGTACGTAAGTGAGTTTACAAACGATATACAATACGTAACAGGAAACAAGAACCCAGTCGCCGACGCGTTATCAAGAGTCGAGTCAATAGTTTGCCCAACAGTTATTGATTACGAAGAATTAGCTTCAGAACAGGACGCCGACACTCGAGTTGCTCAACTTCACAATAACAACGACACACAAAAGTTTCAATTGAAACTAATACACTTACCTAATGTCAACAAAGGTTTGTACTGTGAAGTATCCACGAACAATGTCAGACCTTATATTACAGAACGCTTTAGAAAAACAGTATTCTATTCAATTCACAATATTAGTCATCCTGGTATTAGGACCACCCTTAAAATGATTTCACAAAGATTTTTCTGGCCAGGTATGAACAAAGATGTCAGGACATGGACTAAAGCGTGCATTCCATGTCAAAGAAGCAAGGTGAACCGCCATACAATCTCGGGATTAGGCAGTTTTACACCAAGCGAAAGGTTCGAACACATACATGTGGACATAGTTGGTCCACTACCGACGTCACAGCGTGGTAACAGGTATTGTGTCACTATTATAGACCGTTTTACACATTGGCCAGAGGCGATACCGACCGCGGACATCACTGCGGAAACGGTAGCTAAGGCAATATATGAAAATTGGATTTGTCGATTTGGATGCCCAATCAGGTTAACAAGTGATCAAGGTAGACAGTTTGAAAGCGAACTCTTTGATAAACTCTTAAAGTTACTTGGAGTTCACAGAATCAGGACAACACCTTATCATCCCCAGAGCAATGGAAAAGTGGAAAGATGGCATCGTTGTCTAAAGGTAGCTTTGACATGTAGGCTATCAGATAATGTGTCATGGGATGACGAATTATCAACAGTTTCTTTTAGGACTTCGCGCCGCATCTCGGTGTGATACAGGATTTAGTGCAGCAGAAATGATTTTAGGTCAGACGTTACGATTACCAGGCGATTTTTACAATGAAGCAGAACCTAAGACCGTAGACGCGTATACTTACGTTGACAAGTTACGGAACATTGTGCACAGTCTGAGGCCTGAGGCACGACCTGTTAGCGATTCCAGGAAAATATTCGTACATCGCGACCTGACGACTTGTAGTCACGTATTTATTAGGAATGACATAGTTAAGAAATCTTTGACACCTACTTATGATGGCCCTTACCGCGTGATAAGTAGATTTGATAAGGTATTTAAGGTTCAATTAGCAAGTAGACATGTAGATATATCTATAGATAGACTTAAACCAGCTTATGTATTAACAGAAACCGTTAAGGAAAGCACAGATGTACCAGTATCCGAAACGACCAGTAGATTAGATAACCATCGTTTAAATAAGAGTAGCGATACACCGCTTACTTATACCACACGCAGTGGCAGAAGTGTCAAGCCCACCGTGCGTTTTTGCATTTAGATAACACAGATGTTTAGTAGCTAAGTATTTTACTACTTAAGTTTTTTTACTGTTTTTTATTTTTTTATCGTTTATTTTATGAGAGTTTATGAGTGTTATAGATTATATTGTACTTTTTATTGTATTTTTGTCAGTGTTCTCTACCCAATTTTTGTTTTATGTATTAAAATTAATCATAAGTGTCTGTTAACTTTTTATTATAGTAACTTAAGTGTCAGTTTACATTATACAGCTCGCGGTGCCATTTCAGCATAGTATGAAGCGATAAACATTGTGAATGTTGTATTCAAGTAACGATAGGGTATTCACGAATTGTAACTTTTCTGTGAAATATTGTTTTTCAATTTTTTTAAGGGGGGAGTATTTGTAGCTGCTGACAGGACAAAGGGTTTGGCCGATAAGAGGGCCCTCGCTCCCACCTAGCCAGTCTCGGTTAGGACAGACACGGGTGAACACGCTAGAACCGTAACCTTTTGATATAAGTACCATTTAGCTATACATTTATATTTTACAAAGTGACATTAATTAAACAGACTTTATATTTTAAAAGTGTTTGAATTTGAACTACACGTAAACCGAGACCCAAGACCGTACTGTTATGAAGAACACAATTTACACTAAATTACGAAAAGGTTTTTGGATCCAAAGGCTGGTCCACAAACATAACAATAAAACTACGAAGTCAAAGTCCGAAAGGTCACAAAATGTTTATAAACACGGTCAATACTCCCAGACAGTTGTTATTTTGTTGTTCCTTCTAAAGTTACCCTAATTAGAGAGTTCTGTTTGTCAACCTGATACAAGAAATATCCTGAGGCTTGCTGGATTTTAAGGCCGGGCCACACCAGATGCGTGGAGTGACGTGACGTGCGCACGCACCAGTGATGGACGTCACGCATCCGGTCTGGCATCTTTCTTACAGTTTCATACATTATAACTGGTGCGTGCGCACGTCACGTCACGCCACGCACCTAATGTGCACAGCGCTTTAAGGTTAAATATGCCCTGGCACACAAGACCTGTTACTGCGTTTACTTTTAAGGTGGACCGACGACCTGGTAAAGGTCGCAGGAACCGCTGGATGCAAGTGTCACAGGACCTGTCTTTGTGGAAAACCTTGGGGGAGCCCTATGTCCAAAAGTAGACGTCTTTTAGCTGAAATGATTATGATGATTATATATTTTGTTTCTTGTTAGTATATTATGGTCTCGAAGGTGAAATCGACATAGTATTTTTTTTTAAGATGTAGACCGTAACATCTTTTTTACGGTTCGTTTCGTTGTTGCAAGCAAATTAAATCAAATCCCTGCGTCTGTAAGTCTAAGCCTGTAATTAACTTTGAAATATAAAAATATATTTTAAATAGGTACTCTCTACCTATTACGGTTCGTGAGTATAGCCCGCTGACAGACGGACGGACAGACGAACAGCGTAGGCTTAGTAATAGGGTCCCGTTGGCACCCTACGGGTACGGAACCCTAAAAAGGGATTTTCTTTTGATACGCTATCTTTGTTTTGACGACATTCAATATCCATCGCTCCGTTTCAGATCATTATTTCTGTTTTTGTTTATGTTGTCTCTTTAATATTTACTCTCTATTACTCCAACTTGACCTTATGTTAGGATTTGTGTTCAGTTACAGAATTCTTATATTTCATCTCATACCTATTCGACACTGTATCACTCATTTTACTTCTCTGCTCAATCACTGTCTATTTTGAAACAGTGTAACAACTTTCAGTGGATATAATCCGGCAATTGATTTCAATCACCTATGTATCGTAAATTGCCTTTAGCTCCGAATTTGCTGGTCGCAATAAATTGGCATTTGCCGCAAATCGATGCTGGCCAGGAAACGTTGCTTACTGATGGTGTCATCATATGAAACTGTATTTAATCTTCACCCGTTTTGATATTTGGGTTAGGATTTAGAAGAATTAGAGGTTTCTTTGACTTTATAAAGGGTACCTTTAAACGTTAAGTATCTGTTTGTTTTACTTTCTTTTATTTTCAAAATATTTGTCTAAATGAAAATAAAAAGTACAGTAACATACAAAGCATTATTTCAAGATTAATTACAAGTGAAGGATGATATACTACCTAACAGATATATAATGGACAACCCTAATTACCTCTCGTTTTTATATCAAGTACTGAGCCTACCCACACGTGTTCAAGCGTAATACAAAAATAATGGGATTTATCCTAAACAATAGATTGGGGCCGCGATACATCAACGTTGTACCTATTCCGACGATAAAATGGAACATGTTATTACTGTGCGATACATGCCTAATAAAAAAAACTCTATATACTTTAACGATAGGCATGGAAAGCCCATAAAAAGACTAACACGTGTTTTATTACCTATTTAAGTAGTACTATATCTAGAATATAATTTATCATGACGCATTTAGGGGAGAAGGTTAAATCCTAAAATATCACCATATTAACACATCAATGCTATGACGCTAAAGTAAGTACTTGACGTTTATATTACTGCAATGAACTTTCTGGGGGTGGAAATTATGAAAGGGCCTTTTACAACATATGCCTCGATAGCTAGAATAAGGTAACAAACTTACAACGCCGACTTACTTAGTAGCACGCCGATTCTTTAAACGTAACATTGTTACTAGCAAATTATTACCTGTTCTTACCCATTTAGGTATACATTTGGTCAGTGCGTAAGTATTTATAATGACGGTTTTGATATTTTAAAACTTATGGATAGACACCAGCCAGCAGACCAATAAAAATGCGTTATTTGAAAATTAGTAACACTACGCTTTCATAGGTAACAGTAATTTCATTTTGTTTTATTGCTTTCCTGTAAAGTAACTATTTTTGACGTTCGCACAGTTAGAAATTCACTGACGATTTTCTTTGCCAAACTAAAGTCAACGACACATTATCTAATTTTATAGCTGCCACACGGAAGAAACTTAATATATTGTGATTATTACACGTAATATATGTTTCACGTGGTCGGAACCACTGGGGTGAAATTATAATTTATAATGAACGTGGGTTTAGAGATGATTAGAATATACATGACACGACAAATAGATAAAGGATTATTGCTTGTATCGAGAAGTATCGTAACAAGGCCATAATGGGTTTAAATAATATGTTTAAAAATTATGTTGCTGTAATCATGGCTGATAAATTAGTTCCCTATGGATTAACAGAGCTGTTGATAATGTGAAAGATATATAATAATATCCTGAGACATATTTTACACACGGCTACCTGATCCCAAACTAAGCAGAGCTTGTACTATGGAAACCAGATAACTGATATTACTTACTACATATACTACTTATTTTATTTGTAAATACATACTTAATATACATATACACCCAGACTCGGGACATACAGACATGTTCATGCACACAAATGCATGCCCGGGTAGGAATCGAACCTACGACCTGCAGCGTGAAAGGCGCCATCACGCCAACCACGCCAACGGGCCCGTCCAGGTAATATGGCAGATAATATACAAGATTTAGGTTAGACGAGTGAAGAATTTAATACAATTTTGCTTGACATGAAAACATTAATGAATGACATAGAAAAGTTATGCAAAATATTGCACCTAGCTCATAGTCGCTCGCTAGCGTATACGCTAGCGAGCGACTATGAGCTGTCTTATTATAGGGAATTTACTCGTGTAAATGATCTTAATCCGCTTCCCTTTATAATTAGGGCAAAATATTAAGGTTATATTTTTTACATATTTGAAATGAGAATCGAATACTGAATGTCCCATTCAATACGTCCCTAGTCTTACCTAACATCCTGTATTAGACGTGTGTCGTTACACTATTTTCACGAAACGTAACGTAACCGGTTACGTCGAGGGCGTCACCGGTTATTTAATAGGTGATTTTTGTAAATACCTAGTTATTTTTGTAACCCTATGGTTTTCGTCACTACTAGCTTCTTGTATACAAAAACACAAACATTGTTATTTGTTACATTTCGATGTCTGTGGGTGACCGGAGACATAATACCTATGATGTAGTTCGGGCTACAGCTAAATAACCTATTACAAAAATCACCAGTTACTCGTTCGTCGCGTAAACAGTGATTCGGTGAATTAGCTAGTAACCAGTTAATGTAACCGGCGACGTGAAATAACGCTCACGCCTATCCTGTATACCGTTTATAAAGTCTAAGTGCAATTAGCATATTTAAGTAAAAAAACATCCCAATGAAGTTTGAAATGAGTTCGTTAAATGAGTATGAGTTTATAAAATCAGGCCTTACTCAACCGAATAGCAAAATATTACACTTACGTACCATCTACGTTTTGTATAGAATCTGTCTACTGTAGGTACCTAATGTAATAATTGTACTTTACTTACATAGCAAAGCATTTCGGAAACAGCATTTATTTAATCCGAACAACATTAACGTGTCAAACACTATTAAAACTTTTACAATAAACATCCAATCTGTTCCAGGATTTATTTTTCTGTTGTCATACTTTAACCTTCCTTTAAAACTGTTTGCAATAATTATCCATTTAATTAATAACTTTATTTAATGTCAATACTTGTACTACAAGTTGTTACGATAAATGAAGTCGTCGCGGACCGCGCGACGCGGCCGCTCCGCACGACAGCAAAACCCGACTGGGATGAGAGCTGGATACTCGGGGTAGGGAATGTATAAACATCATAGCTAGAGTACCTCATCACACATTAAAACTTAGTAAGTGACTTGTGAATATCAATGGAGAACAATGCTGAAAGTTTGTTGAAGATAATGATATAGTTAGCTGCAATGGTTACCAAGTTAACTGTGTCTATTTTGATTAATTAATTTTATTTACCACCGAGAAAGTTGATAATGGACTAAGTATAACTGCAGTGCAGATAACAACATACGTTAACATGTGTTTTTAGAACACTAGATAGGTTGAATAGTTTATACGCATATGAATGACACTGTCAGCTCAATTCAGCGGATTTGAACCGGCATGCACTACTACGCTTCAAAACTAATTGCTTTTCGAATCGCAACTATACAATACTGTCGATGTACAATATTTTCGACAGGTGTGCCACGGTACATTGGATTTTCCGATGAATCTGCTATTAGAAATGTTAATAGGCTTGTATTTTAGTGTTAATTCGTTTTGAAATTGAAAAGCACACATTTTAGGAAGTCCTGACTAGCCACTGATTGGAAGGTGATGTGTGCCAACAGGACCCTATTACTAAGCCTACGCTGTCCGTCTGTCCGTCTGTCAGCGGGCTGTATCTCACGATCCGTAATAGGTATCATACAAGAAACATGATATTTTTGATGTTTTTATTCTATTGTGGTACGTAACCTTTAATGTACGAGTCCAACAAGCACTTGGCCGGTTTTATAAAATATAAATTAAATGCCAATAAAGTTAGGAGTATGAAAAATTACCTACCTGCAAATATTGATTACAGCATATTACAATAGAGACCAGAGCGAAGCACAGACGACTGATGAACTGCATCACCATCCATTTTTTTGTGCACAAAATAAGCGTATGTCGGACAAATTCGTCGTTTTCCGCAACCATCTATCACAAGTGATCGAACAATTTGTATTCAACGTTCGGTACATCGAGAAAGTGTGTGTTTTGTTCAACATAATCTATCATATCTATTTATAATCCGGTAATGGTGTAAGGTCACTTCAGTCTTACGCTACCCACACTAACACTACTCTAGTATAAATATGAAAATAGAAGGACTAAATTAACTGATGTGTAAACTTCAATCTAAAACGTCTTAATGGGACCAATAATAATATTTTATTGTTAGTTCGGTATTACCAACACATTTTGATTTTCAAATGTTTGCTGTAACGGAATTACCCGTATTCGAATTTTAATACATATATCGGTATTACCAACATCTTAGTATTTACTCATCGTTCCTGTGTGTTCAGTTAATACATTTTTATGTTGACTTGTTAGGTGTTTTAATTTATTTCTACGGGCCACCTATACACGTCACAGTACTTACATATATATACAAAACTTAACACAAACCTGAGTATATCATAATAATTTCATCGTACACAAACAATGGCGTGCACTTAACAACGCATCGTAAAGTTGCACGTAATGTCAGTATTAGTATAAATAAACTACAACAAAACTCACAGCTCAAGTGCAATAAAAATGCATTAAAACATAGAAACAGAGTCAATAAAACCTCTTATACGACTTCAGTTGCAGATAACACAATTACGGATACGTTCAATGCGAATCGAGTTCAACTTGGCAAAAGTTTTGAATTGCGATCCGATGAATTGCCACCTAGGGACTGATATTGAAGATAAATAAAAAGATGAAGTAGCTGACAAAATGCATTCAGTCGTCTCTTAACAACTGTCAATTGCAAAACTACTGATCTGGTAATTGATGGCGGATAACACGTCAACCGCAAAGAATTTACGATTTAAGGATGGCACTCATCTATCAACTCGGCACCCGACCAGCCGCGCCTCGTCGATCGGCATCCACTAACTGAACCGGAAATAAGTGGAGCACGCGCTGACCGCGCGGCGTTCACTCGTTGACCCCGCGCGGTCCACTGGGCGATCACGTGACGTTTATGGTGTAAAAGCAGCGTCCGCCCGCGGACCACCCGGCGACAACGAGTGGACGCCGAACGGCGAGGCGGTGCTGGTCGGGTGCGGAGGCGTTAGGTGAGCGTTGACCTTTAAGATACTCCAATTTTCTCCGCACTGAATTCAATAATGCACGTTTAAAACGAAACGAAGTCTGTCAAGACGTCAGTGTAAATTCCGGAGCGACATCTATTAACTTCCAACACACACGTCGCACCGAACAGGCATATTAAAAAACGTTATACTCCTGTCTGCAAACCAGAACATTTTTCTCTCTTTGCATCCAAGAAAAAGGATGCGTTTAATCTTCGCCTTCTTGCAGTATGTTAACGTCAAAGACTCGCATTGTAGAGGAATCTGCAATTGGTTCAACGGGGATTCTTTTCTTAGAAACACGTCTTGCTTGTCTTGCATCTGTTACTAGTAGCGGCGCTGTCTTGCATTCGTTAAAAGAAACTGGCGGGGAAACGGTTTATTTATGTTCTGTTTGTTGGGAAGGTTCTTTGGGAAGCACGTTGTTGTTGGTTCATCATAAATCCACTCTGAGAATAGTGGCTTTTACCCCGTATTACTATAGTTGCCTTTGCTATTTGTCAGAAATATGCATCTTGGTGTGATTTTTAATAAGAGTCAAACGATTTAATACAATTTAATTAAGAAACCTAATTTATGTCTGAGTGGTTTGGCAATAAACATTGTACCTACAGAAAAGATTGGTCCAAATGTACCTCCCTGAGGTAAGCCACAATCAGCTTTCCGCTGTGTAAATGTCATCGTTCGAAGGCGTTTTCTTCATTTAAAGGTCACAAAAACAATTTAGATATAATTAAGATTGCTTACTAGACATTTTAAATTGTAATTGGAAATCTAGCTTATAAGCTGCTGAATTTTGTTACAATTTATGGCATATAATATGTATAGTACAGACAAACAACATACCTATTCGTAAATAAATAATTTGATTAGGTAATTTATTAGAAATCGTAATATTAGGTTCATTAGCCACCGTGCTCGAGCAATCAGTTATCACGTTATTTTTACTCGCTCAGACGTCAAAACCAATTCCTTGAGCGCGCCGCCGCCCGCTCGGCACTTGTGAACGCCGCCGGATCGCCTTACCAGTGCGGCCATGACCTAATACGAACTAGTTTAGAACTACCTATTTTCGCAACAATAGAACACCCACCGAACAGCATGTCAGGAAGGTCTTAACGAGAGATGGAACAATGCAATAGCATTGCAGCTGTAACACAGCCCACAAAGCAATATCATTTGTCATACGATGCACGGACACTATGTTGGTGTAATCGGCATTTGAACGAGCAAAATCAGAGCAGCAAGCAGATATAAGCAGAATACAAATTAGAGAGCCATTTTAAATGAACAATTTTCCTCTTGAGAATTAAATCGTCAAGCAAAATACACTTAAAAAGGCAGAGAATCTCTGGGGCAATGATTAATTAAGTGACCGTAATAATTCATTATGTCAACTCATATAAAAAGACAGACGAAAAAGCTAAAAGCTGGAAGTTCCACAAAAAAATGTAATTATCTTCCGGGGTTATGATTAATATTCGGGAACTTAACATCTATAATTTTACAAGTCTAAAGTTGGTGAATTTAATTGAAGTAGTAACCGCAACTTGGACAGTACAAGAAGGCTTAGTAACGTCTCTGTCTGTGCAGCGGGTCCGAAGTTTGGCCATTAATAATTCCGAGAAGCGGCAACTTGTAAATTAAATTCAACAATACACACGAGTTTTGCGCATTAAATAAAACATGTGCGATACAAAGTTATTGTCACGTAACATGAATTCGCCGGCACGTGCCCTAAATATTTCAGGCTATGTACCTACGACTCAGGCAATGTCAAATGCGTACCGAGTTGGTGCGTCCAGGGCGTCTTTTTACCACAATTGCGCAGAATATGATGAAAGTTGTACAAATTTGACGGATCAATGACAACGGCAAATTGCTGTTGCAAGCCACTTTTAACTTCCGTAAAACATAAGTTATCTGCCAGTTAAAGTCCCGTCAAAATTGGTCCAGCCGTTTCAGAGTATAGCCGAAAAAAACTGTTATTTTGATAATAAAAACGGAAATTTCAATTTAATTTATTTGTATAGATGTATATAATATACCTATATCTACAGCATGGACAAATCACGTTATTATTATTATAAAGAAAGCATTCCGTCCAAAATATGATCGACCTGAATTAATCAGAGAGTTTTACGAAACCCATTGAAGTGCTCCAGAACTAAGATTGAAGTGGTTTATTTTGGCTTTTCATAAAGTTTGATTGAATTTTTCTTATTTTATTTTCGGCTTAGCTTTCGCTGATAGGTAAAGCCCGTAGCCAGCAATTATTTGCGATAGGTATGCCAAGGCAGGTTTGGTAGGTGGTTTTATGTAGGAACGTTTGACTAGTTTAATGAAACCTAACTCCATTTATAGTTATAGCAATTAAATATTCAAAGCGAACCTTTTATCTCGCTCAAGTTTCGACGAAGAAAGTTAATCCCATGACGCAGACGGGTGGAGTGATCAAGAATACTTGAAAGTACAGACAAGAGCCTATATCGATTCTCGAATATCTTCCGAGTGGTGAAGCGGTCGCGGTTGTCGCGAACGTGCTTAAGGGGCCACGAAAGCCCCTATTTACTGAATAGTTAAGCCATTGTCAAGATACATCAAGCTGATGCTACAACCAGTTTATAACCTTGAGAATTTATTATGAGATCAATTGAGAGTCAACAATATATGTCTTGAAATTGACGACCTTAGTGTAAAATTCTTAGCTATCAATCTTCTTGGATTACAGTTACACAAAATATTTGTAATTTATCATTAATAGAAAAAGTTCAATTCTGTTTTAGAAGGAAATTAATCTTAATCGTTTGTTCAAGTACTTTCTAATTGGTTAAAATATTATACTTATTGCTGCAAGATACTTAACAAATTATAATTCCCTGATAGCGTAAAAACAACTTAAATACATAAATACATAGGTATATTGAAATATAATTTCATAAAAAACACCTAAAATCCGACTATGAAATCACATTAGTATGGATGAAACATTTTTGGGTATAACAAGTTAATAAATTTGTCATAAAATTATCTTATTAGTCTTTACTCTTAATAAAACTTTGCCAGTTCGGCAACTGTTACCTTTTACAAAGGTAACAGTTGGTAAAGGTATTAGGTAAACTATCGTAAGGTAAAGACCTTACGATAGTTTACCTAATGTTTGGCCTAGTCTGCAAGTAATTTTCTACACGTGGTTAGTCTCGATCTATAAGTTTCTGGTTTGTTGCAAATAAGCACTGATTTCTCTTCTGATTTGATTTTACTCATTACGAATTTTACATTTCAGCCAAAAGACGTTCTCTGTTGGACATAAGCCTCGCCCAAGGTTTTCCACAACGACCGGTACTGTGCTGCTTGCATCCAGCGGTTTCCCGCGACCTTCACTAGGTCGCGGTCGTCGGGCCACCTTGTTGGGGGCCTACCCACGCTGCGTCTTCCGGTACATATAATAACTTGTATTTATTGAACGCCTCTATAAGCAGTTAAATTATTAGAGTAAGAAAGCAAATTTGACTAGAAGAAAGGCTAAAAAGAATTTATGTATTATTTTAGCAGATATGGTATCTCTTAACAGTGCAATCACTAGACTTGTGCTCAGCGCACACAAATTAAAGGCATTTTGATGCGTAGAAAAAGAACCGTATTGGCAATATCGAAAAGTTTTCAACATAATTTTCAGCGAACGACTAAATCGTACTGTTTCAATGGACTCATTTTAGTAGGACATGCAATTTGTCCCACTCTTTCATGGTTGTCTTTGTAAAAACACATTTGAAAGATTTGTAGAATGTTCTTGCGATTTAATTTGAAATGTAGGTACTAAATATCATATCACATAATCAAGTGTGTGAAAGCTATATACTATACTATAATATCGCGCGATATTTGTAGCTTCGTATCTCTAGAACATCGTCGTAAATGTTGTTATATGCGGGAAGGACGAGTTGACGACGGAATATAAACATAAAAATGACTTATGACTATGTTGCGAATAACTTTTGGCAAAATGTGTGACGTAGATGTAAGCGAGATCGCGGCTGTCGATATCATAAAACACCTAAAAGGGAACTGCTACTTATAGAATTCTACTTTATTTCTTCACTATTAACCTAAGCAATTTCTACTAGTGACTGTTAACTGCAGGAAAGAAACTCCTAGTTATGCTGCTTTATCCGTTTCAAACATTAAATTATTCTTCCTATTTAAGACTGGGGCCGAAAAGTTCTCGAGTGGCGGCCGCGCACCGTTAAGCGTAGCGTGGGTAGGCCTGCCACAAGGTGGACCGATGACCTGGTGAAGGTCGCGGGAATCCGCTGGATGCGGGCAGCGCAAGACCGGTCACTGTGGCGAACCTTGGGGAGGCCTATGTCCAGCAATGGACGTCTTTCTTGATGATGATTTTTTTCTTTCTTTGATGATGATGGTTTAAGACTCTTGTCGGCGTAGCTGATGGATGAAGCTCTCTCTATCTTTCCCCATCTAGGGCAGTCTCTTTTACCTCCTTATACGCAAATACATTTCCAAAATAGTAGCTTCTACTAAACGGAGTCCATGGACACAGTACGACTCAGTTCTTCGCGGAAAATAATGTTGAAAACATGTCGGTATTGCCAATACGGCTTATCTTCTGGTGAATAATACGCATCAAAATGCCTTTAAGTTGACTGTTGAATTGCGAGTGCGATAACAAATATGTATTTTTCGCCGCATATCGTGGTGCGCTGAGTACAAGTACAGTGATTGCTATGTAAGGAGGTACCATATCTGCTTAAATAATGCATCAAGGCTTATTCGTATGATACAGACCTTTTCTTTCATCCGGCTCATGTAGCTTATACTTAGTCTCCGCTTTTCTTCTAATAATAATGTTTTTACAAAGGTGTCATGTCGTATACGATCACCAATCATCATTTCTCTGCTTTAACATATTATCGTTTATAACGTTCTTCGTTCTTTATTTATTCACTTTACGAAATTAAAAAATAATAATTATGTAAAAAATTAAAAACTGCCCTGCCAATAAAAGAACTAAAAGGTATAAAAAAGTGCAGTGTCATTGCTGTCGGGGGCCCTATTAGATTAAATATGTTCCACAGAACGGTCCCCCGACTGCAATGACACTGCACTTGTTTTATACTTTTTAGTTATTTTTTTGGCAGGGCAGTCGTGTTTTTAATTTTTTAAATAATTCAATTCAATTCTTTATTAGTGTGATTTTTGGGTGGTACAAAAGATCTTAAAACTAAAGTTTATTTATGATCCTCAAAAACTTGCCTTGATTGGCTTACACTTCGTTCTATCGATTACAGAATGTCAGTTTTAAATAATTTTTACATTTCCATTATAAAAAACAAACAAAAACAGAATAACAGTTAATAATGTAATAATGTCGTGTTTTTTTTTTTTTAATTATTTTTTTTTATTTTATCCATTTTAGTGACAGCAGCCAAAAATGAAATGTTTGTTTTGCATGTACACACTACCTATGTTAAATTTTGCCTATAAATTGCAGCCATATTGATTTTGTTCAAATATAATATACCCAGTGTTACCCGGAATGATGTAAGGATTCTAACGATACCTCTTACATCCAAATCCGTTCAGGCATTTATAAGTTATGGTGGAATAAAGAATCTCACATACATACATGAACCCTAAACACATATACACTCTTTTTTTGGGCTGTCGTGTAAAAAATAAGTAATCTATCCAGATTTATCGGAATCAATAAAATAAATGTCTCTGACGAATACACACGGTGAGGGTAGTGAGGTAAGCATCTGATATAGACAGGGAAATGTTTTGTCGTTTGCAAACAGACAGGTCAGCGGGTTTGTAACACAACGATATCCCTCTCTATTGCTGTTACGTCATGAGCTCGGATAAATGTCGGTCTTTGATAGGTGTAATCATGGCGTAATGATCGAAGTGGAGTTGATGAGACTGAGGAATATTTTCAGAACCTATATAATTTCTTGCTAAATTAATATTCGAAGGACGCTTTAATCAAATAAATGGATCAGGTCTTTGGGTTCAAAAGATAAGGCTGACGATGCAGACTGAAATAGAAAGCTTTTTAAAATTTAAAACACGGCTTAAAAAATTTCAAGTTCTTTTTTTTTATTCTGGATAAATTTGTTTTCCAATTGTGTTAACTTTGAAAAACTTGTACAGGTCCATAGAAGATTTGTACAGGCAACCCCTCTAGGTGAATTTACGTAGAGATTTATCTGTTACTATCGTAGGTAGGTTAGGTCGTAGGTCGGTATGTAATTATTGGTTTTCGCGCAAAAAATTCATTCAAGTTTAATTTTCAATCTATGGATAGTATAATAAAATTTTGGGATATAAGACTTGCATCCTTGCATGGCCTCATTGGACACAGAACCCCATTTTTTATCCAATAAACACCAAAACCACTCGTCTCCAGGGTAGGGAAGGTAACGCCATCTGTGAGATTGCTTCCAAAGAACTTTAGACCAAAGTACCAACCCATCTCTATCAGGTTCAACCGTGGGTTCAACCTTAAACCAACCCCCGTGCGCAAGCTTTTACAACTGCTGCAAAGCATAGATGGCGCCACAAGATCATAGTGTCGACACGAACCTGTAGAGGGCGGGATGTTACAGGGTGAAGACACGAATAGTGTGTAGATGGCGTTAATTAAGACTGACAATTTTGTTTGGAAGAACCTTGCATAGAGTACTTGTTAAAATCTATGCTAAGAAGCCAATAGTTTTAGCAAATAAAATGCCAATAAAAACTATTTTAGACTCTGGCTCTACCAGTTAATCTTTAGACATGACATATATGTCATTATACTGCTCATGCCTCATTATACTCGTCGGCTGCTTAGCAGTGAACTCGCTAGCCATACCACATATACTTATATAATCTTTAACACAATCCGTGCATCCTTCACGATATCTAGTACTTTTGTTAGATCCATCTATAGATAAGTGTAACATATGAAAGTGCTCTTATGCGGAGCGGCACTTGTAAAATCATTCAATCATTAATTTCGTCAACACTTTGATTCAATCTCTGAAAAGAGGATAAAATCATGAAGGCTTTCAAGTCACAGCACAATATGAATATTTTTACCTAACGTTATCGCTGGCGGCAGGAATGTGTTATTAAATTACCTGTAACAAAAAGAAGCGACATTAAATTCCAGCGGTGTAAGGGAGATTGCCCATCGTCGGCGACTTTTTGCAGCAATGCAGTCGCTAGAAATACTAATGATGAATCCAATGTACCTACCTAGGTATCTAACTTTTATAACGATGTAAATACCTACATATACATATTATTATATAATCCAGTAAATAATTTATTACATTTCTCAGACGAAATTTGTTTACACGTTGGATTTCAGAAGCGGGATGAGTCGTAGCAAATTTAATAATCCGAGGATAATATTGTTTACACGAGCTAAAACGATGATAGCTCAAACAAATTCACCACAAGTAATATTACTTACACACACCATTTGAGGTAATCACTATTTCATATTTATAATCACAGTCTATATTAATTAGATCTATACGATCTGGGTAGCTAAAAGTAGCTATTCTGTAACAACAAACTCATATCTCACTTATGAATTTGCTGGTGAAATGTCAAATGTTATCTAGAAATTTCACCAGATTATCACGCGTGAGTTTGTCGTTACCGAATAGCTGTGTGACAGTTATTATAAAATGTTCAGTTAGTAATTTTACCTAGCGATCCACTCTTCCTATGATCAATTAAAAGGTTACACATTCGAATCGATCCTGTAGTTTTTGAGATCAGACCGAACATAATGAAAAACAGACGCCTCGTTATAATTACCCCAGCAAATATACTCACAGTAATTTATCTCCCACAGTTTATTCGCGCGCGAATAAATTTATCCAAACGCACTTTCTCCTAAGGAAAAGACTTATGATATTCTCATATTTCTCCGTATTAAGCTCCTTGGCAAAAATTTATGAGTAAAGGACCCCGGTTATTGGCAGACTCGATCGTTTCCTCTGCCTCCCGATTCACGATGACACGTGGTACCGGCGCTTTCAGTTTCCGGGCTACAGAAGGTACTAAACCGAGATATTTCCCACGGAATTCCAACGGGAAACGTATTTTTAAGGAGCTTTATTAAATTTGGCGTGTCATTGACCGGTGAAAAGCTTCACAACACAATGATTGGTTGAACTTATGCCATGATACTTAAGATTTGTGTAATGTGAAAGCAAGTGATCACTTTTCATAGTGTTAAAAGCAGGGTTGTTACGAAAAAATCACCTTGTTTTAAATACAGTGATTTATTCATTCTGATTTAAATCAATGTTTTAAACAATGATTTAAACAGGTTTTAAACAGTTTTAATTTTAAATTTCCTGTTTTTTTGCAACCCTGGTTAAAAGTGAGCGTCTACGTTAAACATAACTCAACCAAATGAATATCGCCAGATGTATAGTCCCAAATTAAGCAACGATTGTACAATTGTACTATACAATGGTCGGGAGCGATCCCAGTGGCAACCAGACCAGTTTGGAAAAGGCCGTTTCCGAAATTTGCCTCTGGCGGGTGCGAAACCGCAACCACCCAGTGAGCTGCCCCCCTAGCCAAGTGGCTTCGTCTATAAGCGTTTCTACAAACCGCTACGCTTAAATGTATGGAAATGACACTACAAGTCGATAAGTAGATCACGTGACTTATGTCATTCCCATACATGAAACGTAGCGATTTGTAGAAACGCTTGTAGATGAAGCCACTTGGCTAGGAGGGCTGAGCGGCCTATGCTCGAACCTCTGCCCCAAGCCAAGCGTTAGTAAATCACTAAGTAGAATAAGTACCCATATGTATCTCTATTGGGATAGGTACATTCCTCATAAAACGAAATTGCCATTTACTGTAGCATGTTACTAATATTGGACACCTCCATTAGGACTGCCTCCACCTAAGGCTTGGCCGTTATCAAACGGTTGATTGGACCGTGAACACACGCGCACGCGTCCAAGTCCATTTCTGTTCCAATTACCGGTCCATTATAGGTTAGTTACAGCCTTATTTGATACAAAACCCATCATGGACTGCAGGCCATTAGCACAGAGGAAGTCCTGGAATTACTGCGTTATTTGTTTTCAGACAATCGGAGATTTAAGTAACGCTTGGCAAGGTCAATCAGAGATGAGTGACCATTGAGTGGCATTTTAAATGAACGTCTCCCTGCTTCGGTGGGCACGTAAGAAGTCGATCCCGGTTGTTGTCATCTAGGCAGCAGTCGTTAAGCCTTGTCAGAGGCCTTCGGGCGACTTGAAGAACTCTGACACCAGTTTGGCCACTAACCATACGATAGGAATAACAAGACCAAACCGTCGTATCGTTTTATATCTTTGTAGGTAATAATTAATTGAGAATTAAATAAATTTTGATGTTCCCAACACCTTAGTAGCATCTATATACAAATCTTCCATTTCATACTATAAGACAATATATAGAAGCTATCTAATAAAAAAAAATACGATTCAGCTGTTGCTTCGAATCTGCAATCTAAATAAGGTGGTTCTACATAAAAGGGAACAGTGGTGGCCCAGTGAAAGACGCTGGCTACGACCAATAGACGTTATTAATTACACAGCACTGGGTAACGTCGATAAATCCGCTTAACTGATGTTGTTTATTCCGTTATTTGAGGGTTACCAGTCAGAAGCAAGTGCGTTTTGGGGACTTTTGGGGCATTTGATACGGATTTTAGTTTATATTTCGTTATGTTCTATTTTGTTTCCAACCCCCTTATTTGCATAGAATGGTTATCTTTGGCGGTTTTAATTAGAATTTGTAGGCATAATCATGTTTTCGTTCTATCTAGAAAAAATCAATTCCTTAAATTACTCACCCCTCTCGACATCTTTAGAAGTATAGCTGGCTGGCTACGGAACCCTACATTGTGCGTGTCCGGACACGCTCTTGGCAGTTTTTTTATACGAATATTGGCATATTTTATCCAGACCACCTGCACTTACCTATCTCTTAAATTGTAATATCGTCGATGGTTTAAAATCTTCCAGAAAAAATAAAAATATTCTTCGAGCTGCACACTTGATTTCACCCACAAAGATAACAATTCCTCATTTCATTCCTCGCACTTCGAAATTTCGGCTCTATGAGGTAAATTGACTGCGCTTTGGTGCGGAATGTACATTCGATATGAGTTTCTCCGCCTTCCTCATTCCTGCCATTATTATCTCATACATATGTATGTAGACATAGGCCTATTGAACTAAAGATCCTGCTATTTCTTAGGTTGAATGAAGACGATTATTGGTGGCAGGGCGAAGCTGTAGCCGATTAATTACTTCTCGTATGGGCTGGCTCGAGAAGGGTATGCCTACCACCCTCTAACAGAAGATCGGCGTAAAGTAGCCGGAAGCCCAATCCCTCAACCCCTTTCCCTCCCTCTTTCTGGTCGGAAATGTGCAAGTGATGCCTTTGGTATTTCCAGCAGATGCTTGCAATGCCTGATGTTTACCGTATCCTATATTAAAAAAGAAGTTACGCAAAGTTACGCCTGATTCCATCAATTGTATCCTATATCCATAGGCTACGGTAACTGTAACATCAGGCGTGCCGTATGCCTCTTTGCCACCTTAATCACATAAAACATGTGTTTTCTAATCAAAACATGTATTTCAAGTTCATTGAAGCACGCACATGAGCATCGTCGGCAACGTTGAACATAGACGTCTATGTCGGCGTGTTTAGTGCAGATTGCCTCTCGCACAAGGAGTACAATGCACCCTTCATCATTTGTTCTGTCTGTGCACTGCGCTACAACAAATACAGGCTGAAAACCCACCGTACAATGGCTGTCTGTAATACGTGAAGTGCACGCTTTTGAATCACCGTCGGGACGTTATTGGAAGCGGATTTCAGTATTATCGGGGATTAGAGAAATGGAAGGTATAAAGATAAATTCCGTTATCATTTTGTAGGCTCTCAACGTATTTGCATCAGAAACAGAACTTCAGGCGTTTAATACGTCAATGTTTTTGGGCCAATAGTGCCAGTAATAGTTTACCTAGAAATGAGTTTTAAAGGAGCTTCCAAAAAAACAAGTTGGTCATTTATACTAATTGTAGAACATCTGAAAAATATAGCTACTTTTCGTACGAAGAGTGAGAGAGCCGAAGATCAGCGCTTCCCCACCTTCCCTTCCCTCTATCAAAAAATCTAAATTTGTTATTTTGTATGGGAATTGCCACTTTGGATTACTTATTATTTCTAGGTGGTTATATTTTTTTTTTTTATAGCCAAGGATGTCACACTGGCTGACGGTCCACCTGATGGTAAGTGGAAGCCGCCGCCCAGGACATCTGCAACTTAAGGGGAGCAGATGCGGTGCCGACCTTTTAGGGACCTGTAAACATGCTATATGAAGAACCCCAAGTTGGTACGAAGTTCACGGGGTCAGATATTTATGGCGAAACAGGGTAAAGAAGAGAACTAACATTTCAGCAAGTCGAATGGTTCCTTATATGTCGCACACGGGTATTCGTGTGATTAAGATTTTTTCGATATTGTTTTTTTTTATAACGATGCAAGAAATCTTTTTCTCCTTCTCAGTATCTACGCGAGTTTAGTTTGTTTTTCAGCTTAAACGTCCTGAATCTTTCTGAAAAATTGGCATCGCTTAAGTTGGTCCATAAAAAGCACCTTTTCCTGAAATATTTAACGCAATTAAAACGTTAATTACATAACTTCTAAACTTCGTAATCACACTAACATTTACACAATTTAAGTGAAAAGTTTGAGGATTACAACTGTAATAAGGTTTGAAATGAGGCTTTGCTCGTAGTCCTTAGTCTTTAAGACTAGCACGCGAACAGAGTAGGTCTCAACAACTTGATGATGGGTAGAAATTGCGGGCACGTGATCGAGAGGCCGCCCCGATATAGTCTCGGTGGTGCAATTTGGAACGAATCGAGTGCAATTTTGCAACGCTTTAACCCTTTTCAACTTTGTTTTTTCGCTCACTATTCATAGTGTAATAATGGTGTTCTTTGAATAGGTATATTTTTCGTGCACACACATTTTTCTAAAATGATGAACAATATAAAGAAGTGATAGCTAATTGGTTAAGCACGCGTCTTGCGGGCTTAAGATCGAGGGTTTAAACCCCGGCTCCCACATCTGGATTATTCGATATCTATGTGCGAATCATAATCACTTGCTTACGGTGAAGGAAAACATCGTGAGGAAACCTGCACGTCTTAGAAAAATCTTCAAAAGACATGTGAAATCCAACCCGCACTGGGCCAGCGTGGTGGTATTTTTTTTTCAGCGTTGTGGGTTAGTATGGCCTGAATCCCCCTCGCATTGAGGGGAGGCCCGTGCCCAGGAGTGGGACGTTAAAAAGGGCTAATATTATTATTTTACACTATATTTGCTTCCATCCCAAGTGGCCAAAGCCACCAAAATTAAATAAGTAAATTCGGTTTTGGTTTTAGAGGCGTAGAGTTTAAACGGGTTCCGCAATCACCACAACGACTTGTAGCTTAGGCAAATGGTCTTAACGGTAGGTAGTCCACTGCCGAGTATGTCCCGTGACAAATTGCCCATAAATAGGATGAAGGGGGAGCGAAATAAACGAGGGGTTACCGCTGACAGAAACAAAGAAACTGGCAATCCGCAAACTGCGGCCCGAACAGGATATAATTGATGAGCGTAGGGGAAGAATGTCTATCCGGGTGCAGTTACCGTAGCTTTCAGTAGGTTTAATGTGATTGATAATGATGTTATGAATTCGGAGGAGTTAATGTTTGATGACCGCTTGGCGTGGTTTGAGCGTTGGCCGCTCGGCTCAGTGTCGGGGGGTTGCGGGTTCGATTCCCGCCAGAGGCAAATTTTGGAAAAGGCTTTTTCGTTATATAACCTGGTCTTAGTGTTACTGGGATCGGCCTCAATCAATTGTATGGTAGCCATAGTACAAGCATTGCTTAGTTTTGGACCGTACAGTTGGTGTGTAAGTTTAGCGATATTTATAAAAAAATTAAGGTTACCATGATGCTAATTCTCTCGACCTATCGAATATCTTTTTGCTCAATAACTATACGATCATAAAAAAGATGGCAATACAATTACTTTAGTTAAGTTTAGTTTGTGAATCATCAGAATTTGGAAGCAATCTTGTATCATTGCTATATTTTATGAGATTGTAGTGGTGTATAAATGGACAGTAACAATGAAAATTCTTTAGCCAACAATATTGAGTTTCTTTGTTTTAAGCCGCCTTTCCACCGCGGCGCACGCTGTGCACGGAAACGCGGCGCACGTTAGCTGCGTGGGTTCATTTGTTCTACAATGACGTTAATGACATCACCCACGTGGGTACCCTCTCCGTGCGCCGCGGTGGAATGGCGGCTTTACGATCGGACTTGCGCGCCAAACAACTTTTCAAATATAAGCTTAGCTCTATTCATTACTAACACCTGCAATTAAGAGAGCTCAGATTATGTTGGAAAAGCCAAAATGTGACTTGTAAGTCCACTGAAGTACCACTATTCAGAGCTCTATACACTGTCAAAGGAAACGAATGCATCATCGTTTTCTGGCTATGGAAATTGAATTTCTGAAGATCTTGTTGGATCGGCGCCAGGGTGGACATCGAGATGCAAAATAAGAATTTCAACACGACCATCTCAAGTATATTGCCGAGTAGGGAAGCTGGCCGCTATCCAGTCCATTTTTAATAGGATCTGGGATTATCTTCTCTTGTATTCTTTAGAGATTTGTCTACAGTGCCATCTTTTATGTTTCAATTTACCACACAATTTACCAACTATTATGTATACTTAGTAGGTACATTAGCACATACTTACCTATAAATTTCAATATTTATAGCTGATTGATGGGTGATCATTTAGTGGCATTTCGAACTGAGCATATCCATGCTTCGGAGGGCAAGTAAGTCAGTACCATTTTTATCTAGACATCATTAGAGACTATCGTGTGGCTTGAACAACTTTGACACCAGGGGGCTTTCTTATCGCGATTCAATTATAGGAACGTTTTAACGTTTCAGCGACTTTTTGTGCAATGACGTACCTTATTGTCATGACGATAAGAAACGTCATTGCACAAAAAGTCGCTGAAACGTTAAAACAATACTGCTATAAGAGGTGGTGGTAGGGCCCCTGTTGGCAAAATGTCAATACTTATTAGTCCCAAAATTCAGGACTATGGAAGATAAAGATGGACTGTCAGAAGAAAAAGAGTGATGTTACACAGATAAATATGATACTAGTCACAACACTTGGGTACACGCGGCGCCTAAGTGTTATTTATTGTCGAGTTGCGGTGAAACGACAGTTGGCACCCCTGCTAGCCAGACCGTATTCAATGTATCGAATGAAATCTACCAAGGTCGCGCGAATTGTGCGGGAAATAGAAAATAGTATCTGGGCACCGCGCAAAGGTTTCTTTGTGGTCATAGGTATAGAAGATTGATATAAACGTTAGAATACATTGTGTCTTTTGCATTGTGTGGAATATAAAACACCTCGTATGTATTTTTCTAATGTTAACTGGTATACATTATTATGTAGGTATGTGAAAAAATATTCATTTATGTGGGGACTTATATTAGCGGCACGTTATGATGGCACTTTTGACATGTAGAGGGGGGAAGATGATGAACCTTATTGCAACGGAATAAGATTCATTTTATAGCATTCATTTTTTGACATTCCTAAATTTTAAAACTCATTCTTAATCAGTTATAATAAGGTTCATTTTTTCCCTCCCCCCACATGTCCAAAGTGCCATCATAACGTGCCGCTACTTTAGATCCAAAAACCGTTACAGTGTTATTACAAAAGATTTAAAACTCGTTATGAACGCGTGTCTAGTCAAATTTCCCTTGTAAATTTTGACATAACTCGTGTTTACTACTTGGTTTTATTAATTGACTAATGAATGTATAAAAGTGTAATTATTCAAATTTCTTTTCTAAAAATATATATAGAATAGTATCGTAATTAAGATGTTAAGAGGCAACTTAGAATGTTCTTAGGTCTAAAATATGCTGCTTTTCTTTTTTCTTTCGCTAGTTTGATAACATTAAGAGCTACTTAAGTATCGCTCTAAGTAATTCTATTACCAAAAAGCCTTTTTACTCCTATATCGTTCAAATACACTTAAGGGAACGCTCTTAGATACAAGGCCCACTAAATTAAAGGTACAAAGATACTCGGTTCCAATCGTAAACCATTCGCACAATTTGTTACAGGCAGGAACTGTGTTGCTAATAAAAAAAAACAACTTATTTATTTAAATGAACGCTGAATTAGATTGAAATCAATGGTACGGTTATAATGAAAAAAGTGGCCACATTAAAATATCATGGGAATTGACGTCCTTCGTGCGTAGCGTGCGCAGCGTGCACCGCGGTGGGTTTCCGCCCTTATAGGGCAACAAAACAAACAACAAACTGTATAAAGTGGAAGTAATTTTGGCATATAGGAATAAATAAATAGTTACATCCAATTTGATAAATATCCTAAATCTTAACTGTGATTTTATACGTAAAAAACGCATGTTGTGTGGTTAGCTAAGTCAAAAAAAACCTAGTGAGACATTTTATTTTCAATTAGTTGGTGATAGATCGTGTTATCATAAAACGGTAAAGTTTACATACATTAATAACGATAAATACCCGTGATCCTATCTAAATCCCTCTAATAGTTGGCAACACTCGGGAGTATAGGAAAGTAACTGCGGTCTAGTCACTCCACTACAATATATCTTGGCGCACGACACTGCTAATTTACCGATGCTATCTAGAGATATCATCTATATGAACCAAAAAAGTTTTCATATTAGCGGACTTACTTTGTGAGGGATTTAGTTGGAATATTGGTGTTATTTGTTACAACAGTGGAACATTAAGGCCTGTGAACTACTTTCCTCCACGCTAACTTAAAGCCGCAATATTTCAGAAATAAGTGGTACCTACTTACGTTATTAAAGACCTACGTGAGCATCAATATTTAGCTAGAAACAAAACAGCAATACCACAGCAATTTGTTACCACAGACACAAGAAAGAGCCCTACAGGGAAATCGGGGGTATTCAGTAAATTTTGCCTCTTTTTAAACGACTTCAAAAAAGGAGGAGGTTCTCAATTCGACTGTATGTTTTTTTTTATTTTTTTTATCATTTTTATTTTTTATGTTTGTTACCACATAACTTTCGACTGGGTGAACCGATTTTGATGATTCTTTTTTTATTTGAAAGCTGGTGCTTCTCGTGTGGTCCCATTTCAATTTGATCCAGTTCTGACAATGGCATCCATGAGAAAACCACATAAATCTTAAATTTGCATTAAGTATGTGCGCGACAAATGGACGTATAACTCAATATCACGCCAACCGATTTTGATGATTTTTTTTTTATTGGAAAGAAAATATCCCAAGGGTGGTACCATGATAAGATAACCAGGATCTGATGATGGCATTCCAGAGAAATCGAGGGGAACCATCGAAAATCGTAGTGGCGACTAGTGCGTTTGTTATTTTTTTTTTCATTAAGTATTTTAAAGCACTACCTACTATTTAATGAAGGTCTGGAGTCGATCTGATGATGGAGCCGAAAGACAGTCGAGGGAACTCCTCAACGATTTACACCAATTACCTGGTGTTTGGGCTTGATTAACTTGTATTGATGAGAACTTTACACCTAGATGGGTTGTGACTGTCATTAGGGGGCTGATGATGAAAACGAAGGACAGTCAAGGGAACTCCTCAACGTTTTACAGTAGCTACCTTGTGTTTGGACTTAATTCATTTCTATTGATGAGAGCTTTGCACTCATGGGGTGACAAAGTATGGCGCCACTAAAAATCGTGAAATAAAATTATTTTTCTAAAAAAAAACAAAAAACGACTTCAGAAAAACCTGGAGCACTAAAAAGCCTGAAATAATATTTCTATTACCACCTCTGCCTAACCCTTCGGGATAATCAGGCGTGATGGTGTGTTAGCGAGTATTTGGAGTCGGTGCCAATCTATATTCTTACTTTTATAGTAGGTAGATTTGGCATACTAAGATTGGCACCGACTCCAAATACTCGCTAACACACCATCACGCCTGATTATCCCGAAGGGTTAGGCAGAGGTGGTAATAGAAATATTATTTCAGGCTTTTTAGTGCTCCAGGTTTTTCTGAAGTCGTTTTTATTTGCTGCAAATGAATTTAAACTGGCGGCCTAACCGTTGACTGTTCGGGGCTATCAATTATTGTCCTCCCGTTCTTTGTAAATTGTATATCGGTCAATGTTACCGCTGGATCTAACAATTATTTATATCATTCTAGATACGAATTAAAAGCAACAGTTTTAATTGCCCTTGAAACTATGTAGACGAGAATATTGATTTTTTTGTAGAAGTTAGTACATAACTTTAGGTACCTATATTACTCATCAATTGATGATTTCTTCACAAAAACTGAACAGTTATCAGTATTGGTTGAAAAAATCTTTGTATAAGCCTATAATCAGACCTTATCTGCATCAACAGGTGCCCTCAACGATCGCCAATTTTCCACCCCATTTGACCTATCGCATCTAGACATTCTAGGAAGGCGGCTCATTTGTTTGCCGAGGGGCGGCGTTGTCGGCAGCATCGGAATATGACGTGACTGATAGCGTTACTCTTGAGATTTATTGCTTGGAACATCGTAAACTTGAGGACCTGAAGATAAAACCTTTTAGGAGATATAAGGACTGAAGAGAAAGTACGCTGATGTACGCTATTTTTATTGGACGATCATTTTAATCCGTATGTGAGGATAAAGTCACGCATCGCAAATTAGAGTTTTACGTTCATTGTGCTGAATAATAAATGGAAAATTAGAATTAAGTAATTATGCTCATTAATTAATTAGTCCTACTGACTTGAATAAAGTAAGCAGCCGTTTTAACATCGTGAGCAAGGACAGCCATATTGGTCTTTCCTGTTTTGGGATCTTGTGGCCATCTTTTTATGTTTACGACTCCCTAGAAAGCGTTCAAAAATATTACCAAAGTAATTAACAAATTTTGCGTATTATGTTCCTACTACGAAAATTAATTGCTACAAATTAATTCGTAGATTACAAGGACTCGGCAAAAATAGAACGTAATTTCGTTTTCCCAGTTGTTCGTTAAAAAAGCTAAATACGAAGCTCTGTTTACACATTTTCGCGAGAAAAGAAAAGCAGGTTGTGAAAGATCGCCGAAAAGATTTCACGCTCAGGACGACCCTCGAGAATTTTAATTAGGAAGTTTTGTCAAGTTTAATAATTAAGCACAAAATTAGTTAAAGGGAAACTTTAATGAGGTCGTGTACACAAAGAGTGGTATAATTGACTTAGGTGAAAAAGTTTAATTTTGGTGACAACATTTTGGTTCTTGGGAGCTGCCCCGCCCGAGCCATCATTTATGACAAAATGTGTTTCCGACGTCAAAACTAACTGCTTGGGCGCGCCGCTCGCCTATTGTACACACAGCTATTGCTGTGACAATAATGCAGATTTTGTCGGTTATCTAAATCTTACTAACCTTAAAGGTTCTTTCAAGGTGGTAGAGCCAAGCTGTAGCCAATTAACTGCAGCACATATACGGGCTGGCTCGACGGGAGTAGTACCACCCTCTCACAGAAGATCGGCGTAAAACAGCTATTATTACAGCTGCGTTTCGTACGATGAGTGAGAGATCCGAAAGACCAACACCCCCCTTCCCCTCCCTCCATCCCACTCCCCTTCAGGTCAGCAATGTGCGAACGATGCCTTTGGTATTGCAAGCATTTATAGGCTACGGTAACTGCTTAACATCAGGCGGGCCGTACACATTTTTGCCACCGCAGTCCTATAAGACTTGTAATGTCATTTCCATACATTTAAGCATTGTGATTTATAGAAACGCTTGTAGACGAAGCCATTTGGATAGGGCTGAACAGAATACGCGTCAAACTAACTGACCTACATACCCTGACAATTTTAGAAGGAACTGAATGGCCCACTCCTAAATTATTGTCCGTATGTACCTACGGGAACCTCCTTTAACAGACGACACAATACAGTGAGTGACGTCCTTTATCGGGGATCGGGGAACAAATCGTGATTTGGAAACACAATGGTGTACGATACGAGGAAAGAATTATTGTCAAGTTTTTGTGAGATCAGATGTTATTGTCAGTAAATCCACTACAAACAATGATGTATTATTCTAGCAGATATGGGACCTCCTAACTTTGCAATCATGTAGCGAAATTTACACATCTTTTACTCACAATTCGATGCATTATGATGCATACCTACTATTCACCAGAAAATACCAACAGATTGTCAACATCATATTTTTCAAAAAGTCTGTTACACAATCACGTTTCAACAGATTTCCCATGGAATATCTGTTGGCCTATTATGTAATTTTGATGAGTGAAATCCTGACTCATTCCGATTTCAATCGACAACGCGACAAAAGATTAACGAAACCATATGACCACAACATTGACAGATGGGCGAAAAAGTTACGTAATAGCCCTGCTGTTCAATCGTCAAATAGGGGATTGCGTGACAGGATTTAGCTTAGAAATACTTAAGAACAAATAATGACTTGATAGCAGGGAAGAAATATATATTCAACATGTACGAATCAATTGTTGGATGTTGGTCTTATGTACAGGAAATATTTTTGGGGCTATTTACAAAGAACGCTTTCCCAATCCATTCAACAGTTGCGTAAAGTCAGTTGTTACATAAGGTGCGGGAATAAAAGGGCATGACACAGAATGACCTGCAAATATTTCAAGAGCACTCCGCTCTTGAGTCTCGTTCCTTTAGAAGGGTTTTGTGATTTTTATATCGAGCTTTACAATCTTGGGAGTACGGTCACATTTTCGTCACGTTTTTAGAGATGCTATATGATTCATAGGTAGAGAGTATGGGCTACATACTTAAGAATGTTTTATATTACGAAACGCGATGACATTCTTATTTTTGTATAATTATCATCATTAGGGTTCGTAGACCCTACAAGGAACCCTTGTTTTATATGACTACGGTGGAAAACAAGCGTACGGTCTACCTGATGTTCAGCAGTTACCGTAGCCTATGCTTGCAATACGAAAGGCATTGCTCGCGCGTTGCTAACCTGAAGGGAAGTGGAACAGAGGGAGGGATAGAAAGTGTTGTAAAAATCTGGCCAAGTCCATTTCGTGCTAGGCAAAATGTAGGGTTAGCACAGACAGACAGTTCTTTTGTTTTAAGGAACCCTAATATTGTATAGATAAGACGTTCTACAAGTAAATTTTAATAATCATTGTCACAAATTGGAAATGCCATCGTTTACAAGAGTCACAAAGGGGACACTGGTAAAACTCTATTTTTAGACTAACTAGAGCGCTCAGAAAAAAGTGAAGAGATAAAATGTTCACGGTACAATGGAAGCAGGAAGGATGCGGACAAGGGCACCGTTTGCCTTGGCGAATTTGTAAATCGGAACACCGGAAATATCCCTTTCAATGAAATAACTCATGAAATAAAATGGTTTGTAGTAGATTTTTAGGATCACAATGTACATTTAACTTAGGCACGATTGATATAGAACACTTACCCTTAAATATCTATAAAGTTATGATGGACTACAAATCATTATTGATCCTAGAAGTGCTTGGTAAAACCATTGTAAACTAGAAAGATCTCTATAAATTTGGGGGTTATTCTTTTGTCACCAAATCACGACTATACTTTGACACATCTAAAAATATTTAACTCTAACTCATATTTCATAACCATGAAAAGGATGGGCTTAAAGTTTAGTTTATGTATCAACAGAATTAGCAAGATTTCGTATTTATAATAAAACGGTAGTCCACAACAAATGTAATAATTTCAATACCAAATATATTATTTATGGAAAATATTACTAATAACAATCGATACGCCAGAAATTGAACGTTGAAATGCACCCTAAGTGCCGTACACTCTTATCTAATAGCCATTTAGGCACCTGCCGAAGAGTTTATAGCCCATTGGCATGCAATATTTCCGAACGCGTCAATATTGGAAGCATCGAAAGTGAAAACGGGATCAATCCATACTATATTTCAAAATTCCTATGTTATAATCAAAAATGTTCCAATTTTTGAAATTGAAAAAGTCACGCATCTAGAAATACAACCAATGATCGACATTATATTCTTCGTGTCAGTTTGACCATTAGGGCATAAGGAAAATATAAAGAAAAAGGCTTCACAAGAAAACGTAGCATTGATGATATTTAACTGAGATGACACCATAAGAGATCTGAAAGTAATAATTGTTCCGAAGCTAGTACTAACAGACGGAAGAATAGAAGAGTGATCGATAGTCGATACCAGATATTGAACTTTTATTGGCAATTGAAATTTTAATTATTCTATTAAAAATTTCAAACAAACTCCGTAAGTATTTTAAGATCTAACGAGCGAACTCAAGCTAACTAACCAGATGATCATTGCGAAGGTTATTTGTCGGGTCATATTTTGTTAAGTGTAATGTGACTAATTAACCGGAACTATTTCAACAGCTTGTATTTGCATTGTTCAGGATTCCGTAGCAAGAAATATGTCTGACCTACTAAGAAGATGGTGCAGTAATTAGATTTTATAACCATATTGAGTCAAATGATTTGAGTATATCTAAATTTAGCGAAGCCTCAATTAGTGCTGAAGTTAAAAAGCGGTACGCATGAAATAAATCAGCAACCATGACGTTTCATGTACTCAACATCTGTAAAAACCAGACGCGTTACGATTTATGAATGCGAATCAAAGTGTGGGAGGTAAATAACTATTGATCGACCTTAACACTGACATTTGAATAGTAGGTCAAAGGGTAACGATGCCTCTACATCGGACATTTATAGACTTGCTCATATTAATAGCGTTACACATGGATGTAAAGCAGTGACAGCCGACTGGTTAAATACGCGTCTTGGTTGCTTAAGGTCCAGTGTTCAAACGCCACCTCTGGGTCTTTCGAAATCTACGTGCGAATCAAAACTTCAATATGACTATCACTTGCTTACGGTGAAGGAAAACATAATGACTTAGAAAATGGTCTGTACGTCTGTCAGCGGGCAATATTTCACGAACCGTAATAGGTAGAGAGTTGAAATTTTCACAGAATATGTATTTCTATTGCCGATACAACAACAAATACTAAAAATAAAATAACATTTAAAAATATATAGGGGATTCTCATACAAGCTCATTTATTTTTTGTGGAGCTTTAAAGCGTCTGATCCAGTTCTGGTCCATGAAAAGTGTCTGATACTGTTTTTAGTCCTTCGGAGTAATATTCTACAATATATGTATATCAGCCATCCAAATTGAAGTTAAGTAACTCTGATTTTTAGTTACATTTTTCACTTGGTACCAGCCCAGGCGTCACAGGGCGAACCTCACAAGTACGCAGGTATTCAAAGCACATGAGACACTACTGAGAGCCAAGGTTTCATCTTTCGAAAATAAGTTATGTCTTATCGCTCTGGGATCTTGGACTATAACACGTCACTACTCATAGAGTGATTAGCTTATCTGGAAACAAAGAGATGAAAAAGCTAGTGAGAGATTCGCGTATAATAAAATAAGAAAACGATACGATGAATGCGATATTGAGAAATGAAACAAAGAGACCTCTCTCGATACTTTTCACCATTCAGTAGATAGATGAAATATTGTGTTACTGAGATATCTTGAAAGACATTGAATAAATGATATGTTAGTGTAATTTACTTTGGCAAATAGAGAACTAGAATAGCTTGTTTGTTTCTGTTAGGTATAATATTTAAATATCTACCTATATTGGAGATAGTGTTTCAAAAAGATTGGATTTTTTTTAATTCAACCCTGAAATTTAAATTCTATGTGTTAAAGGGTTGAGATTAGTTTATAATATAATTTGAAGGTTATCATCACTTATTTATTTTGTATTTCAACCCTTATTTATTTCACTTAACTCGTAAAAATAAATCTGGTATAATAAATAAGCAACAAACTAATTTTTATGTGATAAATGGAAAGGAAAATAAATTATTTTCCCTAGTAACAGCGGAGAAGTTTTGATGGATATAAATAAACCTTTCAAAAATCCGAGCATCATCGATTAATGGAGCTAGAGAAAGAAAACGGATTAACGGATTCTGGTTCTTTTTGCAAATGGAAATATACGAAGGTCTTTTGAACGAAAAATCGCTACTGCAGAAAAAGACGGTGTTGTTTTTTTAAAATAACCACTAGGTACATTCGTTTATATTCACTTCTTTCGACTCTTTACTTTTACTTGCACACCAAAACACGCCTTTAAGCGGCTTTGATACAATATGTCCCATGGACCAATTACTAAGGGGACTGGGCCTAAGCAAGTCGGCCGAGTGATCGGCCTAGTACTAACACCGACATAAAACGAAGCGAGTAGTTCAACTATTTACCGGTAAATAGTAAAATGAAAAAACAACAAGGTTCACCACCTGTCACGTTGGGTTCTGACTATCTGGTGAAACGTGGGCTTTGAGTTGGTTAATACCTCCATAATGTGGTGGTGTATGGCCACTCAAGCCTCTGACTACCCCCGAATGGGGATAAAAGTCGTGACGTTATATATATATATATATATATATATATATATATATATATATATGAAAAAACAATGACCACGTTTTTTTTCATACAAATATCTAATAAGGGCACCTCTTTCTTTAGTCTTTACTCTGTGATATGTCCCTAGGAAAGTTGCGTTCAGACTCAGAATGAATTTAATCGAAAAAAGCGTGGATCAGTTTTCAACTTTCCTGTCCTTGACGTGTTGTATTTTAAGAAGAGTTTCGCATCATGCATCAATGTCGAGAATTTTGCGTAGTACTTCAAAAACATGAGAACAAGGGGACCACTTCGCCGCCACTCGTGTAATTTCATTCTTCTAACGCGCGTACATCCTTTGGTCTGTAAAGGCCGGACCATTGCTTAGTACCTTTTCATGAACTTTTTGACGAGACCGCTACACAAATAGAACGGACGATAAAACGTCTGTGAAGTTACGACATTCGCAAAAATAACTAAGGTCAAAATTAACAGAGGAGCAGTAGGAAGGCGAGTTGGGCGTATTCAGCCAGAACAAGTTTTTATGAATTTCACAGAATCCGGCCACCAAGTGTTCCGGCTCAAGTGAGTAAACGATTTATGAAGGCCCGAACTTTAGGGGACACAGGCTTGCTTAATCGAATTCTGTCAGGGCTTTCGTCCGGCTAATCAAATCTCGCCAACTGCCACCGAAATTCGGAAATGGTAGGACCTTACACAACGTACATCACTTAAAATCAATTTGGGTTGATTACGGGCGGCAACATCCGGGGCATGTGCAGACGAATTTTATGATTCCTAAGTTCCGAGCATTGGAACAGAAACCAATTAATGATAAGAATAAGACCTCGTAAACTAGCAGCTAGTGGTACCTAAAATAAATAAATAAACATAGATATGAGCACTCGTTAGAGAATGAAAGTGTTGTATCTACCTGTCTTTTCAAAATTCACAACGAATCCTATGTTGAAAATAAACTCGGGATAAATAGACACGCTACACAGAAGAGGTCCTATTTGACATCAAAACAAAGGAGCGTAGATAGGTACACCACGCGCACCCGCGCCGTAAAATTTTTGTTCCCCTAATTTTAACTAATTTCAGCTGCAAACTCCTGCCTTGTCTGCGGCAAGCGGGCGAACTGTCCAAGTAATTACTTTCAACAGTAATCCCACTGAGCCTGTAATCCTGTGTAATATTATGTAGACAGGTATGGTCTCCTAAGATCGTGGTAATATGGGCCGTTATGAGTAAATGTAATAATGGTGTAGGGTAGAAATGTGATGCTCAGCTCGTGAGAATTTCTTATATAAATTTTACCGATAATTTCTGGGAAAAGCTGCTTTAATCAGAAATGGTTCGAAAGATTACATTTCTTTGTAAGCACTGACTATTTTTCTCTCAAGCGTTTCCGATAAATCTCTCCTATTTTAGTCCTATGAGCATGGCGATCTGATAAAAAAGCGCTTGATACCAAATTCGAGATACCTATCCCTCGGTGTTGAAGGTTAATCTTTTTCATTTATTTTATTTGTTATTATTCTTAAATCTTGAAATAGTCTCGCTAGAATTTTGCTGGCGTGTTTACGTGTTTGACTATATGCATATAAAATCTAAGTCGTATAAAATTACTTAGCAAACAATCTACTCCCATCAAAAAGCTTCCTTTAAGCCAAAGTATGGGAAATATTTCCTCATATAACGAGGCTTTAAAAAGTCTGGTTGCCAACAATGTATTTCGAGTGTTCGTCCTCCTACCTCGAGGGTGCTTTGCCATTCCGCTTTCATGATATCACGTTCGTTACCAAACTTCCACTTACAACATGTTTAAGTAATGTTACTAATTCGGTTCCTTTTACGATAGAACACGAGGAACACGTTCCAGTTTAAAATCAATAGTTTTCTGAAAAATATTTATATTTTCTGAAATACTTGTGTAAGATAAAATTGAAATTTAAAATATCTGGATCAATGCAGGTGATTTTCATTTCATAAGTGTGCACATCAAAGCTTTACTTTTCATATCAACGTAATACCTACTCTAACAAAGATGGGATGAAAAAAGCACCCAAACAAAGAGAGAAGGTAAAAGTCCGATACGGCCATGCAAACATTAAAACAGTTGAAATTAAAGCATTTTATCGCGTTCAACACGGTATTATTCTTAACCAAAATTCTGAAATAAAAGCAACAAAAAATCCAAACGAAGTAAAGCTATATCAACATAAAAAGGTTTTCTGATTAAACACGGCAAATAAAATGTATTAATTATGCTTTCATTCACAAAGAAGTGATCGGTGAAAAATAAAATGCGATGGAGATTTTCAGTCCGGACGCAATACTTTTATAGCCGTCGGCATTAAGCGGTACTAACGGATCATTAGTTCGACAGTTTATATTGTATTTTAATAGAGATTTATGTTATTGAATGAAATCGAACAGAATTATTAAAACTTTTGGGACCATACAGTTTGTGTAGGTATAGTCTGTAAATAGTTCGTGTGTAGTGTGTAGACTAATAAAACATACGACCTGCAACAGTTTCTCCCTCACTAATACACAAAAGTTATTCTACGTGAGCGAGGAATAATATTTCCAAGGAAATTACCGAACCAGATTTATAGACCGAAGTTGAATAAAAGCCTTCAAACTCGTACACTCAATCCAAGATAATGAGGCGAGTTTCTGGGAGACCGATCGATTTGCGATCCACAATAACGAAACACATAAATCACCACTAATACCTTTCTTGTAAGTCCAAAACAAACGAACAGATATTATTCATTCGAGTATAGAGGCAAGCGTTTGGAACTGCCTCTGGCGTATTTTTCCTATGTTATATTATGTCTAAGCAGTGTATAATTCTTCGTTTATCTACATCTATTGTTATGGTACGCGTTTTGTTTTTGTGCATGTAGCTACAACTTTATCATCAGTTTTAATCAAGCACAACAAGTTAGTTAACGTGACTTATATGTATTTAATTGTAGTATTGTCTAGCGACATAAAAATAATGCTATGGCAGAAATTCGTTTCGACAATAACTATAAAATTGATATCTATAAAAGTGAAGAGAAAAACTATAAAATGTTATTCTCAGATTAAAGGTACTCACGATAGCTGCCATTATTTTCAGTACCTTGCTCTAACCGTCTTGTTGGGCTTACCTGTAACAATAAATCGTCAATGTATAAAATATGATATTATGTATGCAGCACAGCTCAATATAATAGTAATAGTAGATAATAAATAAAGCGGATGTCGTCAATGCTAGTAATATCGTGAAGGTTAAGGAAGGTTCAATAAAATAATTTACGATTGTACATACATACATATAACGTCACGACTTATATCCCCATTGTAGCTGTAGCTAATAAACCGGTAGCCGTAGTATAGTTTTAATAGTCATTGGCTATATCTTAATCTTGAAGTAAGCCTGCATTGATGTTGTGTTTACTAGTACAATAAGTAATTATTTCGTTACCAGTTATAAAAGGAGATCTCTGTAAGTAGTAAGTAGATGATTTCATCATAGATATTGAAGAAAATAAAATCGTGTCTTTAAATAGGTACACTCCAAATTGAACTCCACAAGATATATTGACCATTTCGGTTTATAGAGCAAATTTTTTCTCCTTTGCCTCTTAAATATTTACTATTATAGTATACCCTGCGGTTCCCTTGTCCCTGCTATTATCTTCTTGCAAATAAAGGGTTGAATATTTAGGGCTGCCCAATTTCCGAGTGTGTCAAGCACCGTAACTTTCAATCCCATATTAACGGCTGTCAAGAGTTACCGTCGAAATCGGTGAGTTTCGTTCCCCTTTTATGACCCCATTATGGTTGTCATGGACTAAGGTCCTATTCTTGAGAATAAGGTGCATTATCATCGTTGAGTGTATATTATCGTTATCATCAAGAGCCAAAAAAGGATGTTGCACTAAGCCATCTTCAATATCCGATGTAGTTATTTATTTCCACTAAGTGTTTATTATCAAATATCTCTAAACTTAAATCATACAAGGATAAATAATCACTATTCTTCCAATATTTTCTGTACCGTGAAATCTTTACTGCATATTATTTAATATGTTATGCTGTAAATGTTTCACAGTATTCACGAATCGGCGTAAAGTTTCGTTAATGCAAACGAGGGATTATTTTCATTTCAAACTTTGTACAATATTCAGAACACGTATATAATTTTTGACATTTCCAGAAATTGAAATTTCCATTTCCAAATGTCGTGAAGTCGTTGTACCGCTAACAACGTATCTTTCACTGGAACCGTGAAATGAAAACAAGCAAACGCATCGCCGATTTCAGTCTCAAACGATAGTTAAAGTTTGAAATTGCATACAAATTCCTACGTGACATTTTTCTAGGCTAGCAAGCTTTATATATTTTTCAAAATGTAAAGCCCGTATTAATTAATCGTTCTCAAAGATGAGATCGATCTTAAGATGCTGTTTTGACGTTTAATGTACGGAACATCTTTCAAAAACAGCATTATAAGTTCGATCTCAGTCTTGAGATCGATTAATTAATACGGGCCTTTAACCGCTCAAGCCTCGATGATGCCTTATATGTATGCCATTAGGCAACGCTGAGGACGGACTATTCACGTCAATAAATAAACTAGATACAACATTAAGTTTACCTCTTAAATGAAGATATTTACATTGAGGTCAGTGATTTCCATATAGACATGCCCAATTAGTATCTCACATAGGAATTTGGGAACTGGGGGCTTACCACGACCTCTTAACGCGATTCAATTATAGGAACGTTTATAACGTTTCAGCGATTTTTTGTGCAAGGACGTACCTTATTGTCATGACAATAAGAAACGTCATTGCACAAAAAGTCGCTGAAACGATAAAACAATACTGCTATAAGAGGTGGTGGTAGGGCCCCAGTGTATACTATTAAATCGTTTGTGTCTGACACTTAGCATAATCGATTTATTGCTAGGGTCTTTGAAGATTGTTTCCACACTCGCATGAAAATAGCAATTTCAGACTTCATTTACTCAAAGGTAGTCAAATAGCAACTCCACTAAACCGGTTAACTTTTTATAAAAAAAAACTCACCAAGGCAAATAATAAAACACTCTCTCCAGACTAAACCAATGGTCCGAAACTAAACAATGCTTGTTCTATGGTTACCGTATAGTGGACTGGATGATATCCCGGTGATTCACAGTATTGAAAACATGCAGTATACCTCCGAGTATTTCCAGGATTGAAAACTCATCTCAGAGGTGATATTAGTAATGCCATTAAACTAATACTATTTCATTCGGATCAACAAAGCTACGCAAAGGAAGTAAATAAAGGGTACCCAAAAGCGCTCTCAACGTACTGTTTGGTCCGGCCGCAGTCTATTTGTGTAGCCCGATACCCAAATAGAGCAAAATGTTTGTGGGTACTTCGTGGCTTTCGATTTGCTGGTAGAAATACCTTCAGAAATTCGTTTTCATTAAACTTTAAACTGCGCGAGTTCAGAGCCAATTTTCAAACTGTTTTCAATTTCAAATATCGCTTTAAAAGAACGATGGATATGAAAACTGAACCAGTCCGTTTACCTACTGTTGGATAAATGATAGCCTGTGGTTGGGAACGTTAGTATTTTTCAAGAAAATACATCAACATAACAAATGCTTTGGAAGGCGTTTATACGCTTGCGTTTGCAAACACAAATCATACTTCAAGGCTCATTTATATTTACAGGTGTTTGGAGAGAATACATTTTCTTGAATATAAATTGATAAAGTGAACCCTTTTTAATATTTCTAGCCAGTCTTGTTCTTATAAAAATAAAATCAAAGTTGTGGACTAAACCCCAGTAAAACTAGAGCCTTTTTTATATGTTCCAACAATCGCAACATTTGCCTTTTGCGCTCGAGCGAGAAATCACAAAGGCTGACATCTTCAAATTTGTGCCCAAGTAAAACGTAAGCACAATAAGAAATATTTTATAGTCAAAGCGGCTTTGAGACGGGAACTTCACGCCTTGCTTGAAAGGAGTCCTCACATTCTTATTTGTTGCACGAACACCTACGGTACTAAGAGTTGTGTTGAATGTAATATTTCAGGAGACGTCACGTACTTTTTCGAGGATGCGAGTAATCGAATTGACAGTGACTTCCTATAGTAAGGCTCGGTGAGCCACGTGTGCGGGAACAGAATACAGAGCATTGTGAATATTAGAAAAGCGGAAGTATAAAGTTATTTTATAAACTTGTTACTAGTTTGAAACTGGGCGCGCTATAGCCACCGTGGAACGGGCTCCATTATACACTGAAGTGAAATGAGAGGTCAGGCACGAAATAACAGTTTCGTGAAAACAATTTTCAAATTGAAGTGGCTATGGATGAATAAACATAATGTTGCGGTGTTGTGAAATTGGAATTTGTAAATGATAATAAAATAAATAATTCCGGACAAAGTTTTGATAAAGTTAAAGTTAAGTAAGATAATGAATCCAATTCCAATTTAAAATTCACCGCTGACTTTCAGAATGGATTTTTTTAGAACTAACTTATTAAATAAAAGTAGAACGCCAGATGATGTTTTTAAAACATTTTAGCTGACTGAGAAAGACGCTGATCCAACCCATTCCAGCGACGTGCACGGGTGAAATATTACCCTGTCCAATAAATGATAACTAAAACTTTATGTTTTCTACAACTTTGCTACTTCACATTTTCGGATGATAAATTTAAACGATGCTATACCATACCAAAAACGCTTCATAAAATTTTCCTTACCTTTCAAATGCGTATCTATAAACCTTCTTAACAATTTTTAGGTTCCGTCTGTCTGTCTGTTTTTTAATTGTGTTGACATTCATAAACGGTCGCGTTTGCATCAGGCCCAAACTGCCGAGCGCTCAGTTTTGCCGTCGGAACGCATAGACATAATATGATAACATGATTCCTCGGATAATGCATGCGACGCATCTGGACGCACCAAATGAATAATCCAAAATTGGGTATGAATCACAGCCTACATGAATGTGAAACTTTGATACATCGGACAGAATTGAACCAAATATTGACTGTGACGTCAGTTTCATAACAAACAATATACAAACTGAATAGCAGTAAAGGTTTATATTAGGCTCAGTTCGAAACGTGCTTTTATCCGAAACAATTGTTTGGTGAAAACCGTGATTTATGTTTACCGTCGTTAATTTAGTTAAACACTGCATACAATCCATTTACACGACATTAAGTTCACATAAATCTGCTGTATTGGAAGTTGTTTGTCTGTAAAATACAGAAACAGGTGCAAAAATAAATTAAATCACACAATGTCAGCACAGTGAAATAGCGTCTTCGCGTATTTTTTAAAGAAAAATTCATTTCGTCAACTCTGTTTCATTGTTTAACGAAGCCAATTAAACTGAGAACGAAATGGAATTGTCTGGTGATAGCAGTAGGAAGGAATTAAATGAAAGGCGAAAGCTACAGTGCGACAATTGGTTAATGAATATTTCGTTCAAATTTTGAATAATAATGAGATTAAAATTTTGATGACGTTTCAAACGTGTCAACATAATAATAAACATGTTTTTGGAGTCAGTGTTATTTTTTTTGTTTAAGAACATAATGAAGCAGATATTTAAATAAGTTAATAACTAACTACTTTCAGCACAAAATGTAAAGATAAAGCCCGATATAGGCATACGTACTTTATCCATATTGCTTAAGACGATACAAGAAAAAAATGAATTTTAGTTTCGGGGTGTGGCTAGCGTCGCGTGAGCTGCCGAAGGATATATCCCTCTCGCTTAGCTAGGACAGAACAGCTATGGAGTAGACTATAGTATAGTTATTTTTTGAAGGAACAATATTGTTTAATTCGTACAATTAAAATAATATGTCCCAGTGCACCTTTTAAAATAGATGAAATGGATGAAAATATTCAAATATATTTTTTTCGTTTTATATGGGATTTTTATGTCGAGTGTATTTGAAAAAAATAATTTAATTTCTATGTTGTTTTTATTGCTGAAGACAAAGTAAGTCAAAAGAAGACAAACGATACCTACAATATGCTGATAGATACGTATAACAATATTTCGATCGTATAATAGCCTATAACCAGCGGACGATCCAGACGCGTCCAACGATATCTCATTAGTCAAATTATTATGATAAAAATAGTTTGGACGTTATACGGGAGCAGATGAACATACATACATATCGGTCAAAATCATAACCCTCCGCCCACCGTAGTCGGGTAAAAATGTACATACTCTGTGTCAGTGACTGACTGCCGGATATGAGTATCTTTTTCATGTTTCGTAGGCAAAGGAATACTTTGGTACTTAACTTCGATGCCGATCATGAAGTCATCAGCGGTGTCATAATATTTTTTTTTACCATATTTAATATTTTTTTTAAATTTAATTTTCAGTTTTTATTAATTTTATTGATTTAACCATGCATTTATTTTCTGTTTATCTTTTTATCTTTATTTTTTTATCTATCAAAATCACCCTTAGACTGGTTACCGCCACAGGTGACAAGAGGGCTGGCTCTTTCCTTGCTCAAAAAATTAGCTTGACAACAGGAACAGCTTGAATACAGGGAGGACATGCAGCCAGTATCCCACGCGGACGGTATTTGTTTAATTAGGGGTAGGTTTTTATTTTATTGTATTTTATTTTAATTTATGTTATATTATATTGTATTTTAATGATAAAACATGAAAAATAAAAATAAATATATTTTTTTTTTAAATTTAATTTTACTTTTATTTATTGTTTTATATTTATTGTGAAATTATAATAATTTTAATAATCAATATTGGACTATGTCTGAAACAAATACATTGAATTGAATAATTTAAATACAAAAATTATCACATTAACTCGTTAAATCACGGTTTACACCCGCTAGAACGAAAAAGATCCTAACATGGTAGGTAGGACCTGAGGGTTGGCCAGTTAATTACTTAAAATACACTATATTTATTTCAAGAAAACATTCATAAGATCTGAAGGCGTCGGACTCGCACATAAAGGGTTCCGTACCACCGTAGAATAAACACATCAAAAATATCAAGTTTGAGACTTGATATTTATTTTTAAATGTTATTATATTTTTAGTATTTGTTCTGCACCGGCAACAGAAATACACATTCAGTGAAAATTTCAACTCTCTACCTGTTACGGTTCGTGAGATACAGCCCGCGCTGACAGACGGACAGACAGACAGACGGACAGCGTAGGCCTAGTAATAGGGTCCCGTTAGCACCCTTTGGAACCCTAAAAAGTAGCCTATGTTCTCCGCCAAGACCCAGTCTATCTCCATACCAAAATTCATCAACATTGGTTCAGCGGTTTAGCCGTGAAAAGGTAACAGACAGAGTTACTTTCGTTTATTATATAATAGATTGAATAGGACGGACAAACATTTTCCTATCCATATCTGTAATGTTATTTTTTACGATAATTTATTGATGTATGATAAATTTATTACTTGCCCATCCATACCTACAACAAACGCAATAAAGCGACTCCATTGTTTTGACAAGCAATGTATTCCCACTGTCGGCCCAAGACCATGCTGCAAGTATATAACAGTAAGCGAAATAGGGAGTTTTTACAGAAATGACACGAATAACTATGAAATGACAAGAGATGACACAAAATGTCAAGAGATGAAAAGAAATTACACAAGACAAGGAAAAGCAAACGAAAATCACGCTGCAGTGCAGGTCGTAGGTTCGATTCCTGCCCAGGACATGCATTTGTGTGCATGAACATGTCCGCATGTCCCGAGTCTAGGTGTAATTAAGTGTATATTTAGTTTGTATTTACAAACAAAAAGTAGTATATGTAGTAATATCAGTTATCTGGTTTCCATAGTACAAGCTCTGCTTAGTTTGGGATCAGGTAGTCATGTGTAAAAGAATTTCCAAGGATATTTATTTATTTATCATAGGCGTCGGCGGACTGTAAATACTGTACTGTACCTGTAATGTGGCACGACCGTAATATTTTTTCGTAATATTTTTTAAAAAATCCTTCACACGTCCGACGTCGAACAAGTCCGAGCGGACACTGACAATACAAATTTAGAGAGAGACATGGTTAGTTCAAGTACTTAAAATGTGAGATGGCGATATTGTGCGCGCGCTCGGAAATAAACAACGTAAGCGCCAAACCACATTTACTTGAATTAAAAAAAAACTACTTCATGAATTAAAATATGGTTGAAGGGTAGTTTAGATATCATTATTTGCTATGTTTTAGAAATAATTTCGTGATCTAAATCGTAAAAACATCGTGGTAGCAAGGAAAATTGTAAATAATTAGAGCTCATTTCATAAATTTTTTTTATCGAGAAAATTTCATCAAATCGTGATTTGGATTTAAAGATACTCAAGATAATATAGTCAAAAATCATACATCTAAATATAAGATTCCTAGTCCACATACTTACTTAAAGAAAAAGTAGAATAGAAAATCAACCAAATTTCGAACCCTCCTCTTAACATTACCAAACTCCAGCGATAATTTTAAGATAAAAATACCTGTACCGTAGCGAAACCTTTAGTGTAGGTAAAGATAAACGAGAATTAGCAAGAAACGTTTTTCTTTTAGCGTAGATCTATCTCAGCACATCAGTCATTGTCTGTTTTAGCATTCGTGGCTGTTGTCATGAAAAACCTGAGTGATGTTTTATTAATAAGACTCGTTTTAGGCTCAAATGTAACAGGCGTAGGAAGATAAGAAGCTTAACGAAAACGTAGAAAATTATATTTTTTCGTAGTAAAATATTGCACAGAAAATACAAAAATCTGGGAAACATAAGCGTATTAAGTGTACCTACGATAAATAATTACAACGTAAAATAATATACATTCTGTTATAATTTAGGCGCAAATCAGAACTCCGAACTTGAACTCCGAGAACCACAATTGTAGAACATCGCATCCATTTAACAATCTGGTAATTAGAAATGAAATGGCAGCAATCATCATTATGTAAAATAAATATCTTTTAGGAAATAATTACATTCGGAGCCATCGGCTCGAATCGCACCTGTGGCCCTTATTGGTTCGGCAATTCTGCCTTCCGATTTTATACGACGCCCACAATTTACCCACGGCACGAAAATTGCATAATTGAGAATTAATTGAAGGCTTCACGCTTATTTTGGTCTGGATTTTGTAGCCAGCGTTTTTGGGGAACGTGTTTTCGGTTCGTTTGACAAACAAAAAAACAGATTAATATATAAAATGATACGAAACTCTGATGAACACTATCATAGCAAGAAAAATAAAGAAAATAGAGGAAGACGAAGACCAAGGAAAAGCTGATTCAATCATATAAAGTAAGAAGTAAATGTTATTGTATCAGATGGTCGAGAAGCTGGCCGCTAAGAGAAAGAAACTCTAAGAAAGTAGCCGATCTTTCATATTTAGAAGGAGATAGAATTATAGCAATAAATACCAGTGTTATAAATTGTCTTTAAAATGCTATAGAAAGATAAGAAGATGCTAGAAGCGTATATCTGATTGCCATATTTTCCCCTCAATCGACTTTTAACGACTATACGGGACGAGCAGCTGATATTTCATATTTTACTGCAGCAAATCAGAGTTAAGGTCATTAAACTAGAGCCTATCTTAAACAGCGAATAAATTATGCACCAGGATTCTTCCTTTTGTTATCAGAACTCCTTTTACTGCAACCTCTTGGCCGCCTCGACGAGACTTCAGCAGTAGATGCAATATATTCCGGACAAGTTAGTTTTTACTGTTTAATTTCCTAGGGAACGGGGACGGGGCCAAAACTGACAGAGTGGCGCCGAGCCAAGCTAACTCACGCCTCACAAAATATGATGCCGAGAGGAATTTCATTATTGAAAGTAGGTATTTCATCTAAAGTACGTCAATTTAAGGTACCTTTTACTAAAATATGTCTTAGAATGACTAGGCCGCAAGATTTTAATAATGGAATTCTGTAGATTTCAATTTCATGAAAATTATAACGACAGCAGCCGCTAGCTGTAAATCATAATGCCTAGATTACATCAAAAGTAGATCAACGATGGTAGCAGCAATTAATAACGTTTCATAAGTACACACACGAAACATTAGTTTTAAAGTAATTAAGTTAAATAAATAATAATAAACTCTTCACAACAATGTTAGGTATACTAGGTGAAATCGAAATCGTCGGCAATATTTTAACCAGTGATTCTACACATGATTCAGAATATTTATTGTAGGGAATATTAATCAACAAATCAATTTATTACCCAGGTAAGGTATAACAGTTAAATGGTTTGCTTATTTGCTTACCCGATCAATATTTTTTTATGAATAGATTTTATATTTGTTTTCCTAAAATATTTTGAATCATGTGTAGAATCACTGGTTAAAATATTGCCGATGATTTCGATTTCACCCAGTATGTATTTTATTATGTTAAATAAAGTACTTATAAAACATTATTATGAACAATAGGTCGTAAGTTTCAGCAAAGCTCTATCACAATTACGACTACAAAGAAGATAAATAATTTGAATAAAGTATTTAAGAAATTAAGTTGGGTGGATTGTGCGATCACACTCACAATGGAACAAAAGATCGAACTCGATGATCGAGGCGTGGCGTGAGAAACTTTGTTCAAATTTTATGGTATTGGAAAACGATAGTTCTTTAAGTAGATCGGTACACTCATCGAATTCTTCATTCTATATCTCTAGAGTTATTAAACGCTGGCTTTTAAGCGTAAATGATGGAAATTCCAAATTTAACCCTGAGAAATGTTAATACTCATTTGGAAATGTCTATTAAGCTGATAAGGTGGTATCCAGTTTTCTTATTTTTTCTCCGGATTTTAAATATCTTTTGCTTCTGTCGAGTGGAGGCTTATTCAGTGTCGATGTAATTAACTCTGCGTATTTTTTTCTTCTGTATTTCGAGTCAGTTTATTTTTTAGTTATTTAAAAGTTTATTCTGGTTTCGTTGGAGCCGACGTGTACTATGATATAACTAACATTTATTTTATAACTCAGTACATTTTATTTGGGAGTGGCCATAAGTTCAACGACTGTAGTGTATTTTCTTCGAACTTCGAGAAGATAAGCATAATTTTTACCCCCTGAATCAGTCAAACTCTGCAAAGGTTTCTTGCAAATAACGCAATAGCGATAAATTAAAATCATGGAGCAAAGAAAATAAGCTTCGTCAAGAGAGAAAACGTAGCGCGGGCGAAGAATTAAACATTCGGTCCGTCGGGCTCGTGATGGGTAGATTCGATCGCATCGATGCCTTTTTCGATTTATATTTATGCAGCTCGATAAGATTTGGATACGATTACCTAATGTTTAGATCATTTTCTTCACATTTTGATGTAAGTATTTACCTCGAAATCAAAGTCTTTTTCGGCCCAAAACGTTTAATTTGGTGCGTCCAGATACCTCGCATGCCTCGCCCGAGCCCTTATGTTATGACATTATGTCCATGCCTTCCGACGTCAAAACTGAGTGCTCAGGCGCGACTAATTTTATTCTGTGAATTGAATTTTAAACATTATAACAATGGGTGATATGACTACAATTTTAATAACATTTTAAATTTATAGTATTAGTGTCGCCCTTGGTTTGTTTAAGCGCCTCATTTAAGGTAACATTCATAAGGATATTTATTATGAGTAAACAAATCAACAAACTCTTAAATAACATAATTAATGGAATCTAACAAGTCTTTGTAACTTCCCCTTGGTTCCGTGCATTGTAATCCGAGTGTGTTATGACGAGAGCCGTAATTACGTTAATTAGTTCCCTTTTTACTTTATTTCCACGATGGCAAATTGTTTGGAAATATTTTCGAAACGTGATTTTTTTTCATAGGATGAAGAATTAATAATTAACTATCCGAAATGAAAGTTTTTATTTTTGAGAGTGATAACTTCAGACCAACAAGGTGGACCGACGACCTGGTGAAGGTCGCGGGAATCCGCTGGATGCGGGCAGCGCAAGACCGGTCATTGCGGCGAACTTTGGGGGAGGCCTATGTCCAGCAGTTGACGTCTTTCGGCTGAGATGAACTTCAGAATAATCTCGCCTAAGCCACTAACAACTTCTTCTTTTCGTCTCAATAATTCTACTATTCTTAGACCCTTGTTTACATGGTATTTGGCCACATTCATAGCGTTAAGTGTGGCCGCGTTCAAGTCCTCCCTCGTGCAGGCATTCGGGCACAAGAGACAATCCTACAACTAAGAACTAATGGACCATTATGGTTCAATGTCCAATATGGCAATAGAAATAAATGAAACATCGCCCAATACATATATTGGGCGATACCGATTTGTAGCCAAAATAATATTGGGTGTCGAGCAGCTATGACATATTTCAGTGTACGTTACAAACAGTGCCATTGGCAAAACAGAACAGTCCATGAATTATTCAGATATTACTTCCGAAAACATGTAGGTCGGACCGCAGACCTAGACAACAACAAAAGAATGTGGCAGACAACTAGGTACCTATCCATCTTTACATTTGAAAGGATCCCATTTATAAACATGAATAAGTTGTACTGTCGTGATGAGAAAAGTAGGTTATTTTACTGCTTCTAAATCTGTTCACATGGAATAAGTAGGTAAGTACTTGAGATCCTAACTTTGAAACATCACATTGTCACACATTCAGCCGAATACTCAAAGACTACTTAGATGTTTAAGTCCAACTCAGCAGTACGAGACCTCGCTGTCATTTTATATAAGACGCGTCAAAGTTAAGCAGCTCTCAAATTAGAGTTGCGTATTCTAGTCGGGTCCAATGGTGTGTGATACCGCGGATTACCTCGCGCACGGCCGACGACCGCGGACATCCACGAACCGCGCACGAGGCTGTTCCACGGTGCGTACAGGTGCGCGATATCAAGCACCCGGTCTGTCATTTTGTCATTCCAAAATGCAAGAACGTATCGCGCTGCGCACCTTTCAAGTTACATACATTTTTGACATGCTCGTCCGTGTTTTCACGGACGGCCGCGGACCACCACGCACGAGCGCGCACCGCACCGCACCTTTGAACTTACCGACTCGCCGCGGATCGGGCGCACGGCGACGAGCGTGTCTGCGCTACTGCGCACGACCCTGTTCCTACGGTGGTGTGTTTCCGTCCGCGATATCACGCACCATGGCAACCGACTATTATACGAGTGTTCAGCTGATTGTCTAGATAAATTCACGGTTTGCCTAACTTATTTTTTAACATCGAAACAAATTATTCTTGTATAAAGCCTTGAAAGTGTACACACAAGCTATAAAAAATTACTTTCTAAAATATGTACACATTTTCTGTTGCGTTTTCCCCAGGGAAATAACAAAAAGTTTAAAAAATATATGAAAAATCGGCCTCACAAGGTCAGCACTGTATGTTCTTCTAATTTAAAATATGTCCTTAGGTAATCGTTTGGCAACATGTTTGCTTTGCATAAAAAAATGTAGCAAGCTATTAACCTCACCTGTATTTAGTCACGAGGGAAAACAACGCGTCGACTGCGGCCTGACCAATTTCGACTCGGGCGTTTATTAAACGTAATCCTAAACAAAGACATGTTTAATACGCATTAAATTACTTGACAGGGGTAAATTACATTTCAGAGTACGTAGGTATATGTTACAGCGATCTTTTACATCGAAATTATGAGCGTAATCGACTGTATTATATATGCAGGTAGCACCTGGTATGAAGCTGAAATCGTTACATAATAAGCACTCTCATAAAATTCTAAACAAATTTAATTAGCAAATTGCCTGTGAGGGTATACTTTTTAAGCATGAATTAGAATCGTCTAAAATGTTTGAAAAATATGTAAGTATTTTAAGAAACTAATTTGACTTTGAATTAAGTAAAATAGACATTTAACTCGATAAACATGAATAGCAACTCTGTTCCTTGAGATGGATTTTCAATCAGCACGGGTTTTTAATGAAAAATGGACATAATATTTTCAGTAGGTAAACTTATAAAACTAGGATTTACTTGCAATTAAAGGAAAATAAGTTCCAATAGCACATTGGTAATCCGTATAAACATAGTAAGAAGCAATGTAGATACAAAACCATTAGCATTCAGAGCGCGATCGGAGCAGGGGCTAATCCACAAGATTGTTCCTTAAAAGCTTCACCGAAGGAAGTCAATTGTTAGCGGTTGGCTCGACTGAAATAATCTTGCGAAGCCATTCGATTTTTTTTACTTATTCGAGTTACTAAAATAATCGATCGTAAAATAATCGAGTATTTTAATTCGCATTAATTTTCTATTTGTGGTTAGACAATTTGAAGTCACGCGCTGCTTTTACCCCATGATAGAGTTTGGTTAGCGGTTCGATGACCGAATTACATCTGACCTCGAACACGTACGATGCTAATGCTAACCATTAGATACTATAGTGTAGGAGCAGACATTACCAAGAAAAGGGAAACATTTGACTGTCCAAGATAGTATGTTCTACGAAACGGAGTCTATGGACATAGCACGTACTCGTCGTTTGCGGAAAATGATATTGTAAACATATCTATGTTGCCAATACGGCTCATCATCTTGTGAATAACCGTGCGTTTCCACTGCACTAAAACATGTTGACACAACATATTGTTGTCTCTATTTAATGTCAGGAAAATAATAGAGACAGCAATATGTTGTGTCAACATGTTTTAGCGCAGTGGAAACGCGCGGTAACACGCATCAAAATTGACGTCTTGAAGTTGATTGTTGAATTGCGAGTGCGAAAACTGGATGTGTGAAGACTAGCGATTGCAATGTTAGTAGGTGCTATATCTGCTAAAACAATACATAAATGTGTAGGAAACATAAATAATGTTGCAATCTATTTACGTAGATAAAGAAATATATAAACCAAAATAAGGAAAAAGAAACAAATAGCAGTTTGCATTTACTTGTTAATATATTCAAACAGGAATTTATTTCCCGAATTGATAGACTGACGGACGTCGCGATTGATTGAAATTCACAGACTTTTGTTCAAGTTCTTATTTGGATCGATAATTCTCGAAAAGAATCTTGCGATTCTGCGAAAGTCACTTGTAAAGGTTAATGGAAAAGTAAAGTGTTTCTTGCATTCAAATAAATTTTATGACAAGCTTTGTCAACTCCGCATGATTTATATAATTTATCAATGTATATGTTTAGCCTGGAAATATCATCGTTTATAAATAGCTTGTAATGTTACATCGTTATTCAAAGGGTTTTATTTCATATACAGAATAACGTTAACCCGAAACGACGGAAAATGTTAAAATTAAGGTATGTAAGGAAAAAAATGTAAAGCGTCGTGCAAATATGTAGTAAAAATTTACATAATAATAGTACCCTATCCTTTGTTGAGACCAACCAAGATATGGCGGTGAGGAGACGACGGGTTTTAATTAATAATATCTGCTGAGAAAAGACCCGAGTTATTTCTGAGAAAAAATCAAGTAAGTAAGTAATAGAACACAGTTAATATATTCATGACATCACAAATTATGATGAGTAGGTAGGAATAAGTAACGAAGGTAAACTTCAATACGACCAAGACATGTTTTGGAACTAAAAATAGACGTTATAAAATAAATAGCTTCTTTAAGTAGAAACGACCACACAGCTTTTCTTCAGAATTCACAATTCCCGAAGTACTTTAAATCAATTTTAAAAGCAAAGAAAATAAAACTTGCTTCGGAGCTGATAGAGAGATGCACTAAGTTTTCTGATCGATTATTCTGTCACACAGGCAAGTTGAAAAGTCAATTGCGGTCCACTCAGCAAGCCTGAAAATACCCAACTTGATTTAAATGCAAAACAGTGACCGGACCTTAGCAACTTGTTTGTTTTGACTATGTAACCATTTTTCAAGTTTCTACCAAGTCAGCGAAGAACAAAATATTTTAACAAGTTTTTCAAATTAATGGTCTTAGTTCTAACCTAGTCCATGTCGATTAAAATATGAAAACATTGGAATTTAAAATTAGTCCGCAAGTTGATTTACACATAAGTCACGAGATTAATTTTGGTCAAAAGGATTATGGTGTTACTGAAATTTAAATTGCCAATTTAATGGAGACATCAACAATTTCTACACAGTATACCTACATAACAGTTCAATACAGTTTGGTACACGTCCAAAGTTGGGACTGGACCCAAAATGGACTTGTATTATTTATTCTGACACTTCAAACGGTCCATTAAGGGCAAAAAGGTGGCTTGTGTAAATAGGAAAAGGTAGTTAAGACTCTTTCAGTAAGCTGTGAGAGGTAACGGCTGAATTAAGAGACATTTGACCAACATAAGAATGGTGAACAAAAATATTATGTAAGGTGAAAGGTATCAATAAAAGTGTGTCCGACCCAGGCAGACCAAGGAAGAAAAGGCAAGGGTATTTGAAAACTTTTCCGGGACCAGCGTGACACGCTTGGACACGTACGGTTAGGTTAGGTTAGAACAGTGACCACAACGCGCGAGCCGAGCGAGCGAAGCGAGCGTGCCGCGGCAGCGGCCGGCGAAGCACCAGAGCCAAATAGTACCCATTACAGTTATTTTTAAAAACCTCATGGTCTTGGTACATGACCCCCAAGGTCATTCAAAGTCAACGTCAAATGTCAAGTTCATTCGAGGTCGAATGACACTCGATGTCAAAGGTTACTTGAGGTCAAAGATCATTCGGGGTTAAAGGTCAAAGGTCATTCGAGGTCAAAGTAGACTCGTGTCCTTTTCCCCACCCTCATACTCAAACCTAAACCTAGACCTAAACCTAAACCTAAACCTAATAGCGCCCCTAAGGATACACATTGACCCAACATTTTGGGCATAATCAAGAGCATGAGTCAAAAGGCAAGTACTTTTATAAGGATTTTTCAAAAATAAAACGCGTGACATTTGTTACATAGGTACATATCGTGACAAATAGGCAAAAGAAAAATTGTGAATTGGATGCATGCGGATGCTGGACTGGCGAACGAAAAACGCGTGAGGTGAATTGACAAACAGTAGATTTGCATACTTTGAATTCAGTTCGTTCCCACACAGTAAAACTCCAGTATAGAGGACCGAGGAAGTTATACCGAAAATTTTGTGACGTCATCAAAATCTACACAAATAAATAAAATTGAAGTGTCTGTTTATACCACGCGTACGAAGCGTACGCGGGCACAGCTAGTTCTAAATAATATCCTTTAATTTCAAATCAACATTCAATTCAATTCAAATCATTTATTTTGTTTAGGCCTACGGGGGCACTTACAAATTGTCATTTTACATTTTTTCCTTAACTTCTACCGCCGGATCGGAAACGCGACCTCGACTGAGAAGATCCGGCAAGAAACTCAGCGAGCTTGTCATTTTTACATTGTTTTTTTTTTAATCGCCATTTACTTATTTTAATACAGTGTATTTTGTTAAACAATAGCTCCAGTGTGCTGCCTTCCGAAATAAGCAAGGCAAGACACGCTACACTTTAACATGACACATTGGTCACAGTTACAGAATTTCAACAATATATCTTTGTGGAACCCAATTTGAGTTCCATTAGTATGCCAAAACAAACGCTAAAGCAAGATAAACTATCGTATTAACCGAAGCGGGATAAAGCTAAGCAATTTACAATATACGGGCAAAACAACGGGATACTTAAACTGGATCGAATCATAATGGATATGAGTAGTCGTTGCTTACTGCATCAGCATTATTATGTTCAGAAAATCTACCACTCAATGCATCTATAATGAGCTATTAAATACTGGCTGGCTCGAACGGGGGCCACCCTATCATAGAAGATCGGCGTAAAGATAGAGCCAAGCCGAAGGCGGGTTTCGGCTGCCTCCGTTCCACTCCCCTTCAGGTCAGCAACGTGCGAGCAATGGTATTGTAAGCATTTATAGGCTACGGTAACTGATTATCATCAGGCGGGCCCTACTCTTGATTTTTACCTCTTGATTGCAACCAAAAAAGAAAACATCAAAAAGGCCTTGAGGCCTTTCTTTTGTCTGTATTTTGGTTATTTTGTTGTTATGTCAGCACATACAGGAAAGTGGAGTTCAAACTACACATATCACCATATTGCGTCTACTTGATAGTCGACTCGCGAAGGAATGTAAACAGCTCATGTCTGTTCCCCTTTGCTCCCTAGATCAGCATGGAAATGTGAGTGCCGTCTGTGTTATACGATGAGACAGGATAATGTAGGTGGCATGGAGTAATGATGTGTAAGCTGGTTAGCAAGTAAAGGAAACTGACAGGCTCCAGCCACACTGTGCCGTAGCTTTATCAGATTTCACAATTTGTGCGGGTAAGGTCTGAATAAACAAAGCCAAGAAATTTCGCAGAAATCTTAGATAACATTTTAGGATGTGTACGCAAACTTGGAGCGCTTTCGGAATTGTTATTTTTTTTTTGTACATTTGTTTTTCGCAAGGCTGACGGTCTAGGTATGGATTAATAGGCAGGCACGGCAAATAGCAAACGTTATAAGTTATTATTACTTCGAAAACCAGTATCATCACAAACATATTTTGAGGAAATAGTACATTACTGCCGCGGTCTGTAATGAGTGTATTGCTGGCTGCGGTGTTGATGGCCGAGAGCGCAGCGCAGCGCAGCTCGAGGCCTCCACAGCGCGGCCAGCAAGCGCTGCAATGATGGCCAAGCTTGAAGGCCGAGAGCGTAGCTAAGCTTAGCTTGAGGCCATCATAGCGTGGCCAGCAGTATAGTCATTGCGGACCAAGGCTTGTATAGTACTTTACTCAAAAATGACCTTACATGATCATGATGTCATCTCATCTTAATTTTAAAAACACGACTGTTTGTGCCGGGGCGCGGCGCACAAACGCTAGGGGGGGTAGAGTGAGGAGCTCGATACGATATGAAATCTCATACAAATTTGATGGCGCCTTTATTTGCAGCGCAGCAACGTCGACTTTGCTAGAAGAAATTTTGCAAAATAATGACAATATTATAAGCATTTTTGAGCAAATTAATATTATATCCAAGAAGTTCTGAGGGTCAGCTGATCAGTGGGATCTCTTATATACCCGACTTACGTGGGTGTATAAAAGGTTACTTTTCCTTAGGTACAATATTTTTATGTTAGTAACCCGAGTTATTTACTTCCTTCTATGTACGATACACATCCTTATGTTTAAAATAAGATTGTCTACAACTTTGAACTAAAATTGATGCCAATGCAACAGTTTAGATTTGGAATGGCTCCGAAACGTTGTTAAAACCTATATCAGCATAAATCGTGTCGCAGACTCATTCGTAATCACCATAAATATATCCCGACCCTTGTGGTCTCATCTAGGATGCGTGTTTCGCACCAGACCCTTTGTAATTTTGATTCTCGGGACGTTTGAAACCCTTCTAATTATGGGCGCGAGTTTACTACAATTGTCTCTCTATTGCGAAAGTTTATCTCTAATACCCTCGAAAGAAACTTAGGTATGCTAAACAGTAAATTTCGTTTAACACCCATTGTGTTGATGCTTTTGGTGTTAAGGGTTACGTAGAGATGAGTAATTTACATCTCTTTCATTACTGGTTTTGGATTCGTAATTCCATTTGCAATTCAAAATACACATTACCGTAGGCAGATAAGTACTGTACTCACTTTATGTATAAACGTCAAGTAAATAAAACGAAATAAACTTTAATTGATTTTAACTTCAAAGGACATATTATAATATTTACTTTCATATAAATACTCGAGCAAGTTATTCATGCAAACAAATATAAACATGGTATCAGATTTGAATACACGTGGGTAACGAATAGAAAATTGATGGGATACGTGAGTAGTGATGTGTGAATCAAGAAATCGATAAAACGTCACCTTGCACCAGTACATTTTCACTGAGAATCGAATCTTTTGTTCCTAAAAGTACTACTACTTAAGAAATTTGATTCATCGTCATAGTTTTTTTTTTAGCTCGCTTTCATATCTCAGTTACCTATGACATCAGAAATGATAATTTCTATGCTTGCTAATCACTACTACTAATTGATTGAACATTTTTTAAACACAAACAAGTTCTTAATTACTTTTTAAATGCAAACCAAGCATTTTTTAAGATATTTAATTACTGCTAATTACACAACGATGCAGTCGCGGTGGCTACTTTCCAAAGCTGTATAAAATAGGAACCACCGACGCGCAAAGAATATCTACCTACGCTTGGAAATGTTACAAAAGCAAGTTACCTAATGGTCTGCATAAAAGATGCAATCTTGTAGGATGCTATTAAACTCTTTGGATCCTATTGTAATAAAACGATGGACGTTCAAAGTAAGCAAATAAAAAAAACTTAGCTGATCGTTGAAATACGCCAGATAAATCTTTCCGTAACTTATGCAAAAAGAAGCGCCTGTTTCAGAATCGTCAGATAACGTTTATCCACCATAGAAATATGGCGTTTTGACAGTTTTTCCATAGAATATCTGTCAAAACGCCAAATTTGCTTGGTGGACACCATATTTAAAGTTATCTGACGATTCTCAGACAGGCCTTATTGGAAAGGGGCCACAGGAGATAAAGAAATAAAACATATACTTAGCTTCAGAAGTCTTCTTTTAATATAAAACATTATTTAATGTTTTTTTTTCAAGAAGTAATTGATTTGTTGAAAGCCGAGTCTGTGACATACGTCAGACAAACGCTTGATATTTTTGTTTTTACCAATAGGCCTTTAATCAATATTCTATTCACCTCGCATTTTATGTTTACGTGCACTATCGATACTATCTTATTCACATCACTACGCATGACTACCTACGTAGGTATCGCAAATAATTCCCGCCATGTCGCATGGAACGCGAAGCTCTCGTCCTCGACCTAACGGCCTGTTCACACCTCGAGTGTCGGGAGTGTTCTAATAGGTGTCTAAGTTCTCAGAAATCCGTCTTTGTGAATATGTGGATTGTAAAGGAGTTATATACTGTGTTATATACGAAGTAAGTAGACAAAAGTGCTTCTGAATTACTACCGGTATGTACGTTTTCGAGTGCAGCAACAGTGATAGGATACAAAGCGAGGGGTACACCCAAGATAAGATGGATTTTATTAAGAGTGATATATGAAGGAGGGTTATAGACGCGAGTAAGATGGGCGATGAAGGAAATAAAAATACATACTGCGTCTATTCGAGATAATGTGACAAGGTAAGACAAACACCATTGTCGATCCTGGCTTACAGATGTAACAGTGGTGGGAGTATGTGGCGGGTTTAGTCCCATTTAAAAAAAAGGTAATACAAACATTGGTTGGCGCAGCAATACTAATGTTAGAACACTGGTGTTAATCTCATACTCAATACTCAAGCAATCATATGCCGTATGCTCGCAACAATACAACTAATACATAAGTGTGCAATGCACTTATGTACGCTGACTGTACATAGGCTTTGATATGCTCTAAAAGTGTTCGACTCAAACATTCCGAATAGTTCTCTCAAGAATATCAGACCTACTTAGAACTTTACTTGGACAAAAAACGACAAACGGGTTTTTGTTACAGAGGTACCTACTGAACAAAGTTAACTAATTGACGAAGCCAAGTACCGAAGTCCTAAACAAAGTTTCAACAGCATTCATTCAGCGTGTTCGGTAGTCACAGGTTTAATTAAAATCGGTCGGTTCCGAGATTACCGTTTAATAATTCAGCCGAGCTGAGCTGTATGCCTGCAGATTATACGGCGTGCAACAAAGTCTAATGCATCAATAAAAGTTACATGTAAGGATTATGCACTGGTTTATAGAAAGACTTGTTGATGTTGAAGACCGCTTGACGAAATGGTTCGAGCGTAGGCAGATTGCGGGACTACTCAAAGTCAAATTTCAGAAACGTCCTTCTATTAGTTTTCATGGTTTGGGTGCCACTGGGATCGCTCCCAGTCCTTTGCATGGTAGCTATAGCTGCTTAAATGCTTTGCTTAGTTGTACAAGCATTGTTTAATTTGTGACCATGCAATTGGTGTGTTATTCCGGCGATATTTATTTATTTAGAGAGATAGAAAAAGGATGATTTCGTGGACCTGTGTCACACCACTATCGCTGAGCAAATTACAGAAGATATTTCGGAAATCGCATAACAATGACTTCTTCTTCTTCTAGTGCCGTCTCCTACCGGAGGTTGGCAATCATTATATTTCCACTTTGAGACCGCAGCTCGGAATAGTTGTGGTGTTGTCTTGTCGACCCACTGTCGTAAGTTTTTCAACCACGATATCCTTCTACGACCAGGCCTTCGTCTGCCGTCTATCTTCCCCTGGATTATGATAACAATGACTCCAAATCAAAATATGTAAAATGTTAAATTACTAATCAAATAGACGTGTCCACAAGCCAAGTACCTATGTTAAAGAGACCATATAGGTATAAAATCTTTTTTATACTACGTTTAACTCTCCGAAAGAGTAGTCGTAGTAGTAACAGTATTAGTAGTATATTATAATGTGACAACAGTGTAAGGAGCAAGTGGCACTAATCGTGGAAAAGCATAAAACTATTTCGCAGAACGTTAAACTTTACACCGTGAATAATGTCACGCAATTATTTTCAATGATGACACCTCCGGGATTTGTGACAGCGTAGGCACTGAAAATGTAAATTATTCATATGCTCCAGGGACAATGCTGGGTATGTTGAAATGAACTTGATAAGCACCTCTATACTATTTTTGTGAATAAACCCCGAAGAAGTGTCTCTTTGAGGTATTTAATAGTACACCACAAGAATGCTCGTCGACTGTTCCACTGTTGGTTTCTGCTAATGGTTTTAGATACCAAGTATTAAAGGGCCTATTAATATAAAACAAAGGACACACAAAGGAAACACTTTGTAAAGTTCACTCTATCAGATTTTAGGCTGTAACTAAAGATTTCATAACAGAAATCAATAACACCCATGACCCAGAAATAAAAAGCAAGCCAACGCATGGCTGCCTACATAAGTCGCATGCCTCGCCCGAGCACTCAGTTTTGACGTTGGAGACCATAGACATAATGTCATAACATGAGTGCTCGGGTGAGGCATGCGAGGCATCTGGGCGCACCAAATGGCTCTTGCATAGAACATTTTTTTTTTTGTATTTAACTATTTCAAGCATGTATTAAAATTACAATACCTATGTATTCTAACACTTTCATTTCACCTCACTAGTACTCGACACAAAGAATCAATATCTAATATCTACGTAAGATATTCCATCCGGTTCTATCATACATTGCAAGAGCACACATATAATACATCTAATATAAGACGAACAAATAACATGTAACATTCAAGAGCCAGGTAAACCCGCCTTTCGCGGTTCCTCACACATTCCATTAGATTTAATAAAACCGGCTCTCTTTTGACCTTAGTTTCTATACATAGTGAGTTCTGAATGCATACTCCGTGTGTCATGCTTCAATATTGTATACTTATATTCATAATAATTGTAAATTACAATGTGGAACTAGAGCATTTATGAAAACTGTTACCAGGTATGAAAAACTTTGCTGCAGTAAGTACTAAGGTAATCAAGCTATAGCTTTAACTGGAATGGTTAACAGAACAAGATGAAAATGCTTGACATATTAACTTTATACTGTACACATAAAATGCTCACTTTATAGCCATGATCTTTTCATAATAACTAATGCACTTCCACAAATTATGTGGATGTTATTCAGCAGATGCTATGAACCACAAAAGATAGAATATGTAAAATAAATAGTCCACAAAAGCTTGAAAAGAAAGGAAATTATAGATAGAATATTTATTTTGTATGTTATCCTGGAGTACGTTATACCTTCATAGTGCTTTGTTTACCAAACTGGACGAATTTCAGCAAATAACCTAGTTCTTTGAATGAGCTCACGTACGAATGTAAACAATTTATCAGTTCACTGAAGTATTGATTTATATGGTTAGTTTTTATACGAAATGTGCTGACTGATTTTAAAAGATCGAGCTATTAATATTCTCACAGACGTAGATCCTATGTCTGTGAATATTCTACTCTTTTTATATCCGCTCTGTTGTTCGTTCATTGCCTTCAATAAAAATCTAACCATCCATCAATTATATTGTTGACGTAACAGAAGACCATTACGATCAATATAAGAAATAAATAAAAAAACATGTTGACAACCCATTTGTATTTATTATAAGGCCTGCCATAAGATAACGAACGGACTGGATGATCAGTAAATTAAATCAAAACCTTAGACCGCTCTTTCTCTATTCAAAGGAAGATTACTAACACTAATTTTTACTACGAGAATTCACATAGTAGGTATAAATTGTTGGTGACAAAAAATATTACAAAATTCTTCAGGTAGATGCTTGCTGAAGTTTTCGGTACGCTCGCTTCCATGTAACTTCGCTGAAACTTGAACGTGCATTTTGCATGTCACATTTAAATTTCTTAACGAGGCGCTCAAAGAAGACACGATTATTACTTGGGATTTTATAACACATAGGTAAGCATAAAAATGGCAAACAATTGGGATGGCTGAGTATTGGACGTGAAGCAATAAATGTAGGCTGGTCCTAGGGTACGCTGCGTTATTCATATCTTGTACATATACTATATCGTGAATACTTTCGATGTTATTTACTTTACATACCTATAGGTACATCTACTTTTAAGTGCTTCTCCCGTTTCCATCACACTTATGATAAACGCTATTCCAGCGATTCCGAGCGCTGTTAACGTTAATTGGAGCAAACGAATTTCACAGCGGTTAGTTAAAATTGTTATAGAACAATTACACTACCACATTCTGCTTTGCTACTTAGACGCTTTTCGTATGAACATTTTAACATGCACTAAGTTAAAAGATTCTACTTAACGAGGAACAAGTTTTAAATTTAAACTAACCTTGTGATTTAAGAGATATGAAAACTTATTCTTCTACGTGCTTACTAATACTTCTATAATTTATATCCTGAGTCACTTCTATATCCCTGGTACCTGCTATATGTTTGGTTACTTTGACTCCAACTCTGTCCCAAGAACATTGCCTAAAGAATTAATTATGGAATTCCTACTTGCTAAAAACCTTAGTTTTCTACACTATACTGATGTTGATCTCATTATCGTAACACCCCGTTAGATTTATAAGTTTAATAAAAAAACCAATTACCTAATCATTACTTTCACTATACTCACAATATTATTCGACGTCACTGCCATTTATTTTATGTTTTTCATATTACGATAACGAAATCATGATCACAACCAGGCAGTAAGATAGGTAAGAATTCAGATCCGGCACGTGTCGAAATAAAATCCAATATCCAATATCCACCAAGGGTAGGTTTTAGCAAAAGGAGGTATAAAAATAAAATATTTAATACTTAAGCACGCACTTACTGACCGACCTATATCCCCAAATGTCCACTCGAAGCTTGTTCACGCCTTCCCTAAACTATTAGCACAAGTTGAACCCTAATAAAATATGTTCGTATTAGAACTCTGACCTTTCGTGTCTCAATAGGAGCGTTAATGTAGCTTTATGTACTTGTTAATATTAATATTTTAAATAAATTGTCCTTTTTTGAATTAGGTAGTGATTTTCTGATATCATAGTCTTTCTTACATCCTAGTAGTTTTGATACTCAAAATATTTTAATACTAGACCGAATGAACGCAAAAGAGTTTAAGCCATTTTACAATGGTTTTACAAGGCATTTCTAGGAACAAGAGTGATTTGTAACGCCAGTATCAGTCCATCATAACTTTCTTTAAATTTGGGGGTATATCTTCCTACATATTTAAGATAGAATACAGTTCAAACAACACGAACCTAAACAAAACCCTTCTGGAATAGGAAAAATTATGCGTGTCACAACACTTGTATAAATATTTGCGAGGAAAAGTTATATTTGCGGTCTCCCCGTGTTTAGAATGCAATATGTAAATTCATTCGTAGCACCGACTATTCAGTGGTTATGCGAGCTATGTAAACTCGGCAGGCGATGTATGAAATGAAACGATTATATTCCACGTATGTAGGTACTAATTCCAGTCTGGAATAGCGGGAGTGGATAATTTTGCTAGCTTGTCATTTGGTGATATTAAATCTAAACGACTAGATTAGACGGAGAGAGACCTTGGAGATAACCCATGAGACTTAAAACATAGTATGTATAGTGCCTTATGAGACTTAACACATAGTATGTCATGCTTAGAATATTAATGTTGCCAAAAGAAAATTGGAAAGTATTTTAATAAAACACAATAATACTGGAATCCGCTGGATGCGGGCAGCGCAAGACCAGTCATTGTGGCGAACCTTGGGGGAGGCCTATGTCCAGCAGTGGACGTCTTTCGGCTGAGATGATGATGATGATGATGACAATAATACTGCGTCGTTTCTGTGGTTTTCAGTACTTATATCAGTGAAATAGCTTGGAGACTACGACCATGCTACGCCGTAGCCACGTTGCTACGAAAAACTAGTGTTATTTTGGTTAGTATTTCTTTCTTACTTTCATTTAAGTAAGCAACTACTAATGTAGCGATATTTGAAGCTGTTATGTATCTCCAGATAATAAAGATAATGCTTAAAATACAATAAAGTCATAATATTCTCGACACAAATGCTGAGCACGATGCGAGCTAGATGCAACGCCGTCGGGCGCTAATAGGTTTGTTGCCCGTCAATACCAAGATTCAGAGAGCGCGTCGGGAGCTACATTTTAATCTGAAAAATATTTCATACTGCACCTCTGGATACAACATTAGAACGTCGGTATTAATCTAGATATCAGGAGGTTATCACCATAAGTTCACGTTATTTGTTTAGGCTATCGTGCGATATGGCTCTATCCCCCTCACGTATCTTCTATGAAAATATTTAATTAAATATGATGATTTTGAGAGTAAATAATTGGCTGCGTCTACATAAGACGCAAGCCGCGCCCGAGCACTGAGTTGTGATGTTGAAAAGCATAGGCATAATGTCATGACATGAGTGCTCGGTCGAGGCATGCGAGGCATCTGTACGCACCAAATCAGAATAGTTCTGTGTTTACGAACACAAAAGGCTAAGTACATATTTAAACTAAGGGTGTTCCTTTCTTAAATAAGAGCCAGCAAAGGTACGACAAAGGGTGTGTTCGGTGCCAATACCAGGTTTCAGAGGCGGCTAACGAGTTCGCCGAACAAACTACTCGCTCCATTTTATATTAAAAGACCGCCTTCGCTGTTTGGAGCGAAACAGCGGTAGTTTGTTATTACGCAAAATGGAAGACTATACGACAGAAACTATTGAGATTTTCACGAACAATACATTAGTTCGGTCGTAAATGTAGGTAACTGTGCTGATGCCATCGGTCACGTACGAATTGCGTCTCTATATCAACAAAACAATATCGTTGAAATGGCAGCGGCACTGCCTTTCGGCTTTACGAATCAATTTTCCGGATTTGTAGACTATTGATCTGAAAAATTCTATTTCATTTCAATCCGATAACGAAATGCAATTGAAAACACAAACAGATGCCAAAAATCATAATATGCAGTTCTATTTTTTTCCATCTAGATATGTGCCGGATTAGTTTTAGCGATAATATAAAAGATGCCACTATGAGACACATCACAAAGGTAGGATCATATTCTTTTAGTATCTTATCATTATTCTGGTAAAATGTACCAGAACAAACATAAAGAACATGCAACAACCTGCCATTTTAAAGAGCTGAGGAATTTTCTGCGATCTTAATGGTCGAAGCGAGCGGGGCAGCTAGCCCGCCCGGTCGAGGTGGATTATCGGCCTTACGATCTCTCAAGTAGTAAGGGATAACTATAATAGTCCGGGTTCCCTAGTGCATTTTTTTTATTAGTATCAAGCTAATTTTCTGTGAGTAGCTTCATTTTGATGAGACGCCCAACAATTAAGTATTTATGTACGAAAAATCTTGATTGTGGTAGGTGAGAGGGGTAGCAGAGATAAAATATGTTGATTTGATGATTCTCAAAAAAATATTACTTTCTGTTATATTTTTTTTGTTAAATCTGATGATAATTATCTAAATTATTCGAAAAAATATTTTGTCTACGAAATGTATGGTTTGATTTAAGAGTCCCTCCTTCCAACATGTATCGATAACGAGGTCATCAAAAATGATTACTAACCAGCTGATATAGGTAATATTTTTTCCACTAAATTCGGTAATTATCGTTAGATTTAACAAAAAAAATACCCATTTAGTAATAATTTTTTGAGAACCATCAAATCAACATATTTTATACCTGCTACCCCTCTTACCTACCACAGTCAAGATTTTTCGTACAGAAATTGTTGGGCGTCTCATCAAAATGAAGCTACTTACCGAAAATTAGCATGATACTAATAAAAAAATGCACTAGGGAACCCGGACTATAATACATACTTAGATGAAACAATATTTTGCAGTGTCGACCGTCTTTCGACTGTATTCTCTTTTCACATTACACTTATAATGTCATTCCCTCCTTTTTCATCGTCAACTCTAAATTATGTGATATCCACGTAATGAATATCAACCGCAAAGTGAACAGCATCCGGGTTTTGGTCCAACCAATCCATCCGTCGCAATCGCGCTAAAATCGGATTATAACCTTAGCGAGGCATATTTGCCTGCACTATTGCAATCAACGGATTAGTGTCTGTCTGACGTGTGTACTGATTGATGGCATGACACATCAGTATTCATGTATACGAGCAGAATACTGGAAACGGAACCTTGGTTCTAGACCTTTCAAACTAAGCAACGTTTATACTTTGGCTACCGTACAATGGACTGGGACCGATCCCAGTGACACCTAGACCAGGGTGGCAAGGCAAGTCTCTTATCAATAATGGCGCTGTGCAATGGTGAAATTTTGATGAAAGTTGTTGAATTATATTGCCAACAACTTTTGGGCCTGACTCAATGGAAAGAGGCGATTAGGGGAAAAAACTTTTAACTGTAAGTAGTCTCCTTGCTATATTCAACTGTCACTTTGACATTCTGACCGACAATCAGAGAGGAGAATAAGGGCGTTGTTCTCTTCTCTGATTGGTGATTCTACCACACAATAGCAACGTAATAGGAAGGCAATAGAATAGTAATAGAATTGCAGTCTACAGCGGACTAACCATTTTTGACACGATGTCAATAGTATTTAGATGGCATTAAAATGTATTTTCCAGTTTTTCCGCCATCATCATAAAAAATGAAATATTGTTCCGTTTACGATACTCAATGCGACATTAGGAGGCAGTGCAGTGAATGATAAGCTATACTGACTCATAAAACTGGATCGTTTGATGCGATTGTTGAATAGCGAGTGCCAATCGTTGCCAGGAAATGAGCGTTCGACGCTCGGAGTCAGGCCATTGGACAAACAGTAAGCTTTCTGTTGCCGATGAGAGGATTGTCTTATTAGTCCTATAAATTTCCTAAAAATACGACACAGCATGTAAAATACGATATTTTCTCTTTTTCATTTCGTCAAAATGAAATGGAAACCAAAGCAAATTTCCGGCAAGTGAAAGGAAACAATAGGAATAATTGCAGGAGTGAGCGTCCGTGCTAAATCCACTGTAAATTTCGGCTCTGTGGTTTGGGCTAGTGCAAATCCATTTGCTATTTCCTTTGGGAGTAGGCGAGTACGCAGGTAGACGTTCAAATTGGAGTGTTTTGTGAAATTGTATTTGTATGTAGATAGTGCAACGACCTTGCTTCTTTTTGCTTGCTTTACTTGCTGATAATGTTATACTACACAAAGTAAGTAATATACAAGTCATAGCACAGACACTGCTTTTGATACAGTATGAGATTAATAGCAGAATATGATAGAAATTCATCTAGTCTGCAGGTAGTGTTTTCATTTTAATTTCCCTAAAATATAAACTCAATTATCAATACCCCTAGAGTTGAAGGACTTTCTCTCATGGAGATATTCACAACGCGACTAAGACACGAACCATTGGTCGTCTATTAGAGTGCTACTCTATGAATTCAACTTCATAAAGTAGAATATCAACAGGTAAACGTATCACAGCGTGTGAATATTTTAGTCGGAGAGAGGCCTACAAACAATAATAACCCACTACAATATAGCAGAAACTGACAAAGCCACGGATTTCAACCATGGTAATCCAAGTCAATACCACAAGCACACAAGAATACATGAAGCTAGACAGTGCCAAATTCCCGTGGCGGGCATTGGGATAGGGGACCCCGCGGGGGATTCACACGAAAATGTCATTAGTTCTGAACTAAAACACCAACTCCCGAAGTATTGCGGTTTCGAATAATGTACTGGCGAGGGACAAAACCTATTTCGGACATCTATGGACAATTTTGGGTAAATAGCCATCAGTGAACTATAGAAGAGAAACTATGCATACGGTTTTCTTGCAAGACTATATCTAATTAATTTTCGAAATCTGTTCATCTATTTGGACGGTGATCAATCCTTTAATATAATATAACGTCACGACTTTTATCCCCATTCGGGGGTAGTCAGAGGCTTGAGTGGCCATACACCACCACATTGTGGAGGTATTAACCAACTCAAAGCCCACGTTTCACCAGATAGTCAGAACCCAACGTGACAGGTGGTGAACCTTGTCGCCTTGAATTATTATTATATTTTATTATATTATTATGATATTATATTATATATTATTATCAATCCTTTGAGAGCATCAGTCTTGTTATTTTCACATACTCGAGTCGATATCCACCAACCAATGTAATAATTTATTGCAACATCCAGTGACCCTTTTGATATCTGCCTGGGTCCCAAGTCCCAACATTAAAATTCTAATTAAGTGCTTTGGTAAAAAACAAATTTTATATAACTCTTTATAACATTTAATTAAAAAGTTTATTACGGTGCATGAAAATGGAGATATTTCTATGTCGGGTTTAATAACATTCAGCTGAAGTATTTGCATAATCTGCCCATATTAGCGAGGGTAATATACAAAGGTTTTTTTTTTTTAAATAAGTCCTGACCGTATGTTACGGGCAACTAAAACACAAATAACGAATCGCTTGAAATTCAACACAGTTTAAAGTTTTATGCAGTATCATTAAATAGGGGTCGAAATTCCATCTCAAACTTCACCCGCATGAGATACAACAAAGGCATCTATACAGGGTGGTGACGACATTACGACAATAAATTTAACCACGATCCCTACTAGTCAATCACGATACTTTAAAATTGTCAAATTAGGTTTACATTTTGCTATTTTTTATGTACAAACTACTCACGTGATACCCAGTATGTGGTTTCAGTTATTATCATTATGTGGTCACCACTCTGTATATTTACTAAGTATAAGACTATTAAGAGAGAAGCATAATAATAAGTAAACAAGTCTGACTAGTTGCAGTAATGGGAACCCTACTCCAAATTCAGTCCGGACCCTTTTGCTCTTATGGGATTAACGCTCTTTCTTGCATTCCGGTGATAATGCGTCGCTTCCGGGTTTTTGATCGCATCTATTTGTGCTCCCTTTTATTCTGTATATGTTCCACATATTTTGGGAGTACTTTAAGTAGATAATACACATATTATAATGATGTTTTTAATTAATTACAACATTAGATTTTCGTTCCTAGCACTAGGATGCTTTGAATTTGATAGCAGTTAATTATGGCAGAAAATAGGTATTAACATCACTATTCGCTGCCGTATATTAAAAAGCAGCCTGTATATTGTATCTCAATACATGAACGTTTTTACATGTTTTTTTTCACGATCACATAGGACCTCCTCTATCTAAAAAAAGAAAATTCCTTTCACTGTCCCCTCTCCTATTCTCACAAAAAAACGCACGAAAAAGCCTCTATTGTCGAGTTTTAAGGTCGGCTTGACAGGTGTCACCTCTATCGTTCGATCGCGTTTTATTAACGTTAGGACGCGGATCTACGTCACCTACGTCCTTCGTCGATAGTCGACTGATTGAGTCGACGATTATCGATTGTGCATGAAAACAACAAGGCAAAATCAATAAAAACAATAATTTTTCACATAACAATTAAAAGAACGACCAGCTACACCTTAATCATAACATCAGCACTTAAAAAAAATACTAGTCCTCCTTAGCCAAGTACCTAGCCAAGAGCGCTAAGCACAGGTGTGGTGATTGCGATATTAAGAGGTAACTACCATATCTGCTAAAATAATACATCAATGGAAATAACATTAGCTGTCGATAAGTAGATCGCGTGACTTATGTCACGCCCATACACTTAAGCGATTTGTAGAAACGCTTGTAGACAAACCCACTTGGCTAGGGAGGCAGGATTATTAGTGTGCCAGGCGTGTCAGTCTCAAAACGAGCTCCTGACATTCATTACCATTTCACAGCAGTCAGCAAACCACACTGAATCTACAATCTCAGTCGGCCAGCGAACACCGTGACATTTGGAAAAAGGCTGCTTATTTGCGAAAGCCCGGGTGCTCAGTGCGGCGGTATAATTTGTCATCCACCTTGACCCAGTTACCCCACGGCGAAATAAAATGGGGGTGGAATAATTCATTGAATCCAGCTCACCTGTTTGCGTCGAGATTTTAGAATTACGCGACTCAATTGCGAGGTTAAATTGGCAATTGTATTTTTTCGGCAGGAATCGTTTTTCGGTTTAGCTGTTATGAGTTGATTAGAATAATAAGAGATTACTCTTTTCGGTATGAATATAATTTTCTACCGTCTAATTTTGTCCAATGATATTACGATTCAAATTGTAGAAGTACGTAGAGATTTGTTTTGGACAATCGATACCTTTAATAATGGACTAAGGACAAGTTCAGCAACACAACGGCCCGTTAGCGTGGTTGGCGCGGAGGCGCCTTTCACGATGCAGGTCGTAGGTTCGATTCGGGACATGCATTTGTGTGCATGAACATGTCTGTATGTCCGGAGTCTGGGTGTATATGTATATTAAGTATGTATTTACAGTTAAAAAAGTAGTATATGTAGTAATATCAGTTATCTGGTTTCCATAGTACAAGCTCTGCTTAGTTTGGGATCGGGTAACCGTGTGTACAAAAATGTCCCAGGATATTATTATTATTATTACAATAACGGACCGTTACGTAAGTAATACGGACAAATACAACAAACAATCGATTACTGCTCTAATGGTGCGTTAGCGAGTTGGTAAACGTGACCCTTTATATTATACCTACTACTTCTGTTAAACGTACATGTTCACGTGCATAGAAGCCTTATGAATATTTGTCGTATAGGAGTCAATCGAAATTGTCTTCCTTAAATCAATAACAAAACATTTCAGCGTTCTTTCAAGTTTCATTAGGTACACACTTCCGCAATATTATGTAGAAGGTATGTTGATGCAATTTTACTATATTTCTGAATCAGATTTTGGCACGGCGACCCGGCCAAAGGGAAAATGTATTCAAATAAAATAAAGCTAGCTCCTCTTCATTGAATATTGCGGAGAAAATGTCTGTCTTTTATTTTCCAAGAAATCTTCTACGACTAGCTGACTTAAAAGGTTTAGAAGACGACCACTCTCATAAATATACCTAAGATATGCTGAGCACTTTATAATATGCTTTAGAAAAACATTAGGTACAGGTACATTAGGTACAGTTACAAAAATAATCATTGCAGGGTTTGTCAAACTATAAGGTTGAAAATTTTCTTAGTTTTTATTGCTGGCAACATTACTATAACAATTCTTAGTTCACAAACTCACCACCCATCCAATTTGATAGAAAACAAATTAAACTGCCGTGAGTCAGAGTTAAAACGTGGGTGAAAACCCATGATTCAATTCTGTTATCACCATGTAACGGCTAAATCACAGATTACTAAATGGAATAATTTATAAAGATCGCCATGCATCTAATGTATGTTATCAGCCATTTGCATAGCGAACCTATTTAATACATGCATTTGAATATTACACTGGCCTAAATGGACCAACAGATTTCCATCAAAAACGTGCTGAATAGAATTGTGTGCATCTAAATTTCGCGTATCTGCGTAACTGCCATATCTGCTAAAATAATATCCATGGATAGTTAGTCTTATCAACGATACAATTACAAATAAATATTTATTTGGGAAGTAGTAATAATTTTAGGTCAAGATAGAGCCACGATCCTAGCCTCTAAACTAGGAACTTGAGATATCGCAAGCAGGTAAAAATACCCGCCCTATACCAAACCCACATTCAACTTCCGAAATTTAGCATTTATAACTTCAACTTTAGGGTTCTCTTTTTGATCCCCTTTAAGGCAACAGAAACAAGTTAGCAAAACTTTCCAGGGACCAATTTTGTGCGCAGCGCTGAATACCTATATCATGATAATCCGCGATTTTTAGGGTTCTGTACCCAAAGGGTGCCAACGGTGCTATTACTAAGCCTCCGCTGTCCGTTCGTCCGTCCGCCTGTCAGCGGGTTGTATCTCACGAACCGTAATAGGTAGAGAGTTAAAACTGTCACAGAATGTGTATTTCCCTTGCCGCTACAACAACAAATACTAAAAACAAAAAACATATATTTTTGACGTTTTTATTGCGGTGGTACGGAACCCTTTATGTGCGAGTCCGACACGCACTTGGCCGGTTTTTTATATTCGTTCAGAACTACCTATCTAAAGCATTCAACGTTGTAAGGCTAGGAATAAACGGAAAGCTCCGGTGTCGACTGAAAACTTTTCGAATCAGTTGGAACAGTTCAAGATGGCTCAAGTTTCGGATAGATTTCAATTTAAAGAGCTGAATTACTGAGCAGTTGCAAGTTGCGCCGTATACAGCGGGCTAACTGCAGATTAACCGATTAGATTAGTGTAGTTTACTGCAGTTCGGATATCGGTGTTAGTTGTTTACCACTATTGAGTATATTCGGCTATTAAGTTCAGCTCACTTAGGAACTTGTGTTATTGTTTAATTGTCTAGACATAATAATTATATGGAACTTATTTATTTGAAGTTTTCAAGCCTATATTCGGTTATTAGTACGAACTTGTTATAAAGCAGGTTGGTACCTACATTATGTTTATGTACCTAAGTAAAATTTGCCTTAAGCTGATTACATACACGCTCAGTCTGTAATTTATTTGTTCTAATTCGAACAAGAAACCGTTTCCTATAAACACTAAGGGGCTATGTACACGGGCAACTTTTGCGGCAACTGGCAACTCGCAACTAGCTGTTTTCATATAAAAAATTGCGAAACGATTGCGGCAATCGCGGCAACTGTTGCTGCAACTGGCAATTGATTGCTGCAACTGCCAAAAAACTATTGAAATGTTAATAGTTTCAGCAACTAAGTTGCTAGTTTCGGCAACTAAAGTTGCTCCGTGTGCATAGCCTCTAATTGATTTCAGAACATATTTATGAAGCTACACAAACTATTTAAATCAATATTTTAAACTAAAAAAACTGTTCTTACAAACTTTTTTTAAATTATTAGTACCTACGTACTAGACTCGTGTTTGCCCTTGAAATAGTTGGTAAGGAAAATGCGCTCGGTTTTCGCCCGTTCACAAAACACATTGTAAAAATAAAAATAAAATTACCACAGCTCACATGCATGCATACTACAAAACATACGTACACTGTGCATTGTAGCATGCTACAAAACAAAGGCTAGTGACCATAAAGTTATAGCAACAAAGAAACTGAACTGGGACAGTGAATGACCAGGCAAGCATTTTGACACTCCCAGGGCGAAGATCATTAATCAACTCCCGCTCAGTTATTGCTCAAACGGGAATTCCTCGAATACTTTGGTGATTTGCCGCAGTTCAGCGGAAATGTTTAATATTTGAACATGAAATATTATATTTCAATAACGTGAAAATGGTACCCATAGTTCGACGGCCACTCCGTGTTTTATCTTTCGTTAATATTAATAAAGTTATGCCTAAGTATTAACTAATTTTGAACAACATTTTAGTACATTTATATAATTGAAGACTTGTAACTAACTTTCCATCAACTAAATTAATGGTAAGTACCTAAGTATTTTCATGGGTCTATACTAATTCTAATATACCTAATTACGTACTAAATAACGACTACACGAATAGATGTGTCCATATGGCGCGCATGCCTCACCCGAGTACTCATATTATGACATTACGTCTATGCGTTCCGACGTCAAAAGTGAGTGCTCGCGCGAGGCATGCGCCTGATGAAGACGCCGCCAATAACTAACGTCGGATAGCAGAGAAATAAACAAGACTTATAAGTAACAGAATTTCTAATTATTTGAAATGACTTGTTGAGTTGGAATACTTACGGCCGAATACTCAAAGGCTACTTAAATATTTAAGTCCCACTTAGCAGTTTGAGACGTCGTTATCTGTCATTTTTTGTATGGCGCGTCAAAGTTAAGCAGCTATCAAATTTAAGTTGCGTACGAGTATTCGGCCGTTAGGTTTGTAAATCCTGGAAAAGGGATCCTGGAAGAGGGATATAATTCTCTCGGTACTAAGAAAGTCTCGGATCTCTTGGGATCCAAATCCATGAACATTTACATTAATTAATCGTCTAGTTACTTCCGCACTTAATCATGAAAAACTACCACTTAAACATTCAAACAATCTTGTATATCGCTTCTAGCATAATATACACAAGCTAAGCGACAAATAATTGAATTATCAATTCTAAGGTACGGAACGGTTGGCAGGGTTCTAAACGATCCTATAAACTGTATATACGATAGTGTCATTTGGCGCACTACTGAGACTGTCGCAAGGACGTGGCCTTAGTGAGCCAATTAAGGGTTCAATTTAGAGCCAATACATTGTTCTGTCTACATATGTTTGTTAAGACAGCAGGTAGTACTTTAAACTTAAATTCCATACAATACAACAACGTCACGACTTTTATCCCCATTCGGGGGTAGTCAGAGGTTTGAGTGGCCATCCACCACCACATTGTGGAGGTATTAAGCCAACTCAAAGCCCACGTTTCACCAGATAGTCAGAACCCAACGTGACAGGTGGTGAACCTTGTCGACGTGTATACAGGAACTGACTATTACCTAATCCCGAGGGATAGGTAGGTTTCCTCACGATGTTTTCCCTCACCGTCAGCGAACTGTAAATTATGCATATAGATGAAAATTCATCCATTGGTGCATGCCCCACCGGGGATCGAACCTGGGACCTTCTGATTGCTAGCCCAACCTGTTCACCCCTAGGCTACAGTCGCGTAAATTCCATTTACTTTAGAAATTAAAATATATGTCTGCACCACCAACCCGCACTGGGCCAGCGTGGTGGATTATGGCCTGAATCCCCCTCGCATTGAGGAGAGGCCCGTGCCCAGGAGTGGGACGTTAAATGGGCTAATAATATTAATATTATTACTGCACTAGATTGGAATTATCTTGAAATAAAACTGTAGAAGTTTGGCATTGTGACATGCTACGAACAGACAGATTGATAGATTGGGTGATATTATTCGTCGTGTTATATATAGTGTTCCTCGTAGGGACTAAGTTATCCATAAACAAAAATCTATTTTGGTAATGCCTGTAGCAACCGCCTACGGCATAGTAAAACTGTTGCTTAGTTTGGGACCATTCAGTGGTGTGTTTATAAACAAACTATATCACATCTAATCCTATGGATATGGTTTCTTTCAGCAAGTGATAGATAGGCACTAAGCTTTGTCGCATTAGTCGGAATTAGCCCTAATGTTACATAAATGGCTGTGATTAGAAAGCTTTGAACGCAAATGTTCAGAAACATATATTTTCCTAACAAAATACTTTTCACGAATCATATATTAAAATAACTACTAACAAATAGAACTTTATTGATTATAAATCATAAGCTATTATTAAATTCGTGATCTAGAAGCAAGAAATCAAGCAAAGAAAATAGAGTCGTATTAACTTGGAATAAAACTTCTAATGATGTTTAACTTCGAGCAAAGAACAATATTAAAATGAAATGAAATAACGTTTGGAGTGGCTGTTTCGCTTCAATCATATTTCAACGAAACAACTTCACGAAATAAACAATTATCAAGGTAACAAACATCACGAGGACTTCTTATCAGGAATACTAAAATGTTTAGGAAAATATTCCTATTAAAGCTCTCTACAATTTGCACGGATAATACAAAATAGGTACACGTTTACCCGACACCTGCTCATTATTATTTGTTAAAATGACATCTGAGCGTGCCATTTCACGGATTCCATTAAGGTCTGAATCCGGGGGTGGCTTTGTTTGCCGCTAGTTGTCTAATTAGCGTTATCAAGGCGAGTCGCGGGCTCTTTTGTGCAGACACGACTGAGGCCGACAAAATAATTCACTTAATTGCTACTTAGACTTATAAGCCTTTGTCGCTGATGAAGATTTTAGACAATGGCGTTCGAAGATTTGTTGCCTATCGTAAGTAAACCGATTCCATTTTAGTGCGAAACCGTGACAAATTGTCGATATAGGTCGCTAAACAATTATAGAGAGGGACCCACCACTCACCCTCGGAATTGTCAACCTCCAATATTATAAACCAAATGAATTGATCGATAATAGAAGAAGCCAACAAGACCTAACTCCCTGTCAGTCGAGAGTATGTCTGTCATGGAGTCATGGACCCTAACAATTAGCAATTCTCCGCAGACAAAGCGAATCCTAAATAAATTCAACACGTGTTTCGCCTCTAAACGATATAGGTCGCGTTTCGATTTGATTGTATAGAGTAAAGAAAAATATCGGGACATTTTATAAGTGTAGACTATACATACACCTACTTACTCACGCCTGTATCCCACGGGAGTAGGCAGAGACTATTGATTGCCACATCCTACGATTTCGAAAAACCTCTTTTGCTTCATCCACATTCATACATCTTCTCATGCACTGCCGTCGGTTGAGGGTGCTACGGACTTGACCTTTCTGGAAAAGACCATTTATCTGTTCGTAAAAAGTTCTCCTTGGGCGCCCTCTTCTGATGCATCCACATACTTACGCTCCGTATATCTCTTTCGTCAGTCGACTTTTACTCATTCTCTCTACATGACTAAACCATCTTAGCATACTCTTCTCAATCTTAGTCACCACATCATCCTTCATTCTTCAACTAAACCAATAATCCGAATTTGGTTTTAACCACGATTTATTAATGTAATACCACCGCCCTGCCTCCCTCCCTTCCTCTCCCTCTATCCCCCTCTCCTTCAGTTGAATAAAAATACAATATCGAATTGAACAATGTGAATAAATATGGGTTCCATCAAAGCAAAACGTTTGTCAGAGCACTACAATAGAGGTTCCCTCCCTAGATCTTGAAGTTTATGTCAACGTTATATACTCAGCATTTTCTACCTGACGGTCCAAGTAGGGACGGCTATCTATATGCATATAAGCTTGTCCATACATACATCGTAGACCCTCAACGGTTGGGTAAATTCTTATAAATTAAGATGAGATATCTTTAAATCGTCTTCACAAGGCGACTAGTAGGTACTTTGTTAACTGACGATAAAACCAAAGCTTACGTGCTACTAAATGTGTGACTAGTTTTTTCGAAAAACACAACATAGGGTAACGGCACCCAATATTGGCACCCCCCCCCCCCCCAATTATTGGCACTTTTGAATTTATCTTTAAAAAATAAGAAAACTAAACATAGAAAGTGTTTTTTTGTTAAAAGTCATAAATTTCACAGTTTTTCACACCTACCTACTATTCTATTCGCTGAACTAAGAAATCCCATAGAAATATGTATGGATAATAATTGGGTCCACCGGTGCCATTAATTGTGGGTTTTACCCTACTTACATGACAAAAAATTAAGAGAAAATTTCAAGTCAAGAAGGTAGGTTTTTTATTCTATTGTATTTCAGACCACAATACGATTGTGATAATGACAGCTTATCTTAGCTTATGGTATTTGGAAGCATGAAAAATATAACGGACAAAGAATTATTTAAAAGATAAGGAAGTAAGGACCAAGCGTTTTATCTACCTGCCTAATCTAATTCCATATTTACATTTCCTTTAATGGAACAAAGCTGAGAGTTTTGGACTAAATTACGTCCGTTTTTTAATCAGTTGAAGTATATGACAGGTATAGTAGCGGCATTCTACAATGGCCGGTTTGACATGTGGGGGGAGGGGGGGAAGAAAATGAACCTTATTATAACGGAATAAGACTGGTCGTTTAAAAAAATAAAAATGTCAAAAAATGAATGCGAAAATGAATCTTATTCCGTTATAATAAGGTTCATCTTTTACCCCTCCCATATGTCAAACCGGCCATCATAGCGTGCCGCTACTATAGTAAGTTTGTTTTTCTTAGTGGCCTCTTTCAATAGAATCAGACCCATTGTGATTCTGCCAATACCATCATTGTTAAATTAGCTATTTTACATCTTCTGTGCGAGGGTCATACAGCCCCGATCAAGCCAGCCCTTGCATGAGCTGCAGTCTATCGGCTACAGTTTGGCCCTACCACCCATAAAACGAATAAAATACGTATCAACAATGTTAGAGGTGTAAGCACGTAGGTGATGGTAGAGTAGTAGGTAAATCCACAGAATAAAGACTAAAGAAAGAGGTGCCCTTATTAGATATTTGTATGAAACAAAACGTTTTCATTTTACTATTTACCGGTAAATAGTTGAACTACTCGCTTTGTTTTATGTCGATGTTAGTACTAGGCCGACCACTCGGCCGACTTGCTTAGGGCCAGTCCCCTTAGTAACTGGTCCATGGGTAAATCACACAGAAGATCGGCAAAAAGTAATTATTACAGTTGCGTACGATAAGTGAGAGCCTTGAAAGCCCAACTCCCCACCCCCTCCCCCGCCTCTTCCCCTACCTTTGTCCCACTCCCCTTCAGGTCGGCAACGTGCGACCGATGCTTTGGTATTGTAATCATCTATAGACTACGGTAACTACCACAGAGTAAAGACTAAAGAAAGAGGTGCCCTTATTAGATATATGTATGAAAAAAAAACGTGGTCATTGTTTTTTCATTTTCATTGTTCTATCTACCGGTAAATAGTTGAACTACTCGCTTCGTTTTATGTCGACGTTAGTACTAGGCCGACCACTCGGCCGACTTGCTTAGGGCCAGTCCCCTTAGCAATTGGTCCATGGTAACTACTTAACGTCAGGCGGGCCGTACGCGTGTTTGCCACCTTAGTAACATTAAAAAACGTAGCTTTATGCATGCTAAAGTCTGTTTTTCTAACTATTATTCACGAGTTCAGCACAAGATCCCCAAAAGGTTTATTAATAAAAGAGTCACACGGAACACGGCAACGTTGGCTCCGATTCCATTCCATATGGCGTTATTTTTATTAGTTTCCTTCCAATACCCTCGCCGGCTGCGGGTGGTCCAATTGACCGCCATTCCGCATTCGGCGGTCGTAGTGCAACTATTTCTGTTATTAGATAGGGCCAATTTCATATTTGTTTTAATGTCATTAATGTTGGGGGAAAATAGCTGATAATCATATTAAATTTAGCCTCAAAATAATACCCGCTTCTTGTCAAAATTTTACAAGAAATTTGATGTAAGCGGTAGAGTAGCTATAGTATCTGAGTAGAGTATTTATTGATTGATGTATTATTTTTGCAGATATGGTAGGTACCTTCTTAATTTGCAATCACCAGATTTATTCAACAGAAGATGAGCCGTTATAGCAATACCGACATGTTTTCAACATTATTTTTCGCAAACGACTGAGTCGTACCGTGTTCATGGACTCCGTTTAGTAGGACCAAAACGCTTTACACTGCGAAGGTAAAACTAATTTCAAAAAGAATTTGAAACAATGTTGACACGAAAATAGCAGTCGCAAAACAAAGAACGTAAACCGGAAACGGACAGCGAAAGTTATTAATTAATGTCCGTCTACAAAGCAAGTTAACTGTTTCACTTATAACTAAGTTGGTCGTCGTGCTAAATGAATGTTGTTGCAGGATGGCACCCGGCGATATTTGCGTCGGTCTCGTTAAAATGGAGATCCTGACTCTTGGTCCGACCGACTAATAATAAATCAGTGAACATGGAATTTGGGGCCGAAGAGTTCTCGAGTGTCGGCCACGCACCGGAAAACGTAGCGTGGGTAGGCCTCCCACAAGGTGGACCGACGACCTGGTGAAGGTCGCGGGAATACGCTGGATGCGGGCAGCGCAAGACCGGTCATTGTGGCGAACCTTGGGGGAGGCCTATGTCCGGCAGTGCACGTCTTCCGGCTGAGATGATGATGATGATGGAATATAGAGTTAGTTTGTAATACTAATAATCGTTTATTGGTGGTAGAGTCAAGCTGTAGCCAATTGACTGCAGCTCGTATACGGGCTGGCTCGACCGGACAATGCGTTATCAGATGGAACAATATTAAACACAAATATTGTCATAGTGCGTCTCCATTTGGTTGATATATTAGTAAGCATAGATATTACATGACAAAATATGGGCAATAACGTTGGATTAATGATGCTTTGGTATCGGTGACAGATGGGAACCACGTATGCTATAAGCAGTCTTCGTTAAATATATAATTCTACACGCAACTAGTACGTATTTTATTTAGAGTAAATATCTATACTAATATATAAAGAGGGAAATGCTGACTGACTGACTGACTGACTGACTGACTCATCAACGCCGAGCCGAAACTACTGAAGTTAGAGACATGAAATTTGGATGGTAGATATATTTTGTGACGTAGACAAGCAATAAGAAGCGATTTTGGAAAATTCAACCCCTAAGGGGGTTAAATAGGGGATGAAAGTTTGTATGCAAGTTCGTCATTTTTCAAGTTAGAATGATGAAAATTTGTGTTGAGGTGTCTTTTTAAAAATAAAAAATATGGTTTTCGGCGTTTTTTAATATTCAACCCCTAAGGTGGTAAAATAGGGGATGAAAGTAAGTTGGGAAGTTTGTATAGATGTTCGTCATTTTTGAAGTTAGAATTATGAAAATTGGTGTTTAGGTTCATTTTTAAAAATAAAAAACTTGAATTGCTGCGTTTTTGAAAATTCAACCCCTAAGGGGGTAAAATAAGGGACGAAAGTTTGTATGGAAGTTCGTCATTTCCGAGGTTAGCATAATGAAAATTTGTGTTTAGGTTTCTTTTTACGTATTAAAAGTAATAATTTCGTCTTTTTTGAAAATTTAAACCCTAAGGGGTTAAAATAGGGGGTGAAAGTTTGTATGGTGTTCGTCATTTTTTGAACTTTGAATTATAAAAATTGGTGATTAGGTGACTTTTAAAAGATAAACAATATTAATTTCAGGGTTATTGAAGATACATTCCCTAATGGGGGTAAAATAGGGGATGAAAGTTTATATGGAAGTTCGTCATTTTTGTAGTTAGAATTAAGAAAATTGGTGATAATTGTCTTTTAAAAAAATAATAATAATAGAGTTTTTGAAAATTATACGGGGTATGGGATACGGAATACGCGATATGGGATACGGGATTTTGTATATGAGATACGTGATACGTGATACGGGATACGGGATATGGGATGCGGGATGCGGCATACGGGATGTGGGATGCGTGATACGGGATACGGGATACGGATACGGGATACGGGATACGGGATACGGGATACGGAATGTGGGATGCGTGATACGGGATACGGATACGGGTTACGGGATACGGGATACGGGATACGGAATTTGGGATACGGGATACGGAATGTGGGATGTGTGATGCGTGATACGGGATACGGATACGGATACGGGATACGGGATTTGGGTTCCAGCAAACGGAAACGGAATTTTTAAATTTATATTCTGCGCGGACGAAGTCGCGGGCAAAAGCTAGTAAATAATATACTTAGTTATTATAGCAACCCACCGGATCTATACTAACATTATAAATGCGAAAGTAATTCACTGTATGTCTGTCTGTTACGTTTTGCATGACTAAACTGGTGAACAAATTTGGATTTGATTTGAAGTTTGTTTGGTAGACTAATCATATTATAAATGTGAAAGTTTGCATGTTTGTTACTTTATCCCACAAAAAACTGCTGAACAGATTTGGATGAAATTTGGCACACAGTTTATTACCTGAATTAACACATAGGATACTTTTATCCCAGAAAAATCTAAGGTTCCTGTGGGATTATTAAAAAACTAACTACGTGACGTTCTAAAGTCAAGACAAAGTCACAGAAGAGTTTTAATAAAACACGAGTTGCAATATCCACAAATAAAAAGCACTACAAAGCAGCGGAGTACAAACAAAATGCAAGATTATTGCACACCCAACTGACTATAACATAAATACTGAAGGATACTAAAGGCAATAAAATTCAACATCTCTCGGCGAGAAACAATTTGAAACGACCGCTGTAGTGGGCGCTACATTATTTCGAAGTAATGACGTCAAAGCGCCTTTGTTCTATGATTGGCGTGGGCACTGGGTATAAAGGGTAGATATGACAATTGTTTATTTCATTTTAGAATTTATAGTGTAAAAATATCATAGAATATACGTGGTGGCACCTTTAATCAGACACCACTTCTAGACAAATACTAATTGCGACCTTTTAAACTAGACAATGCGGAATACGTAATGAAGAAGATAATGCAGGGTATAATTGCCCCCTATTGCATTAGGACCAAAATACCACCGACGGCGAAACACCATGCACTGCTGCTATCACCGTGCTGTCACCTCAGCCTACTCCTTTGGGAAATAAAGACCTGATGATGTGATGATTTGCTAAACACGTTGAATTAAAACCTATTTCGTGTGCGATATATATTTGTATAAGAAAGAGTGACAATAGATCAATACCGATGTAGGCGGTGAAGACAATCCCCATTAGGTATACGGTAGTAGGCACAATAAAATTTGGAGAGTTCCCACGGGAAAGAATTCTGGTAAACTCGAGTGCTGACTGCGCAACAGTTTTATTTCGAGGAAAACACGAAATCAGTTGCTGAAAACAATGGCAGCCGCAACAATTCTTTGTTCTTCCGTTGGCTTTAAAAATAATGTATTTGATGTTTAACACTTTTCCTCCGCGTAAATTGAATTTCGTTTTTGTTGAAAAACCTGAGTAGATTTTTTGAAGAATCACTCTTTTAGTAGTCGTGGAGCGTAGGTTGTAACGTGTTTCAATACGGTATTTTATTAACAGAAAAATTATTTCGGAAATATGTTGCTTGGCAATTAAATTCCAGAGATGTCCACGATGTTTTAGGTCAGATAATTAATTATAAACACGACGACAGCGAGCTATCATTAAGCATTGGTGGACTCGCTGTCCGATATGTATATATTTGTCTAGATTCAAAAATATCGAAAACAAGAAAATTAATATATTATTTATGGCAATATTTGAATTTCGTATTAAACCAACCTTTCGTAGCTTGAGTAGGTACAGTAGGTGATACAGATATCAACGTACAATATATTTTTTTCTTCCAATATTGTATTATTATTCAAATAAGTATTAGCTTCGATAGACCGAATCTCACAAATCTACATCGATTCGGTAAGCGCATAATTTTTGTGTTAGTATAGGGTTGTCAACATTATATTCAGCTACGCACTCAGTTCACTCGAATGATCGTTTTCTTTAAAAAAGCGAAATATAAATAAAAATATAACTTTTTCAGAACACATTCTCGAATTCAAATCAACATCATCAAAGAGCTTTCATCTAGAATTCCAATTTTATGTATTTAATTTTCGTACTAGTAAAAAGAAATTTGACGTTTGCCGTTGCTAAGAAGTGGAACGTGCCAGTACTGGGGCGTTGGACCCGAATTATTAATGAGCGAGCCACGTCTGCACCAAGAGTTGCTTATTAAACGCTGGCGCTGCAGCCGGAACAATAGTTAGTTAAGCTTTAACATACACGAATTGAAATTAAGTTTGTTATGGGCCTTGACAAAGTATGACGTCATATTGAAAACCATAGCTCTATAGGCAAAATATTTTTAATTTTCGATGATCACCGAAATAAAAAAGTTGAAACAAAACAAAATACGTTTGATAACAAAGAGAAACAAGAGTTCCATTTATTCACATTTAAAGACTAAAGTTTCATTATAGCACACAACAAACAGGGGTAATGCGGACGATTAATAACGTTTACTTAAGCAATTATACCAGCACACAATACAAATAGATGGGACGGATTGTTTGATATGTACCAAAGTTTGCGGAGAACGGCGATTTGTTGGTTGAATCAGAACGTTCAAGTTTGTGACGGGCGCAAAATGCTGCCTACACAGGGACATTTGGCAGCCGCTAGTTGGTCAGACATAGTTCCGCGTCATTAATTCTCCTTTCAGAACACGATGTGGTCCAAGACGAATATTATTAAGGAGTATTTGAGTTGTTACAAGAGGGGAAAGTCGAATACTTATCTTCCTACTAAATTGGTAGGAGAATATTTTTTACCAATGAATAGTAAATTTTCAGGTCGGCAACGTGCGAGCGTAGCCGTTCGTTTTGCAAGGCTACGGTAACTGCTTAAGATCAGGCGGGCCGTACGGGTCTTTGCCACCTTAGATAAGTTAAAAAAATTGATAAGTAATTTAAATGATTCGCCGCTGTAAGACATAAAAATGTCACCGTGTAAAAATTATCAAAATTTGAAAAGCAGAATGAATTAACGATGTTCCCATTGCTGTTTCCATTCAATTTACCAAAATTACGTACCTAACCCTGAATTTCAGACTATCAAATTATAAGAAAGAATCTGTGTAAAAATATTAACAAAGAGCGGTTGATGCTAATAGGCCTCCAGTTTCCAGTCGCCAAATCGATACGTCGAATACGCAACCTGTTTAGCATAGCCATTCAGTTTGAAATACAGTTATTACGCCCGGAAGGCTCGGTACTTTCTTACCTTATGTTAATTTGTTTTTCTGCTTCTAAAAACTCACCCAAGAGAGTTTTCTGAAACCTGATTGAGTGCGACAAGTTTAACAAATAGCATCACCCCAATCAATTGTCTGGATTTCACTTGAGTTTCGTTTACAGATTTGCAGTGTTTGCGATTCGGGATTGAATTCGAATTTACGATTCAGTGGACAAATGTGTTTTCACTGCAGTTTTGACTGCAGCAATTTTTTCACAGGTAACCCTGCATATCTATATTGAGCCGGTATGTTTCTGAATATACTTATGTATATTTTCTACGGTAAATAGGAGACTTAAAGCTGACGAGGGCACAAAATACAAAAACAAAATTAAATTTCGTAACCGAAATTGTATACAAAGCAATGTATTTGGAGCCTGTAATCCGAAAATTGGTTTCTATTTGATTTTTAATAAAGCAATACATCAAACAGATTGATCGGGTTCCATCAGGGTTTCTGTTTATTTCATCGCCAAGCCAACTTATTTCCGTGTCCTTTGTAACGAACTTTATTGAAATGATTCAATTTGGAAGGATTGAATTACGGTAAACGAAAGTGCGCCCAAGTGGCTACAACTACTAAAACGCGTTTTTTGATCAAAAATATAATATCATTAGATATAACTGATAGCAAGATTTTAAAGATAACCGATATCTCCGAAAAGTTATTGTTTGTTGATAATGCTATTTGTCACTACCGAAATAGGTACATCTTAAACTGTGTGAGCCATTATTAAAATAAAAAAACATATTTTTTTCATCTTCATGAAACCTGTTGGACAATGAACTGGGTATACTGCTTATGTCATAAGTTCACTGACAATGTCATAACTGTCAAGTGAACAGACCGTCTATAAATTAAATCGATCGTTTCCCGGAGAAGTCGCGGAAGTCGTCTAACAAATTGAAGGTCACAAACGCCCTACAGGTTAAATATTAGTCGACTGTTACAAAGCACCTTTTTCCTCGTACATTTTTCAAATTACTTGGGGCTTCGTTTGGATCAAGTTTTTTTTCATTTATTTTCATTATACAGGGTGTTAGGTAAGGCGATGGGACGTATTGAAGGCACCTATTCAGTATTCGATTCTCATTCCAATTATATACATAGTAAATACACTGGACCGCAAAGAAAAAGGGTCGGTTATAAAATCTTCAATATCTTCAAAAGTACCTGACTTAGCTTTATGAAATAAAGACTAAATTAAAGAAAATTTTAATGTGCTTAAATTAAAATAATTAAGATTTTCTAACCGACCCATTTTCTTTGCGGTCCAGTGTATTAGGTAACCTTGAGTTCAGACTTATTAATTTATCCAATAACATACGAATAACTCACTACCAATTACGGATTAAAATGAAGTTTGAAGGGAAAATGGATTAAGATCATTTACACGCGCAAATTCCCTCTGGTAAGCTAAATCACAGTCGCTCAATAGTGTATGGGGTGGTCGTTGCAATTTTTTTTCCAATATTTTTGTTAAGGATTTTCTGTAATTTATTAGTGGTTACGTACGTGTAAGCATTGATTGTCATGTACTTGAATATAATAATAATAATAATATATCCTGGGACATTTTCTACACACGGCGACCTGATCCCAAACTAAGCAGAGCTTGTACTATGGAAACCAGATAACTGATATTACTACATTTATACTACTGTTTTATTTGTAAATACATACTTAATATACATATTCACCCAAACTCGGGACATACAGACATGTTCATGCACACAAATGCATGTCCCGGGTAGGAATCGAACCTACGACCTGCAGCGTGAAAGGCGCCATCACGCCAACCACGCAAACGGGCCCGTCAATATGTCCCTCATCTAACCTAACACCAGCCTGTATAGTAGATCTATAGACGTGTCCCGTCATATCGTTCCGATTCCCACAACTTCTTGATAATATTTCAAAAGTTTCTGCAAAGTTATGTTCTTATACCTACTCACATTATATCTATACAGTCGATCATAATATGGATAACGGGTTATAGGGGCGTAGTCATGAATAAGAAATTGGTTACTTTACTGCTTGTGGGTTATAAATACAGATTCTTTGGGGCAGATGTTTCGATACTTTAAAGGTTATCGTCAAAGAGGTCATAATAACAAAAAATCTGTGAGGTATAAGGTATACTTTACATGGAGCAACCTTCACTTGTGAGCAAATACGATTTACATAGTCAGTACTTAAAAGCGGCGAAGTGGTATAAACATTACAAAAATTAAACCATTCATTTTAGGATCACAAAAAGCACGAGTAAGGAGTAAGTAATACTTAACTGGAAAAAAATACTTATCCAAATACGCTCCTATGCTATTCTAACAAGCCGAGCACGAGCGGAGTACGAGCCGAACACAAATTCGCGTAGTGTGGACAGACTATGAGCCTCCAACGAGCCCATTTTCGAAGCTCGTAGTCGGTAGACCCACCTTTAAATTGTTTGTACTACTTCATTATGGAATACAATTCAACTTTGTTCTATCCTTTAGGTTTATTAAAAAATATATAACAAACACACGAATATTATTTACAACGTTGGTTTCCGAGCAGGAAATTAAGCAACCAATACGCACATAAATAACGCCAAGTGAGAATATCCACGCGCCATTACCTGCAACAAACAATAAAAATTATGTTACACTCGCTCGCTTTACATAACGCAATAAATTGTTTGTAGAAATATATTCGTAAATATAGAAGAGTATATTTTGTGAAAGTATTCTGGTCCAGGGGAAAATAAATAATATTTCATGTCTTTAGGTTGGACAAGAACAGCCGCATATAATGCTCTACTTAACCGACAAGAAAACCATACTTGACAAGTTGACATGAAAAATATTGAGAACGAAATATTATTTCAAACAAATATCGATATTCGTAAAAGGTGCAAGAAATACCCATGATCCTGCTTTTCGATGAGTTTAGGAATATTTACATGAAAGTATCTACCCAAATAAAATCACTAAGAAGCGTAAGGCCAGTCCGATGTTATCATCGGACTGGCCTTACGCTTCTGAAAGCAGCTGAAGGCAGTTACCGTAGCTTGCAATATCAAAGACATCGCTCGCACGTTGAGACTTGACCAACTTGAAGAGAAGTGGAACAGAGGGAGGGCAAGGGGGGGGGTTGGGCTTGCTTTTCTCTCACTCATCGTACGAAACGCAGCTGTGATAGCTACTATACGCCGATCTTCTTTAAGAGGGTGCTACTACCCCGGTCGAGCCAGTCCATAATTGAACTGCAGTCAAATGGCTACACCTTGGAACTCCCGCCAATTTACTAGGATCAAATGAACATGGCGAAGCTTTATTACTAGTAACACACACCTCTAAATTCTTCTATCGAGTGTATTTCTCCAAAACCGTTAATCGTTCAGTACCACTTCGGTGTAATATATAAGGATCAGTGGTCTGCCTGTTTCATGTCTAAGAGATTATGGTATCAGAATGTGGATATGTGTGTTGGGTTTTACTGATTACTCCTGCGAACTAAGTTTTCTTCAGACAAGTAGAAACTTCAGACAAAAAGAATATAATTTAAATAAGTAGGTATGTAGGTACTAAACTTGGTCATCAGAGGCATTGAAAACTTTCTCGCTCTACGTACAGATTAAAAAATTACGTTCCAAATGGCAGGATGGTCGTCGAAGCAACCGGCATGTACATAATTTATATTCGCAAAATAAAGACGTTTTGAAACATAAAATCTCGAAAACATTCAATGCTTTATTGTTTTTTTACTGCCTATTTTACGAGATCGCGGTTTCGTCGAAAGGAAAATTGTGGCAGAGAGATGAAGACTTAAATTATGGGATCACAACAGATTGGACAAGCGCATTATATTATTTCATAATCTTCCCAAGTCCCAGCAAAGTCAAGAGGCCTCGACAATATCAATAAGATGATTGATATTGATATAGAGCCAAGCTATGGGCTGGCTCGACCGGGGTAGTACCACCCTCTCACAGAAGATCAGCGTAACCCTCCCCTTCCCCCACTCTCCTTCAGGTCGGCAACGTGCAAGCGATGTTTGTGATTACAAGTAAGTTTACCACCTCAGTATCACTACAAAAATACTTAGCACTTTTTTAACGTCTCACTCCTGAGCACGGGCCTCCCCTCAAAGCGAGGGGGATTCAGGCCATAATCCACCACGCTGGTCCAGTGCGAGTTGGTGGATTTCACATGTCTTTCGAAAATTTGTTAGATTTTCTAAGCCATGCAGGCAATCGGCTATCACTGCTCTTACCTTAGTGTCATAAAACATAAAACTCGTATACTAGTGATTAGATGTGTCCATATGGCGCGCATGCCTCACCCGAGCACTCATATTATGACATTACGTCTATGCGTTCCGACGTCAAAAGTGAGTGCTCGCGCGAGGCATGCGCCTGATGAAGACGCCGCCATTCGTGTATAACTGCAGTCACATCCGCCATCTGTTTAGCTTTGCATCGAAAAACTAACTGTGCACTGAATAAGTGAACCATTGCATTGTGGTGTCCGGCGCGACGTGGCCACACGTTAATGAGCGCAGAATTGGGTCACGGAGCCACGGCAGCCAGCCTCCTTGGGAGGAGCGCGGATTCATTAAAGTAACAGCTAAATCGCTGTACGGGAAATTTACCACAGCTATATTTTAGCAGGGCAAGGATTAGCTATAAATATGCAATTAAGTAAATACATATCGCCAGACTTACACACCTGAAAAGTCTCAAACTAAGCAACGCTTGTACTATTTATTGGCTGCCATACAATGTGAATGGCCTGGGGCGAGCCCACTAAGACCCACCGATATTGTTTTAACGCAAAATCAATATATTACACAAACAACTTTTTTATCTGAGTAAGGTATCAAACAAGCGTACGGTCCACCTAATGTTGGGCAGTTACCTTAGCCTGTAGTTTTTTGCAATAGGATATTTTTTGTAACGAAAGGGGAATGGGACAGAGGAAAGGGGAAGGGGCATGTTGGGCTTTAAAGATGTCTGCAAAGCACGAACGCCAAAAAGCAAGAATGAAACGACAAATCTCTCAGCTTTACACCCGGGTGGAATTCACGCCAACAATGGACAGATCCCGTCATAGTGCCGCGCAGATAAATTCGATCCCATTTGATACCAATATTTGTGTACATCAATTTATACACATATACATGTATACACCCATGTGCAAGACACAAGTGTGAGCAGGAAATTGTGTAGTTCTAAACCTCTGGCGAGAGTGTGACTCTAGCAAAGATGTCTACTAAATGGTAGTACGGAAGCAGTGATTTCGGGGAATCTGTGTCAGAAATTTATTCATAGCTTCACGAAACTAAGAGTAAGGTAAACTCGGTGTGCTTTATCTACAAATCACTGGGACACGTGTAACCACGGTATGTAAAAAGACCGAAATAATACTTGGGAGTTGGGATGTGTATCGGGCAGACTTAAATCGTATAACAATTTACAAACAAATATACTTACCTACTATGCTATGCTATTTTTTTACAAACTCGTTCTGGAATTTTGTAGCGGCTAGTCGTCAATGCAGTTTACACTATTTCCTAGGCCTTTGGACACATCCGAGAGTTGTGACAAAAATTCAAACTCATAAAATGTGATTGTCTTCACTCAGGCCCCAGGCATCTCAAAGTTCAGATCGATCTTAAGCTAGGAGTTCGATGCAAGCGGCAGATGACGGACGTCAGTTGGCAGACGTCAGTTTCACACAAATTGTCGCGATGACATGTGCCGCGACGGCACGACGGCATTCAATTTCTATGAGATCGACTGACTTCGGCCGTCTGCCGCTTGCATCGAACTCCTACCTTTAAGATGCAGTTTTTACGTTTAATGTATGGAACACCTGTCAAAAACAGCATCTCAAATCTTGAGATCGATTTATTAATACGGGCCTTAGGCATAGGTATATGGGTTACCGTAGTGTACCTAAATTATTATTTCTGACTTTCCAAACATCCGGGAGAAATAAGATAGCTCAGACAAAAGATTAATTAGTGTCCAGTTCAAAACAATTCCATTACATTTTGAATAGTCTTTTCGATATTCAGAACGCAATTATTTCAGCAGCGCCCAATTACGCAGCAGCGCTCGCTACAATCATTTTACTTATTTACTTTTTGACGGTTAAACCGTGAAATAACATTATGTAGGTGCGTTAATTTTGTAGGGAGATTAATATTAATTAACTGGAAATGTAAAATGATATAGGGATACCGAAGCAGTTTTTTAACAATGGCTTAATAATTTCGGTATGTACCATTTAACCATAGGGCTACTAAAAAAATATCAAAAGAAGCATAGTACGTATACTATGATACCTTCTACTACAAGTAGCGTAGTTCACACATCCCACAACTCAAGGAGATTTTGATGCGTATTATTTACCAGAAGATGAGCCGTTATGGCAATACCGACATGTTTTCAACATTATTATCCGCGAACGACTGAGTCGTACTGTGTCCGTGGACTCCGTTTAGTAGGGCATACTATTTTGGACAGTCACATGTCTCCCTCTTCCTTGGTAATGTCTTCCTAACACCACCTTGTCGTTTCGAATCCCTCAGGACATAATAAAATACCGGACGGAACATACTACTATAGGATCATATTATTTTCCTGGCTATATTTGTTCAGCTTGATAGACCCCGTCTCGTTCCACCCTCAACAAATGTCATCGTACATGATCCCTAACAAAACAGAAACATTACGGTCTTTACGTCACATACGCTGAAAATCCAGTCATGAAATTCATTATGAGCGTCTCAGAGATAAAGTTTACGAGGTTGCTTGTTTCACTCGCGGGCACGACACGCTAGAATCAAATTACTTTTATGTTGTCGTCGCCTTCGCTAGCTGCAAGTAGGATATAACGATAGTTAACTATCATAGATATATTGTGTATTAATTAGTTAGGTACACAACTGTATACACGGCAATGTATTTTTCATCACTGATACGCAGAAAGTAGGTCGAAAGGTGCCTGAAGAGCCGACAGAAGGTGATACTTTTCTGATCGGGCAAAATCGTAGACAGAACGGGCTCAATCGTATATCCAGAAAACGATTGGGCCCGTTCTGTCAAAGATTCTGTCAAATTATATGATAATACGAGTTTCTATTGAACTATGTTCCAACCAAAGAGAATTTAATAGTTCCGACCTTCTTACATCCACTCAATTACAGCGCGATGTAAAATTGAAATAACATAAAGTTAAGTATTAATTAAAGAATATATATTTTTAAATTACTTTATTATAATTTACTTTCAACTATTTCTTTAAAATAACATACATTTGGGCAAAATATTTACCATTTTTCCCTAAATCAATCACAAATCGTTCCTGCTCCGAATCTATAATCACAGACTAAAACCTTTTATAATGTTTGAAAAAGTACTGGCCTCTAAAAAAAACAAAGTGACAGCGTCAAAATATCAAAAAGCAAAATACGCAATCTACGTCAGTATACATGTGTTTGTATGTGTAGATGTTCACTATTTTTTTCTTTAGCTACTAAATTATTTTATTATTACTTTCCTTGTACACGTGATGAAAAGCACAGTGTTTATCTCGGGTTAAAGTAACTTATTATTGGTTCCTCGAACTATCCGTCTCGGGACCAATTAATAAGTTACTTTTCCCCTCGGATAACAATGTACTATTTTTATCTCGTAGGCAAAATGCTGGGTATTTATTCTCTTTTTATGGAGAACTGAAAGTTTTGGATACCGTTCGCTAGATAAGATCCTGCGATATGAATGTTTCTCTTCTGTAAAATTCATTTAGATTAACGACAAAAATAAATCACTATTATTCTAAACCGATTTATTCTTTCTTTACTTAACTACATATTTTACCACCTATTCCTGTTTTATTCTACTTTTTTTTATGTACCTGACGTTCTATACATACCTACAGATCATTTACAGATCCAGACGTTTTAATAGAGCGTAATTTTAGCATACAAATCATTTCAGACACATGGTTTTTAAGGTAAATGGGTGCCTTGATATGGACCCCGATTCAGAAAAGGCTGTGTTTGAAAGTAGACAAATTTATTCATAAAACCTAGCTAAAAGTTATTCTGATTATTATACATCTAAATGAATAAGCAGTAAAAAGCTTTTAACTTTCCAGACGGCAAGAATAATCTCAAGTAGAAAGTTAGTAAGTCAGAGGAATCATTGCGAAATGGAATACATTCGCTTACTCAAACAACGAGTTGGAATGTAATGAGTTTTGTACATAATACTTATTTACTTCTTGTATCGCGTTTAGGTATGCGAAAATACATTTAGAAGAGGGTTTTAAATTGTAAGAAGTCGAAGATGTGACCGTAAAATTGTTTGATTAATCAAATTAATTACAAGCCGCCGCGCCCATGGCAGGAAGAGCTACGTAAAAAACCATTGACCACATAACCAGTAGACGCCTACTGCCTTTTAATTCGCAATGCAAACTTTTCAGTCAACTAACTGAGGTGCGCGGCGTGGGGTACTGAATGCTCATTGGTCTGACACACACGTACACTGGAACAAATCGAGCATTGCTGGCAAATATTCATGGTCGAGGATTTATATTAGATCTGTCGTACTAATTTGGTATCTGAAAACGTCCGCCCTATACTAGGTCTATCGGATATGAAGTCGACGAAGGAAACTGTATCGTAAATAAATTAAAACTAGCCTTATTATTACAGCTGATAATGTTTACCCTCAAAGATTTTGGTTAGGATGACGTCTTGAGAAGGTAAACCAACGGTTCGACTCTCAATAATCAATCCAACAGCCTCAAAGTAAATACAGGAAACTAGGCGAATGTTTACACCGCAAACGGAGCCTTTACACTCAATGGTACTGTAATTAAAGGTAAAGGGAGACAAGGGTTGTCACTCATTCCGATTTCAAGTTCGTTATGTAAATTAAGTTAATAAGCTTGTGAGCTAATATAAATAATGTTAATGTAAATGTTACATAATATATGACTTACATTCTCCATACCTACTTGATGGCTCCAAACGTAACAGTAGATAATGGCCATTTTATCACTTACTATGAAATATGTTACTATGAAAGTGAGTGGTTCTCTGTCTGTTTATCTTTTGCATTATTAGACACCACATGCAACTTTGTATGACTTTCGAGTGTTAAGATTTAAGTTTTCAGTAACTAGCTAAAAAAAACAGTTTGTAATTTATATACGAGTAAGTTGGTATTTACTATTAAAAATATCGTATTGAGCGAAAGGACAACCCTAAGTCAATGGTAGTACATCTCGTGGGCGCGTATCCTCCATCTATTTAACAACAGCACGTAAGATTTCGCGTAGTCATTATTCCTTAATAATTTGTACAGGTAATGATCATTAATAACCTTGTTTTATAATCTAGCAAGGGTTTAACAAACACTTTGTTATTTTGCTTATACATGTTTCATGTTGCATTAAATTGTTTCATGTGTCCAAAACTATTAAGGTGGTAGAGCCAAGCTGCAGCCAATTGACCGCAGCTCTTATATGGACTGACTCGACCGGGGTAGTACCACACTCTTACAGAACATCGGCGTAAAGTCGCTATTTTAGTTGCGTTTCTTACGATGAGTGAGAGAGCCGGAAGCCAAGCTGCCCCATCCTCCCTCTGTCACATTGCACTTCAGGTATTGCAGTTCATATATGGTATGGCTCGACTGGGGTAGTACTTCCCTCTCACAGAAGATCAGCGTAAAGTAGCTATTACAGTTGCGTTTCGTACGATGAGTGAGAGAGCCGAACCCAATCTGCATTACTCCTACATTACGACTACAAGAAGGATGGCAATACAGTTAAGTTTTTAACAAGAATCAGCATTAATATCTGTTGTAATATTGCCCCTAAAACAAAAGGCTTTATGGTAGATATCGATATTGTCGAAGCTTCTGAAGAGCTCACTTACATGAAACATTACTTGGAATAATTCATCAAGCAGCGAAGTTATTCATATCTTAGAAATAGCTTGGTTCATAATCACTCCAACTTTGATATGCGTAACTTAGTTGAATATTTCGGCTTCTCCTTACAAATTGACATACCACTAGTTTCGAGGGCGACTTTATGAGGTCCGTTCGATCCTAAACTTTCACATTTGATTAGTTAGTGAATCCAGTGGAGTCATAAGAAAACTATTATAGTATTTAGGGCTGACAAAACTTGCGAAAATTTTTTTAGTGCGTAGTAAACTAAGACCAACCTCAGATTAGCAAAGAAAAGAGATAAGTAACTACTTAAATAGTTCCGCGCAATCATAAATGCTGCATTACTTATGCGTTCGCATTCACTGATGAACTACTCGCAGGTGAAACTAATGTAGATATGCAGTATGCTACACAGCTATATAAGACGTGGTTACCTGGGGCCCTACCACCACCTTTTATAGCAGTATTGTTTTAACGTTTCAGCGGCTTTTTCTGCAATGACGTTTCTTATTGTCATGACAATAAGGTACGTCATTGCACAAAAAGACGCTGAATCGTTCAAACGTTCCTGTAATTGAAACGCAATAAGAGTTCGTGGTAAGGCCCCTGTCATTTGTTATATGCCGCGTCAAAATTGCATTACTTTATTAGCTGTAGCCATTTTTTAAAAGAAAGAAGAGTTACATAAAACTATTCGGCGGTTAGCAGCTTACAGTTAGAAGAATGTGTGTTCAAGAAATCACTGAGAACAGTGAACGATGAAACAACACAATATTCTTCGAGATACCTCACGTGCCTGTGACTTGCCATAAATCACGCCCTTAGCCGTTGCAAGTCAGAGGCAGACGGCTTTGTGGGATAGTAGCTGCGGGAGTACTTTATGATGACTGATTGTCGTTGACACCACCTCACGACTCACGTTCCCTCGCGTGTGCTCTTTTTGTACGCAATTTAAGTGTCTCCCGTCGTCGTCATCGTCGGTGTCGTGTCGTGTGTGTAGTGTCACACACGACACGACACGCCCTGTCCCTGGCCTTGTCTTTGCCAGAAGCCTTGCTTGGTCTCTTTTACCTACAGTGATGATTGTTTTGAGTACGCCATTAGCCCCCCTAGACAAGTAGCTTTGTCTACAAGCGTTCCTATAAATCGCTACGCTTCATGTATGGAAATTACATAAGTCACGTGATCTACTTATCGACTTGTAATGTCATTTCCATACATTTAAGCGTAGCGACGAAGACACTTGTCTAGGGGGGCTGCGTTGAATAGAATTCACAAATCTGAGATTTGAATTTCATAAATCTTGGAAGTATTGCCATGTCAAGCATTTTATAAAGACGATAAAATATTAACCGCAATAAAGTCATAAAAGAAGCTTATAAAAACGTTACCGTAAATAATGCGCAGTAACCAAACTTCCAAAAGGCCTTTCATGAGACATTTTTCACATAATATTAGAAATATAACTTAGGTAACCTACAACACATTTTTGGATAAAATAAAACACAAAACCCCAAATTAATAGAGATTTTAGCCAGATTACAATACTTTTACTAATCATTTCTAGGAACAAAAAGTGATTTGTAATTCCAGTTTAAGTCCATCATAACTTCCTTTTTTGGGCTTAAAACTTTAAAATGCTGATAGAAAACTACATTCAGCAAGTCATCCTTGCCAGAAACCAAAAGTAGGTACAAAAATATACCAAAAGAGTATTTTCATCATTTAATAATGGGTCGGTACTTTTATATTATTCTTCTCAATACCTATATTTTCCTACTGGTGTCGCAGTGCAGCTCGCAAACCTGTCTGCTGTCAAACCTATTTTCGTTCCCACCGCAGCCAGAGTAGAACATCTTCTCGCATTTACGCCTTATAACGTCGAAAAACCAAGCCAAATACATGCCACTACAGGGGCCTTTTAGAGGCACTTGGTAACAGTAATACGGCGCATTCTTTAGACTGGATGGAAACGGACCATCTACTGGACCTGGAAATAGTATATTGATAGTAATAACAACGTAATAGTAATCATTATAAAAATATTAAATTGAAGTGTGTGTTTCTAATGTTCAAATAACGGAACTTATAACAATAAAGCATTTTTTAAACCGACTTCAAAAAGGAGGTGTCTCAATTCGATCGTATATACTTTTAAATTTTGTCTGTCTGTCTGTGTGTTTGTTGCTGGACCTATTGCCGGGACTTTTACTTGTAGGTTTCTGATTTTATAAGGAGTAACTTAGGCTACTTTTAATTTAGCAATTTTTTTTAATTCCACGCGTATGAAGTCTCAGGCACAGTTAGTCTAAAATATATCCTTTGCTTTAACCCCGGAAACGTAATCGGAATTCGCGTTTCTCGACTCCGTGCTGCATTTTCAAGTATGAATTGAAATTCCATATTCAACTGAATATGTGAAATGCAAATTGCATACGCTATTGTAAAACAATTTTGTGTGTAAAATCTATTTGTCTTCTATCCGATGCGAGAATTATTCTCATAACTAGGTTAGCGCAATTTACATTAAAATATTCAATGGTTTTGCTTCACTTGAATGGATACGAAGACTGCTACAAAATACGTACCTACCTGTGAATACTTGAATATTATCTACACTTAAGTAAAGTGATCAGACGCAACGTAGAGTGCGCGAATGTAGGTTTAGCGCTAGTCATTTTCATGCTCTACCTATTTTTTATTTACTAAAAGAATCATAATTACATTGAGAGAACATTTTACGACAGCAAATGGTTTTAAAGTCCTTTTAGTATTTATTAGTGTAACATTTTGTATTTACAGCAAATGTTTAATGAAATACGACACATTATACATATATTTGCTGTAGTCACAAAACGTTTATTAAAAAACATTAAAAGGACTACTAGGAACTACAAGAATAATTTGCAGTATGCTGGCACTTGGCGCAGTGGTTCGAGCGTGGGCCGCTTCGATTTCCGGCAAAGAAAAATTTCGGAAACAGCCTTTTCGTAATTTGCCCTGGTCTGGGTGTCACTGGGATCGCCCCTCTCCCCGTTTTACGGTACCCATAGTGCAAACTTTGTTTAGTTTATGACTATACAGTTGGTGTGTTTGTCTGGCGATATATGGCGATAGGGCTGTTGTAAAATTATCTCTCAGTGTACAAAACTTACGTCCATCTTTAACATAATTGTGCAGATAGCTGCCGAAACTGTACACTCGTACAGTGCTGATCGTCAACAAACAAAATAATACGCGTAACGTTTGCATTGTCCAAGCTGATTTCGTCTTCAATGATCACGTCATTCAAATATGGCGACCGTTGCAATCAAAACGTGAACGTAATTAGGGTTGTCAGTAGGAATATAACAATGCAATGTCTGATTTTGTAATTTCATTCCAGTTTCAGCACAAGCTTTGCAGATTATTATGAGCGTGGGTTTTTTGTGTCACTATTGTAGTAAACAAGCGTACGGCCCGCTTGATTTTAAGCAGTTCACTCGTTCGCACGTTGCCGATCTGAAAGGGAGTGGGAAAGAGGGAATCCGATCTTCTCCGATCTTCTTCTGTAAAAGGGTGGTACTTCCCCGGTCGAGCCAAACCATATATGAGCTGCAGTCAATTGGCTACAGCTTGGCTCTAGCGCCAATAACTTTATGGTATTACAAATTAATGATTATGTAAAAGAATGGAGATTCATAGTAGGTACTTACGACTAGTGATGGGATGTTCTCGAGAACATTCTCACCCTCGGAAACTTACTCATGAGATTTTTTATTTTGGGTGACGTTATCCTAACTTTCCATCTTAAAAACAATTAAAACCACCATACTTGCATGTTTAATGAGGTTTATGCCAATTTTAACATGCTTCAGAAGATAAATTCTCGAAAATTCTCACGAGTAAGTTTCCGTAAGTTTCAGAGGGTGAGAATGTTCTCGAGAACATCCCACACTACTTACGACATCTTCAACTGTATAAAATAAATTGAGGCATAAATAATGCAATTGGAAGCGATGATACACAGCTACATACAGCTTCAACTGATAAATCATCCGAACCGAAATATTGTATGAAACGCTAGGACGGTTACGTAATTTATATCTACTATCTTCACGGATCAATAATTACGTTTCAATATTTATCATTTCGGAACGCGCCAGCCCTGTCCGCAATCAGAAACAATCAAGCGTTGTATTGATGTAGCCAGTTTTATTGCCACGGCCTCTATGAATTTTAGATAACGGAAGATTGCCTTTTATTGTTTGCCTTGTTTAAACAACTAGCAATTTCAACAGATCAGTTTTCAGACTTTACACCAAGTTTTGAAGAACTTTGTACACATGATGGAAGTAAAACCTTAGTCACCATTTAAAGGAATACCCGATCACCTGATTTAGCCTCAATTTGGTGCGTTCAGATGCCTCGCATGCCTCGCCCGAGAACTCATGTTTTGTTAGTGTCTATGCGTTACGACGTCAAAGCTGAGTTCTCAGGCGCGACAAGCGTCTGATGTAGACGTAGCCATTGGGTGCATCCGACACATGCTGAGTTTCTTGCCGGATCTTCTCAGTCGAGGTCGCGTTTCCGGTCCGGCGGTAGAATTTAAGGAAAAATGTAAAATTACAATTTGTAAGTGCCCCCGTAGGCCTAAACAAAATAAACAATTTGAATTTGAATTTTCCGTGGCCAAGCATGCAATCATTTTCATCGCAATATCATTCGAAACAGCCGTTATTTTTCACAATAAATTCGAGTAAGCAAACAAGTTAGAAACAGTTATCCGAAAACATTCAGTTGTTTAGCAACGTGTTTTTGAAGCACCCAAAACATATATCTCGCACAATAAAGCGGATTCAGCAAAAACTGGCAGCGAACAAGACACAAGAACACCACGGAACCGTTTATCAATGGTAACATGCTCAGCGATTAATCAATAAGACAGAAACCCAGCCCTCGGTCGCCATGACGACGAGTACAAGTAAATTGTACAAATTAAATCGTAACCTATCGTGTTAGGAGTGTAGTGATTAAAAGTTTACGTCTCAAATTCCGTTACCGTTACCTGTTCGAGGAGAAATATTACCAGTTTATGAAGTGAATGTAGTTAGTTATAAGTTGTTGACTTTACCCACCGCCCACGACTGTGTGGGTCGTACGTACAAACTAGCTCTCTTGTTTGGTTAATATTGAACCAAATGACTTGGATTTTTTTCTTTCGAATATTTTTTATTCATAATTTGTTCGTAGCAAAACGAAGTGGAATTATTATTACTTACGTCAAATTTCTGCGAAAAAATGTAATATAGGATCATTAATGAAACATAGGCGTTCATAGCCAGCTGCAATCACTGATCGGTAAACGGTCGAAGGTTAAGCAACGCTTGGCAAGGTCAGTCAGGAATGGGTGTCAATTTAGTGGCATTTGAACTGAGCGTCTGCGTGCTTTAGAGGCCACGTAAAAAGTCGGTCCCGATTGTTGTCAGCTAGGCATAAATCGTTAAACCTTGTCAGAGGCCTTCGACCGACTTGAAAACTCTGACACCAGGATGACCACTTAGTATACGATAAGAAGAAGAATGAAACATTAACAGTAATGATAATTTAAATTAAGAATACCTATTTGAGGCCCATACATCAGTAGTACTTCTATGAGTTACCTATAACTTACAAAACCATATGCCATCATATCACCCTTATCACAGTAGTTACGCTCTCGGTCGCCGCCCGACAGTTCAAGGATCATTAATTTTCATTCATATCGTTATAAGGGTCGAGCCCTGTTGTAATCGGCACTAAATATTCCATTGGTATGTTACTGCCTTCTAAAATAATTATAACTTGGGTGAGTAATTACTAGAGGAACTCTGAAGAACGGCAAGAAACTGCGAAGGTAAAATGAAATTCTCGACATGCATTGATGAGATGATAAAATTGTTGTAAAGGAATAATCTATCTTGCTCGTGCTATTCATAAATGAGTTTTTACTAAGCCTGCCCACACACTCCCACTTAGTGATGGGATGTTCTCGAGAACATTCTCATCCACGGAAACTTACTTGTGAGATTTTTTTATTTTGGGTGACATTATCCTAACTTTCAATCTTAAAAACAATTAAAACCACCATACTTGCAAGTTTAATGAGGTTTATGCCAAGTTTAACATGCTTCAGAAGATAAATTCTCGAAAATTCTCACGAGTAAGTTTCCGAGGGTGATAATGTTCTCGAGAACATCCCATCACTACTCCCACTACAGTTAACTGTTACTCCTTTAAGCCATGATTAATAGACAATGGTGTTCAACGCTAACGCCGTGGTTTGACCTTCGACGATTTCCGGGGAAAATCTGAACTGTCTTGGAAACCGTACGAATTTAATCCAAAAAAAGTAAGAGTTGGCAGAAAATTATTTGCCAAGTGGGTGACAAAATAACTCGTTGGAAAACCAGTTGTAACCTTTGAGAGAACATGAGGAATGTTATTTTTATTACTTATCAACTAGCTTAGATATCACTGGCGACGTTAATATACCATCAGTAGAAGACAGAGAAGGGAGAGGAAATTACGCTCCATATAAGAGCCTGTCTCGACATGTCACACAAATATAGCGGCACGCCGGAATCAATACTGACATCTGTAGAGCTGAACTCCCGGGCGACATTGACAAGTAATGTATCAAGTTAACTGAACAGTTAGACAATATGTATCCGTTTAAAGCTAATCAGACGGAAACTTGATAAGCACGGAATATCGGCCCTGTATAAATTATGCCCGAAATGTATAACAATATGTTGATCTACTAGATAATGCAAATAATTTCATTCAAAATCGGACTAAATCAGGCTTACATAAGTAATATATTGTTACTCAACACAAATAGGAGGACATGCCTGAATTTATAAAAGAAAAAAGTAGGATCCCACTGGACTGGCTTAACCCGTGCAAGAGCCACGATAATTTTAGATTTTTACAACATTTCATGACGACTAAAAAAGACTTCAAGATAACGAAAATAGACAAAGGTTTTTAGCAATAAGTGACTAGATATAAAACAACCGTTCAAGAAAAAATATATAATTTAGAAACGTTTTTTTCTTAATCCCGTACTAAAAGCTTAAAGTTCTGTTACTTAGCATCATAATTGGCTCATTTACCGGATCCGTTAGAGGATATTAGGACTGAAATAAAGAGAAGTAAAAGTAGCCAATTAGTATCGTGTATTCAGTTTCGTAATATCAAGGGATTTGGCAGCAAATATTTCGAAACAAAGATCTTTAATGTAAGTCATGTACGTACAGCTGGAAAATTGACAGATAAATTTAATAACGAAAGCACAGGCCTAGAGTGTTGGCAATAAAATCAACAATGTATTAGTCTATCGCTTACTATTGAGCACATGATAACATTTACGGATATTTGAATGGAAATACCACATTTGCAATTTTTTTGAGTAATGTCCATAGATCGCAGTGTTTTGTAGACTTGGTTGTAAACAATGTTGTCATCTATAAATCTTTCAGTTTCGTAAAAGGCACAATTTTCTTTGTTATTGTAAATCTTTACATGGATATTTGTTATAATCACATTCTATGCATTAATCATAACCATCCTTCATCACGAAGGTGATATTATTTCTGTCATCACAATTACTAAGTTATTAAGTTAAAAGTAATTTCTATATGTTACATAGCTAAAGCTGTGGATAAAGAGTTTTACTTAAGGTTTACTCGTTTCAAAAGAGCTTAATAAAAGGTAACATCGAAACACTTCAAACGATGATCAACCAGTTTCTTTTCATAGCTTTAAGTGGTTTATTGTGGTATCAAAAGGAATGAATGCACAAGCACTTTTATTACAAGTGATATAACTTCAGACGTTCTTCCAAGAACTGAAACCTTTTAAATATTCATAGAAATAATAGAGAGGAAAGAGGAACTATTAGGAACAAGTAAAGCAGAAAAATGACTGCGTCTTCCAAGACACGACACGACGCTAATTACTGGAGCGGAGCACAAGCTATTTGTCTAGTGCCAGTGGGATAGTATTTACACAATATTGTACAAATTGCTCGTGATATACATCTTCATGAGGCCACAGCAAATTACCTAAGTAACCAAAGTCGTGACCTAAATGCGAATGTTCTATATAACATGAAGAACAATTATCTTACAAATATAACACTGCAGAAGTTAAATATAAGCGAGTTGGAATTCTAAACGTAAAGAAGAATTATTTTAATGATAGCAAAAGTTAAATTTATGTAGATTTTAGGGTCTCATAAATTATTTAGCGCAACAAAATTTTGCGTAGAAACCATTGGAAACTGCGGATCCTTTTTTACAAATATTTAAATCGAATCCCTTGAATTCATACACATTTATCCAATAATAATATTGTTTACAATAATCAAAACGGAAGCTCCTGTTTAGACAATATAAACATACTTTATTAAAATGTCAACCTTATACGGTTTGTATATCTTTCTTAAAAAAACACATTTATTTTAATGAGACTAATAATAAACAAGACTATACACATTACGCAAGAAGGGTAGTCCAATACAATTTAATTACAAAATAATGTAACATGTGGAGTCTCTTGTGAATTCTCTGCTGCGAACACTTCGAATTCGTCTTGCGTGACATGAATTATTAAGTAGACAATATGTGAGACAGTGGGGAACACAATATTTGTGGGCGTTGTTACAAGCTGTTTGATACGTAGGCAATCATCAGCTTTTGAAATAAGAAAGAGCTTGATTTTGACAGCATTCGCAATTTTGCCTTTTCGTAATCGACTTCATCTTCTTTAAATATAGTATAGTCACTAACGATCAGTTATACAGGCTGACTGGTTGAACACTTTACATATTGATGATAGAGTGCTCAGTACTCGATTCTCGTTCTAATTATGTAAAAAAATTGGTGCCTAATATTTGCTTAATTTATCTTTAATTATCCACTCAAAACAATAAGCGTGGTCAGGATCGTACCTCCTTGATTTGACCTACCTATCAAGTGTCATTAGTGTCATTAGCACTAGCGTTCTACGCGAGGCACTGCGGTGTCCACAATTTACGAGTTTTAGCACAATAATTTAATGAAGGTTTTCTCTGTAGTTCATTGGTATTTTCTTAATTTTATTTTTTTAAACGTTTCATGTTACCATAAATTATCATGTCCTTCAATATGTAGTGTTTAACCAGTCAGCCTGTATATTTATAAGAGTGTCCTGGATAATTTTGTAAAACGAACAGGGGTAATAAACTCAGTTCTCTGACGTTTAAAGCCATTTGGCGATATAATGACGTCATATATCAACTAAAGTGAAATCTTGGCGCTCGTCTGCTAAAAGTTTTTATTTTATCTGGACGTCTGTATTCTTCCATTGTTATTTTATAGAACAGGCTTGCGATATGAGTTTGCCAAGGAAATATATTGTTTCCCATTGCAGGGTGTTTGTAGAAGTATGTTTTGAAATACTGAATAAAAAATTGTCTGATTTACTCATGCAAGTTGCACAGGATCGGTCGTTGTGGAAAATCTTGGGGAGGCCTATGTCCAACACTGGATGTCTTTTGGCTGAAATGATGATGATGATGATGATAACATGGGGTTCTTCAAAAGCATGTTTACAAGTCAGGCATGTTTCAGAAGACGATTGTCACTTACGATCAAGCAAAAAAATAACAAGTGATAAAATATCGAATCCATAATTATTGCTGAAGCGTCTCGCCGTATATTATTTTATCGTCGAAACGTTAACGAAAACCGCAATAAGATCTCGACATTAAATTATTAATTCCAAATTTAATTGCACCGAGGATTTAATGGATCAAAATATCAACAGACGACATCTGATTTCATTTAGCAGTCTCCCCAGTTTGAAGTTTCGTTATCTTTAAATTCATTATTGGGATTAAATATTGAGGTCGACTTTATAGGTCAAATTATTTACCGTTGGCTTGGGTTTTAAACTTAATAGGGCTATAATTTGTACTTATTACTTAGAAGCTTCTCCCCGCAATTATGTGCGGACATATTCGTAGCTAATAGCTGTGTCTACATCGTGCGCATGCCGCGCCCGAGTTAAAACGCACAGACATAACGTCATAATATGAGTGCTCGCGCAACGCATGCGAGGCATCTGGACGCACCCATTGCCTATGTTTTAACAGTCCATACTTATCCTCTTTGCCTTTACCATGTTCCTATTAGTCACGTTCTCCAAATAATACTAGTCGCGAAGTTAAAACACTTTGATTTTACAGCGCAGCACCGAAGGTTGAAATCCGATTAACAGGAATCAAAATAAAAGGAAGCGTATCTGAGTGACGACAGCGGGCAGATTTTTAATTTCCCGTGAGGGCACATACGGTTACATTAAATTTTCAACTAGCCTAGAAATTCCACGCTGACCCAACTTGGAGAATACTGTAATTTGTTAACGACCATTTTATGTTGAAGGTCCGTTGTGACGATTCGTATAAAATGCTGATATATTTCTAAGCTTCTTGACTGAAAATCAGAAAGTTAAGGTTTTTTTTTTTTTGGTGGTAGCTGTTGCCAATTGACTGCAGATCATATACGGGTGGCTCGACCGGGGTAGTGCCGCCTTCTCACAGAAGATCTCAAAGTAGGTAGGTCGATATATTAGGCTTCGTTAAATGCTTTCAAGTGCTAATAGCACATATAAATAAGTAAATAATAAATTGAAGCAATCTCAGGTTCGAATATATTCAAATTGTTTTTTACGTCTCTTCAATCTAAAAGTAATAAATATTGATTACCCAAAGTGCTCGTTTATTCTCGGTTGGAGGGAGATTTCAGAAAAATTGAAGTCAGGTGCTGACGCGCAGTCCGTTTAATTTACTTTCAATCGAGAAGATTAAAAACGCAAATGTCGGAAAATAAACGGAATGTCGATTGATGAGGCGACTGAAATTTAATAAAGATTTGTGGTTACAGTTATCATAATATGTCTTTAAAATGTTTAAATAGGTATCGAAATCTACTTAGCAATTTTTTGATTCACAGTTCAACGTAAAAGCCTATTGTAATTAGTTTGAAAATATCCTAGTTTGGTAAATAATCATAAAAGGAAAACAGCATTCCATATTCCATCTAAAGGAAAAGCTATGTAACAGAATGTATGAATGAAATATCATCTGTGAGTTGATTAAGTTGGAATATTACTTCCTCTCAGGAGGGCTATGAGCATGGAACGGAATGGATCGAATGAAGGCCCTTCTGATTTACGATTCTTTTTTATTTTTCCAATTGATTCAATTACGCGAGCTGTCTTCAAAGTTTCATGCGTGACTTTTCCGTATTTCCCTGAAAAGCAATTTCGGTTTTAGTCGCCATTGTCACACGCGCTTCCGTGTTCATGAAAACGTAAAAAAGCATTATTTTAACGCTACGGCCTTTTATTACTTACGCGTTTGATTTCAATGCGGGGTGCTCCGAAATCTAATTTGAGTAGACCTCCGCGATTTTGATAAAAACTTGCTGTAAATAATTTCCATCATAAATAGATATCATCACGTCTCTATTCCCAGAAAGGTAAGACAGAAGTCTACTGTTAAACAATCAGGTTTTCCTGCTGAAACTCCCAAAAAGGAAGCACACTTTTAGAGTCAGTAGGCTGCTGTAGATGATGGCACTTAAAAAATGCGCAAATCTATTTGTGAAACAAAGAATCTCCATAAGCAATTCAAACACATCATATTTTCCGAGGTTATCACCAAACCATCCATTCTCATACAATCTGAATGATTTCCTGAATACATCAATCTCTCCTATTACGCTATATTATGTACTAAGTTCCCATCAATCAACAGCAGCTGGTAAACTGCTCCGATAACATTTTATGGTGATGATATAGTATGGTAAACTTGGGAGACGGGTGGCGAAACTTGGGTTACCTAAAGTACCTACGTAAGTATATCAAGTAAGCTGTAGTTTTTTCATTCCTAGTTTGTGTATGGTCTGGGTCACTTAAGAGTATGGGCCGATTCTATTTCATAGGAATTTTAGACTATAAAGTATCATTGTTTTATTTCTTGAACTTTGCCATTAACACTCATTACTCACTAAAGGTTGTGTGAGGTCAAATAAGCCCAAAGATAATTGCCCTAATCTAATCAATGTTAGTCTGCACGCCATCCGGCAATTTCCTCAACTATCTCAGAATTCGTTATTTTCGCTTTCCGGCCCTCAAAATTTTCGGCCGTTTCATTCCCATCACGTTTCAGTGGGATCACCAATAATAAACACCGCTTCAAGGCCGGACCGAGCTTATAAAATATGAATTTGTCATGAACAAAATACCTTATATCGGTGCTTCATAAATCATTCGATTTATGATCTCAATGTCACAAACAGGATGGAAATTTGTTACCGATGCTTGGCAGATCTCTTTTTTATATTTTATCGTCATCATCGCGGCCGTCGGGCGAAGAGCAATCGCGAAATGCAAATCAGCGTCATTGAAATGTGCTCTCCTCAGTCGGGGCACCCACTTGTAATAAATTAGGTGCAGGTACCGTCACCTCGTGACTCGGTTTCGCAAATCGTTCGCACGTACGACCTAGTCAGTCTGATATCGACGATTACTACGTCAGCACTTCTTCCCTTTGAAAGGGCTCATCAATCAGGAGGCTTCAAAATCAGGGTCTGTAATTTTTTCGCATGTGTCTGCCCCAGACAAGTTTTACTCGTGATTACTGTAAGCGATAAACAGATAGCTAGGATGCCGTAGCCCTTTTCAAAGTCAAATGTTATAAAAAGTAACTTTTCAACAGCTTTTATAAAACAGGCAGTAGTTTCGTTTCCTTCATCTGGTTGAAATAGCTTCTCCTCAGACTCTCTCTCCTTCAAGTAAATGTCGAGTTGTATCAAAGAGAGGGCTGGAAAAAAAATTGGACGACCAGAGCGGAGCTCTTAAATGTAGAAGAGTGAAGTTTACCTGTGAATGTGCCGCACAGTACTCGGGCGTGGGTTGTCTGAACGGGCTGTGCACAGGGCACGAGGTGTGCTGCGCGTGCTGTAGATGGTGGGCGTGCGCGTGTTGGTGCGCGTGCGCGTGGTGGTGGGGGGGATGCCGGTGCGCGAGGCGCGCCGGCTGGGGCGCGTGCCGCGCGCACAGGTGCGTCGCGCTGCCATGGTGCTCGGCGAGCGACAGCGTCGAACAAGATGGCCGCCAGTAGCCGCCCTCCTCCATGTCAGGCCCAGGGGGGCATCGCGCCGCGCCGCAGCAAGCGCAGCGCCGGGCACACGTCAGCGCATGCCGGCGCGCCTCGTGCGGGCACCAGTCGTCGCGCTCGCGGCCCGACACCCTTTCCGATTTCTACCGCTAGCGTCTCCACGACGACCGCCAGCCGCGCATCCTCTCATCCGCACGGGCACGCCAGAACGACACCGATCGTCTCCTTTACCGATAACGCGCGATCCGTATAAAGCACTTCACTTAGTTACTCACTCAATCGCGGGTCCTCTCACTAGCTTCGCATCTTATTGCCCCGGAACTTTCGCGACAATATTCACAAGACTCCATCACTCGACCTAATTCTTATCCGCATCGACCTTTCCAAAAACGATACGATAGTTATCGCAGATTCAGTTCAAATGTGTGCAGTGGGGCAAGTTAGAGCAATTTCTTAAACGATGCAAACAAAGACCGATAGTTGCCAGCTAGTTGCAAATTGCACTGGAGGTATAAATGCACACTGTGTAATGCTCACAATGGTTCAAGTTTGTCTTTTCACTCGGCAAGTAACCGCGGAGAACTGTTCCAATTCGGGGGGCAAACATTATCCACTATAGTGGTTCCTAACTTCCTCTTCAAGAGAATGCACGACTGAATTCAACAAACTAGAATAGACCAATAAAAGACAAAAGTTTTGTCTTTTAAGCAACAACAACTCCTAACCCAGGTGTTAAAGCACATGTACAAACAATAGAAAAAGTAAATCTTTATACAAGGTATCTAGGTTATAATAAAGAAAAATCATTCCGTAAGTACTATGCTCCGTTCGCGGCATTTCACAATTATTTATGTGGAGCATACAGGTGTGCGGAATATAAAGCATTTATACCGAAACTAAAGCTTTATTTAAGCTGGAGCGAGCTAAGTCCGTCGGTTTTATAGTCACCAATTCCGATTCCGCTTTCTAAAGACTTCTGGAGTAGGTAATGCGAAAGTTTTCTCTTTAGAACGGATGACAAAAGAACAAAGGATTCTGACTAATTAGGACACATGATAAAATTTTACTCTACAATATAAAAGTTCCTACAAATAAAGAACAAAGTCTACGAGTAAGGACTGATATCATGAAGTATCGTATTGTTTGAAATTGAGTCTTAATATAATATCAAAACAATCGAATCCACAATCCCAACTGTGGCAGTTCTTCAGAAGGAGCACGTTCGCGATGTAATAATCAAGGCCACGTATGATCTGACAGCTGCGCACAATACACACGTACCTACATAGTAGTTAGAGCTCAAATAAATACCGTATACAATCTAATACAAGTCAAGCGTCAAGTTTATGTACCTAGTTATTGTTATAGTGTACATATATCTATGGGTATGTTTCATCAGCATTTGAAATCTTTCTTCTTTAGCCGTACTGTTACTTATTTTAATGCTATTCTTTATTTTTTTTTAAATCGAATCCCATATTATGTTGTAATATTCAGTAAGTAATTGTTTTCACCTTCTCAAAATGTCATAAGGTTTAAGAGGTGGTCCAATTTGTTGACGAAGATAGGACCCGAGTTAATAAAAATGTAGATGAACCGACATCACCTCCAAAATCTGGGAGCTATAACGCAGCGTACCTTTTTAAAGATGCAATAAGTTCCTATTTACCCTTAAAAATTTATCTAAGCAAGGAGTAGATTGCGTGGCACGTAGTTCACGCCCGAAATTGTTGTTACATCAGGTACGGTCAATAAATAAGGGTCTCACGTACGCAGCAAGTGAGATAGTGGAATAATAGGGTTAGGAGTTACGAGGCTCCCTCAGGCGCTCGGCTAGCCTGCGGTGCGTGGCTAGGTCCTCAAGGCGATGCCTACTAGACAAATCCAATTCCCCTTAGTACCTGTATCTGCTGATCTTTATTGATAGATTGAGTGTGAACAGCATATTCGTTTAATAAAGATTCCTAATTTGACAAATGGAATATGAATTCAGATTATGATTTTGGAAAGGCAAATGAGAGGTAATTTTTTTTCTTTTTGTATTGAAGAAAAAAATGCGGATAATATCTCCTAAGGTGAAGAAAAATGGGGACCAATTAATATTGCGCTAACCACGATATCGCATTTTTAAATTCCAACGAACACCACGGAAGAAAAATCTTAAGCACAATGGTTTAGTGCACCGAGCATTAATTTCCCGCGAGGCTGCAAGCATGAAATATTCAAGTCGTGCAAAGAATTTGCACGCGGTGCACGTTTTTAATTGGAAAAATAAAAATTTACCCGGCCTATGCAGCATACGGCAAGTTAACGATCGATAGAATTGGGGGCGTGAATTACTTAGAATAAGCGCTATGCCAGCAGTAATGTGTTAACAAACCCCAAGCGAGAAAATAAATTAATAAAAACAACAACACGGTAAATCTCCGTTCATCAGACAATATCAAAAGAGACTTAGTTCAAATTTACTCAATAAATTATCTGAAATACTCTGCTCATATCTGGAAAGGTTAAAGGGTTCACAACAGCCCAGAGTGGTGTTCCAATTAAAGCAATTATCCATATCTCAAAATTGTTGATGCAAAATTCATGCTGAAGTATTGCGACTGAGGCAGTGTTACAGACAGCCTTGACCTAAATGTGGTTCATTAAATTTCACTGCCTCGCTTATGCCAATTGCTAAATGACAATTAAAGGGAACCTTGGGGGTAATGGCAGAATGGAAACAGTATTTTTTTATTATCCTCATCCTACTCCTGTGCTCATACTCCTTTTTACGAGGTATTCAAATACGAGTTTAGATGATAGTAAAACGTCGAAAATGATGAATGAAAATACTCAAAAAACGTGAAACGTGATAATTTTTACTAGTCACATTACCTAGCGTGTACCCAACAGTAAAATAGGTTCAGTTATTCGATCTTAGTGCAAATCACTACACAATCGGAGCGACCAAATGCATTGGAAAGATGACGTTAAAAGACCGCTGAATTAAAAATAAATAAAATCTTAATATTTTTATTCATGTAAGCCAACAAAGTAATTAGGAACAGCCAGAATCTTACGCTAATGCTAATCTAATATTCCAAATGCTGCTTCCACTTAGACGAGAAGAATCCAGGTTGCAAAAGACAGATAAAAGTGGCGGACGCGGAAGATCTACAAAATTGTATAAAAATTCGCTAAAGAAGAAATAAACAATCAAAATTACTAAGAAGTAACAGACATGAACAATAACAGTATCAGAAACAAACTTGTTTACAAGATGTTTCTTGGAAGTTTGAAATACCATACATTACATTAGACGAACCGAAAATCTGGAACCTTCGTGTTATTTTCCTCCAAGCTACCAAACATATCAAATCAACAGCCTAATTTGCATAGAAAACAATCAGAAAGACTTATCGATCACCGTCGCAAACAAACACGATGAATATTTTATAGGCACCAATCCAAATTAAGACGAGGGTTCGAAATTTGGTTGATTTTCTATTCTACTTTTTCTTTAAGTAAGTATGTGAACTAGGAATCTTATATTTAGATGTATGATTTTTGACTATATTATCTTGAGTATCTTTAAATCCAAATCACGATTTGATGAAATTTTCTCGATAAAAAAAAATTATGAAATGAGCTCTAATTATTTACAATTTTCCTTGCTACCACGATGTTTTTACGATTTAGATCACGAAATTATTTCTAAAACATAGCAAATAATGATATCTAAACTACCCTTCAACCATATTTTAATTCATGAAGTAGTTTTTTTTTAATTCAAGTAAATGTGGTTTGGCGCTTACGTTGTTTATTTCCGAGCGCGCGCACAATATCGCCATCTCACATTTTAAGTACTTGAACTAACCATGTCTCTCTCTAACTTTGTATTGTCAGTGTCCGCTCGGACTTGTTCGACGTCGGACCTGTGAAGGATTTTTTAAAAAATATTACGAAAAAATATTACGGTCGTGCCACATTACAGGTACAGTACAGTATTTACAGTCCGCCGACGCCTATGATAAATAAATAAATATCCTTGGAAATTCTTTTACACATGACTACCTGATCCCAAACTAAGCAGAGCTTGTACTATGGAAACCAGATAACTGATATTACTACATATACTACTTTTTGTTTGTAAATACAAACTAAATATACACTTAATTACACCTAGACTCGGGACATGCGGACATGTTCATGCACACAAATGCATGTCCTGGGCAGGAATCGAACCTACGACCTGCACTGCAGCGTGATTTTCGTTTGCTTTTCCTTGTCTTGTGTAATTTCTTTTCATCTCTTGTCATTTTGTGTCATCTCTTGTCATTTTGTGTCATCTCTTGTCATTTCATAGTTATTCGTGTCATTTCTGTAAAAACTCCCTATTTCGCTTACTGTTATATACTTGCAGCATGGTCTTGGGCCGACAGTGGGAATACATTGCTTGTCAAAACAATGGAGTCGCTTTATTGCGTTTGTTGTAGGTATGGATGGGCAAGTAATAAATATATCATACATCAATAAATTATCGTAAAAAATAACATTACAGATATGGATAGGAAAATGTTTGTCCGTCCTGCTCAATCTATTATATTATAAACGAAAGTAACTCTGTCTGTTACCTTTTCACGGCTAAACCGCTGAACCAATGTTGATGAATTTTGGTATGGAGATAGACTGGGTCTTGGCGGAGAACATAGGCTACTTTTTAGGGTTCCAAAGGGTGCTAACGGAACCCTATTACTAGGCCTACGCTGTCCGTCTGTCAGCGCGGGCTGTATCTCACGAACCGTAACAGGTAGAGAGTTGAAATTTTCACTGAATGTGTATTTCTGTTGCCGGTGCAGAACAAATACTAAAAATATAATAACATTTAAAAATAAATATCAAGTCTCAAACTTGATATTTTTGATGTGTTTATTCTACGGTGGTACGGAACCCTTTATGTGCGAGTCCGACGCCTTCAGATCTTATGAATGTTTTCTTGAAATAAATATAGTGTATTTTAAGTAATTAACTGGCCAACCCTCAGGTCCTACCTACCATGTTAGGATCTTTTTCGTTCTAGGGGTGTAAACCGTGATTTAACGAGTTAATGTGATAATTTTTGTATTTAAATTATTCAATTCAATGTATTTGTTTCAGACATAGTCCAATATTGATTATTAAAATTATTATAATTTCACAATAAATATAAAACAATAAATAAAAGTAAAATTAAATTTAAAAAAAAAAAAAAATATTTTTCATGTTTTATCATTAAAATACAATATAATATAACATAAATTAAAATAAAATACAATAAAATAAAAACCTACCCCTAATTAAACAAATACCGTCCGCGTGGGATACTGGCTGCATGTCCTCCCTGTATTCAAGCTGTTCCTGTTGTCAAGCGAATTTTTTGAGCAAGGAAAGAGCCAGCCCTCTTGTCACCTGTGGCGGTAACCAGTATAAGGGTGATTTTGATAGATAAAAAAATAAAGATAAAAAGATAAACAAAAAATAAATGCATGGTTAAATCAATAAAATTAATAAAAACTGAAAATTAAATTAAAAAATAAATTAAATATGGTAAAAAAAAATATTATGACACCGCTGATGACTTCATGATCGGCATCGAAATTAAGTACCAAAGTATTCCTTTGCCTACGAAACATGAAAAAGATACTCATATCCGGCAGTCAGTCACTGACACAGAGTATGTACATTTTTACCCGACTACGGTGGGCGGAGGGTTATGATTTTGACCGATATGTATGTATGTTCATCTGCTCCCGTATAACGTCCAAACTATTTTTATATCATAATAATTTGACTAATGAGATATCGTTGGACGCGTCTGGATCGTCCGCTGGTTATAGGCTATTATACGATCGAAATATTGTTATACGTATCTATCAGCATATTGTAGGTATCGTTTGTCTTCTTTTGACTTACTTTGTCTTCAGCAATAAAAACAACATAGAAATTAAATTATTTTTTTCATATACACTCGACATAAAAATCCCATATAAAACGAAAGAAATATATTTGAATATTTTCATCTATTTTAAAAGGTGCACTGGGACATATTATTTTAATTGTACGAATTAAACAATATTGTTCCTTCAAAAAATAACTATACTATAGTCTACTCCATAGCTGTTCTGTCCTAGCTAAGCGAGAGGGGTATATCCTTCGGCAGCTCACGCGACGCTAGCCACACCCCGAAACTAAAATTCATTTTTTTCTTGTATCGTCTTAACGCCAAAACACCGGAAAACTCCGTCAAGAATTGCAACACCACATGAATATGTATAAGTTGGCGAGCAAATCACTGCTAGAACTCGAAACAAATAGTAAGGTACACAGATCGCTGACTACTGCAGTCCAGAATTGGGTCAGTGGGTCATCAGTTCGCAGTTGCTGTCATACAATGAGATATCTCTGCAGAAGCGACCCAGCTTAGCATCAGACGTCCGTTACCAAATTCCCCTGGCGTCCAAGTTGAAGAAAACATCCGACTCAATTTGGCACCGATGAATGTGAAATGTTCTTTCAAAAACGCCCCAGTCGCCAGCAACGGCATCGGTTTATTAATTTCAGTCACGCCACCCTTCCCAATCTGGCGGTGAAAAATATCGCCAGCGGCACAGCTGAACACGATAATGAAAATAAATCAGCGGAGCGCCGCGTGCCTTTGCATCGTAAAACATTGATAGGTGTTCCGGCGACTAGCGAGAGCAGCGGAAAAGCCACAGCCACTGTTCTCTCTTCGAGGGTTAAGTCAACAAGCTCTAATGGAAACATAATACGCCTCCAAGTACGAGGTACCTCTATTTCTGGGTCGCGAAACAGAAAATGATGCGGGAGGGCTTTTGTTTATCCTGAATTTGTGTTACCCTTGAAATGCGGGTTCAGGATTTATTTTTGTAGGTGGGTTAGTTTCAATGGGTAGAAATAACAGAGCATTCGGTAGAACTTATGAACAAAGAAACGTGGAAGCCTAATGGACTGAAAAAAAAAAGGTTTAACATCAAGAATTAGGCACAAAATGTCAGTACGAGTTAAAACATGGAAGTAGGAAGACTAATGTGGCTTATAAAAAATATTATCCGTAGAGTTACGTGAGAACTGTTAAACTTTTATTTTTACAAAAATGCATGAAAATCACTTAACGCGGGTCGTGTATTGAAACTGGGTGTCACCACCGGTAGAGAAAATAGGTCATGGTCTATTGGCATAATCAATTGCAGCAACTAACTGACCAAAAAAGCTACAGTCCTTACTTTTGAAATGTAAATGATATATTTAATAATCTAATGATAACCCATTTTATTATTGTTTTACGTGGCTATTTCTTAGAAAAGAAAGCTAGCAGACTCCAACATAAATGAACATTATAGTCCCTATTGTCTCATTAAACAACGCCCAAAGTCAAGAAACGCATTACCGAAAACTTCAACCTTAAAGTGCAAAAAGCTGTTCTAAAACTACTGATCAATGTATTTATGTTATCGTAATAGTAACAAAATGTTATATGTTTACTGCAAATATATTATGCATATCAGATTTAGTAGGTTTAACGAGTACAAACAGAATTTTAAATCAATATTTTCTTTTGTTAAGCCTATCCAGCAATCCTCGGTTCACAAACTAAGCCAATTTAATCCTACAAACGGGCTCACTCGCGCTAACTAAATCCTTTTCAATTTCTCGAACGCTTATCACTCCAGCGTAGCACTTGGTTGCGGCAAGCCGAGCGAACTTGGTACTTACCTCAAATAATATGTTATGTTATCGAAATTACCAATTGTAATTGAACCTCAAGATAAATACCAGAAACTTTGCAACCATCAAAGATAAATTACTCTCGCAATAAATTCGATTTTTTAAATTTTATAGTTCAACGCTTTAAAGAAATTAATATTCTACTGTGATAAAACAAACATTTTCATTCTAATTTAGCGGCTGGTAACATTGTGTAAATGGATTAAGGTACTTAAAACACATCCGATGATCAAGTAAAACCCCCATCTCCGTACCCATCAACCGGTAGACAGTTTCCTAATCCGAGCAAAAAATAAGTTCAAGCTGAACCCTGACTGGACTCTACCACGGACATTCAGAACTGAAATTCAGAAAATGAGAGGACCGAGACGGGTCAGCATTAGATTATACCTCGGAAACGTATCAACGAAAGCTTCCATGAAGAGGGTAACGTAATGAGGTTATACATTTGCGAGCTGAATTAAGTTTCGTTGGGGAATTTTAATTTGTAAATTTAAGGTGCTCATTCTAATCAAATTAATTTAAGGGTTAGGTCTCAAATTATTATTTCTGGTAAAGGCACACAATACTCAATACAAAGAAAGTTAAATGAGCGTTACTACTCTTGTCAGAATGATTAAGTGAAATTTCTACATGTTGAACATATCAAAATGGGTAACGAACAACTAATTAAATTCAGCCAAACGGTTTAAGACTTCAATATTTGTAACTATTACCCTAAATTTGCATGTTGTTTTCAATACGAAACCACACATTGAATTATAGTCAGATTTTATCACAGCAAAGGAAGGCTCCCAAATACCCACTGGATTCTAATAAAACTAGAATCGAGCGAGCGGGATTACGACAGTTAACAGAGCTTAGGGGCGATCCCACTCGATATGTAGGCGATCTACAAAGAGACTACTGAGTGTCAGTGGCTTGCCAACTAGCTGAATGGTTGCAGATAAATTTTGGCTTCAACGCTGTTTCGGAGGTTAACCAATTATGTCTTTCTTAAATGTAACAATGCGTCACTTCACACTGTGCCAAGTCAACTAGATTCTGATATTGCTTTAACATTTGATATTAAAGCAACAGCTTCACAAAATTCACATACTTTTTATAAAAAAATGTGAGGAATATTAGTATTTTGTTAGAATGTACCTATTATTAAAATGAAATAAAATCCCAGGGAGACTACACAGTACACGTGATTGGCGCGCACACAGACGTATTGATATCGCGGTATCGTCAACCCTACGACCTCTAGACAAAGCAGGTGACTACGGACAGCTAATATAGAAAATACAATATACCGTCACAATGACGACTTTGATTGCCGTTAACTACATATAAAAGCTAAAGCCAGCATTCACCGGCAGAAACAACGTATTCATAGCGTTTTTGGAAAGGTCGATTTGGCGATATTCTCACGTTGGATCCAAACTGGCGATATTTTGTGCGGTCGGATGTGTAACGTTACTTACGATGATGAAGTTTTTCACTGATAATTGCCACTATTTGGTTAGTTGTTGACCGTATTTGGAGCGGGGACCGCGTGGTGGTTCCCGCTTGGCGCGATGTCGACTGGCAGGCGGGTGGGCTCTTCGGAGGCTGCGCGGACCAACCGCCCCCGCCTTCATTCACTCGCACACCACTGCCGAGGCCCAGCTCAAAACAGCCGGACTTTTAATGCGGCATGTGCTCTTTTCACACTAAACAGGGGCCCAACTCGCGTCAGCATCAGAAATTTAAGATCAACTGGAAAAAGATTTATAATAGGGTTGGTCTTGTCTTGATAAGTCATGATGTCTTAGCAATTTTAGTTCTTCATTTCATGAGACTAAACCTTAAATTATTATCATGGGTAGTATTAGAACTGATTTACGGCAATGCGTCTTGTCACCCATTTTGCTTCGAAAGTCTCGGTTTAATAAGCGATGAAATGTCACACATAAAAGAATTTGTACGAGTGAAATCTAATTACGCCGGTGGGTTTACGTGTACGCAGTTAATTTACTGACTTTAACCTAATTCTTCGGGGTTAAAGCAACTAGACTGACTCATAAATGTTTTTATTACGGAGCCTTATCCTTAGAACGCGTATGTGCCATGGGTTTAGATATATAAAAGGTATATAAAATAACATCCCGAATAAGCATTGCCTAATTAACATCATCCGTAGTCCATAATGAAGACGCGCATACTACACATTCGATAATAGGATGGGGATACTACGTGCGACATCTTTCATTATTAAATGGCTAACAAAACGCCAATTCATAAAGTCCACAGATATAAAAACATAACACTTGTTAGCTGACCAAATATAGGGTATATTTTCCGAGAGCTGAGCTGGCCGGCCCTAAAACAAAAACTGTAACAAAGAGGAGAACAAAAACTGTAACGATACTCGCTTCACGTCTAAATAAATCAAATTTGGGCTAGTACAACACAACGCGACTATGCAAATTGTGGATACTAGGTTCGACGTTCAGGGATCAGCGAAGAGGGGAGCCGTGCTGGAAATAATTCAATTTTAGGGCCGATCGTATAGGCAGGCACCGATTTATTCATAAAATAAAACAACAGAGCCGCACGCCTCAATACACCGCACTGTTACGTCCAAAATTGAGGTTTTAGTTTGATTCAACCACGAGTCTGTTACGAGCAGTATTAACCAATGAGGAATAAATTCCATTTGGCAGAAATATCCTATAATTCATTCTAACGCCCACTGCGACGTAAGTTTCTGTTGTTTTTGCACGCTCTGAATATTGCAAGATAGCATTGTTCCAGAGAAAATTATGCAGACGTTCTAAACTGTTTTCTAGTGGGCTATTCTTCACATGGACCGTTTTGTTTCAGTAAAGGACTGAGATAATTACGAAACCCATGTAAAATAAATCCGAAAAATGTTCTAGTTTCCTTGCTAACATTTAGTCGCTGCAAGTTACTGGTCGGATTCATTAATAATTACTTCTACCCAGTTCACACATTCACATGGCACTCTTCTTTAGTAAATCCAATTCGGATTTCTCTCTGTTGTCTTTTCATATTCATGCATTTTAATTTACGGATCTGCACAAAATATTTACTGATTCAGCGTATGCTTTACGATTTCGCAGGTAATGCGATTCTTATGTAAGCTCTTACTGAATTTAACTCCCGACCCCACCATTATATTCGAACAGCTCAAGTTTCTTTTATATCAAGACCACGAATGCCGAGTATATAGCATTGTAAGGGGGCGCTGTTACCTTGACCTATATAATGTTGGGACTCTGAGATTGGCTTGCGATGTGCTTGATACAACTCGTAAGGGACTCTAACGAGGTCAACATTCGTGACGTTCTCGAAACCATTGGTTTTCAATATTGTACACTTTTGCACTAATCAGCAGTTTATTTAATCCGTTCATAAACACAGTCCATAACGAGTAGATGGTTGGTATTTGTAGTAATTCGGTCGGTACTACTCCACCAAGCCAACTAAGAACCTGTCAAATGCGACGTCACCCGCATAAAAAGGCGGTGGCGGTGTGCGGGAGGTGTGGCGGGCGGGAAGCCGCAGGCGGTGGCGGGTATACGGACGGGGAAACCGCATTCCATCTGAGTTCCTAGTTGGCTTGGTCCTAGTAGTATGTGACACTGGTTTATGTAATGGTTAAAAAATAACAACACAATAAAAACACAAAAATATCGTTAACTAGCTTTTCCCCGCGACTTCGTCCGCGTAAAATAAAAATTTTTAAATCGTATCTCTGATACCGGATCCCGGACCCCGTATCTCGGATCCCGTATGTCGGATCCCGTTTCCCGTATCCCGTATCCTGGATATCCCGGATCTCGTATCCCGGATCCCGGATCCCGGATCCCGTATTCAGTGTCCCGCATAAAAAGAATCCTCCATACGAATTTTCATCATCCTAACATCAAGTATGACGAACTTCCATATAAAATTACATCCCCTATTTTTTAAATTCGTAATATCTTTTGAATGGAATGTCCGATTTAAGTAATTCAAAAAGTAATCTACAGGTTTTAAAAAAGTCTCAAATACGAAATGATTTATTTTGATACGGATTAATACTAAGGTATGGATAACATGGTCTGATTTTGGTCGGCATTTCTATCAACTTTTAAAATGTAAAAAAGTCGTCATAGTAACTTAACTACAATAGGTGGACATATGGTATCGCGAAGTTTTTTGTAAATATTGATATGTTCTTTAATATTGTAGAACATTTGTTTATTCTATTATCAATAGTTTCCTTAGCGCATGCGATGAAATCATGGCAATTTTTTTTACACCTTGGGTTATATTATTGAAGTTTTAGTAGGGATTCGTATTTTTTTCTAGTAATAAATATAGCCTATGTTACTCAGGGATAATGTGCCATTCTAATGTTTAAAGAATTTTTAAAATCGGTCCAGTAGTTTTTGAGTTTACTCATTACAAACATCCATACAAACATACAAAAATACAAATCTTCTCTCTTTATAATATTAGTGTAGATGTAGAAGTGTAGATGAGAATATCTGAACCAATGGTTTGCCCAGCAATTAATATTTTCATATAACATTTTATGTAACTAACCCTTGAGATCCACTGAAGGGCGCGTTATAATCTTTACTCAACCCGTCTAAAGTTCGTGTTTTAATACGTTACTCTAAACTCTAAGCTGATTACTGCAGATTAGAATAAACAACTATCTTTAAACTACACGCTTGGCTTATTATTAGTTTGTCTGGGTTATCTTTAAAGCTTATTAAGTAGACACGGGTCGTTTTTGCACGTTATTAAAGCTGACTCTAGCAGCAAATTCAACGTTGCTTTATTAAGATATCTCCTTGCATTTATGAGATTGTTGTAATACATTTTGCAAGCACTTTATCCGAACACAAGGTGAATAAAATCATTAGACTGATCATTAGATAAGATATTTGTCTCAACATAAACATATAATATACCTCAAAAGATCCAAAGCCAAAGGTTAACGAAACAACATGCAGATAAACGTAAAACTAGCAACGCAGCCAGATACCTATAGTTATCCACTGCAGGTTAGAAATCTCAGAGGAATATAATTCAACATGAAACCCGAACTAGAACCATTAACTCTTAATAATAAATATAGTGCAGTAGTGTTAATAGTTACAGCTATAAAATAAGGATATAATGAATTTGAGAGCTACGGGCCGCCAATATGAACCACATGCGAACTTATCTCGTAAAAACAACTGTATTCGACGGCTGTTGCGAACTTTTGCGGACGCGGCGAAAGTGCGGCATCATCTCTATGGTAATGTTGAGAATATTCAACATTTGCACAGTTTAGGTAAGGGATGTTACAACTTTACAGCAGTTTCCACAAGGATGGAAGAGCGGTCACCGTGGCTTGTTTTTTCATACAATTACTATTCCATTTTTACGACAGCAGCAGCTGCAACTGGTAATATTTTTAATGTAAGCTCATAATTTTATTCCATTAACATGATTTAACTTTTTTTTAAAGGACCCATGTAGCAAATAAACAACGTAATAGAACAACAAAGAAAATCAAGTAGTTTACTAGACTTCATAACATGGATCGACTGGATCAACCTAGTTTCAGGGTTGATGAAACTGACGTCATCACTGAATTAGATGTGCTACATTGAATATTGATCAAAGACCCGACCCCTGTCAGGCAAATTCAAATAACTGAACCTCATGTCAATCATTTCACTACCTACCTCCATTACCAAATGGATCAATATAAATTGAAATTCATACTACTATAGTTACTGGGCAACCTACACTTAGGTATACTAATAGGTATTCCGAGGCGTTAAAGCAATCGCACGGAATCTTCTATATCTGTAAAAAATACATATATAAAAGATACATAAGTAATAGAAAAGACGGCCAACAATAGTCAATAGGCGTCTCCACAAGCCCCGAATACACGAGCCAGAGCAATCAGTTATGACGTTATGACTACGTGATCAGGGGCTCTACCACCACCTCTTATAGCAGTATTGTTTTAACGTTACAGCGACTTTTTGTGCAATGACGTTTCTCATTGTCATGACAATAAGGTACGTCATTGCACAAAAAGTCGCTGAAACGTTAAAACGTTCCTATAATTGAATCGCGATAAGAGGTCGTGGTAAGCCCCCAGAAGTCAAAAGTGGTTGCTCGGACACACTTCTCGACGCGACTAATTTTACACACACCTACAAAAGTTCACCAAAATCCAAACCATGGTAAAACATTCGACATTCCATAAATGAAAAAGAATTTCAACACCGAGCATTATCATTAAATTCTTCAAGCCTTTTTGTAACGCGAGACTATCCATAGACCACCGTGTGCTCTTTTCCAAGTATTACCACATCCTGAATTTCTTCAAGCTCAAACAGCGTATATTTCGCCAGCATCACGTGTCCTGAACAATGTTATCGCGTAACATATGAGATATTCAAAATACAGCAACATTAGCGGAATCTTTCGTCGCTACTCCGCTCCGCTCTGAACGGCGTAAAGGGAGGCCACGTTTGTTGGCGACGAGCGATGCTCTTTTAAATACGCAATGACTATCAGAAGACTAGGAGTAGGCATTGATATTTATACGCCAATGGTAACAGGTGTTCCAATTCCAAGAAACATAATATATTTAGATACGGTACCTAAATAGTAGGGGTGCCTAAAGTGCCTATAACGATTACGGAAGGACGAGAAGCATTGTTACGAAATTGAATTGGAAATTCAATTGTAGGACCCATGTATAAAGTAACAAGTGATATGAGTGGATATAGCGACTTCTATTTTAGTAAAAATCCTCGAAACTGACCCCCAAAGGAGACCGGTACTTTATAAAAGTTGCAGTTACATTGGCATTACAAATCAGTTTTGTTTCTAGAAATGCTTTTTCAACTATTGTAAACTGGCTAAAAACTCTATAAATTTGGGTGACAGTATACAACTTAAATAAATATTAATAATAATAATAATATAACGTCAAGACTTTTATCCCCATTCGGGGGTAGTCAGAGACTTGTGTGGCCATACACCACCACATTGTGGAGGTATTAAGTCCACTCAAAGCCCACGTTTCACCAGATAGTCAGAACCCAACGTGACAGGTGGTGAACCTTATCGCCGTGTATACAGGAACTGACTATTACCTAATCCCGAGGGATAGGTAGGTTTCCTCACGATGTAAATAAATAAATATTGTAAATCTAAATGATAGCTACATTTACCTACAAGCATCACCTCGCTTTCATACGCACCTCAGTCTCGGTGACGATATTTTTGGCAAAGCGACCAAGTTTCCGCATAAAAATGGAATATCAAACGATAATTACTTTCCGTTTGCTCGGTTTATTACGGTCAACCCTGCGAACGACTGCAGTTCAAGCGACAATTTTTTTGTTAACTACGTCCCAGTTAGCCTCACGAGATATTACCTAAGTTCATTATAATTTCGTGCAGCTTTTTTGCTGGTAAAGCAGTAAAACATCGTAACTAATGTCGCGACATTAGCCGGGTTATAAGAGCGGAATTAATGGTTGAGATGTAAAAACTACCAAGTCGCAAGATTAATACATGTGACACAAGTTTTTGTATGAGAAAGTTGTATAATTTTCCGAGACGGTTGTTTTCTTAATAACGTAAACGTTTTCTTGTAAAAAATTGTACGCAGCGCTAGAAAATTAATGACCAAATTAAGTAGGTACAAAGGAAAAATATTTTATTCGATCTAAATAGTAATATGTACACTGTAATTTGCATTCTGTGTTTGTCAGGACTTAAATGGGATATTCATTACGCTAAGACGGCAAAAAAATGCGAACCGCAATACTTCGCGATATAATAGCAAATAAACTACTTGGCAACTTAACTTCAACTTCGTAAGATTGAAGACGGGACTTTTTGAATCTTCTATCTATTATTTTGCTTGTCGTTTAATCAATATTCACGGAGCATTGTACTCGGTATGATGAATGGGCTTACGGCAATTAGTTCTAGATGCTAGACAATTATGAAAGATGAGGATGAATAATGTATTTAGTGATTTTCAAAAATTTTACGATAGTACATTATTAAAAGTACCCAGCTAAATCACAATATAATTAAGGTGCCTTTGCATTAAAATCTCAATATCCAAACAGAGTTGGGCAAAATTTAATTGTGATTAATTAATTGAAAATTGCAGGTGATGTCACAATTAACAATTAATTGTGATTTATTCGCGATTGACAAACAAATCAAAATTAATTGTTAATTGTGACACCACATGCAATTAGTAATTAATTAATTGCAAATAATTTTTTCCCATCTCTGTATCCAAATAAAAATAATGCCACTCAGAAAAATAAATGCAATAATAATAAAATACACATAAGGAAAACTCATACTGGCGATGTTTTTTCACGTGAAAACCCACTCGACGGAGGCGCGAACAGGTGAATTATCATATTTATTGTTGGTCGTAAATCTATGCATTATTCGCAACAGAGGCAAGGGGTCCTCCCGAACGGAGAGTATATTCACGACCTCACAGTTGATAATAATGGAAAAAAATAGAGGTGATTATTCTCATGGTAGAGACTATACCTAATACCACGTAGAGCCCATTCTAAAGACGTTCTTTGACAATGTAGGCTCTAACTACATCTCGATCTTACATTAGGTATCTGTTGATTGATATCAGTCCAAATCTATTTTTCTCTCTCTAGAAGATAGCGTAATAGATCTCATTATCTCCAAACTTAAAACTCATTCGTTCTAAATCGTCAGCAGAGTGGCAATGGGTGCGTCTATAAGAGGCGAGCGGCGTGTCCGAGCAATCAGGTTCGACGGGGGAACACAAATATAATGTCATAACTGATGGTTCGGTGATGATGTCATAACTGATGGTTAGTATACAATGTACGGAATACATAAGATAAAACTTTTACAACTTTTCCGAATATAAAATCGATTAGGTACTTCTAAATAATGCGACAGCACTCAAGACGGTGCTCCAAAAAGCCAAAGAAAGGGCTTTCAGCTATTTCTGGTACGTTTACTCGAGTGTTTCGGGATTCGCTGACGATTTCATTTTATTCGTCTAGACGGATTTACTCTTCGCTTGTATTTTAATTTAGATAAGCAACTTAATTACTTCCTTTACCCAAAGTAAGTCTTATTACAATAATGTCAACATCTAATGGACACAGGGCTATAGTCATAACTGTAATACATTTCGCACAGCCAGCCGTGGCTTTGCGGCCTTTTGCCGTGTCTCCGGCGGTTAAGACCCTCATCAGTTTCAGCGGTAAGTGTCACATAATACTCCTTGGATATAATACTACACAATAATGAAGCTAATTTAATAGAAAATGAGAACAAATAATATACGAATAGAAAGATGAATAACATGCAGCCAGTAGAGCAACTTTAGTAATACATTAGTACATAGGCGTGGTTGGTGGTTTTACAGATCGCTTACGGTGAGGGAAAACATCGTGAGGAAACCTACCTATCCTCGGGATTAGGTAATAGTCAGTTCCTGTATACACGGCGACAAGGTTCACCACCTGTCACGTTGGGTTCTGACTATCTGGTGAAACGTGGGCTTTGAGTAAAACTGGTGACGTTATATTTATGTATTTTATGTATTAGCGTGGTTGAACACAATTTCAACCTACTTCAAAAGGGAGGAAGTTCTCAATTCGATTGTATGTTGCTTTTTTTGTGTGTTTGTTACGCGATTTTTTCTGTATGAGTAAAGACGGGGCCGCATCAGTTAGGCGATTGCGATAGGCTAGCGTTCCAACCCCTAAAACATCGCGATGGCTGCATCACTTGAGACATTTGTGTATAAATCGGCGTCGCATCGCAATCTTCTTACCTGTGCAACCCTAGCCTAAGTACTTTCTTTATAAAAAGAACACCACGCCAGTCTCGTTATGTCAGGCACCTTCGCTGCCTTTTGACTCAGCCTGCACCAGTATCTAATCTCTGACCAAACCGACTACAATCTCCAACAGCATACAGCATACGCCACGGACGATACTATAAAAGTAAACGCTCTTAAACTCCGTTATGAAATTTTATCTTACTGCACTTACATTTTGAATTTGCTGTCTGCATGCATATTATACTTATTCTACTTGAACCGCAACAACAAAGTGTAAACTAATTTATTCAAGCTTCAACTTCGGCTGTGGCTAATCTGACCCTAAACTAATATGTAGCACCGGTGCTGCATACATAACATCATTCATTAATCAATTATTCTCAGCGCTGCAACTATAACTTTCAGAGGAAAATTGAGTGTACTTAATGGCTAACTTGTGCTGGAAGCAAATTCGACCTTTAGTGATGGGAATACTGACGTTAGAATTGTAGAGTTAACATTTGAAATTAAACTTAATATACTTGCAGCATTTAGTAGTAGCGACCGCATATATCGCTACATACTACACATTCACGACGCCACCAATAAATGGCGCTGAGTGCACGCTCCAGTACAACACGTGATTCTGCAAAGAAATCCTGAATCACGATATCATGATTCAAGAGGCACAACAACCATTGGGGCATAGCGGCCGGCCTCGTCAGGGATACTACCCGCCTGACTGGAAGATCTCCCCTTTTCCGCTAAATTGTTACCCAACCACAAAATACAATGTTGTTGCTCTTGAAAATTCTACTTAAGCTAATCACCAACTTTAAAAGTCCGCTCACAAAACGGGCACTTTCTTTTGTGGGCCACCGTAAAAAGGTAAAGTGATGATCATAAAACTCCAAGGAAAGTTCCACCCACATACTGAAGATGTTTGATGGGCACTTTAAATAATCGCAAACCATTTCAGATATCGGTTTTGATTGCCAAACCTATCGGTCTTAATAGAAACCGCGCACTCATTGAAATGTATTAGGTACTCAAATTGAATATTCTGCGTAGATTTTGATGTGTGATTGTTTTCACTGCTTCATCTTATACAGATATAAGTGATACTGTCCATATTTTACATTGTATAAATTACGCAATAGTTCCAAAATGTTTGATTAAAGTATTTTCACTTAGGGGCTGAAAATCAATTTCATGAATACATTACATATACCAGGAAGAATCAATTACTTATAACAGATTTTTTATCACGCATTTTACGACCGAATAAAGTTAGTCCTACCTATAAAGTTATTCATTTGCAACGGATCAACTGATTTATGTGGTTTAAAGTGAAATAGTGTCTCCGTTCATCGAATGTATTCATTAATCCTGGTCATAGCCTGCGGTAACTCAACGAAAATCCCGGGTTAACTGAACCGGGCAGTCTGGGCACTTTGTTGCACCTGGGTATAAATCACGTAGATACCCGATGTGCACATTCAAAACTGATATCATATTTACAGCAATGAAAGCTCGAAAAAATATGTCATCAGAAACCTATTAGGAATTTCAATGAAATAAAACATATTCCGAAATAAATTCATGAAATAGAATCCGCCACGAGTCTGCGACAGCTGGCTACTATAATCTGCCAAATCGGTAAACTTGCGCAAAACACAGAAGCATATAATTCTAAACTAGAAAATATTTAGCTTACAAAAACAAAATTAACCGAGAAAACTATTTGAGAGATACCTACTAGTGAAAATAAACAAAGAAAACATACGGAACATAACATACCAACAAATTCGTAGTAAGTCGTTCACCCTTTGAAACCCATCAAACTTTACGAGGCAGCCCCAGAAGAATTATAAACGCAAATCGAAATGTCAAAGCACTTTAAAAAACTTTGAAGTGGAAACACAAATGAGGCTGAAAAAGAAAACAACCGAGGTTGCGACCTACATTTTACAGGCAAAGGACCACGAGAGTTGAAAAGGCGACCAACGCGATTCACAAGTTCCCACTAAAAGGCAGCAATGCGATTCGCGAGTTGGTGCATCGCAATTTGTGATGCACCTAGTTCTCTCATTACTGTACAAAGTAAAAAGACAAAGATACTGCGAATGCATTAGGAGCAGTAGATTCTGAATTTAGTTCTAGCATTTTGTTTGCAACTAGTTAATGCAAGTGGAAAAGGTGTTAACGCTGGACAAACGTTTAACAACAAAATATTTATCCTTGCACGGTGTACAGTAAAAGGCATCATGAAATAGATGACTGATATTTCTACGGAGCAGCACTAAAAATTACACAAAAGTTCTTCCCAAAGCGGGTAAAAGACAAATAAGTGAGGGCGTCCCAACAAATCGTTTCCATTAATCTGTTGATCGAATTACGATGTTAACGCCCCCTTTAATCACCCTGAACCTTCACTGATTCCCTTAATACCTATAAAGCTTAGAGCCTCTAAGCACCATGAGGTCATTGGAGACTGACTTTTAGTTTACCGTGATAATGTTTTTATCCTACATTTCTTCCTTATGTGTCCTTTGCTAAACATAACATAAGGATACTGAAGCGTATTTGGCAACTCTTTTCTGGTTTTAATATATAAATCTTTGTTTTAAAACAAGCCGGAAAGCAAAAGCAATCTAGGGAGACGGTTTAAAGTGCAGTATGAAAAACTAGCCTCGGGCGGGCATTACGTTGGCATCACTTGGACCACTTTCAGCTTCATTTTATGCCCAAAGATTTATTTCACGGGATAAACTCGCATTTTAAACAAACACTAGAAAAATGTTAGAAAACTGACATACAAATCAAGTTTCCAAGGTAAATATAGAAATGTCGATTGCTCACTCATAACATATTCAACCCGCTTTCAATATTCAAATATAACATTGCATTTTTGTTGAACTGACATTTCGAATCGTGTATCAAATAGCTATTTACAACGTAGACGTTTGCGTGTGTTCGCTATGTTGAGAAAAGCAATTTCCGTATCATTAGAGGAATACTGTAGGCTGCAGCTGACTTGTCTGAAATTGAATTCCATTCGTATACATAGCTTCAAAAAATCGTCAAATCGCCAAATTAATTATACCGACCTTTCTTAAGAGTTAAGCAGGAATCTATCTTGGCTAGGCTCCCTGATTTGACGCTGAACCACTGCGCATCTACCCGAAATTCCTAATCATCAACTAGAAAAAAAAAACCATCAGTAAAAAGCCAATCAATTTCCATTGTGTGGTAGAACTTCACCGTCAGAAGCACCACATCGTTTACTAACAGTGACTTTTACTTTCCCGTGCACACAGTAGAAACCGGGGCAGCGGAGTGTTACAGCCAGGGCCCATAGTTGAGGGGCGACCTAATAGGGATGTTATGGTTATCGAAATTTTGCTCGGCGAAGAGAAAACTAAATCAAACGTAAATTGTTCAATACATAGTGTAGAGATTCGAACACTTCAAACGCTGCTTCATCTACATGTTACTGTATTGTCAAATGTAATGGTAGGCTAGGTACACATCGAGCTCTCTAGGAAGAGGTAATCCTTCGGCTTCATAGAGCACATACTTTGATGACATCCTTTTGATTACCTATAATATAGATAAAAATTGGTATGTTGAAACGTGGCTATAGGCAAACACAGTCTTGCGTCGCTAACAAAAGCGTTGACAGCGCATTTGACAGATGTCTAGAAGGCCGTATTTTGAACGCCATTTATTATGAACTTCATAGGTACCCTGTCTATATAATTTAAAGACCATTAAAGGTCATTGGCGTCATCTATGAGTGGCAGAGACGACGCTCTAAGAATTCGACCATCTCTTACTAAAGCTCTATGTGTAATATCTGTAGGCTACTATACCACTACAGTAGGCACTTTATAATACAGTATATAATTAAGTCTAACTGGTGCAAAAATAATCCATGATAATAAATTAAAATGTACAAAAGAAACCACGCCTAATGAGGCATGCAAAGGACCGCAGAAACAATACGCCGTAAAACAAAGGCCTCATTTCCCTAGGACGCCTCGGTACATGCAATATCGATATATTTCTGTAGCCGTTGAGTTCGGAGGCCTGAATAGAGGGCCGTATGTTTGCCGAGACTGAATTGCGACCGCCCCGGGCTGCAGGTCGTCTACGTTCCCCGCTAACGCAAACATTTTACGTAGACGATATATTTTCTTCATATTGTCAAATTGGAACATGTAAATATTTATGATATTGCCGAATCGAAATGAATACTTCGATACACATTGGGACCTAAATCGCCCGGCGAAGAGGTAGCTATTTTGCCAATGATATAACTATTCCTGTTAACGTAAGAAGTAAAGAAATTCCATAAACATTTTATAAAATTTCGAGTAAATGCATTTCAATGTAGAATTGAAATTAACTTATCACAATTTTGCTTTCCTTATCTCGCTCCTCGTATAATTTACCATCTAAACAAGGGATTACAATTAGGTACAGTTACTACACCATAGTTTGAAACCCCATGTACAACCCATGTAATTTAAACCATGGTAAACAATAATAATGGGATCGGATTTTCAATCTATTTTATAATAACACATTAACGAAGCTATAAAGTCTCGAGCTGAACAAGAGTTAATATCACTCTTAAGACAAACTAATCTTCCTCGTTATGACCTCATAAATATTAATTCATAATCAGCTATGGGGAGGGTAACGTCACTTCAGGTGATTTACGTGAATTAAACAAGGTATCGTAACACTATCAAATTGGAGCCAATGGTCCTTCAGCATTTCAATATTATAGATTCATGGTATTTGGGTCACTGAAAGGTAGTAGGCGATCCCATACAAGAATAAGAACAACACATGAAATTGTATTCAGCGAAGTTATATTACTAAAATTATACGTTCGTTCATTAAAAATATCACACGTTTTTTTTTTCGTAAAAATATATGTCGTATTTGAGTATACTACACTAAAATGTACTCCACAACATCAATGAATATAATTTAATCGAGTGAGGGTGCGCTCATGATCACGTCGTTAAAATATAATAAGAGCGTCCAAATCGATTTAGATACCAGTTGCGTGTGATTTAAAGTAATAGACTCGTGTAATGGTGAGCTTTCAATGCAACACAACACTACGGAGCCTGAGTTTGAATAAATGCTAAAATTATTGTACTTACCTATCGACGACCAGTGTGGAAAACTTACCTGAAAAGAAACAAATGCAATGTTAAACAATTTCGAAATAACAAATCTCATTTTAATAGTCATAACAGAATACATTCATAGTAGAATACACTCAACGCAGTTTATCATACATTAAAGGATCAGAGTAAACAATTAATTCTTTCTAATTTTTTTTCATAAATCACCGGTCTAACCTCATCCATTAAAAAGTCGTCCAATCAAATGAGACCTTAAAATGTCACCATGACGTCAGCCTTTTCAAAGATACAACAGAGTTGAAAGGAGCACTGTTCCATTGTAGAAAAGACTTTCTAAAATATATTTCCCTTTGCTGTTTTTACTTCATTCATAGCGGAGCAATATTTTTTTACTCCTAACTGAACACATTCTGGATACTTCATAGCGCTTTGCTGCAAAAAGCGGCTTTTCAAACTGCAAAGGAAAGGTCAGCCAGCTCACAATCATAATGAAGAACTACTGCATATATTTTCCAAAGAGCTCAATGTTGCTTTTAACAAAAAATTGAAGCAGTTCAGAAACAATAAAGGTTTCATGAAACGTAATTTAATAACCTATTAGAATAAAAGATAAATATATTTACAAGAAAAAAGATAATTAACATGTCAACGGCATACGCTTTTAATGATGAGGCTGGAGTCTGTACCAAACTACGAACAATATTGGTCTAATTTAATGAAACGCAAATTAAATTAATATCAAAATATACATATTGGCCACTTTAAAGGTAAATGCAGACATGGCAACTTTGATGAAAATAAAACAGAAACGGCAAGAAAGTCAAATGAGACTACGGCGCAATTTTAAATAACAGCGCTATTATTACGAAGTTGCCAGAGATTTAAAAGGGCACGCAACAATTATCAAAAGTTCGAGGCAGTTGAAATTAAATACAACTTCTGACAAATAGAAAGACATGCTCGGTAAATCGTATCGTGAAGATACTAGAAGAAAAACGTGATCCTCTTAAAATAAATGACTAAGTGAAGCCACATAGAGACTGAAGACCAAAATTTGATACATCCGTAATACACAACACAAAGGAAACGTCTGTAGGTATCCTTCCTAAAATAACTCCCAACCCAACATACATACGCATAACAGTTAATATTGAGAAATATGAAGTCACTAAACGAAAAGGTAGGTGCGGAGCTAACATTACTTCCAGAATTGGATTCATTTACGAAATTTGCTGGAACAAGTAACTACTCCTAATATGAGTATGTGGGGAATCAATAGATGGCTTATATTTGCTCCTCACACGCCTATAATCCCGTGTCAAAGGAAGAGTCGGGGATCCCTGATATAAAGCTAATAACGTTATATTGGCAACTCGGGTCCTGTTTTATGGTAATACCTAATATTTTGTAAGTAACACGGACGAGGATGTTGTAGATAACCCTCTATTAATATTGGAGCCGGGAAATATCATTCTTGTCCGAATAATCTTATTGACTCGGAATACGTTGAAGACAGATATTGGTATCTTGGTCGAATATGAAGGTTTTTTGGCTGTGTTTACATTAGGCGCATGCCGCGCCCGAGCACTCAGTTTAGACATCGGAACGCATAGACATAATGTCAAAACATGAGTGCTCAGGTGAGGCATGCAAGTTATCTGGACGCACCCATTCATTCGAGAAAATATTCGTGTAGTTGAAAAATCTTTCGGGCATTTCGTGGTGAATAAAGGTAAAGCTGAAACATCATGTAAGTATAAAATATAGTTCAGAGGACTATTTTTAAAATGTTGCTCTTTTCTAGTTAATCTAACCTAAACCTAAATACCCCAAAATTTTACCCCAAAGCAAACACATTCTTAGACATTGTTCTCGTGTATTGTTCCCGTTAATGGGGTCGCTAAGAGACCATGTTTGTTAAATTGATTGTTATTTCAATTACGTCACACCTGCTCAATACCTCACCTGGAGCGATTGTCCTCTGGGAGCCTTGATGGCACGTTTTGTTCCTAAACCAAGCGTTGTTAATAATTCATGGGATAGTAACCTGTACACAAGATTGCAATCATCGATCCTGCCTGTCTTGAGTGAAAAGAATAATAGTTTATTTCATTCAAATAAGTAGAACAAGATGAAATATGATTAGTTCCTAAAACTACGATAACAAAGAACCTAATCCTTATATAGCCTTCCTAGAGTGGAAAAAAAGAAATATTGCCTCTCCAAAGAAAGAGCGTAAAAAGCGATCACCCTTTTTTCTTGAAGCTTTAAAAATGTAAAAGTGAGGAACTTGGGAAAAGAAAACCTTGGTAATATTTTCCAATAGATTTAGTTTTTCGTGCTTGAAGCTTGATACAACATGGGGTAATAGGGTAAAATGAGCAAAAAAAATGTGTCTCAGTTCAGTTGCTAGAAACTTCGAGTTTATTATTAAAATACAGAGTGTAATGATTCCAAATAAAATCTGATACACATAAAAAATACTTTTGTTTACAAACGTTAAGCCCATGCAAAACCGTCACATGAACAACAAAAATCTAAATCCAAACGTAACAAGTGAATCCGATTACAGCAGAACTTTTGCATTCGGATTTCGGATCTTTATATTTGGGGAATTATAAATCGAGCCTCAGAATTTTTATTTGGCCACGGAATTTGACTTCTAATTATATAACTAAGCCACAGAAAAATAAGAAATCTTCTAATAAACTAATTCGTCTTCTTTACACCACCACCTAAATAAGATCATCAAACAAAGAACACCAATTATTATTACTTGTCCTCCTGATTTATAAGTCGCCAACAAATTTACTAACTCAGCCACCCATTTTACAACTCATCGACATTTTTGCATATAGAAGCTTCAACATGATCCTCAAAAAAATGTTGTTCAAGCCAAACTAGGAAACATCAAATTAGACGGGCGCGACCGGCATTTGCACCAATCAGAGAGCTCCATTCATTCATGCGAGCTTGGGATTTCGGGGCAATCGACTTAGCTGGGTTAAGTACGAAAGAAATGAAACCCCCGTCATTCCCTTCGTGTTTAGGTTACTGGTGACCCTACACGCTCAAATAGGAGCCCCGCGAAGCGGGGTTCCGTCGACTTTGTTATAGAGTGTTATTCTACTTTTTTGGTGTCATATATAAATAATTTAGAGGTTTACTTCTTGAATCTAAGTTACAAATATAGGTAGATGCTAAAAAATAACTACGTGGATGAATTGTATTTACAGTGGCTAAAATAGTACCTATTTTTAGACGCACAATCGCACATTAATATTGGCTGAGTTCGTAAATCAGAGGACAATGTATTTTTTTTAGAGGCCAAAAATGCTATTAAAAAGAAGTCGGTTTATTTACATGCCTTTATATTTGGAAGTTTTTTGTAAGGTATGTTATAGGTACCTAAAAATACTGAAATAAACATAGGTAACGTTAATCAATCATCTGCTCCTACACAGAATTTATGAAATCTGCATTATACTTGACCAACATTATTGAACTCTGCACATATTTCATAATTCAACCATCCTCTCCATTAGCCGCTCCGTATAGGTGGTAGGTTTAAAAACTAAATTTCCACCGACCCAGTTCATATTCGGTTAATCAACGCTAATCTCGTTAGCAGTCGGCGCGTCTCGTGTAGTGCATTTATCATGGCGAATCCAGTTACTGGCTTGTCTGGGAACAATGTTCCCGTTGTATTAATAACATAGTGTCGTCTTCCGATTGTGTTAGCTGGGATTAAATGATGCATCTACTGGGAGGGTTATATAAATACTAGCTGTGCCCCGCGGCCCTGCCCGCGTCGAAATTGGTGTGTAAGATTAACCTATGTCTTATGCCAGCGCCTACACTATCTACGTTTCAAATTTCATTAAAATCGGTTACGTAGTTATGGAGATACGTGGTAACAAAATTCACACACTCACACTTTCTTTCGCATTTATAATATAAGCAGGATAAATATTTCCAGAATTACACACCAACTATATGGTACTAAACTATGCAACGCTTGTACTATGACTACCATACAATGGACTGGGGGCGATCCCAGTGACACTGACACCAGTGCAAATTACAAAAAGGCCGTTTCACAACGAGGAACTACCAGATGCAGTGAGCCGAGTGGCCAACGCTCAAACTACAGCATCAAGCGGTCGTCAAAGTTAAACATAATGAACATAAAGGAGAATGAGCAAAGTGGTCTACCTACTCAACACTAATGAAACCTATGTCAATGAATAGCTTATTTTTATTCTTTATTTTATTCTATGGAGGTAAAACTGTAGGTTCAAAATTTTTTCGAGTAAAACATAATGCATCACCCCTATACCTTTCAATTTTTGTTTTGTTTTTTTTTTTTTTTTGTTAAACCTTCCCTGCATTCAGCCGATCAAAACAGAAAAAGAATCATGCAAATCGGTCCGGCCGTTCTCGAGTTTTAGCGAGACTAACGCCCAGAAGTTCATTTTTATATATAGAGATTTTTGCTAATTTTTGTAAAACTCCCACATTTTTTGGCATCATTGTTATACGTAATTTGAATAACTATATATTAGCTTCTTATTTCCATAGAGGGCGTCGGTGTTGATTAGGTAGACCAACGTTCATACATTTTTGCCCATTCTCTTTTAAATGAAATGGCGTTATGTTGAATTTTATGAGCCTTTGCTCGTCCAGAAAAATGAGCTTTAAGTTCACCTATGCAAAATCAATAATTACCAACGAAAATAAGTATAAGAGACTTATAAAAGACGACATTTATTTTACTTTCACGACTAAAATTAAAACCAGAAAATTCAAAAATGCTCCTAACCAAGTTGAAAGTTTCAAAAGTTCTGCTTGCGGAATGAAACGGCTTCCATATTTCTTCGGTCAGCAATCTAGCTGGTATTATCCAGTGCTTCCATAAAATTGTCTTTAAACTTCTTTTGAAACTGTTATCGTGCTTCAAGCTGATAAGAATATTACAAATTAATCTAATGTGATAACACAACCACTGCATCGGGATGGGTTCGATTCCCAGTAAAGGCAAACTTCGAAAACGGACTTTTCGTAATTTGCCTTGGTCTGGGTGTACCTGGGATCGCCTCGAGTCCATTGTACCGCAGCCATAGTACAAAGTTACCATACAAAGGTACCATAAAGTTAGTGTGTATGTCCGGCGATAACCATAACATGTCATATAGTTTCACCCTTTCGCATGTCCTTTCCATCCTTTTATCTTCGTTCCAGGCATGATCATGCTGATGACCCAGAACAATTAAACGAATTTCTAAAACTCATGTACCTTTCACAATATCTTTCCTTAATATTCCTTTTATATCTTGAGTGAGGCAGTAGTAGTGAGGTTGAGTGAGTAAGGCAGTGATAGCCGATTGGTTAAGCACGCGTCTTGCGGGCTTAAGGTCCTGGGTTCAAAGAATTCAAACCCTGGCTCACACCCCTGGATTTTTCGAAATCTATGTGTGAATCATAACTTTAATATGATTATCACTTCCTTACGGTGAAGGAAAACATCGTGAGGAAACCTGCATGTCTTAGATATGTGAAATCCACCAACCCGCACTAAGCCAGCGTGGTGGATTATGGCCTGAATCCCCCTCGCATTGAGGGGAGGCCCGTGCCCAGCAGTGGGACGTTAAAAGGGCTATTATTATTATAATTATCTTGAGTTGCATGTCTTGTACCAATAGTAACGAAACTATTACTGTTTTGGCGTCCGTGATTTAATGTTCCCTGCCTTTGTTAATGGCAGTCTCTGCTCCAGTCACTTCATTACTCGCGAGGCTGTGTTTAACGAGAATCTCATGCAAATCGTACTCTGTGAAGAATATTTCCTTTGCAATTAAAACACGAATTTCAAGAATCGCCAAAACTCCTTAAAATATGGTCTATATTTATAAGGCAATATCAGAGAGAGAACATTTTTTTATGTTACTTAGGAGGCAAACAAGCGTACGGACCGCCTGATGTTAAGCAGTTACTGTAGCCTATAGATGTTTGCGGTACCAAAGGCCTTGCTCGCACGTTGCCGACCTCAAGGGGTGTGGGAGAGAGGGAGGGGTAGTAGAGGTTGGGCTCCCGGTTCACACTCATCGTACGAAACGCAGCTGTAATAGCTTCTTTACGCCGATCTTCTGTGAGAGAGTGGTACTACCCCGGTACCGCTAATAATCTTCCAAACCAATAATTTCTCGTCTTGAATACAAACGACTGTATGTTCCTAGGATTATCAGACAAATGCATAGGTACAGCACTTCATTTTATAAGAATGGAGATGTATGACCACTGACATAGCTCTTGTATTATCCAGCGTTGACATTTATCATGTCGAAGCTAGCCCCCAACATGTTCCGCGAACAAAGCTTGTTATTTAACGACGCTGTATTGTTGAACAGTACCGAAACCTTGACGTCACTGTTGTACTATTCCCGTTTTATTACACAGACACCCGCCCGGCATGTTGTAGAGGTCAGAAACTTGATGAACATTTATATTAAACGTTGGTTTACTATGAAAAGTTGCAAGGGTGCGTGGGAAATTCAGGAGATAGACATACATTTCTACACATATCGAATGCTCACGTTCAAAAGGCAGTTTCAAGTTTATTACAATACTAGATGTGTCCGCGAATTTGTATGGGTGGATTTCAACGAAAACAAGAGGAAGTTTTGTAAAATGCAACTAGCCTAAGTTACTCCTTATAACATCAACTATCTGCCAGTGTAAGTCTCGTCAAAATCAGTCCAACCGTTTTAGAGATTCAGACCGACAAAAAATAATAATTGCTTTTTGTTACAAATACCGTATACAGGGTGTAACGGAAAGGGTATATAAATACGAAGTGCACGGCTTCTTTGGATGATAACGATCAAGACGGCAACGGTTTTAAAATCCTATATCTACACGTTACAGAGATATGAGACATTCCAATACATGAAAACAAAATACCAAACATGTCAAATTTACATTTCGACATCACTAGCACCAAGTGACGTGAAAAGGATAATGACACTCGTAGTGCGGTTACATGTTTATTATTATGGGAATTCAATAAACTTACCAAATTTAATATTTTGGTATGAATTTTTTGAAAAATTATTTTGAGCTAAAATCTTGCATATCGTTTCTATAGCAGATACACTTTTCACCCCTTTCGGATAGATATACCCTTTTCGTTACACACTGTATACTTTCAAATTATGCATTTACTAAAAAGCTGTTATTTTCACATTACAGACAGACGCTCCAATTTTATTTATTTGTATTTATATAAATACACATCAGTGCCAATGAAGTTGGGAAACAAAACCGCACCTTTTCCCGAATCAGATAAACCCAATATCCCAAAAAATCTAATATTATACCTTAAACCTTGAATCTCCGAAATCGGTAAGGACAATGACAACGCTTTACTCTAGCTCCAAGAGAAATTTCATCATGTTCCAATTCAATATCTTTCCGAACAATGACCGAACTGTGATCCAATTAAAACGAGATTTTAGTTTGTAAGGAAACAATTAAATGAGTGATGACAGTTGCCTCTGCGCCTCTACTGTGTTACGCAACTCGAATTAAAATCAATTTATTGATAGGGGCCCAGACAACTTACGGTCTAACTTTAGGAAGACTTGAGGGAAAGGATTCATTGTTATATTTGTCTTAAACACAAGATAAAGTTTGACTACCACTTGGCGCAGTTCGAGCGTAGGCCGTTCGGCTCACTGCACCGGGTGGTTTCGGGTTCGATTCCGACTAAAAGCAAATTTCGGAAACAGCCTTTTCTTAATTTACTCTGGTCTGGGATCGCCCCCAGTCCATTTTATGGTAGCCACAGTACAAGCGTTGCTTAGTTTGAGACCATACAGCTGGTGTGTAAGTCTGACGATATTTTTATGTGCGTTGATAGTAGATTCCTTAGCTAAGGTTTGTGTCACTACAGTTCTTCAGCATTTTATTTCAGCAACCGTAGTATTTGTAAAGCAATGGTCAAAATATCCGCGCGCGGTCGCGGGAAGCCGTTGGATGCGGGCAGCGCAAAACCGGTCATTGTGGCGAACCTTGGGGGAGGCCTATGTCAAGCAGTGGACGTCTTTCCGCTGAGATGCTGATGATGGTCAAAATCATTGCCTTAAGAATACCGACCCCAATTAATATAATGATAATCTGAATACTCAGTAGAAACGTGCAAGATTCAACTCAGCAAGTAATCTTCAAATGCATTCAGTGGAAGGAAAACGCAGTATCTGGGCTTGGTCAGCTCAACCCGTTCAAACCCACATCCTCCAAGTCGTTAGCACTTGATTAATGGCCCGACGAGAGTGGGGATTATGCGCTAATTCCGAAAAACCTATCTCGGTTCAAAATAAACGAGGTCCAAGTCATCTTTTTTTTTCAGAAGTTTTAAAATTAATACCCGGGGAAAGTTGGGAGTTCCATGCTTAATTTAGTAGATGGCGGGTGTTGGTTGAATATTAAATAGGTGAAATTAACTTCTAAGGATGAATTCAAAGTTTGTATCACTCGGTAATAAAAAAATTAATCCATTGAAAGAGATATGTTCAACCGTAAAGTTCTGGATTCAACATACTTCAAAAACCAGCCAAGTGCGTGTCGGACTCGCACATAAGGGGTTCCGTACCACCGTAGAATAAAAACGTCAAAAATGTCAAGTTTCTTGTATGGGGACCCCCTTTATTATTAAACTTTTTTATTTTTAGTTTTTGTTGTTGTAGCGGCAACAGAAATACACATTCTGTGAAAATTTCAAGTCTCTACTTATTACGGTTCGTGAGATATAGCCTGCTGATAGACTGACGGACAGCGTAGGCTTAGTAATAGGATCCCGTTGGCACCCTTTGGGTACGGAACCCTAAAAAGCACCTAAACAAATTGCGATATCCCTACAAACATGTACAAAATATAATTAAAGTTTTAAATGGTACATCAAAAACACGGAACGACTAAAATGAAAACGCAAGACGAATGAGTTGTAGCCACAAATTGTGTGTACATGTCACAAAATATAAACGCGGAACATTCGCGGCACTAAAATTTGAAACAATAAAATGCGGGAACACATTGGAACACGCTCGTGCATTTTTCAACTCCTTTTAATGCAACGGCGACATGGGAACCCAGCATGTGACGCTCTGGAAGACATATTTCTCGGGGAATGTTGGGAACAGACGCTACTTGGAGTTTTTTACATTATCCTTCAAATTTCTGCTGAAACTTACACAACGTTCTTGGGATTGTACTCTATATGCAATATTTCAGTAATCTATGCCAAAAACTATTTAGTCTACGTTATTATAGCGACAGAATTTATATTTGGTTTCGATAAATATAAACTTTCGGAGGTGTAGCAAAGCTTGGCAAGGTCAGGCAGACATGGGTGACCATTTAGTGGCATTTGAACTGAGCGTCTCTGTGCTTCGGAGGGCACGTAAAAAGTTGATCTCGGTTGTTATCATCTAGGTAGGAGTCGTTAAGCCTTGTCAGAGTTGGGCGGTTTGAACAACTCTGTCACCAGGTTGGCCACTAACCATTTGGGTACAAATGCCTACTTCATAACTGAATGATAGTTGACCTAGAAATTGTAATTTCCTACTTTACCCGAAGTAGGTCACGGAAAACTATAGATAGACATTAACTAACTCAAATAACACTATTTTCAGGGGTTCCTTTATTTTCAGTCACTATCAAGCTCTTCTTTATCCCATGCAGGCAGAGTACTTCAGGACGTAAAACGACTTACACAATCCGCCGCAACACCATGAAAACACGAAAATATATCCCTTGTACACGGCTCCAGTGACACATAGAGTCGACTTTACAAGGGTTGTAAACATCTAATAATATCAAATGATAAGACCGTCTCCAAACTTGATCCCATTCATTAAATGAAAGAGGGTTGACACTTTGGAAAGTTTGTAGAGATAAATTATATTTGCGGGCGACGAGTGCAGTATTCATTAATTATGTGTTAAGTTTCGTGGGTGTGGGTCAGAGGATTTCGGTAGCAGCCCTTTGTTGCGCTCACATTACCGTAGCATGTAACTATTTATTGTACTTAAGTGTAATGTTTTCACAAATAGTATTGAATAAATGTATATTTCAGACACAGTTTTATGATACTTATATAAACTCATATACAGGTATAATCAAATGAAATACACTCCACTCCTACACCTCACTACACTACACTCTTACTTAATGCATGGAAGAGAAGGAGATAAAATCTATTTATTTCGAGTTTTGACTTGTCTCGGCCGGTACAATGAATAACATAAGTAATATTACGGTAATGCATTTCCGCAGTTTATCAACCGGGGATTGAGTGAGCTTTACGAGCGTGCGAATACGGTCGTATTCAATTTATATCCGTTCCCTTTTTGTGTACAACAAGAAAAAAACAAAGGGACTATCGAAATTTTATGCGATCCAGGACATACTATGTTGGATTGTTTATTGTAACAATTTTATTCGAAAAAGGATACACAAGTTTACATCGCTAGACGTAAACAACTCCTTCACTACGAAAAAGTAAGAAGCTTCCTTCCTACTTTACAAATGTTTCGTAATGGTATACATAACGACGAAGACCACTTAGCGCAGTGGTTTAAGTGTTGGCTGCTCGGCTCACTGCATCGACCGGTACCGGGTTCGATTCCCGCCCGAAGCAAATTGCGGAAACGGCCCTTTCGTAATTTTCCCTGGTCTGGGTGTCACTGGAATCACCCCCAGTTTATTGTATGGTACCCATAATAACATTCGCTTGGGACCATACAGTTGGTGTATTAGTCTGGCGATATTTATAAAGAAAAACCTAGGTATTGGCAAGCGAAAATGGCCCAAACGATATCCAGGTAAATACTAATATCCGGGATCACATAAAACACGAAACCATTTCACCGAACTAAAATGTTGTATAAAGGAAAAAAATAACCGGTGCTTTTGCCGGACGAGTTGGACAGACCCAATCAAAGGGATAGCCAGCACATAGGTGTCAATAGACCGGACTCCGAATAGACGGAGAAAAATAATAAAAAAATATCGAATCACGGTCCGAATGGATGCAATAAAGCGGCTAAAAGACCGTATTTGAAGTGTTCAAAAGACCTATTTCAGACCGGCAAAAAACTTTTATTCTACAAATAAATTTGAGTTTTTCACATTTTTTCGTAGAACATCTGTCAAAACAGAATTTGTTTGGTGATTAAAAGTTATCGGACGATTCTAAAACATACCCTTAAGCTTTCCCATGGCCATGCCATAATAGCCATGTTAGGCCATGCCATAATCAAAACTAATACGGGGTGAAGCAGAAGACCGAAATAATATTTTAGGACACATATATTGGCGATACGTAACTATACTAGTTTCTGAGTTACAAGATATTCAATATATGTCACCTTTTTTTCAGCCTTAGAACACAACCAAAACTGCAATCGCAAGCAGCAGCCACAAATAAAAATAAAAAACCAGCCAAGTGCGTGTCGAACTCGAACATAAAGGATTCCGTACAGTAGAATAAAAACGTCAAAAATATCAAGTTTCTTGTATAGGGACCCCCTTTACTTTTACATTTTATTTTATTTTTAGACAGACCGACAGACGGAATGGGAAGTCAAAGTAATAGGGTTCCGTTGGCACCCTTTGGGTACGGAACCCTAAAAACTCGGGTGAATATTTTGCGCAAATCTATCATAGAATGAGCTTATGAAAATAGAAAACAAATGTTCGAGTTTTTTTAAGTACTGCGTTTTATCGTTGCCCTATACTGTAGAACATGAGACAAAACGCCTATACAGAATGGTTCATAGATGATAAAATAAACCACGAGAGACATAAACGTAAAGCCTGTCGACGTCTCAGTCTGTTGGCCGCGACGTTGGTGCAGTCCGTATTTCATGAATAAATAAAACTGAGCACCCGTGAAACTTGTCCGTCATTGTGAGCTAGTAGTGGGTGACCGTACTGAATTATGCAGATCACAAGGAACACGCGCATAAAATGAATAGAATGAATCATTAACAATCCTCAATCTTTTATACGATCGAATAAAGTGTATAATAATACACTGCTATAGCAGGGCTAGCATACTAGTCGCTCTCTTTTACTTAATGCATAGGAGAATCAGACAAAATATATTTCTCTAGCGTTTTATCTTTATTTTATCGCACAGGTAGGCCTTTGACTAGGCCTGAAATACAATTTATTCTAAGGTAACTTTTTAATACAATAGGGGATTATAATCAAGTATGTCTCACGATTACTAACAGTGAAATACTTTTCAAAATAACTTAAAAAATTGGCAACAATGTGTCATGGCAAAAACGTATGACGATATAAATAAGTGAGTAGTCTGAGCAAACACTCATAGCGAATATATTTATAATTTTTGAAAAATATTTCCCAATATTTTTATAAAATAAGTTAGTGAGTGAGTTAATATAAAAAATGTACTACATTCGATACGGAGATTATCCCCTATTTCAGTTACTTATACGAGTATATCCATTATGTAAGTAGGTCACTGGTATAAAAGATGCTCAGAATTTCATCAGTCCAACTGATCGACTATTGGATTCAATTTGGATTATTACCGGCAACCTACTTTATCCAGGCGATCAATTATCCTAACGGAACCTTATCGAATTAATGAGATTCTATACGTAAAACCCATTTTTAAAATCTAAAACTTTCCTAAAAGACCTCTTAACAGTCTCTTCCATAGCATATGAACGTCGTCTAATTCATTTAGCAAATAAAGTTTATCGGGGGATTGAAAAACTGGCCCGAAGTAAATATAAATCCAAATTATAACTTTGATCAGGTGATAAATCACAGTTAGTAAACAGTTGGTTAACTGTGGTGCCTCGAGGAGTATCACGTAAAAAAACGATGCAACCTTATATATCTGATCTGTATAAGTACTAGGGCAGTATACGACTATAGAAAGCTAAGTCAACTGTTTTCGGTTCACAAATGCACTGCGTAGGATAAAGCGTAGGGCGCGCGTCGATTTGACGTTAGCAGGAGTGCGGGATACGGCAATTCTATGATATGATATTATTCCTAGCCTCTGGCACGTGGACCAGTCACCTCAGAGACCGTTGTCGGCTCGGAAATCCCCGTTTGTTTATACTCCCAAGTTATAAACAACAGAGGATATGGATATTGAATTTTGTTTGAATAAGGCCAACCTCATTTCGTATTCCCTACACGTGTGGTCGAATAAAACTTTTGTAAGAGGATGAAATATTTTGTAAATATACGTTGGGATCGATAATATTGGTTGCTCAGTACGTTTTTGGGGTAAACGTGATGTGAACGTAAAGTTTGTGACTCCTGGAAGGGTTTTTATCGGTTATATTGTATGATATGTTATGAGAGATCTTCCTTCTATCTATGGAGGTTCGGCGTTATTTGGTTCGATTTTGGCCTTGGTTGATTTTGCGTAGAATCTCTAATACTCAACATGTCTAACATGAGATAAATTTCCAATTAAGTAAGTACTTATAAGAATTTCCTAAATATATAATTCTCAAATGTCCATTTCTAAAAATGTGTAATTTCAAAAATATCCAAATCTAAAAAGGAGCATTAAAATGCCTAATTCTGAAAATCCCTAATTTTGAGAATTCTTAGTTCTGAAAATGTCCAATTCTCGAAATTACCAATTCTAAAATGTCCAGTTCTGATTATTTCTCACTCTGATAATGTCCCATATTTGTCCATTCTGAAAATGTTCAATTCTAAAAATGTCCAAATCTGAAAATTTCCAATTCTAAAAATGTCCAATACTGAATATGCGCAATACTGAAAAATGTCCAGCGTAATCATGACGTACCTTGATATGCGGCAGCGCGAGCAGCCTCCTGATGTCGTGTATGGCGGCGGCGGTGGCGGGCGCGGCGGCGGCGGGCGCGGGCTGCGCGCTGCGCGGGCGCGCGGCCGCGTCCAGCGCGTGGCGCGCGCGCGCTCGCCCCTCCGCCGCCGGCGCGCGCCCGCTGCTCACCACCACCGTGCACGCGATGCGGTCGTAGATCTACGCACACGGGACACGTCACAACATATTACAATATTATTATTTACTAGCTTTTGCCCGCGACTTCGTCCGCGTAGACTTCAAAATAAAAAAAAACCGGGCAAGTGACTTAAGACTTTTTAGTACTTTTTAGTGCGCCAGGGTTTTTTAAGTCAGTATTTGCTTTTTTATAAAAATAATTTTATTTCACGATTTTTATTGGAGCCATACAAACTTTATCTCGGTACCTAATTCGGTGAATGCGTGTTTTGGTAGGTAGGTATATAGAGCCAAAATCCCAAATCCCCCTCCCCTTCTCCACCCCTTTTCCTCCCCTCTCTTCCTTCTGCTCCCTCCCCCTCCATTTCCCTTTCCCTTTCCCCTCCCCCTTCCACTTCCCCCTACCTTACGTCTTCCCTTTCCTCCCTCACCTACCCTATGCATACTAAGTTTCAAGTCAATCGGGTACAAACATATTTTTCTGCCGTACTTTTCTACCTTTAGTTTCACCCTTTTGGGTGTTGATTTACGAAATGCTTTTTTATGGGATCAAACTGAAGTAGTACCTACCATATTCAGCTCAGCTTATACCCCAATTATTTAAAATGAATAATCATAACCAATCTCGAGATATGGATGACTAAACATTCGCTGACCCCGCTCTCCCCTTTTCCTTCAAAATATTAAAAACGCTGAAACCCCAGTCTGATTATTTAAAATGAACAATCATAACCAATTTCGAGATATGGATGACTAAACATTCGCTGACCCCGCTCTCCCCTTTTCCTTCAAAATATTGAAAACGCCGAAACCCCAGTTTGATTATTTAAAATGAACAATCATAACCAATTTCGAGATATGGATGACTAAACATTCGCTGACCCCGCTCTCCCCTTTTCCTTCAAAATATTAAAAACGCTGAAACCCCAGTCTGATTATTTAAAATGAACAATCATAACCAATTTCGAGATATGGATGACTAAACATTCGCTGACCCCGCTCTCCCCTTTTCCTTCAAAATATTAAAAACGCTGAAACCCCAGTCTGATTATTTAAAATGAACAATCATAACCAATTTCGAGATATGGATGCCTAAACATTCGCTGACCCCGCTCTCCCCTTTTCCTTCAAAATATTAAAAACGCTGAAACCCCAGTCTGATTATTTAAAATGAACAATCATAACCAATCTCGAGATATGGATGACTAAACATTCGCTGACCCCGCTCTCCCCTTTTCCTTCAAAATATTAAAAACGCTGAAACCCCAGTCTGATTATTTAAAATGAACAATCATAACCAATTTCGAGATATGGATGACTAAACATTCGCTGACCCCGCTCTCCCCTTTTCCTTCAAAATATTAAAAACGCTGAAACCCCAGTCTGATTATTTAAAATTAACAATCATAACCAATTTCGAGATATGGATGACTAAAAATTCGCTGACCCCGCTCTCCCCTTTTCCTTCAAAATATTAAAAACGCCGAAACCCCAGTTTGATTATTTAAAATGAACAATCATAACCAATTTCGAGATATGGATGACTAAACATTCGCACACCCCGCTCTCCCCTTTTCCTTCAAAATATTAAAAACGCTGAAACCCCAGTCTGATTATTTAAAATGAACAATCATAACCAATTTCGAGATATGGATGACTAAACATTCGCTGACCCCGCTCTCCCCTTTTCCTTCAAAATATTAAAAACGCTGATACCCCAGTCTGATTATTTAAAATGAACAATCATAACCAATATCGAGATATGGATGACTAAAAATTCGCTGACCCCGCTCTCCCCTTTTCCTTCAAAATATTAAAAACGCTGAAACCCCAGTCTGATTATTTAAAATGAACAATCATAACCAATCTCGAGATATGGATGACTAAACATTCGCTGACCTCGCTCTCCCCTTTTCCTTCAAAATATTAAAAACGCTGAAACCCCAGTCTGATTATTTAAAATGAACAATCATAACCAATTTTGAGATATGGATGACTAAACATGCGCTGACCCCGCTCTCCCCTTTCTCGTCAAAATGATTAAAAATACGGAAACCCCAGTCTGATCAATTCAAATAAGCAATCATAACCAATATCGAGATATGGATGACTTATTAAAACATCCCTTGTCCCCGTTTTCCCCTTTCCCGTCAAAATAACAAAACTCGACCACCCCTATACAAACTTTCACTCCACATTTCACCCCTTAGGGGTTGAATTTCCAAAAACACGAAAGAAATCTAAACACAAACTTTCATTCCCCTATTTTACCCCCTTAGGGGTTGAATTTTCAAAAACCCTGAAATTACTCTTTTTTATTTTTGAATAGATACCTAATCACCAATTTAAGTAAGTCTAACTTCAAAAATGACGGAACTTCCATACAAACTTTTATCCCCTATTTTACCCCCTTAGGGGTCGAATTTTCAAAAACCCTGAAACCCATATTTTTTTATTTTTCAAAAGACACCTAATCAGCAATTTTCATAATTCTAACTTCAAAAATGACGAACTTCCATACAAACTTTCATCCCTTATTTTACCCCCTTAGGGGTTGAATTTCAAAAAACCCTTTCTTAGTACACCTCTACACATCAAGACAAACCCACCCTCCAAATTTCAAGTCTCTACGATCAGCGGTTTAGGCTGTGCGTTGTCTGTCAGTCAGTCAGTCAGTCAGTCAGTCAGTCAATCAGGACTTTGATTCTTATATATTTAGATGTAAGTACACCCCCGTATTATTTTTTCTTTAGATCCTGTCCATCCAAAGGTTGCCTGGTAGAGATCACTATTAGTGATAAGGCCGCCCATTTTCCACTTTCTGTGTAAATTGTGTAATTATTTATAAATGTTTATTTTGTCTAGTGGTGGATTAATAAAGAGTTATCTATCTATCTACAACAAACTAATCGGGATTCCGTAAGCTTATCACACACATACGTTTATTTCCGTTCGGAATAATTCGGGCGCACAGGCTACCATTCGGAATTCCGAAACGGAGATTTGGAACGGAAAAATTCCGTACGTATGTGATACGTCCATACATTTGGATGGATTTACTGCGTTCGGAATACCCGACTTGATAAGTATTTCGAAACGGAATTCCGTACGGAAAATTCCGTATGTAGGTATGTGGCGGGCTTAAAAGGTCAGATCAGACAGAACTGAAAAATGCCCGGGCAATATACTGGTTTCATTGAGAAAAGGAAAGTATTACCATAGCCTAAAGTAATACGGTCCTATTTTCAATGGAGCCAGTAAATTGCTCGGGCATCTCTCAGCTTAGCTCTCAGGTTCTGTGTGGATTGACCCACACGAGTTATGTCTAAAACTTACAAAGGAAATTCAACTAGATACGCGTTCAAAACCAGTTCTTAATTTCTGTAATAACATCATTTATCTAATAAGATGCTACGCCAGTTAGGATCGTCCCGTGACTTTGGCTCATGTCGATAATTGGTAGGCTATAGTGCGGTTTACTATGGTCCTCATTTGTATTTATTTATTTATTTAATAGGCTTACCAACGCTAGTTTACATTAAAACATTCACAGAATTGTTATTCTGTGAATGTTTTAATGTACCACAAACATGAACTAAACGAAGATGAAAAAGACGATGAAGTTAAAGATGTATTGTTAATTTTCGAATTGCGAGTGCGATAAACAAATGTGCGAATTTCGCTGCATGTAGTGGTGCGCTAAACAAAGTTTTTTTTATTGCAATATTAGTAGGTACTATATCTGCTAAAATAAATGCCTAACATGAAGTAATAATGGAGTGATTTACCTCAAGCAGAGCTCTAAGCTGCAGATCATCGAGCACGCTATGGAATAGATCTGGGTCCATGAATAGCGGGCCGTCTTGCAGCACCGAAACGTCATCTAGCGACTCCACCACCAAGTTCACGGCTGCAACAAACAATAGCATCACACCAAACATGCGACAATCCTGACTCCTATTTGACACTTGTTTGGGATTGTTTGGGGAACGGTTGATAGATGTCGCTAGTTATGAAAAGAGGTTATTTAAGTAAGTAAGTATTGGGGACGCAAACCTGCAGCATTAGCCTCTTCCAGCAGCACCTGTCTCCTGGCGGTCTGCTCTTCATCCTCCTCGTCGTCAGCGGCTGCGGCAGCCAGGGTAGCGGCCCGCAGCCGCCGCCGGCTGTTGAACTTCTTCAGCTCATCCACAGTACCGGACAAGTGGATGCGGTTCTGTTTCTCACGGTCCTGGGGAAAACGTCTGACATGCTCGAGGATTGTATTTTGTATATGCGTTACTGTATTTTGTTATTCACAATTTGTTAATGCCTGCCTGCTCACATAAAGTGTCTGTTTGAAAATCTATACAATGATTATTTTTCTATTAAAAAGACTAACCATTGAGTCCGCCTCCTCTCAATGGAAGCAACATTACGAACTGGTTAAAATACAGTTGTGGTCATATAATTAAGAACGACTTAAAGTTACAGAATTTTTTTATCTGAGTCATGTCATGTGTAGTTATTGTTCCTTCTTAGAACTAACTAGTTATGTTATGAAATAGCCACAAGAATAGAGCAAACGGGATTAGGACTACAGAATAAAATCGCTCACTATTTTTGTAACAAACTTTATTTATTCTCAAAAGTAACAATTTCAAATAGTAATGGAGGTGGACAAATAATTAAGAACGATTTATTAAACTGCTCGAGAGTTGCTTTATATGAAACTCAGATTACATTAAATCGCATTAATATGAAGTGCGTGAATAAAATAAGCAATTTAATACATTTTAAACTAAAACTAATATTTAGTAGCATGTCCACGGCTTTTAATAACTGCTTTACAACGGTGAGGCATTGACTCTATCAATTTCTGACATTTCGCAAGAGAGATAGAGTGCCATTCTTCTAAGAAAACGTCATACAGCTCTCTTAAATTGCCACACTGTCGATTTGAAACCTTCTTCTTGACTTCGCACCAAAGATGTTCTATAGGGTTAAGATCTGGGCTGTTAGCTGGCCAATCTAAGACAGACACTGATTGCGATGTGAGAAATTCCTTAACGGTGCGTGCAGTATGCTTTGGATCATTATCGTGTTGGAATGTCCAAATAACCGGAAGCACGTCTTCAGCATAAGGTAACATTGTTTCTTCCAGTATATTTTTGTATTGGAATTGATCCATGTTTCCTTCTATCAGCTTAACAGGTCCAATATCATACCCAGAAAGGCACCCCCAAATTTTCACATTTCCCCCACCATGCTTTAATGTCACTTTTGTGTACTTAGGGTCAAATGCTTTATTCGGAGGGCGTCGTACATATCTTTTTCCATCAGAACATACCCTGTTTATTTTTGTCTCGTCAGAAAAAATAACATTTTTCCACTGTCTAAATGTCCAGTTTTCATACCTTCTTGCAAATGCAATCCGGGCCTGCCTATGGCATCGTTTCAACATGGGCACCTTCCTTGGTATCCTTCCGTGCAACTTTTCTTCTACCAAACGCCTTCGAATAGTGCGTGCCGAGATTGCTGAAGGGCTGTTTTCACCAAAATATTCCTTTCTCAGCTCATTAGACCCTTTAAAAGTATATTGCTTTGCCAAACCAACGATATTTCGATCATCTCGACGAGATGACTTTCTCTGGTTAGGTACACGCGGAACATTTGAGGTAGTTTGATGCGTGGCAAAATGCTTCACAGCATGGAAAACCATCGTTTTAGAGCATTTAAGGTGGTCGGCTATCTTTGTATACGACTAGTTCCTCTCGCGAAGTTTTATTATTACTTCCCTTGTAGATTTATCACAACTTTAATTTTTCCCCATTATTTTCTATGAAGCAATCACCTGCACCAAATAGCGCCAAAATTATACGATTTTTTAGTGAACTACAACCTCATAGCCACAGAGAGTTGTCTATTTAAATTTGAATAAATAAATAAACTATTCAGCGTTCTTAATTATGTGACCAGCCAGTAAGTAGTAATACTTGGTTTAGATCTAATGTAAAAAGTTTACCTATTTATTTTTTAGCAAATCATGTGTATCAACGAATGTACGGCTAGTATGGTAAAGTTTTGCGATACCGAGTGAAATACAAAAAAATTACAAACAGTTACTTTTACTTGTTAGTTTGATAAAATCTTCTCTATAAATAAGCGTTCTTAATTATATGGCCACCACTGTATAGTCGTTGCTAACGATTCGTAAATGCCACATCTAACTAGCTTACATGAATAAACATTTTTTTACTATGACTTTAACTTGATTTATTGAGGATTGAGGATTGGTGGTAGAAATAAGCTGAAGCCAATTGACCGCAGCTCATATACGGCCTGGCTCGAACGGAGTAGTACCACCCTTTTACAGAAGATCGGCGTAAAGTTGCTACTACATCTGCGATTCGTACGATGAGTAGGAGAGCCGGAACCCCAACATCCACCCCTTTCCCTCCCTCTGTCCCTCCCCTTCAGGAATGTAGTTCAACTTACCCTTATCCAGCGGTGATTGAGTACTTCTTGGATGTTGATTCGCTGCGTGTGGTCCACGGTCAGCATCCGCTGGACCAGATCTTTAGCGGCATCGCTGACGTCATCCCAGAGAGGCGCATCAAACTTAATAAGGGAACATTATCTTTACAAACTAACACGATCACAATAAAACTACACACAAATTATTATTTTTTAATTTAGCATATCCGCAAGCGACACGACTGTGCTCTTAGCCCATTCGATCACGGCAATACTCAAAAGAAACGAAACGACCGGTTAGTAATTAAAATTACTAATTAATTAGTACCGCTAGTAGTGCAAATAGAACGCAACCAGTTCCGGAACCGCAAAAACTTCTTAAGCTGCATACAAAAAAAAAATACGAAACACAATCACTCAAGTATGCGGTACAGAAAAGTTTCTCGAAACTAGTCGCAGGCGACCAGTATTTCGAGTCCCGCTACTAATCACTAAACAGTTCCTTTTGAGTAGCATCATGTTCTAGCCGCGATAGAAATACTAATGCTATCACATTTTAGCAACTCATTAGTAATTCATTTAAGTTAGTAACCAGTTTCCTTTGAGTAGCACGTGAACGAATGACCTAATTAATCCTCACTATAAATAAGGTCTCATGTACATTTTTATAAGTTAATACAGAATCAGTCGTTCAGCCTTCAGAGGGCTTCGGGCGGCTTGAACAATTCTGACACCAAAATGTAAAAAAAAATGTAACGTCACGACTTTTATCCCCATTCGGGGCTAGTCAGAGGCTTGAGTGGTCATACACCACCACATTGTGGCAGTATTAACCAACTCAAAGCCCACGTTTCACCAGATAGTCAGAACCCAACGTGACAGGGGGTGAACCTTATCGCCGTGTATACAGGAACTGACTATTAACTAATCCCGAGGGATAGGTAGGTTTCCTCACGATGTTTTCCCTCACCGTCAGCGAACTGTAAATTATTCACATAGATGAAAATTCATCCATTGGTGCATGCCCCTCCGGGGATCGAACCCGGGTGTATTCTGACACCAGTTGGTCACTAACCATACAATAAGAAGTAGAACAGAATCAAATCTCTCACCCTCAATCTCCCGCGGCATATGGCTTCGAACAGCCTCTCCCTAGTGCCAGTGAAGGGCAGGTACCCGACGAGCAACACATGCAGCAGTATCCCGGCAGCCCACACGTCCACTGGCTTGCCGTACAGCTGGCTGGAGACCACCTCCGGCGCCATGTAGTGTGGAGTGCCGATGCGACCTGGGTAACACACATGGTACTCCTATACAAGGTGTTATTTAAATAATCAAAAACCTCAGACATCCCAGCTATTTTTTCTTGAATAAATTGATATCGCAAGTTATTATTTCAATCCATAAATCATTGCAAAACATATTAGTAATTTTCGGTATTAAGGCTGGAACCATTGCAACTGACAGCTCGAGGTTGACCGCTTTTTGCTCAAACAATGTCGTAGGACCGCGAGTTGAATTTTTTGAATTTAGAATTTTCGATACGCCACGATGCATCAAAAAGACGACATGATAAATCAAAAACAGAAGTGACTCATATACTAAATTCGTATCTTGCCTACTTTTATTTAGTCGTATAAGGGTAACTTCGTAAAGGAAAATTTTCACTAAATCTTAAGTACAATTTAAGTACTACATTTTTATTAATAGGTAGGTGGGTTGGTTATTTTTTCTTTGTAATCTTTTTTATTGTTATTTTGTTGATATAGTAAATAAAAGCTCACTAACTGTTAATTTTTAATTGTTCTGAAATTTAATTTTGCCCAACACTGGGTAATAGGTAGTACTACTTAAAAAAAGACTAGTACATAATTTAAATGTTTAATATTATAGGACAAAATAAGTAAAATTAAAACAACTTAAAATTCTAAATAACTGAAAACAAGAAAAATTTTTGACAACATCGGGTAATAACTGAAATAAAAGTAGTACTAATCCTTATTAGTTACTAGCTGTGCCTGCGACCTAGTACGCGCACATTTTTGGAAAAGGTTACCCCTTTATTTTGACTGATGGATTGATGGAGTGGCAATGCAACGCATGCCGGGCATGCATGCAACCCTCATAGGATCACTGTTTTGCCCGTCAGTCTATCTGTCCGTCTGTCAAAACATGCACAGCCTAAACCGCTTGGGTTAGAAACATGAAATTTTAACTTTTTATAGCGTAGAAGAAGACCACAGGAAGGATTTTTGAGAATTCAACAATTAAGGGGAGAAAGTATCTATGGATAGTCCCAGTTTTTCTGAAGCTAGAGACGTGAATATTTGTAGGCTGAGTAGCCGAAATACTAATTTTCATGTAAGGTCAAGATTTTCAAGCCAGAGCCATGGGTCTGGAGCAGCTCCATGATAATAATAATATATGGTATAATTAAAAATAAAATACTTGCTCCACAAAACGCCTCGTTTTGTGAGTTTTTTGGGTTCCGTACCTCAGAAGGAAATAACGGAACCCTTACAGAATCACTTTTTGTCCGTCTGTCTATCTGTCCGTCCGTCAAAACGTGCACAGCTCAAACCGCTGGTGATACAAACATGAAATTTGGACAGTAGGTACCTTTCATAGCGTAAAAGAAGAGCAAAGGAAGGATTTTGGAAAATTCTTACCCTAAGGGGGTAAAATAAGGGGTGGAAGTTTGTATGGAATTCCCTCATTTCTGAAGTTAGAAACATGAAAATTTATATTTAGGCTACTAATACAAATACAAAATAGTAATTTCAGCGCTTTTGAAAATTCTACCCCCAAGAGGGTAAAATAAGGGGTGGAAGTTTATATGGGGGTTCAAATTTTTCTAAAGCTAGGCACAATAAAATTTGTATTTAGGCTTCTTATTAACTAAGAATAGTAATTTCAGCGTTTTTGATCATTTCACCTCTAACGGTGTAAAATAGGGGGTGCAAGTTTGTATAGGCGTCCCAATTTTTCTGAAGCTAGAGACATGAAAATTTGTATTTGGGCTACTCATTACAAATTAAAACCGGACAAGTGCAAATAGGACTCGTGCTCTGAGGGTTCCGTACAAATTTTATTATGTTTGTGTGTGCATCATATCTTTGGCGTGCAAATACAGGGCAATGAAGCAAGATGTGCTCCACTGTCTCGCTGGGGTTCTTTGAGCTTCCACTTTGCTAGTTTTCGGAACAATACATAATAATTACAACACCTAAGTGTGTATTGTTCCGAAAACAGGGAAAATCATGAAGACTCGAATCTCGGGATTACAACTGCACTGCAAGCGACTGTGGTGAACAGGTTGGGCTAACAATCAAAAGGTCCCAGGCTCGATCCCCGTTGGGGCATGCACTAATGGATGAATTTTCATCTATGTGCATAATTTACAGTTCGCTGACGGCGAGAGAAAACATCGTGAGGAGACCTACCTATCCCTCGGGATTAGGTAATAGTCAGTTCCTGTATACACGGCGACAAGATTCATCACTTGTCACGTTGGGTTCTGACTATACAGCGTGAATTTTTCAAGTGTGCGTGGATGGCCAAATCCGAAAATATGAGTAATATCATTATTCTTTATAATTATGTAGTGTACTTACCACGATTGATATCCTATAGGCTTAGATAGGTATTGCTTAACTTTGTGCCGTCCAATATCAATTTCTTCATTTTCTATGCCACAATGACATGATTGTGTAGGTACTTTGCCAATATCGGGTTGTTGCCACGTCATATAGTTAGATTTATGATTTGTGTTGTTGTAGTTGTTTTATTTTGATGCTTGGCGAGATTCTTTTAGGCCTGTGATGTTTCACTTCACTTCTTAGGAATAATTTTAATTTTAGTTACCAAATGCCTCTAATTTTTTTTGCAGGTTAGAAATTCCATGCTGTTGTCTTGTCGCACCATAATTTAATGTGTCGTACGTACGGCACAGATAACTTTTGTTTTTATTATTTATAGTTTTTTTTAATTTTATTGTTTTGGGTACGAGTGTTTTTAGTTTTTTCAACTTTTCTGCTTATCGCAATAAAGTTTTTTCTTTCTTTCTTTCTTTCAATATCGAAAAGTACTCAAAAGAATCTCGGGGCTGATTTTGATGAAAATTGTAATTACTTCACAAAATTCGTTTCTTATCAGCGACACTATCGAATGCTGTAATAATACAGTATGTGGTTTTTTATTCTAAATCAACTAGTTCGATTCCTGGCTACGACTATTGTTTTTTCAAAAATCCAATGATGCAGTTTTAGTTTTCATCAAAATCAGCCCCGAGATTTTTTTGAGTACTTTTCGATATCACTCATAGTTTCGGATTTGGCCATCCACGCTCACTTGAAAATTTCACCCTGTATAGTCCGAACCCAACGTGACCGGTGGTGAATCTTGTCGCCGTGTATTCAGGAACTGACTATTACCTAATCCCGAGGGATAGGTAGGTTCCCTCACGATGTTTTCCCTCGCCGTCAGCGAACTGTAAATTATGCACATGCACATGCGAATTTTGAGACGTTGTAATTACTTCTCAAAATTCGTTTCTATTCAGTGACACTATCGAATGGTGTAATAATACAGTATTTGGTTTTTTATTCTTAATCAACTAGTTTGATTCCTGGCTACGAATATTGTTTTTACGGTAAACTTAAGGAAAGAGCTAATTTTAAACAAAATAGTATTTTATTTCTCTTAAGTAACCTAACTATTAAACCTAAACTGATTAATTGTTCAAAAATGATTGAAAATTTGTAATTAGAACATAATGTTATGAAGATGACTGCGCTGCGAAAGTAAATAAATAAAAATATTGAGCATAATTTCGAACAAGGTAAAGGTAATGTACGTATGACTTATTACAGTCAACTTGAAAATATGCAGCAGTTTATTAAAAAACACAGTTTTTTTAAGTTTGCCGTATGTCATTACTTCCCAGAATTCGTTCCTTATCAGCGACACTATCGAATGGTGTAATAATACAGTAAGTGGTTTTTTTCAACTAGTTCGAAATCAAGTAGTTCGATTCCTGGCTACGAATTTAGTTTTTTTCAAAAATCCAATGATGCAGTTTTAGTTTTCACCAAAATCGGCCCCGAGACTTCTTTTCGATATTCCTTATAGTTTCGGATTTGGCCATCGACGCACACTTGAAAAATTCACCCTGTATAAACGTGGGCTTTGAGTTGGTTAATACCTCTACAATGGTGTGGTGTATATCCACTCAAGCCTCTGACAACCCCCGAATGGGGATAAAAGTGGTGACGTTACATTTCTAAAAAAATATTTAACAGGTGATGACACTATTTAGCACTGCAAATTTAGCGACTTATTAAATTTGGACCCATCCCTAAGAAGCTGTGATGTTTATTTGATGTATGGTTTAGTAATGTAGAGCATTGAACTCCAGTCTCCCAACTTAATCCTGATGCTCAATAAAACTAAACATATAGTAAACATTGCCGACCTGAAGGGAAGGGGTAGGGGAGAAGGGCTGGGCTTACGGCTCTCTCACTCATTGTACGAAACGCAGCTGTAATAGCTGCTTTACGCCGATCTTCTATGAGAGGGTGGTACTACCCCACCAAACGGTGGTTAGTCCAACTTAAAAATAAGCAAACAAAAATAATTTCGTATTACTAATATTAAGTAGTATGAATAACATCAACTGAAACACGCTTAACATCAGGCGGGCCGTACGCATGTTTTTTTGTCTTGGCTTTTCTTGTCGCATATAGCCAGTGTCAAGTACCTACCTATAATAATATAGATTTTCAATGTTGCACTTCGCCACTTTCCGCCAAAAAAAAACAAGTTTGTCTAGCAACTCAGTGGTATAAAAAGATATCATAAGCAAGACAAAAAATATGAAAAAATGAAATGTAACGTCACGACTTTTATCCCCATTCGGGGGTAGTCAGAGGCGTGAGTGGCCATACACCACCACATTGTGGAGGGATTAACCAACTCAAAGCCCACGTTTCACCAGATAGTCAGAACCCAACGTGACAGGTGGTGAACCTTGTCGCCGTGTATACAGGAACTGACTATTACCTAATCCCGAGGGATAGGTAGGTTTCCTCACGATGTTTTCCCTCACCGTCAGCGAACTGTAAATTATGCACATAGATGAAAATTCATCCATTGGTGCATGCCCCACCGGGGATCGAACCTGGGACCTTCTGATTGTTAGCCCAACCTGTTGTTGTTGTTAGGCAAGACAATAAGATTAGAAAGTAGGTAAGCGGTTTTTAGAGGACGATTATGCTTTTTAATCATATACCTATTCATCATTCTATATTATTCATAATCTATGATGACAACAAAGCGCGTCACTGACATAAATATTAATTTAAAAATATTTGTAATCATATAATATCCTAAAAATTATGTTCAATATTATATTTAAACTATTTAAAACGTGATTTAATTCATAAAAAGATAGGTAGACGTAAAATTTTTACGTATTTCACGCAAAAATTTGCGCGCACGTCCAGCTTTCAACGGCGCCATTGCGCTACTGCCAGGAACATTTTGCTGGCCAAGCCATGATGACCCATGACGTTTGTAGCATATTTAAGGTTATTATTGATTATTTTTTAAATAAAATGACTAATATTGGGGGTCATTACTGCTCTTTGGGGGTCATTACTGCTCTCGTCCGTAGGGTTTAGCCCTCGATGCCCTACACGTGACCCCTGGGTGGTGCTAATGAGCAGTCAAAAATGCATGGTGGTAGGGGTTTTTCCCCGTCTGGCTAGCGACCACCCTCATGTCGAAGTCGTCCGCAAAACACTTTCGAGTGTGTTCCGGACGTTGTGCTTGGGAGCCAGTTCCCCCTTCTCCGAATGTTGCAGCATTGTCGGCCCCTGGTCCGTCATGTGCTTATTAGCTTGGCATGTGTGGTTTGGCGTGACGCGTTGGCTTGGGGTCCAGGGAGACCCGATGAAACGGTGCTCCGCTGGCCGCCCGTTGGTTCGTAGGGGACCTGAACCCAGGGCTATCCCAACCTGGGAAGCTGTCCCGCCGCCAATGAAAAAAGCCCGTTGGTGGGCCGCTATGCCGGAATGGGAAACCGGTGTGGAACATGGCGGCTCACCTTCAGGTTGGATCGGGGGCCCTTCCGTCCCCCAAGCCAGCTTTTCACATACCGGACCTCACGTGTGGAGCCGTTAGCCATGCCTTTGCCCACTGGACCGCCTTCGCTGTAACATTCCTACTTCCTCCTGTTACATACCTTATTTTTATGGCTGCTACAACAAGTAAGAGAAACGTTTCTACAGCGTCCCATAATTCCACATTTCGTGTGGATTTCTGCAACATAAGGGGGCTCCATACCAACCTTAACGCCGTTCACTTCCACCTTGAAACGGCGAAGCCAGCCTTACTTTTCCTGACGGAGACGCAGATATCCTCCCCTGCCGACATATCCTACCTCCGATACCCCGGGTACAGTCTGGAACACATGTTCATACCGCGGGCAGGAGTATGTATGTTTGTCAGGGATGATATCTGCTGTCGCCGTCTAGGCAGCCTTGAAGACAAGGATCTGTCTGTAATATGGGCGCGCATTGATCATGGTGGCCACACCAGAATCTATGCGTGCCTCTACAGATCCCATAGCGGAAACTCCGGAGCCGACCACCTTTTCGGACACGTCCAGGAGACGATAGATCTCGTGCTCGAGCGGTATCCCTCTGCGGAGGTAGTGATCCTCGGTGATTTCAACGCTCACCATCGTGAGTGGCTTGGATCACGGTCTACCGATCACGCAGGGAGATCCGCTCACACCCTGGCCATCACGTATGACCTCACTCAACTGGTGTCCGAGCCTACTCGCATACCCGACATTGAGGATCATACACCTTCCTTGCTGGATCTGCTGCTGACTTCACACCCGGATGGCTACCAGGTGTCCGTTGGTGCACCTTTAGGTTCATCTGACCACTGCCTGGTTCACTCTGAGGCGCCGCTGCACTCTAGTCAACCCTGTATCTCAGGGTCGCGTCGATTGTGGCACTACAAGTCAGCAGACTGGGATGGTTTGCGTGAATTTTACGCATCGTACCCGTGGAGACAGCTCTGCTTCTCGTCGGACGATCCCTCGCTCTGCGCTGTAGCCATTGCGGACACGGTATTGATGGGAATGAAATGTTTCATTCCTAGCACTACCGTCCGCACTGGCGGCCGCTCTCGGCCCTGGTTCGACAGTCAATGTGCTAAGGCTTCTAGCCTAAAGCATGAAGCCTGTCGAGCCTGGGCTGTGGCTCGCGTTGCGAGGGATCCTAATATCACTGATCTCAAGAAGCTTTACAATGCTGCCTCCAGATCCAGCAAGAAGCAAATGGCTAGGGCTAAATTTGAGCATATTCGCAGGGTTGGTGAGAGACTTCTAAGCCTCCCTTCTGGGAGTCGCGCTTTCTGGTCTCTCGCCAAAGCTGTTGAGGGCAACTTCTGTCGTCCCTCCTTACCATCTTTGCGCAAACCGGACGACTCGCTGGCACATTCCGCAAAAGAGAAAGCCGATCTCCTGTGCTCTCTTTTTGCGTCAAACTCGACTCTTGACGACGGAGGTAGCTCACCACCTGTCATCCCACGATGCGCGCACGTCATGCCTGATGTGCGCTTCACACAACGTGCAGTGCGTAGAGCATTAAAAGCCCTCGACGTCAAGAAGTCCAGCGGGCCGGACGGTATTCCAGCCATTGTGCTTAAAACGTGTGCTCCTGAGTTGGCTCCGGTACTGACGCGATTGTTCTCGCTCTCTTATGCTGCTAGAGTAGTTCCGTCTTCGTGGAAGGTAGCCTTTGTCCATCCAGTCCCTAAAAAAGGGGATCGCACTGACCCATCCAACTACCGGCCTATTGCGATAACTTCCTTACTCTCCAAAGTCATGGAGCAGGTGATTAACATCCAGCTCAATAGTCACCTTGAAGATCACCAGCTAATCAATGATCGACAATACGGTTTCCGTAAAGGTCGTTGTGCTGGTGATCTTCTTGTGTACCTGACTCACCGGTGGGCAGCTGCCATAGAGAGTAAGGGGGAAGCTCTGGCTGTAAGCCTAGATATTGCAAAGGCATTCGATCGGGTCTGGCATAAGGCACTTTTATCGAAGCTACCATCGTACGGACTTCCCGAGGGATTGTGCAAATGGATCGCCAGCTTTTTATCTGGGCGGAGTATCAAGGTCATTTCTGACGGTTCATACTCGGACATCACACCCATTAATGCTGGCGTTCCCCAGGGCTCTGTTCTATCGCCCACGTTGTTTCTCCTGCATATCAATGACATGTTGCCTATTGGCAACATTCATTGCTATGCGGATGACAGCACGGGCGATGCTTATTACACAGGCCGAGCAAACATCCCTCGTGCTGCAGTGCAGGAGAGCCGGAACAGACTTGTGTCTGAAATCGAGACCTCCCTGGAGCAGGTCTCAGATTGGGGTAGACGAAACCTCGTCCAATTCAACCCCTCCAAGACACAAGTTTGTGCGTTTACGGCTAAAAAAAACCCATTTAGTCCAGTGCCTCGGTTCCAGAACACTCCCCTAAATATCTCCAAAAGCATCGGGATCCTCGGGGTCGAAATATCGAGCGAAGTCCAATTTGGAGTCCATTTGGAGGGAAAAGCCAAGTTAGCTTCTAAAAAGCTCGGGGTGCTGAATAAAGCGAAGCAGTACTTCACACCGGGACACCGGCTTTTATTGTATAAAGCTCAGGTCCGTCCCCATATGGAGTACTGTTCCCATCTATGGGCTGGTGCACCCCAGTACCGCCTCCTTCCACTTGACTCCATCCAACGCCGGGCTGCTCGTATTATTGATGATCCCTTGCTTACAGACGGTTTAGACTCCTTAAGTCTCCGGAGAGACGTTGGCTCTCTGTGCGTCCTCTACCGTCTGTACCACGGGGAGTGTTCTGATGAACTGTTTAAGTTGGTGCCACCGTCACTTTTCCGTCATCGCACACTTCGACGTTGGGAGAGATTTCACCCACACCACTTGGATGCCTGGTATCCTACAAATGTACGTGCATCGCGAGCATTTCTTCCGCGCACGTGCAAGTTGTGGAACGATCTCCCTCCCGAAGTCTTTCCTATGCACTACAACATGGGGTTCTTCAAAAGGCATGTTTACAGGTCCCTAAAAGGTCGGCGCCGCGTCTGCTCCCCTTAAGTTGCAGATGTCCTGGGCGGCGGCTTCCACTTACCATCAGGTGGACCGTCTGCCAGTGTGCCATCCTTGGCTATAAAGAAAAAAAAAAAAAAAAAAAAAAAATATTAAATCTTGGATCCACGGATTCTTAGACAAGTCTTGACAATTTTTCTGGTATAGGTTTCACGTAAATCTGTTCAGTTGCTATGGAGAACATTTACGATTAAGGTTGACAATTTCATATTTTGAAATCGATTTCTACAAAATTTGGTAACATTTAAAGTAAATCGGCTAAGCCATTTTATTCCCGACCATATGAGGTTTAATGTTGTATACTTTATATTGCACATAAGCCAGCTGCTTCATCAAACCATTTACTTAGACCCACCCAGTTGAACATTTGTATCACCTTAACCATGAACATTTTAGATTCGGTATGAGACAAATATTGCATTTATTGGATAAAAAAAAACTTTTATTAGAAAGTAGTGTTATCGATTCTACGCTCGATTCTGAACAAACCATTTTCAGGTCTTTTGTTATTTCAATAACACATCGTATAATTGGGTTGGTAGGTAGTTTCATAATAAATCAGTGTCATAAATAAACCACGTTTCATTGTGTATCCCGTATTCTCAGTAAATATATTCAGTTCTAATTACAACTAGAAAATGATGAGCACACTGGAGCACACTGGAGCTATTGTTTAACAAAATACATTGTATTAAAATAAGTAAATGGCGATTAAAAAAAAAAAAACAATGTAAAAATGACAAGCCCGCTGAGTTTCTGGCCGGATTTTCTCAGTCGAGGTCGCGTTTCCGATCCGGCGGTAGAAGTTAAGGAAAAAAATGTAAAATGACAATTTGTAAGTGCCCCCGTAGGCCTAAACAAAATAAATGATTTGAATTTGAATTGAATGACTCAAGACATGTCTGAAGCCATTCTCAACACTCAAGACTTTGGTTTGTACAGATCCTCATACTTAGGTATTTCACCAACAACACTAACGGACTATACATATACTATACAGCTATACAGATGACTATACATTTGCCTACAAATTAGCATTCAATCCATCATCATGAAATGATTCCCACAAAATGGTGAATATATACTGATTAACATGGATATGAGCAATATAAATAAGTACAAAAAGACATAGAACATTTTTGAATATTGTAAAATGTGCATTTAAGAAATAACAATGTATTAAACAGTGCCAGAATAAGTATTTATCGAAAGTGTTAAATACAAGGTCATTAACGACGTTAAAAGGATTTTAAATTATAATTATTATTAACAACGGATCGTTTATTTAGAGTTCATATAATTAATAATTTATTAAATGCTATCACTACTCACACAAAATAAGACTAGATATACATCAAGGTCAAATGATGAAAATGTTTTTTTTCTCAATTTCAATTTATAAGACATTTATCAGAACTTTTAAAAAACATTTTAAAACAATTATACTGAGTAAATATCCACCAATATGCAAATAACAGTAGACAACTACCCCAAAATAAAATCCACCAATGTAATGGGATCGCTTCTTACAACGGAGATAGAAAAGTTGAATTATCTAATTGGTGATTATTTCCTCAGTTCTTCGCTTAATATTTTGCTAGAAAATCAACCTAATGACACAGAGAATTAAGGGGAATGTTGAAAACAAATAGTGTTAACGTGAATAAAACGGTGCCAATCATAGATATTTATTTGGACGGTGTACGGAAGCGGAACGTCTGTCGTGTGAGACGTGATGATGTCGAATGATGTGCTTGATGACATATTATGCGCTTATAGGATGGGATGCTGATTGCCACAGAATAAATATGTAACATCAACATTACCTACTTATCTTCTATACAAATAAATAAATGTAACGTAACGTCACGACTTTTACCCCCATACGGGGGTAGTCAAAGGGGGGAGAGAGTCGGGGGTGACAAATAAATAAGTATCATTGAAGTGTATTTTTGTAATGTCAAAATAAAAGCTTTTTAGTAAATGCAAAAATGAAAGTATGTATACACGGTCTATATTTTTGTCTGTCTGTATATCTGTCTGTTTGTTCCGGCTAATCACCGAAACGGATGGGCCAATTTCGATGCGACTGATTTCGACGGGACCTTCACTGTCAGTTAGATGATGTTATAAGGAGAACCTTTTTTATTACACATTAATAAACATTTTATGTCAAATTCTACGTGTACGAAGTCGCGGGCAAAACGAGAAGTGTTTTTTATTTTAGAATTATTTAGCGGTCCAGGGCGTACATAGTATTCTCTTAGGGTCTTCCACAGCTCAAAAAGGTTAGGAAAGCCTGCCCAATCGTAATCAAGACTAATTTCAAGAGAGAAAGCAATATCGCACTCCCATCCATATAGCGCGCGGTTAGCACACGCACACGCCCATGCAGTTAGGTCGCCCGCTCGCAACTCTTACCGTACTCGTCTGATTTGAGATACGCTTGGCCCATCGGACCCATTAGCGGTCGATTGTCCATCACCAGTTCTGTGCAACACAACCTACTGTCAGGAGTTTTGTATAGCTTATCTACTATCCCGGTTATAAGTAGGTACTTAGGCCCGTATTAATAAATAGATCTCAAAGTTGAGATCGATCTTAAGATGCAGTTTTGGCGTTTAATGTATGGCACACCTGTCAAAACAGCATCTTAAGTTCGATCTCAATCTTGTGATCGATTTATTAATATAGGCCTTAGAGCGCTAACACACTGGAACGCCATAGCGACTTCTTAAATTGTTGGCGTGAGCCCGATCCTAGTGCAAGCATTTAGCTTAGTTGGAGATACTATTGATACAACTAATAATGTGATAAGTCTCACACTTTTTAAACACAAAAAATATCGTAGGTTAACCAACGCTTGGCATGGCCAGTCAGAGACGGGTGATCATTCAGTGACATTTGAACTTAGCGTCTTCGTGCTTCGGAGGGCACGTATAAAGCCGGTCCCGGTTGTTGTCATCTAGGCAGCAGTCGTTAAGCCTTGTCAGAGACCTTTGCGCGGCCCGCCAGCAGCACGTCGCGGTGCACGATGTCGTGCTGCTACACTAAGTACCTGGCGGCGCGGAGTGCGCGGCGGGCGCGGGCAGCTGCGCGGCGACGCCGAAGCCGCCCAGCTTGACGGGCGCGCAGTTGTCGCGGCCCGCCAGCAGCACGCAGTGCGGCCGCACGTCGCGGTGCACGATGTCGTGCTGCTACACTAAGTACCTGGCGGCGCGGAGTGCGCGGCGGGCGCGGGCAGCTGCGCGGCGACGCCGAAGCCGCCCAGCTTGACGGGCGCGCAGTTGTCGCGGCCCGCCAGCAGCACGCAGTGCGGCCGCACGTCGCGGTGCACGATGTCGTTCTCGTGGCAGTACCGCAGCGCCTCCAAGATCTGGCGCATGTAGTGACTGCAAATACAACACGGTACAGCATAAGATCTGAAGATCTATTTGTAGCTCAGCATTATCGTTAAACCTAAAAAATAGGAATGCCCTGGTCGGTTTAGGTCCACTAGGGCAAAGTGGGATATGACCACGGACCACGGCTATTCTCTGGATGAGAATATTGTCTTGTTTCATACTAAGGGGCCATCCATAAATTACGTCACACGAAGTTCATGATTTGACCCCTCCCCCCCTTGTCACAGTTGGTCACATTTGCGAGACTCCCTGTGTGACGTCACATATTTTTTACAATTTTCAGAAAATGTGTAATGTGACGTCACAAAACTTAGGACCCCTCCCACCCCCTTGTCCCACATTGTCACATTTCGTCGACCCCCTCCCCCCCCTTTACGAGTGACGTAATTAATGGATGGCCCCTAATTGATGGAATCAGGCGTAGGTGGGGTTTTTTTGTTTCATACTGTTTAGAGAGTGATATTTCAGTAGTTTAGTTTTTGTATCAGTGACTCACCAAGCAACAGCTTCGCTGTAGACAAATCCCGCGGACGCCCTGCGGACCACTTCAAAGCAGAGATCAGAACCATCCATGCTGGAAATAGAAGCAATGTGTTATTAAACCACACTCATACTGTCTGAAGTAGGTCAACTGCAACCAGGGTGAAAATAAACTTACTATTCAAACACCATGTATAGCATTCCCTCTGAACTGTATGTCTCCAGGAGCTCCACAATGTGTGGGTGCTTCAGCATGTGACATATTGTTGCCTCTCGTTTCAAATCTGTAAATAAATAAACAACAAAACATAACTAAAAACTCCACTATACTATATGAATTACACTGCTAGTCTTCATAGGGCTGTAAGATCAATTATATCCACAGAGGAGTGTTAATCTCCCATGTATAGTAGACAGTTCTTTTTCTTCTTTTCTACGGGCGGTGTCGGAATCGCCGTCTTGGTGCACCATTTTTGTGTGTTGGAGGGTAGTGGGCCGGTAATTATAGCCATTTTAGCTCCACCAGGAAGTCCCCCAGACAGTTTAAACTCTCCACAACTACCATTGATCTGACAACCCTTAATATCATACTTGGGAACAAACTAGGCAAAAATAATTTAAGATATTGTGTCAATGATTAAGACCTTGTTAACTATTGAAGTTAGCACATTGAGGGATAGGCAAAAGTGACCTATATTTTGGTGTTGGTATTATAAATCACTACCAGACACTGATTATTTTGGTATACAACTAAACTTGACTAAAACAAGTGTATCATCATCCTTCTCATGATCATAACATATCTTATTAGTTGTAATTTGTAGCCAACATAATAAGCACGATTAAACAACTTTAAATCGGTTTTAAATCTATTAACTTCACACATACAACTGTTTTAGTTTCAGTAGTATCCCGTACATTCTCTACCAATTTAAAAATTATAACAGATATGCATTTAAAATTGAAATGCAACACAAGTAGAACTCTTAAACTGAAAACCTTCCCTCGATCTTTAAGACTTTATAGAGCTTAGTCAAGGATGAATACCTTGAATTTTATCTGTATCCAGACAGGTTATACCATGGACCAGTTACTAAGGGGACTGGCCCTAAGCAAGTCGGCCGGGTGGTCGGCCTAGTACTAACATCAACATAAAACGAAGCGAGTAGTTCAACTATTTAACGGTAAATAGTAAAATGAAAATGAAAAAACAATGACCACGTTTTGTTTCATACAAATATCTAATAAGGGCACCTCTTTCTTTAGTCTTTACTCTGTGGGTTATACTCACAGATTTAAATGAAAAATATTAATATTATTAAACAAACAGATTTAAAACATGTTCTTACCTGCAGTACTAAGTCCAGGGCTGGCAGTGAACCGAGCCACGTCAACGATCTTCACGGCAAACTGCTGGCCTGTCTGACGATGTACACAGCGGCGGACAAGGCTGAATGGTCCCCTAGAATGTATTATTCATAATTATATACAGGTAAGTTTATTTTTTCTACACTAATATTATAAAGAGGCAAAGTTTGTGAGTTTGCGAGTTTGTTTGTAGCAAGTTATCTCTTGAACTACTAAACCGATTTTGAAAATTCGTCCACCAGTAGAAAACTACATTATTCCTGAGTTACAGACTATAAATTGCTACACCCGTAATTAATCGCAGGGTAGCTAGTTTATTATATGTATAGAGGTAAAGAAGAATCTCACTGAATCTTCCATCCTAATATTTGATTTTAAGAATATTTGGTTTTTTTTATTTTTAAGTATTTATTGGAAAGCTTACAGCTAGAATAAGTTTTAAATAAACCTGATGTATGCACATTAATAGTGAGATTTTATCGATGTACCTATTACAAGGTAAAAGGTAAAGGTAGGTAGGTTGAATTTTGTTACAAGGTAAGTAAGAATAAAATATATTAACACCTGTAGGTTTTTAGAATGTGGGTTAAGTGCCAAACTTAAATCATTATTATTTTTTACAACAGAAATAAATTAAAGATATGCAAACTGCTTAGATTTATAAAATTAACTCAGGTACATTTTAATACCTAGTATTTACTTACTTACCTAGTATTTACTTAGTATTTTAGTACCTACTTAGCTAGAGCAAAAAATAATATTCACATATTTTAAAGTTTACATCCAGTTTCGTTATGAGTTTCTAACTTGTAGTATATCGTACCTACGTGATTACTATTCATTGAGTGCTCACGGCGCGCGACACTCCGTGCACGCATAGTAAATTCCATGCAATACTTACTTGCCAATAATTTCACATAACTCGTACACGTCGTCGAAAAGCACTTCGTCCTCAGCCATTTTTCACACAAACACTGATTGCTACGTTTCAGAAAATGGTAAAAAATATCATTTTAGAACAGCCTTCACACCGCCTGATGTATGGATACGCCCTGACACTATTCACAAGTTTTGCGTAAATGCTGAATATTGAATGAACACCAAATGATATTTCGCTTGAAAGTCCTGTACTCCGGAACACAATATGACTCGAAAATCTGAATTATAACGTGAAATGTACATGTTACACTGCAAAATATTCCATTGCGGAATTTTTCCAATAAGATTCGTAAAAGACACTACCGTTTACATTTATAGATTTTGTAGATAGTAAATAATACAGCAATAAGTGCAGATTAATGTAAATGTTATTAACTGCGACTATGTAATGCAGTAAATTAAATTTAATTCAGATTAAAAATACTCTTTTTATTTACTTTTGACATCTGAGGGTTGCAAATGTCCTGAGTGAAGTTAGTTACAATTGGCTTTGACAATGTACAAAAAGTTGCCAGTTAAATAGAATTAATAATGTATAAAAAGACAATATTGATAAGAATACCTACATAAAAAAATTTACTCAGATCGAGATGGATGAAAAGAATTTGCGAGAGACTGGTCTTGCATAACCCACAACAGCGAGGAGTGGAAGAAGGAAGGAAGCCTCTGCTTTCGTTCTCCACGAACGGCCATGTGCTGTAGGCCTTGTGTTAAAAGTGATCAAATAAATAATCATCCTACTAATACGTACCAAATATTTTAGTCTGCTTTGATATGGGGATATTGATTGTATACAACATGAATACTAATTTGTGGGGAAGATCTTTACGATGTGCGTTAGCAAAAACATGCAGTAAAAATAAAATAAAACATTCGTAATTAGGTAAGTCTTCAATTTATTCAATAGGTAATAATTTAAATTTTAAATACTAAATACACCAATCTTGTTAATGTATCTATATTACTTATTATAGTAGGTATTTATTATTTTAGGTCTGAAGTAAAGAAGAATGCAAACTATTTTGGTGTAAATTTAAGATACTATTTATTTTTATTAAGTCTAAGAGATCTTAATCTAATTGAAGTAGGTACACATTTTATTTATTAATAGCCACAATTTATGACTGTGTTATTCACTCTTCGTTTAAAATAGTCACAACCAGGAACCGTGATGGTAAGTTCTGAGTCTGAAGCTTTCAATGTAGGTGATACATTGACATGCACCCGGTAGCTACATTGATATTCCAGCTCGTAGAGTTCAAATGACGTCCGCTTAAAGAAAACAATAAGGTGGTATTAAAATATAAACTTCTAGAAACTAATTTTACATTATGGCAACACTAAATCTTGCCGCAATTTTTTATCTGTTGCCAACTTCAGATGGCGTTTTACGGAAACTGCTTTTCCCGGCCATTTTTAAAGTAAACCTGGGGCCCTACCACCACCTCTTATAGCAGTTTTGTTTTAACGTTTCAGCGGCCATTTGTGCAATGACGTTTCTTATTGTCATGGCAATAAGGTACGTCATTGCACAAAAATACGCTGAATCGTTCAAACGTTCCTGTAATTGAATCGCGATAAGAGGTCGTGGTAAGCCCCCTGGAAAAAAATATTGGACAAATTAAAAAATTAAAAACACGACTGCCCTGCCAAAAAACGAACTAAAAAGTATAAAACAAGTGCAGTGTCATTGCAGTCGGGGGCCCTCTTAGATTAAATATGTTCCACAGAACGGTCCCCCGACTGCAATGACACTGCACTTGTTTTATACTTTTTAGTTCGTTTTTTGGCAGGGCAGTCGTGTTTTTAATTTTTTAAATTATTTATTTTTATTTTATGCATTTTAGTGACAGCAGCCAAAAATGATATATTTGTTTTGCATGTACACCCTACCTATGTTAAATTATGCCTATAAATTATACAGTTTTGGACTGTGCTCATCAAGGCCTTCAATTTGATACCCATATTGTAATAATGGAAGAAAAAAATTTTTTTTTACATATTAAACTTGAGCCATAATGCCGCCATATTGATTTTTTTCAAAAATAATATACCCAGTGTTACCCGGAATGATGTAAGGATTCTAACGATACCCCAAACATCGAAATCCGTTCAGGCATTTATAAGTTATGGTGGAATAAAGAATCTCACATACAAACATACAAACATACAAACATACAAACATACAAACATACATACATACATACATGAACCCTAAACACATATACACTCCTTTTTTTTGGGCAGTCGTGTAAAAAGTAAGATTGTTACCTGAGTAGAAGCCGATAAGCCTTGCTTACGCTGATTTTTTAAATTATGGCATTTGATAGTATTCCAATGGATGAAATACCTGTAATATAACATCATTTTAAAATAAACATCTAACACACTAGGTAGGTATCTAAACATTTCCTGTCCCAATTTTTATGACATCATAGGAACCTATTAAATGTGACGTCACCCGCACAAAAAAATGGTGGCTGTGTGCGGGAAGTGTAGCGGGTGGGAAGCCGCAGGCGGTGGCGGGTGTGCGGGCGGTATGCGGGCGGGGAAGCCGCATTCCATCCGAGTTCCTAGTTGGCTTGGTGGTCTAGTAGGTGGTAGTTTGAATTCTAAAAGTCGGGGTGTTACTAACCTACCTAACTAATTACCTACCTTCCATTCCACTCATAGATGCTCGGCAATGGCTCCCATGAGATTCTTGCTCTCAATTTATGATTGTACCACACAATCTTGTTCAATTTAAGGCCTTTGATTTTTTTGTCGCGTTTTAAAAGTTGTTCTGGAATCGAATCTAAAACAAAATAAGTTATTTTTATCGGTGGTAGAGCCAAGCTGTAGCCAATTGACTGCAGGTCATATACGGACTGGCTCGACCGGGGTAGTACGACCCTCTAACAGAAGATCGGCGTAAAGTAGGTAGTAGCTGCGTTTCGTACGATGAGTGAGAGAGCTGGAAGCCCATCACTGAGGCCTGAAAGAAGAAAACTTAGGTACGTTAAGTAAAATTAAAATTGTAAATGTTTAATTACAAACCACTTCGTGCATTGCTTGTTGTATTGTAAAATATGGAAGCTTTCTCGCTGCGCAGCTTCCCCGTACCGAACTGACTGATTGTTTGAACTTGCAAGAAATACATGGACTTTGGTAGCAATCCATTTATGTCGATGTGGTTTTGGTCCTGAAAACGATATCTAATTTACTACGAAACATAATATTTCATTACCTTCCTCAGTAAACTGTTGTTGCTTTCTTATCAGCCGCCCTAGACAAGAGCGTTTCTACAAGTCCCTACGCTTAAATGTATGGAAATGAAATGTAATTTCCATACATTTCTACTTATCGATAAGTAGGTCACGTGACTTCTGTAATTTCCATACATAAAGCGTAGTAATTTGTAGATACGCTTGTAGAAGTCACTTCGGCTGCGGGCTGATCACTAAAGATTCTAAAGAATTTTCAAGAGATTCTAAATGTTATAGGATGAAGTATATCCAACATTTTACTAAATAATACTCCTGGTATTCATTTTAGATCATTATTCATAAGTAGGTAAGTACCTTAGGAACCCTCTGATGGTTAACAAGCACGGAGTCTAGTTCGCCTCCTAATCCTTTAACGCGTCGACTCCAAAACACCTTGTAACGCATTACCGGCAAGTCTGAGTTGGGCTCCTTCCACTCCAACCTTGCTGTCACCGTCCCTAGGAAAATGATTCATCATTAATATAGTTTGAACTGGATCAGCGGGTCTATTACGTAACTTTTTCGTCCATGTTTCAATTGGATTCGTTAAACCCATGTTGCTTAATCGGGAAAAGTGAAGTCGAGACTCACCCCCCTTTCATCAATTTCAATTGGCAAACGAATGAACGGGATGACCGAAACTAATTGAAACATAGTCTGATGGTCATGATCTGATCTCTCATTTAGAATATTTCTCAGTTAACTTCTCAGAACTTCTCAGTTAGAACATTTCGAAAGAATCAGCCGCTTATGAAGCCTATGAAGAATATTTGGTTAAGGTTAGAGTAAAAAACCATTAATGTCATAGAAATCGGGTACTACTTATTTTACACACCTAAATTATGATATGGCTGTAATATTCCAGTTCGTATTATTGTTATAAGCGACTGTAGCCAAGGGGCGAACACGTTGGGCTAGCAATCAGAAGGTCCCAGGTTCGATCCCCGGTGGGGTATGCATCAATGTATGAATTTTCATCTATGTGCATTATTTACAGTTCGCTTACGGTGAGCGAAGACATCGTGAGGAATCCTACCTATCCCTCGGGATTAGGTAATAATCAGTTCCTGTATACACGGCGACAAGGTTCACCACTTGCCACGTTGGGTTCTGACTATCAGGTGAAACGTGGGCTTTGAGTTGACTTAATACCTCCACAATGTGGTGGTGGCCACTCAAGCCTCTGACTACCCCCGAATGGGGATAAAAGTCGTGACGTTATATTATTATATATATTATTATTGTTTTGATTTCAAAGACTGTTATAAGACTTTCTCATTTCATTTTAACTTTTAAAACTCCTGGGCAACGTGATTTGAGTTCGCAACTTACTCCATTACAATTTAGGAGAAACACCAAACTTTCCATGTTAAACTTGAAGTTATTAAACTGTGCCCCAATTCTCGAGGATACCTACTATAATACATATAAACTATACGTGCTCATAAAACCGTGCATAGAAAATATGTTAAACTATAACTGTATGTTTAACTATACACCAATATTTTTTTAATAAAATAATTAATATGGCTAGACTAACACACCAACTGTATGGTCCTAACTAAGCAACGCTTGTAGGTACTATGGGTACGACACAAATGATATAATGAAATGGGGGCGATCCCAGTGACAGTAAGAGAGCCGGAAGCCCATCACCCCCCTTCCCCTCCCTCTGTCCTACTCCCCGTCGGATCAGCAACTTGCGAGGGATGCCTTTGGTATTGCAAGCATCTACAGGCTACGGTAACTGCTTTAAATCAGGCGGGCCGTACGCTTGTTTGCCGCCTAAGTCACATAAAAAAACTCTAAAAACCATACCATTCTCGACTCGCAAAGTCCGAACTTTCAATTTCTTCGGTAACGGTGGAGGTCTGGGTCCTCGTCTGGGCGTGAACGCAGAACTGGGCAGGGAGAACCCTCTGGTGCCAGATGCGCTGATTGCTGCCACGCGGAAGCGGTACCAGCGACCTGGCTTCAGAGCGTTACGGAGTGACACCTTTGTTCTGTTAGGAAAAGACAAGTTCATGATCGCCTACATAGGTATTAATCCACCAACTAGACACTCGGGTATAAATATCCAATGATAAAAAGTCAATGATTCCGCGGTCCGCCCACAACATAGTGAGCCTGGGCCAATGTCTGGGCACTCCTGTGGCAGTAGCTCCCACTACGTGGTGGAAGGACCGCGGAACCATTGATTTATTATCATTTGATATTTACGAGGGTGGTCCGATAAGTACTTAGCCTACAAAAAAAAACTAAAATTTTGGAAAAGTGGCGATTTATTTTTCAACATAGTCTCCTTTTCGCTCCTTCCACTTCCACTTCCACTCCTTCGGATTGCGCTTAAACAGCGTCAAACACTGCTCTGAAGTGGTCTCACGGTGGCGCTTGTTGTCCGGAGTGAGCAAACGCGGCACCCATCGCGCCGACAGCTTTATCATGCCCAATATTTAATGCAGAATATGACCACGCGGTCTTTTGAGATGCCTTCTGTCTCAGCTATCTCGCGCACCTTCAATCGGCGGTTTGCCAATACGAGATCGTGGACTTTTGTCACGTTATCCTCCGTGGTAGCCATTTTCGGGGCACCTGGGCGTGGCTCATCAAAAACCGACGTGCGACCACGTTGAAACTCCTTAAACCATTTTTTTACGGTTGCGATCGAAGGAGAAGAATCACCGTACACAGCATCCAAGCGCTCTTTGATTTCGCTGCGCGATTTCCTTTCCAAAAACAAGAATCGAATCACTGACAGATATTGCTCATTTTTCATTTTTCTAAAATCCGCGGACTCGCCCTCTTTCACACGCGGTCAAAACAAAACTACAAGTTTGATTCGGTTGAAATTTTAACAGTAGCCGTCTACGAGGATGTAGGTACTACACGACAGTAAATTTCTCTTGCGATAATGGCGCCATCGGGCGGTGAGGCTAAGTACTTATCGGACCACCCTCGTATACCCGAGTGTCTAGTTGGCTTGGTCGTGTGCGAGTGCTCTGCATTCATTGTTGGGGAGTAGAATTGAGAATATTCATGACAATGTCAGGACAGTCCATATTATAGAGAAATTGCCGTATTTATAGTAGCTATAATGTAATGCGTGTACATAAATCAATTACTTTCTCTTGCGCACACATTGTTTTATGAAATAAACAACGAACGTAACATGCATTTAAACTGAGTTAGTAATAATTATATCACAGAACGTGAATCGATTTTTAAATTCTTGACTATAAAACCAATACAAATCTGTCCAGTAGTGCCAACATGCTCTTAACTTAAGGTGGGGACATGAGCTGGAAATTTTGGCTGAATGGGCGGAGCTAACGCATTGCGCCCCGCGCACCCCGCGCTCCCCGCGCCAGCTCTGACAGCGCGCGTTTATTGCGTCGCTTGTATTCTTATTTCAACGCAAGCCAAGCCGCAAATTATCACAACGTAATAGGACTGCAAATAAGTTCATAATTTCGCCCTGAAGTGCTAATCATAAATAGCTCAGTAGAAAAGTCTTGGATATTATTCCGAAAGACGATGACGATGACGAAGGTTCGAATCCCGTAGTTTTTTTTTTCTAAATTATTTCTTATTATTGTAGGCATGATCTTTTTTTTTTTTTATTAAATCAAATAACTTATTCTTTATCAAATCGATCACATAGGTCAAATAACGCAGGAAAGAAAACTGAGGGAGCTATCTACGATACGATACGAGTGCGAGCGAATCCCACAGCATATACAGATAGTGTTGCAAAAGACTCGAGTTCTTTTAGCCCTCTCAAAGAGGCTCGAGCTTTTCTATGGGGCTCGTCGAAGAAAAACGACTCCGAATATTTCAAGGCTAAAAAAGGACTCGAGTTTTAAATAAACCTCGAGCCCTTTTTGGGCTCGGAGTTCTTTTGGAGCTCCGTTGTTGTGAGCTTTCCAAGTCTTCGCAAGTATAAGAAGGAGTCGCCTTATAGCTGACTATTCCTGGCTAGCCTATTGTATTTCTGACTATTCTTGACTTTTTGACTATGCTGACTTTTCTTGACTGTATTTGACTGTTTTTGACTATTCTTGACTATTCTTGATTATTCATGACTATTCTTGACTATTATTGACTATTTTTGACTATTCTTGACATGCTCGACTATTTTTGACTATCCTGACCTTTCTGGATTGTATTTGACCATTTTGACCATTATTGACTATTTTTGACCATTGTTGACTGTTTTTGACCATTGTTGACCAATGTTGACCAATGTTGACCATTTTTGACCATTGTTGACTATTTTTGACCAATGTTGACTATTTTGACCATTTTTGGCCTATGTTGACTATTTTTGAACATTGTTGACTATTTTTGACCATTGTTGTCTATTTTTGACTATTCTTAACTATTTTTGACTATTTTTGACTATTTTTGACTATTTTTGACTATTTTTGACTATTTTTGACTATTTTTGACTATTTTTGACTATTTTTGACTATTTTTGACTATTTTTGACTATTTTTGACTATTTTTGACTATTTTTGACTATTTCTGAATATTTTTGAATATTTTTGACTATTTTCGACTATTGTCATTTTTTGCCAATGTTGACTATTTTTGACTATTTTTAACTATTTTTTAATCTTTTTGACTATTTTTGACTCTTTTTGACTAATCTTGACTATTCTTGACTATTTTTGTCAATTTTTGACTATCTTTGACTCTTTTTGATTATTTTCAACTGTTTTTGGCAATTTTTTGCCAATGTTGACTATTTTTGACCATTGTTGACTATTTTTGAACATTGTTGAAAATTTTTGACCATAGTTGACTATTTTTGGCCAATGTTGACCATTTTTGACCATTGTTGCCTATTTTTGACCAATGTTGACTATTTTTTCTTACAATAGTTGTCTATTTTTGACCATTGTTGGCTATTTTGGCCATTCATGACTATTTTTGACCAATATTGAAAAATTTTGGCCAATTTTGACCATTTCAGGCCAATAATGGTAAAAAAAGACAAGAATGGTCAATTGTGGTCAAAAATGGTCAAAAATAGTCAACAATGGATAAAAATTGTCATCATTGGCCAAAAATGGTCAACATTGGCCAAAAATGGTCAAAATTGCCCAAGAATTGCCAACATTGGTCAAAAATAGTCAACATTGGTCAAAAATAGTAAAAAATTGTCCAAATAGTCAAGAATAGTCAAAAATGGCCAAAAATAGTCAACTATGGACAAAAAATAGTCAACATTGGTAAAAAATAGTCAACAATGGTCAAAGATAGTCAACATTGTCCAAAAAATTTCAATGGCCAATAATGGTAAAAAAAGACAAGAATGGTCAATTGTGGTCAAAAATGGTCAAAAATAGTCAACAATGGATAAAAATTGTCATCATTGGCCAAAAATGGTCAACATTGGGCAAAAATGGTCAACATTGGTCAAAAATAGTAAAAAATTGTCCAAATAGTCAAGAATAGTCAACAATGGCCAAAAATAGTCAACTATGGACAAAAAATAGTCAACATTGGTCAAAAATATTCAACAATGGTCAAAAATAGTCAACATTGGCCAAAAATTGTCAAAAATAGTCAACATTGGTCAATAATAGTCAAGAATGGTCAACAATGGCCAAAAATAGTCAACTATGGTAAAAAAATAGTCAACATTGGTCAACAATATTCAACAATGTTAAAAAATAGTCAACAATGGTCAAAAGTAGTCCACATTGGCAAAAAAATAACCAAAATAGTCTTAAATAGTCAAAAAGAGTCAAAAATAGTCAAAAAGAATAAAAAATAGTTAAAAATAGTCAAGAATAGTAAAAAATAGTCAACATTGGCAAAAAATGACAATAGTCGAAAATAGTCAAAAATAGTTAAGAATAGTAAAAAATAGTCAACAATGATCAAAAATAGTCAACATAGGCCAAAAATGGTCAAAATAGTCAACATTGGTCAAAAATAGTCAACAATGGTCAAAAATAGTCAACATAGGCCAAAAATGGTCAAAATAGTCAACATTGGTCAAAAATTGACAACAATGGTCAAAAATGGTCAACATTGGTAACCATGGTCAAAAATTGTCAAAAAAATTCAAAAAAATAAAAAAAAATAAAAAAAAAATCAAAAATTTTCAAAAATTATCAAAAATTTTCAAAAATTGACAAAAATTTACAAAAATTGACAAAACTTGACAAAAATCGTCAAAAATTGTTAAAAATTGTCCCAAATAGTCAACAATGTTCAACAATGGTCGAAAATACTCAACAATGGTCAAAAATAGTAAACATTTGCCAAAAATGGTCAACAATCGTCAAAAATAGTAAAATATAGTCAAAAATTGTCAACATTGGTCAAAAATAGTCAAAATAATCAAGAATGGTCACGATGGCCAAAAATAGTCAAATATGGTAAAAAAAAGTCAATATGGTTAACAATGGTCAATATTGGTCAAAATAGTCAATAATAGTCAACAATTGTCAAAATAGTCAAAAATAGTCACCAATGGTAAAAAAAAGTCAATATGGTTAACAATGGTCAATATTAGTCAAAAATAGTCAAAACTAGTCAACAATGGTCAAAATAGTCAACAATGGTCAAAAACTGTCAACAATGGCCAAAAATAGTCAATAATGGTCGAAATAGTCAAGAATGGTAAAAAATGGTCAAAATTAGTCAACAATGGCAAAAAAAGTCAACAATGGTCAAAAATAGTCAAAAATGATCAATAGTAGTCAACAATAGTTGAGAATGGTCAACAATGGCTAAAAATAGTCAACAATGGTCAAAAACACTCAACAATGGTCAAAAATAGTCAAAAATGAGCAATAGTAGTCAACAATAGTTGAGAATGGTCAACAATGGCTAAAAATAGTCAACATTGGTCAAAAATTGTCAAAAATGGCCTAAAACAGTCAACAATAGTCAATAATGGTCAAAATAGTAAAAAATTATCAATAGTAGTCAACAATAGTTGAGAATAGTCAGCAATGGCTAAAAATTGTCAACATTGGTCACAAATGGCCAAAAACAGTCAACGATAGTCAAAATAGTCAAGAATGGTAAAAAATAGTCAATAATGGTAAAAAATAGTCAATAATGGTCAAAATAGTCAAAAATGATCAATAGTAGTCAACAATAGTTGAGAATAGTCAACAATGGTAAAAAATAGTCAACAATGGTCAAAAACACTCAACAATGGTCAAAAATAGTCAAAAATGATCAATAGTAGTCAATAATAGTTGAGAATGGTCAAAAATAGTAAATAATGGTCAAAATAGTAAATAATGGTCAAATAGTCAAGGATGGTCAATACTGGTCAACAATTGTTGAGAATAGTCATGCATATTCAAGTATAGTCAAGAATGGTCACAAAGGGCTAAAATCAAAAAGGGCTCAAAGCCTCTTTAGAAAGCGCTTCAAAATAAAGGCTTTATTTCCGAGAGCCTCCTCTTCGCCGCGAAGGCTCGGGGCTAATTAGTTCTTTAGCCTCCGAGGTTTCATAAAAAGGCTCGAGCCCTAATAATAAGCCTAAAAGACTCGTTGAGTCTTTTGCAACACAACCTGCAACACAACCTCTGACCACCTGGGTGATCAAAGTGGAATATTGCATTTTTTTATGTTTTCTAATGTGATATTTTTAACCGACTTCAAACTTTTTTGAAGTCGGTTTCTCAATTCGACTGTATTTTGTTTTATGTTTATTACCTCAGAACTTGCGACTGGGTGAACAGATTTTGAAAATACTTTTTTTTATTTTGAAGTTAGACATCTTGATAAAACAGAGAGAATTACATACGACGCGGGTTCAAATCCAACCATATTTAGTTATTTAAATATATTTGGATTTATTATAGTAATGGTATTTTTCAATGGTGCAGAATTTATCAGAATATTTACACAAAATTATTATTTTTTAATGCATATAATTTATGTATTTATTCCTCATAGAATTATAGCACAAAATGTATATCATAGGGCTAGTGAATAATTTCATCCACATTGGCAATGTCTCATTAGCGTAGTGGTAAAGCATTAGCAATTATTCCGTGAGTTCGTACCTCACCTTCGGCAATTCTATGTAATAATTTTTTGGTGATAATATTGTTCTTATTTGTAATAATATTGTTTTTTTCTATTTATTACATGTTTTATTACATTTTAATCATTTTATAAATTATTTGGATTGACAAACTAATACGCCAACTGAATGGTCCCAAACTAAGCAACGCTTGTACTATGGGTACCGTAATGACCTGGAGACGATCCCCGTAATCCTGGGATCAGGAAAAATAACGCATAAGTCAGTTTCTAAAATTTTCATTTGGCGGGAATCGAACCCGCAACCACGCAAGCAGTGAGCCGAACAGCCTACGTCAAACCACTTTACGAAGCAGGCGTCAATTTTTCAATGCATGACGAAGTATATAGTTCATAATTTCGCCGATTCAAGTAATATGTAAATAGCTCAGTGAGTCAATGTGTACGCGCGACAGTATGTAGGATCGAATCCTAGTTTTATATTTTGGTTTTTTTTTTTCATGTTATTCAATTTTTTTATTATTTTAGGCAATTGTATTTGTATCCAATTGTATTTTTTTATATAATAACAAAGAATTGTAATTTATGTTCTAAATTACAACTCTTTATCACAACTACTTAGGTACAAAGGCGTATAAATGCGCACAAATATAAAATCTAACAAATGCTAGCTATCTACAAAATATTCTAAACCACTGCAATATTTTTACGTATTTATTTATAAAAAAGAGATACACGATAATTGAAGCGACTGGAGCGTAGAAAAGTGACACAACCTCCCCGTCCAACAGTCATCGCGGTACTGCCGCCCGTCGCCCCTCGCACCGGATCCGCCCACTTTGTTGGCGAATATTTGGAAAATCATGAATTGTGACGTGAAAAACGATTGCATCGCAAAATCAAGCTTACATTTTTTAGGTATTATCTTTCTCCATCTTTTGGTGGAAAAACTATTTAAAAATTCCCAGCCGTTTGGAAGAAGATAGAAATTTAAATTTGAAAATTTCTACATTTTGGTAATTTTTTTCACATAGTAAAAGAGCATTTTTCACATTTTTCAAACTTGTTTTTTAAAGAAGAGGGTATAATAAATACGGTGATATTTTTTTCAAAATTTTTACTCCACTCGTCTAAGAGGAGATAGCCTCCAAAAATGCCTCGTTCGCTACCTGCCCAGTCTTAAATAGAGGATCCAATTCTTACTTATTCGTTCTTAACAGGAGATTCCATTCTTCAAGTCTCATCTCTTCATACTTTGGTCCCAAATGATGTTGCTCTTCTAGTACATAGGAGACAGGTCCTGGAACTGCTCTGGCAGCATCTCCAACACCATCCGACCAAGAGAGAACTACAGATCTTCGTTTCTCTTTAGGCTCTTCAATCGCGGGCAACGCTGGCAAACCTGTATTAAAAATAAAGAATGTTAATACAGTTCTAAAAATACTGCTCCTTTGTTTTGTATTTTCGGGGCGCCATCATTATTTTTAGCTCCGCAATTATGCGTATTATTTTGAGTGATTAATGGCTTTGACCTACAGTCTAACTACCACCTATCATAACTGTCAAAGCTACCGATAAAATTATATCCTTCATATATAATTTTTTAATGTGTCAGAGAAGCCGCTTTTAGCAATTATTAATAATGCACTTTCAATAATCTTAACCCAATTCATTCTTTCGTGAATTCGTATTTCCTATGACTATTTTACTGTCTATCTCCACAGCATAGAGACGTGATGGATGTACCTATACCTTGTTCCTGTCGTTATATCTGAACTGTGTTTATGATGTGCGCTGTGATTTGATTCCTTTCAAAAATCTCCGTAGCTTTTATGATTAATCATAGCTTCACCATTTCCATTAGGTACCTGGTATTGTCAAAAGATCGACTGGTTCGCTGCAGGTAGACCCGCACCGGTGATGGCAGCATCGCTGAATGCCGTCACACTGTGCATCCGAGTTGCAAGCCTCGACGCACGCCGCTTCCCATTTCGGTGTGTCTGTTATTGGACACGTCCCTGGTTTCTTCTCTCGCAAGCGGCATTGTGATTTGCACTGGTGAGATGATTTCTTATTAAGAAAGGAATATGGACTTGAGCATATGATTTTGTATGAACTCTGGACTAGAAAGTAGTGATGAAACTCAATCATATGAAAAGTTGATGATGCATGCAACTGATGGTGATCATTTACGTTATTTCAAAATTACAGATGCATAAAACATAATAATCACATCAGTTAAAACGTGTTTGGTTGCTACAGGATCATACTCTATTATGAATAGAAGCATTCACTTAGTAAAGTACTGTTACTTCAGTCAGTCTCATTAGTAACTTAAGGTAATTAGCGTCCGTACACTAGTTATAACACAAAGATTCCTTTGAAGCGCAAGTTTTCTTATTTTTCACTCTATCAGTTTGCAATACGGGTGAAAATTGAATCCCAAAAGTATTTTACAGAGGTTCGTTAATTTTCCTCATTTCTCAAAGGAAATATTACCAATGATGTGAAGTTCAGCTTTGTGTTCGTCTGATGTTATGGCCGAAATTGTTTAATCACGCAGATTATTTGATACAATTTGTTCAGCAGGTTGTGCACACTGTTATTTAGATATCATCACTGACTTTAATTTCAAATTGTATGCTTCATTTTTGACCTCAAGTCATCTGATAAACTGAGTTGGTACTACGAGCAAAAAATAGAAGAATAAAACTTGTTGATAAAATATAAATTCTAGCTCTCGTTCCAAGCTTGTTAACTCCTGAGTAGTGCGTGCGATCAGAATGCGATTGTCTTTCATCCATACATCTCGCTCAAGACTTTTTTATTGCCATGCTGCTTCGCATTCTTTTTGCGTTTCTGGAATTACCATAACACTCCCTTTTTAGGTACCGTCTAAGAAATATGTTTGCCCACTACTAGCTGCAATCTTGATTGTATTCCGTTTTACGTCCGTTTTTAATTTTTTACATAGCGTTTGTATCTGCGCCGAGAACTTGTTAAATCGTGATCATTGTGACAGCTATCTTGCAAACATGTTTTATTGTAGTTACTGTAGTAATATTTATATTCAACTAGCTGGTGCCCGCGACTTTGTCGATGTAGAATTTGTACATCGAGTAGCCTTTTTATTTCTCTTAGCTTTCATCTATCTCCATATTCATGAAATAAATAAAAACTTGAGAAATGATTGGTCTCCTATACAAACTATCATTCCCTATGTCACCATCTTCAAGTTTTACTTTCGCAACAGAAAGCCTTTGTCCTTCTCCGAGGTCCTGTCTATCTCTATACCAAAATTCATTGAAACTGGTTTAGCAGTTTAATCATGAAAACGTAACAGAGAGACGTATTTATAATATTAGTAAAGGCTATAGATTCGTTGTTTTTGCTTATTAATGCAAACATAAATGTCAAGATGCCTACGTTTATTACGAGGCTCAGTGAACTTGCCTGGGAGAGTATGATTTTCAAGGGCCACATGTAGGCATTTCCAATCAGGATTGGGTTTCCCCATGACATAAATTGTGATTGTTTAATACTGGTTTCCTTATTGTGCTGTTTGTAAGATTGATTTAGATATGGTGTGAACTGACGATATTACCAAATATGTTAACGAAGTAGCAACAAATCCACGCACTGTAGCAATTGGTTATATTTAACTGGACTTAGTAGGAATTTATTTAGAAGTATGCACTTGTGCAGCAGTGGATATCTTCTGACTGATGGATGGATGGATGGCTTTAGAATTTATTACTATGCTATCGCTATTACGTATTGTGTTACGTTCAAACAGCTGACTATAACGATGCATATCTAAATATATAAGAATCAAAGTCCTGATTGACTGACTGACTGACTGACAGACAACGCACAGCCTAAACCGCTGATCATAGAGACTTGAAATTTGGAGGGTGGGTTTGTCTTGATGTGTAGAGGTGTACTAAGAAAGGGTTTTTTGAAATTCAACCCCTAAGGGGGTAAAATAGGGGATGAAAGTTTGTATGTAAGTTCGTTATTTTTGAAGTTAGAATTATGAAATTTGCTGATTAGGTGTCTCTTAAAATATAAAAAATATGAATTTCAGGTATTTTGAAAATTCAACCCCTAAGGGGGTAAAATAGGTGATAAAAGTTTGTATGGAAGTTCCGTCATTTTTTAAGTTAGAATTATGAAAATTGGTGATTAGGTGTCTTTTATAAAATAGAAAAGATTAATTTCAGGGTTTTTGAAAATTCAACCCCTAAGGGGGTAAAATAGGGGAGTGAAAGTTTATATGGAAGTTCGTCATTTTTGAAGTAAGAATTATGAAAATTGCTGATTAGGTGTCTTTTAAAACTGAATAGATTAATTTCATGGTTTTTGAAAATTCAACCCCTAAGGGGGTGAAATAGGGGATGAAAGTTTGTATTGAAGTTCGTCATTTTTTAAGTTAGAATGATGAAAATTGGTATTTAGGTTTCTTTTTACAAATAAACAATATTAATTTCAGCGTTTTGGAAAATTCATCCCCTGAGGGTGTAAAATAGGGAATGAAAGTTTGCATGGCGGTACCTATTCGGGCTAATCTCTGAAATGGCTGGACCAATTTTGACGGGACTTTTACGGGTTAATACCATATGGGATCCGGGATATCCGAGATACGGGATCCGATATCCGGGATACGGGATCTGGGATCCGGGAAACGGGATACGAGATCCGAGATAAGGCTCCGGGACCCGGGATCCGGCAAACGGAAGCTGGGATCTGGGAACGGGATCCGGGATCCGGGATTCAGAAAATGAGATCCGGGATACGGGACCCGGGAAACGAGTTCCAGAGTATGAAATCCGGGATATGGGATACGGGACCTGTGATATCCGGGATACGGGATCCGGGATCTGGCAAACGGAATCTGGGATTTGGGAAACGAGATCCGGGATACGGGACCCGGGAAACAAGATCCGGGATACGAAATTCAGGATATTTGATACGGGATTCGTGATATCCGGGATACGGAATCCGGGAAACGAGTTCCGAGATACGGGATCCAGGAAACGAGATCCGGGATATGGGATACAAGTTACGGGATCCGTAATATTCTGGATTCGGGATCCAGGATTTAGCAAACGGAATCTAGGAAACGGGATCCAGGATCTGGGATCCGGAAAACGGGATCCAGGATCCGGGCATCGAGATCCAGTATACGGGACCCAAGAAACGAGATCCGGGATACGAAATCCGGGATATGGGATACGGGATCCGGTATACGAGATCCGGAATCCAGGATACGGTAAACGGGATCCGGGATCCGGAAAACGGGATCCAGGATCCGGACAACGGGATCCTGGATAGGGGATACGATTTTTTTTATTAAATTCTGCGCGGACGAAGTCGCGGGCAAAAGCTAGTTACGTATAAATGGAATAATAGCTTTAGAAATAACTTTACCTATATCTATTGCAGTAGAATTAACCGCATTATTTTCTCTTATAAAAATACTCAGTGTTACTGTTAACCTGTTATCATCATTTACAAATAATTTTACGTGAGAAAAATACTGTTAAATAAGTAGTTTAATTTAACCTGTCGTTATATTAACTTTATCTTTACTGACGACCGCTTGGCTAACTGCATCGGGTGGCTGTAGGTTCGATTCCCGCCTGAGGTAAATTACGGAAACGGCCTTTTCGCAATTTTCCCTATGGTCTGGGTGACACTGGGATCGCCACCAGTCCATTATATGGAAGCCATAGTACAAGCGTTACTTAGTTTGGGACCATACTGGTGTGTTTGTCCGGCGATATTTACATTTACCTGGTAGTCCCCACTTACCGTCTGTTTTGCCTCCTTGCTCCTGTCAAAACACATCAAATCACATCTGATCCTGTACAGCGTGTTTGACTGTACCTTCGAGTACCGTTTCGTCTTCGCCTGTACCAACTGTACCATGGACACCACCACTATCACCGTCAACAGTTTCACATACATATTCATTGTTTTTATTACACTCTTCACACAACTCTACACTTTTAAATCACCTAACATCTGAAAACGCATTGCGAGTCCTCGTAAGACTTTATGTAAGTTTTTCTGATATTATACAAGGTGTATCAGAAGTCCGTGTAGTGTTTCATTTGACATCTAAAAGTATTGCGCTCAGACATTATGATCATGAAAAGCTTGGCAATACAGTTAATTTAGTCAAGTTTAGTTGCATACCAACTTAATCAGCACAAATGTACCTAAAAATAATTAAATATTATATCGGACTTCTGATACACCCTGTATAGGTGGGATGTTTGTGTTATCTAGCTTTTCTGAAATCGTATAGTTTAGTTATCTTTTAAATGAGAGTAGGAATAATTGGATAAACAGTGAGCAGTAATTGATTTTAATTAATTAATTAACATTTTCTATTATCAATTCCGGTAATTGTTTCAAGAACAAGGTTATCGTATTAGATAACCGTGATTATAATTTCACGAAAAAGTATAATGCTGTTGCTAAGTGGTAAGTTTAAATTAAACTCACTGTTGCCATTATTGACTGAATAATTACAAGATCGAATACATCCTAAAAATCGATTGTAGCAAAAATTCATCCTATTGTCCCGAAAATATAAATGAATAAGTACGAAAAAGCATTGCTGTGACCAGTAAAAGTATTTCGCATATCTCCTTTGACCAAATAAACTCGATCCAAACAAAACACTAGCAAACGAAAATTCACCGCAACAAATCGATAATCGAACCGAGAATCGATTAGAACCGGAACAAAATCGAGTCCTTTCGATCGTGTGTCATCGACCTCGGGATTTGGGGATACATTCGCGATTCGCGAGCGTATCGTTTGAAATGCGCGGTAACACTGGTGCGCGCGCGCAGCCGATTCGTGCGTCGGGTTCATTAATACACATGCGCGATGCTTTCCTGTCCGTGCGCCGATGACGGAAGGCTGCTTTTACTAATCCGGTTTCCTAATTAAAAAATTGTAGGCGTCTTCCTGGACTATGCAGTTGTTATTCGGTGATCATCATTACATCTAGTCTATTTCGTCAATTACTAATATTTTGTTCTTAGCTAACGTTTATATTGCACATGCAATTTAATAATTATGACCTATGGGACGTATTTTTAGGCTAAGTAAAAGTCGATAATATTTTTTTACACTAATCTACACTACAAAAAGATTTGTATGTATTTTTGGAAGTTTGTAATGAGGACAGATTTCAACACCATTAGAATGCTACATTATCCCTTAGTAACATAGGCTATAGGATAGGCATAGGATTAATAACTAGAAAAAATTAGGGATCTCTACTAAAACTTAAATAATGTAACCCAAGGTGTAAAAAAATCCATAAGATGTCTTTCATCGCATGCGCTACGATCCAATTTTTTAAAATTTAAATTCTACGCGGATGAAGTCGCGGGGCAAAGCTAGTATTAAATAAAAGTAGCCTAAGTTACTCCTTTTAACATGAGCATCATCAGCATCTGATTTCGCTTTTAATATTTTTTATTAGTGGCTTTATTGCTATAACAATTGGTCCTTTATGTTCTTTTTAATTACCTACTCATGTAGCGCAACAATCATAATGATTTCGATTATAAACAAAAAACGAACTGCTACAAACTCTCAATCCCTTATGCCCAGTCCTATTCTGAATCTCCTTATTAATTTGCCAAGTTTCTTGGAAGAGTCGTTCACGCGATTTCACCGAACCGAACCAAAGCAATCGATCTAATTAGGCGCCTTGGAAAATAAAACAGTATGGCGAAGATGAATCGTCGACAAAGAAGCTGGGGATGCAACGACCGTTTGATTGCTCTCGGGTAGCCACCGGATGCCCTTCGAATGCTTAATTAGAGTTTCTGTTTTACTCTACATGCATACGCCGATGTACTCTTGTAACGCAAGCGAATATACATGCTCGTTATAATTACGCGGTTAAATAGAAAATAGTGGACCGGTCTGTTAATGGTAGAATTATTTTTAAATGCAATTCTTTTTAACTACCTCACCTGAGTGTTTTAAAATGTTTATAAATTTTCTGACGTATGCTATAAAACATAAATATCTGCGTTTTATTAGTCTTGCGGGTTTAAATTATGATACTTAGGATGTTAAAACTTCAAATCCTGCTATAAAACCGTAATGTGAAAACCTTGTTTGTGGCGAGATTTTCAGTCGTGAATTACATTATGAAATAAGGTATGACTTAGCCTGGTAATCTTAAATTTAATTTCAGAAATCTAGCTTTTTTATTTTTATTTGCAATACTCTCCGTAGATTAGGTCTCTATCTGAGACTGCTTCCAGTTCATTGTATGGTGTCCATGTCACAAACGTTCCTTTTACAAGCATGCAATTGGTGTGCCAATATTGCCTAGGTATATACCTACCATAAATAATTGAATAGAAAGATCGTATAGAGTAGATGAGTTATTAAGTTGCCATTTAGGGCCTCCGCGGACTTGCTACTTTTAGCATCGGCGACCGGCGATTTTGTGACGTATCGATGCTGCGTCGCGTTTCTGCGAGCGCGAACGAGCGAGACGCAGTATCTAAATCGCCGATCGCCGATGCTAAAAGTAGCAAGTCTGTGGAGGCCCTAAGGGCCTAACTGATTTATGGTATCTAACTTCTTTCAACTCGGTGGTCCACTGAATAGCGGTTCGTGATTCATGTTTATCAAAATTGTGGGGAATAATTTCATAAAATAGGCCAAAACATTTTGGCTGTTATAAAAACCTTATAAATGAAAAATGTAAGTCATTGTATAGAAAAAATGGGCGAAAATAGCACATTAGTATTATCGGTATTTGATGACCGCTTGGCACATTCGGTCGAGCGTAGGCCGCTGCTTACTGCATCGTGTGATTGCAGATTCGATTCCTGTCGGAGGCAAATTTCTGAAACGGCCTTAGCGTGGTCTGCGTGTCACTGGGCTCGCGCCCAATCCATTGTACGATAGTTATAGTACAAACGTTGCTTATTTAGAGACCATGCATTTAATTTTATGTAACGTCACGACTTTTATCCCCATTCGAGGGTAATCAGAGGCTTGAGTGGCCATACACCACCACATTGTGGAGGTATTAACCAACTCAAAGCCCACGTTTCACCAGATAGTCAGAACCCAACGTAACAAGTGGTGAACCTTGTCGCCGTGTATACAGGAACTGACTATTACCTAATCCCGAGGAATAGGTAGGTTTCCTCACGATGTTTTCCCTCACCATCAGCGAACTGTAAATTATGCACATGGATGAAAATTCATCCATTGGTGCATGCCCCACCGAGGATCGAACCTGGGACCTTCTGATTGCTAGCCCAACCTGTTCACCCCTAGGCTACAGTCGCATACAGACCATACAGTTGGGCGATATTACGAGTAATTTATTAATATTTACTATTGGTCTATAGTCCACCACGTTGGTGCAATGCAGGTTGGTGGTCCCTCTTTTACCAATTGAAGAAGGGGAGGCCTTTGCCCAGCAGTGAGACAGTTAACAGGCTTAAAAAAATACTATTATGATAAGAAATCGAAAACCCTTTTCGTAAACCATTTCAAACTAATGACTTGCATCAATACTGCCCACTAATTAATTTTTGTTCAACTATGGCGGCATTTCACTGTTTTCAATGCAATTTCCTAAAGCAGTAAATAATCTAGGTATTCACTAAGTAGATAATTATGATTCCATATCGTTATAACTCTTTCATAATCAATTAATGCATACCACGAGCCAATTATGAAACGTTGAATGTATACCAAACAGGTTTTTTATTGTCTTCGAATATTAATTACGTACCTTGATAACTGAAGTTACACCTGCATTTAATGGCAATCTGTATATATTCTGGTGCAATTACTCATGGATATAGAGCTTGAAATACATTCAGTAGCTTTTCTTCGAGCTTACACTTTCTCTAGCTAGAGTCACTGATCGTTCGTTCCTCGTATATCTCAAATATTTTTGCAGACGCTACTGACTAGCGAATTTAAAACTCATGGTAGAGGACTAGATTTCTATAATGTAGAGTAGAGTATGCACGCACGTTATGATATCCTCGAATAAATTGATAGAGTAAATTTAATTGATCATCTGTTATTCTTATGCTCTATGTGGGTACATTGTATTTTTGTCGTCTCTACCAGCAATGCACAAATGTTCCCAGGCTACATTTGTTTTATTTCATATGGTCAATCCACCAGTCTCTACAAATATCCTTTAGTCATCGTCGTCCAAATATAAGCTCTCACCACTGCAAAGGCCTGGACGAAAATACATCACGACCAGCATTAATACAAAGAAGTGTTCATAATTAACAAAGAGCGATCCTGGCGCTTACTCTTTCATACATACAAAGTACCAGCAAAAAACCTAAATAGGATACACAATAAAAGATCTTAACATGGTTAACAAAAGAACAAGGAAAATGCAACGTTTTTGTTAACTCACGAACATTATATAAGTTCATCTTATAAGCTTAGCGAATCAGATGAGGAACAAATCAATAAATCTGAGGCTCCATTGCGAATTCTGCTACAGGAAGTCGTTTATCGCTTAGCTTTGCGATGCTAGCATTTAGAATGTTATTATTTTATGTTATTTTGAAGTGAAAACTTCTTAAGCGGCTTTGTGCACTTTTCTTGGTATGGGTAAAAAATGATAAACTCGCGTCAGGGGTCACGTGTCCTGATCGCAAAATGCGACAGATTCGTAGCGACAGGTCACGGAATGGATCTGGGTGAGTGCTTTATGGGGCGTAGGTTCGAATAGAATATATTATTAATTATTTAATTCTTATTATTTTTTATTTTAATTTGTATTATTTTTTATGATTATTTAACAAAAAAAAACGCCCAGGTTGTTTTTTTTACATTTTTTTCATAACCATTCCAAATTATTTAAAAATGCAGAACGTTAATGTTCAAGTTTTCACTTCTGCCGGCACTCCCGGAATGCAACCTGGCCGTTTTTTTTTTGGTAAAAAGTATTACAAGCGAGTGTGTCTTTTCGTCACATCGGTTTCTTTGCTCATACCTACGTACAACAACACAAAATGATGCTCTCTAAATAATCTTAACTAAATAAACACTTAAGAAAAAAAGGCAATGACCGTGTTGTTAATCTTATCGTACTATACGCAGCTATAATAGCTACTTTACGCGGATCTTTTGTGAGAGGGTGGTACTACCCCGGTTGAGCCAGCCAATTGAGCCATATGAGCTGCAGTCAATTGGCTACACCACCAATCTATCCGCTTCCAGAAAGTTTCTGTTGAAACTTCTTCATGTCATTTATCTCCACCAATAGAGGAACCGTCTTTACTAAATACCTTGAACTTTCAAAAATAACGAAAATATAATTGCATTACGACGGGCCGTTAGCGTGGTTGGCGCGGAGGCGACTTTCACGCTGCAGGTCTTAGGTTCGATTCCTACCCGGGACATGCATTTGTGTGCATGAACATGTCTGTATGTCCCGAGTCTGGGTGTATATGTATATTAAGTATGTATTTACAAATAAAAAAGTAGTATATGTAGTAATATCAGTTATCTGGTTTCCATAGTACAAGCTCTGCTTAGTTTGGGATCAGGTAACCGTGTGTACAAAAATGTCCCAGGATATTATTATTGTAACGCATTCAGTGATGTTCGGCCTTAAACACTTTGCACCGAATCTGATAGGACCATAAGATATTGTCAGGGAATTGTCTAACGACCATTGTATCGAAACCACTCAGTTATATCAGTTGATACAATAACAGCTTTTGTGAAGCAAAAAAGATAAGAATCCGTTGAACCCAAGGTGACATTGTGTGGATCGGAGCTTATTCGTCATAATAGACCCACTGTTCTGTGTATATGATTTATTATTTATAACTCCTGTGTTTAAAAAAAAACTAAAACCCGACTACTGAAAAATCGCGCTCAAAAAGTATGAAACAAGAAAATATTCTTATATGGAGGATAGCCGTGGTCCGTGGTCATATGCCATTTTGCCCTAAAGGAGCTACACGGACCACGGCTATCCTCCAGATAAGAATATTTTCTTGTTTCATACTTTTTAGAGCGCGATTTTTCAGTAGTCGGGTTTTAGTTTTTAAACTTACTTTTTATTTAATTATTTTGGAGTTATAGGTAACAATATATATATTTTTGAAATGTGCTCATCAAGCTCTTGCATTTGATACCCCACACGGTTTTATCAAAAAATGTTTATTTTTTTAGTTCATGACATTATGTCCTCTAGAGGGCGCCATATGCAATGTTATGTGACGTCACATAGCCTATAACCAGCGCGCCATTAAGCCGCTTCTAACGATACCTCATTTGTCAAATTACAACAAGTAGTTTGGAAGTTAGGTGGGAACAGATGCACATACATACATACATACATACATACATACATACATACATACATACATACATCCGGTCAAAATCATAACCCTCCGCCGTAGTCGGGTAATAAAAATAAAACTTCTATTTTTATGTGACTAACGTACGGCCCGCCTGATGTTTAGCTGTTACCGTAGCCTTTAGATGCTTGTAATACCAAAGGCCATGTTGTCGACCTGACGGAGAGTGGGATGGGGGGCGGGGGGATTTGACTTCCGGCTCTCTGTCATCGTACGAAACGCAGCTGTAATAGCTACTTTACGCCGATCTTCTGTGAGAGGGTGGTGCTACCCCAGTCGAGCCAGCCCATATATGAGCTGCAGTCATTTGGCTAGCTTGACTCTATCACCAGAAAAATTATATAAAGACTACACTTACAATCGAAACATGTTGTTAGCTGGTGCTGGTGCCCGCGACTTCCTCTACGTAGAATTTGTACTTCGAGAAGCCTATTTATTTCTCTAAGTTTTCATCTAAATTAATTTACTAATTAAATAAATTTTAAAAGGCTTGAGAAATTATTGGTTACGTATACAAACTTTCATCCCCTATTTCCCCCAAAAGTAGCCTAGTTTTATTATAAAGTAGTTAGTTTTATTTTCCCAACAAAAAGTAGCCTATGTTCTTCTCCAAGGTCCTGTCTATCTCTATACCAAAATTCATCAAAATTGGTGTCGAGTTTAGTCGTACATACGTACCAGACAGACTAACGGAGTTACTCTCGCGTTTATAATATTGGTAATGATTATGATACACCTTATATGACTCGTCAATCTAAACTACAGCAATGTGATTTTTCTCATGCAAAGAAAATAGAGTTGTTACGTCATAAATCTCCAAGTATTAAACAACATATATATATATATATATAACGTCACGACTTTTATCCCCATTCGGGGGTAGTCAGAGGCTTGAGTGGCCATACACCACCACATTGTGGAGGTATTAACCAACTCAAAGACCACGTTTCACCAGATAGTCAGAACCCAACGTGACAGGTGGTGAACCTTGTCGCCGTGTATACAGGAACTGACTATTACCTAATCCCGAGGGATAGGTAGGTTTCCTCACGATGTTTTTTTCCCTCACCGTCAATATTAAACAACATTACACAACTTTTCCTGAGTGCAACAATCAGAGCAGCATGCGTGGCAACATGATACTATTCGACATGGTTGCTTGGAAGGTGAGCCAGTTAGCACCCGTCTTACTAGTAGAACTATGTTACTGCGTACACGCACGCCAACTGACTGCAGTTTTCTATACGACCGGTTATACCTCAGAAAAAGGATTCGCTTCGCTCTAACCTTCATCTAAGGGTTATATACTAGCCATCTAGCAGAGTTGCAATTAATTTTGCCCAACTCCATCCAGGTACGTATATCCATCGTTTCCTATGTGCCCAAGTGGCTTCGTCTAAATGCGTTTTTACAAATCGCTACGCTTAAATGTATGGAAATGACATTACAAGTCGATAAGTAGATCACGTGACTTATGTCATTTCCATACATGACGCGTATCAATTTGTAGAAACGCTTGTAAACGAAGCCACTTACTACTAGGGGGCAGTATAGAGATTTAAAGGTTTGGATATTACTGATTTTGTTGAAATCGAACTTAAATAACTATTGCTATGTCATGAAGTTTACTTTTGTTAACTTGTAAGTCAGTAATAAAGGCTATTTTCATTTTCATTTCATGTCTTGAAGTATGGGCAGGACAGATCTATTTTTACATGTATTATCATATCTGTCCGCTCATACTTCATGACCATGTGACTACGGTACAAGCTTTGCTCATTTTGGGACTATACAGTTGGTGTGTTAGTCGGGCGATATTTATTTATTTATTTACTTGGTGGTTTTCCATACAGGGGATGTAGTATGATACTAACTAGAGATATAAATAAAGTTCCGACTTACGGAAAGCATAAATCTTCACCGCTCGCGAACTTCCCTGCGCTGTCTACGAACAAATCCGTATTTTACGAAAATAACTAACGCACTAACGCCGTCCGAACTAGTGTGGAATTCGCATACTTACTATTACGTTATCCGTTTTCAATATAAACAGCATTCTTCCATTCGTATCGCCATCTGGTTGGTCCAAATACGGCACTTGAGGTACGTGCCATCCATAATAAACAGTTTTGATACATTAAAAACTCTGTCGTTATGAATATTCGGCTATGATCAATTCTAGTCGCCTGCACGACTATGTTATCATTTCAAACATAGACTAAGCTCTCTTAATAAGGTGTCAATAATAAAGAGAGCTTAATTAATGTTAGAAATGTAACTTTCTTCTTCACCTTCTTATCGTATGGTTAGTGGCCAACCTGGGGGCTTACCACGACCTCTTATCGCGATTCAATTATAGGAACGTTTTAACGTTGCAGCGACTTTTTGTGCAATGACGTACCTTATTGTCATGACAATAAGAAACGCCAATGCACAAAAATTCGCTGAAACGTTAAAACAATACTGCGATAAGAGGTGGTGGTAGGGCCCCTGGTATCAGAGTTGTTAAAGCCGCCCGAAGGCCTCTGACAGGGCTTAAAACTGAACTGAACTGAAAAATCTTACCTGACGCGCAAGCGACTTACTTAACAATTCATCAACGAAATATAGTAGTAATTCTAACTAATGATTGGAACATAAATAAACAACTTACATCCGTAGCTATTGAAACCGCAGAATACCTCAGGATCGCTGAAAGTTTCATACATACTTCCGCTGGCGATTACGCGATGCAGTACCAATGTAAAGAAGGTTACAAACCATACAGTATAGACTTGCATAGACTTCAGAGTGAAATCGAAATCGTTGGCAATATTTTAAAATATAATTCAACACACGCTTCAGAATATTTTGGGAAAATAAATAAAAAAATCTATTAATAAAAAATATTGCTCGGGTAAGCAAATAAGCAAACCATTTAACTGTTATACCTTAACCTGGGTAATAAATTTTTATCAATTGATTTGTTGATTAATATTCCCAAAATATTTTGAATCATGTGTAGAATCACCGTTTAAAATATTGCCCACGATTTCGATTTCACCCAGTATAAATACCTTTAGAAAAACATTTCCGTACTTGATGCATTTTTGCAATCTTCGAATCAAGAGAATAAACATTAGCACTACAAAATTCAATAAAAATTAGCATTTTTTTATTGTTTTATCATTAACTTCTTACAGTTAAAACTAATGACTGATACAAATAACTAAATAAAAATGACGATAAAATACTATTTCTTTAACATCACTAAATTAAATTTGGGAGTTCAGTATAAAAGGTTGCTAAGAATGTTGGAGATAGAAGGATTTCAACGTACAAAATAAATAAATCAGAAATGGGACCTGAGTGACCCAGTATTCATGTTACGTCAGGCACAAGACAAGATGCAAGAAATGAGTTAAGTACTAATTCTTGCGTATTTGGTCCTGCCCCCTTAATATTGCGACTTAGCGCTAACATACACGGACTGCATTTTGCAGTTTGGTTGCAGTCGACAGCACGCGACTGCACACGGACTGCATTTTGCAGTCGGAAGCGACTGCAAAAGTCCGTGTATGGCGGCGTTTAGTTGCAGTCCTAAATACAAGGTTTACACGTTGCCAGTTACGCACCAGTCCAGTGACTCAGTCCAGTTTTCAAAACTTTGTGATTTAATTGCAATGATTTTAACAGTGCTAGCAGGTGTTACATGAGAACTTATTTCACAATATTTTTTACTTGAAATGTTCAATCTCACATGAAATCAGTAATCGGCATCAATATTACGATTCACTGGGTCCAGTCACTGGCACCAAGTAAACTGCGCCTAACATGAATCGCTACCCTAATATACACTGGACCGCAAAGAAAACGGGCCGGTCAAGTGCGTGTCGGACTCGCACATAAAGGGTTCCGTAGGTACCACCGTAGAATAAAAACGTCAAAAATATAGTCTTTATTTTTAAATTTTATTTTATTTTTAGTAGGTAATAGGGTCTCGTTGGCTACCTTTGGGTGAGAAACCCTAAAAAATGAATTGAAGCTTTTTATTTTTAATAAATGTGAAATAAATAAAATGTGATTGAAGATATTATTGAAGATTTTCTAACCAACCCTTTTTCTTTGCGGTCCAGTGTATTTATGGCAGCGATACATGGTACATGGTACATACATGGTATTTAAGGGAGCTGTTATGAAATTAAATCAAGATGGTTGTGGAAAGTTCTATCTGGCAGCTGCCGCTGTGGTTGCGGCCGCTGTGGTCGCTGCGCCGGCAGCGGCTGTCGTCGCAGGCGCTGCCGTGGTGGCAGCGTCTGCAGCACTAGGAGCAGCACCAGCAGGAGCAGTGGTGGCCGCCGCGGCTGGGGCGGCCCAGGGGATCAAGTTCAGCCACCAAGACCCGTCCATGTTGCTTAACGAGACATTCATTCCGTTTGATGGTGCTAAAATGGAAAATTATGATATTAGGAACAAAAGAAAGAGAAAATGATGTATGATGCTGTGATTAGACAAAATCACTAGTTAAGATCACGCAGGAAATATTAAATATAATAACATAATACGTATAATACAGTTAACATAAAAAGTAGCTTGGTACTGATATGAAATGTCCAAAAATACGTTTTTGTTAGATCATAATTTTGCATTCAGAAGCAACGTTCAGACGAAAATGTAATTAGAAATACGTTATTAGAACATTTAAATTTATTCTGATGCATTCAGTGCACAAAGAGTAAATAAATAAATCCATCGATCCCAAACACGTAATTAATTCTGAGAATGCTAAGAAATTTGATTATGCTAACTCAAAATACATAGAATATGAACTAAGGACCGCGATCTGTAATAGGTAAAGAGATTTAGCAAAACGCCCGGGAAAATGAACTTACGTATCACGAAATTGACTGGAGGTTGCGGTCGCATCATCCCAGTCATCGCTTGCATCCCAGTGGTCATCAGGCTTGGTGCTGGTGTAGTGGTCCTTCGTCGCCGCCTGGGGCAGTCATCGCACGAGTACCACTCATAGTCCTCGGTGCTCGTGGTTGTAGACGTAGATACATCATCGTCATCGCATAAAAAGTCGCACCATAGAAAATCGAATATGGGCTAAAAAAAAAATGGCCAGTTGTCGGTTCCGCCAGCACTGATACTCGAGTTTTTGTAGTAGGAAAAAAATGAAATGTAACGTCACGACTTTTATCCCCATTCGGGGGTAGTCAGAGGCTTGAGTGGCTATACACCACCACATTGTGGAGGTATTAACCAACTCAAAGCCCACGTTTCACCAGATAGTCAGAACTCAACGTGACAGGTGGTGAACCTTTGTAGTAGGCACCTAATATAATTTTGTGTATAATCGCAACTTTATGTACATGTTAACCCTACCGCAGTTTTCAGAAGTGCCTATTCATAAATTATGAAATTCATCATAAATAAGTTATATAAAATAGGAATGATAATATATTTTTTAGGCTGAGGAAATCAAAGAAATTCACAAACCTTTGCAGCGATTACATGGAAGCACAAAATTATCACAGAGACATATAGACACGCTCGCACCTCAACCATGTTTCCGATGTTATCATGAAAAACGCGCGAGCAGTTCCTTTCATACTTATAACGAAGGCTTTTGCGCAAGACGCCTGAATTACAAACACGTTGGCAAAGAATACACATGTACGTTACCCACATAGTGTACCTATGCGTAAGGACGAGGCTTATATCGTTCAGGGTCGTATGTAATGAAGACCTATTGATGCTATTATTCATTAATGATGCTTGCAGAAAACTAAAAGTGTCCAAAGATACATAGAATCTCATATTTGCAGGCTTGTAGTCTGTGAAAAGAACTAACACAATGAAAACCTTTCATCAAACAGCTTGATATTTCTACTAATTAATCTGAGTCTGTGTGAGCTAATTGGCTACGTCTAGCACTTAGTTTTGATGTCAAAACATGTGGAGTAACATTTGGACGCACCATGTTATCATGTCTATCCGAAACCAATATCGGGATAGCCCTAATGGAAATAGGTCAGGAACAAATACCTTAAACAATTCTGCAACAAACAAAGCTAAAGGCAGCTGGCACAGAACTACTGAACAATATAGCTCGATGCTGAATTGCATAGCTGATGCAACGATACAATGTTTTGATAGCAGAAATTGTAAAGGTATACCGATTTGAACACCTTGTTTGCTTGTTGGCTAGTATAGTAGGCAGGTTTTGGGGCAAGGTATGTAGGACCTTGGAAATTTTAAAATCATAGTTTTTTCAGTATTTTAATCTATGTAAAACCGCGACTTCGTATGTTGTGGGAATTCTAATCAAGTAGAGCACAACAATACCAAAAGTCGTTCCATATGAGGTATTAATTTTGCTTGGCTATTGTAGTACGCATTAGCCACGGTCAAGTTTGAGTGTCATAGTTAGTATTACCAGATGTTTCGCTATTGTGGAGACGTTTATTTACGGATTCACATGTTGTTTGTAATTTTTACGGGACATCAAGTCTCATTTTTAGGGTTCCGTACCCAAAGGGTGCCAACGGGACCCTATTACTAAGCCTACGCTGTCCGTCTTTCTGTCTGTCTGTCTGTCTGTCCATCCGTCTGTCTGTCAGCGGGCTGTATCTAACGAACGGTAATAGCTAGAGATTTTCACAGAATGTGTATTTCTATTGCCGCTACAACAACAAATACAAAAAAAAAAACTTAAAAATAAAGGGGGTCCCCATACAATAAACTCGATATTTTTGACGTTTATATTTATAACTCATAAATTAAACAATATATAAAACAGAATTGTAAAACTACATTTTTGACACATAAATAAGTTTTAAATGAATAGTTCCAGTCACAGTAGCGCCATCTAGTCATATATGGCTAAACAGATTTGTACAACGTGTTTACGGCCTCAAGTTTCAAATGAGTTTGCTGTATTAAACTCAGAGTATAGCTATAGTCTGATTTTTAATTAGACGATGTGGGCTGACAGGTTCTTATGTCACTTTTCAATATAAATAGAACAAATAAGGTTCAAATTCGACATTTTCAGCTGTCAGTTGGCTTCGTCTAATTAAAAATTAGACTAAAGATGGCGTTGTAGTAAATTGAAATTGGTACAGAATTTATTCGAAATACTAAAAATTCAATTTAATTTATACGGTGGTACGAAACCCTCTATGTGCGAGTCCGACACGCACTTGGCAGGTTTTTTTTAAATCTCTGTTCTGACTGTTCTAATAGCTTTAATCTTAAAATAATCCACTTTCCTTGATTTCTCCCTTTCACTTCCTCCCTCTCTTATCCTTTTACTATATCTACGGATGGGTATTACAATTTATAGAGCTGATTAAATAAGCCATCCTGGAAGAAAAAAAATACATAGTGTATGTTATTTTTTTTAACGTTTTCATCGTTTCATAGAATATTTGCTACCTGTTTTTAGTTCATAAATTTCCTTCCGTGTCTTCTGTTTAACCATCAGTTGGGAACACTAGTCGTGGCGGTCGCTCATTGTGCTGTGTATACAGACGAATGTCTGCAGCATACTAATGATGTCACGTAACGAATGTGCATGCCCTATCAGTTCTTTGAAGACGTTCGACATTGAGTTTCCAACATTCATTTGACTGTGAAACTATAAAACTTAGCTTACAGATTGCTAGAGTTTTCCATTGCAAATCCATTTTAGTATACAATGTTACGTTCTAACGAACAATAATTTTGCAATGCTCTAATCGTAAAATGTATGGTATTCCGAAATTCACATAAAAGTCTTCACTAATTACCGATTCTAGAGGTTCTAAATGAAAAAATGAATTTAGAAAAAAAAAACACTTCTTTTATTGAATTTAATTACCATAATACATAATTTTATAACATTATACAAATTACAAGGCATTAAATCCCACCATGATCGGCTGATTTTTAAGCCTCTTGGACTTATTCGATGTTGTAAAACATAAATCGATTTCCATTCAAATGGCCAACTGCTAAGTAAGACTACTTAATAATAGAGTCATAAAGTTCCTGTTCATAAGATATAGCATGTAAAGCTTAATAAAAATGCGCAATTCAATGTCCAAAAGCTACTTTGTAGCTAACGCCCGGTCGCTTCGGGATCTTGCTTCCAACTTCCACTAATATAGGAGAAAAGTCCGGTCTCGCTGGTTTGGTTGAACAGTCTTTATGAGGAATAGGGAATACGTAGTTGATATCCACGTCATATCTGAAAGCAAGTTTAGAGTCAAAAATTATTGTTTTAATATAGGCACCATGGTTTAAATAAATAAATAATAATAATAATATCTTGGGACATTTTTTACACACGGCTACCTGATCCCAAACTAATCAGAGCTTGTACTATGGAAACCAGATAACTGATATTCCTACATATACTATTTTTTTATTTGTAAATACATACTTAATATACATATACACTCAGATTCGGAACATACAGACATGTTCATGCACACAAATGCATGTCCCGGGTAGTAATCGAACCTACGACCTGCAGCGTGAAAGGCGCCATCACGCCAACCACGCCAACGGTCCCGTAATTTAAAATAACCCTGCCAGTGATAGTAAGTCGATGTAACTCTTATGGCTTCGTAAATACACTTAGAAATGTCACCAATGTTGTTACAGGAGGGCTAAAAATTCTGCTATGTGGAAGCAATTAATTTATCTGATTTTCCAGCAAAATCCACATATTTCCCGCCATTCGTGATCATTTTACGGAAACTTTGCGGAATTGCTAAGGATTCCGCTAGAAAATAAAAAAAAATCGCTGTTGCAGAATTTCTATGTGGCGTTTCTAGCTCCCCTGTACAAATTACGGGGCTAATTTAAGTTCACTATCAAAATTGAGATAATAATTTATCCTATCCTAAATTATTTATAAGGGCCACCACAGACTTGCTACTTTTAGCATCGGCGACCGGCGATCTTGCGTCTGTATCGATGCTGCGTCTCGTTTCTTCGAGCGCGAACGAGCGAGAAGCAGCATCAAAATCGCCGATCGCCGATGCTAAAAGTAGCAAGTCTGCGGTGGCCCTAAGCCCTTCTCAGCGAGGTCGCATTACGATCCGGTGGTAATTTTTACCCCGCTCACTCAAAGACAGCAGCCCAAGCCGAGGCCGTGCCCAATGTGGCGCCCTTGAGCCAGCTGTCCCCCTGCCCTTACGGCTGGAGCCGCACTTTGTGAGTTGTTAAGGCCACTCTGGCCAACAACGTATAGTCATTCGCAAAAAAAAAAAATGGCCCTAAGCCAGCATTCTTGATCAAAGCCTATGGATCCCAATACTAAGTTGTATATAGTACCTACATCTTTTCCATTGTCGTAAGTAGCTCCTGTTGTTGTAGTGTTCATTAATTCTTAATTAATGTATTACAAAGTCAATTGGAGGTTCTGTTAAATCCCTGTTTATTAACAATGTTAAACGTTTAAGTACCCTTTCTTTATTCATTGCTTGGTAATTGTATGTTGATAAGGAGAGGATAATCCTTAGGTTGGTGTATTGATTATTTTATTTTTGGTATCTTGCAAACCTAAGAACTGATTTAGAAATAACTGATGGAATAGTAGCTGTCTGCTTATGTTGGTATTCCAAAAGCATCGCTTGCATGTTGCCGACCTGAAAGGGAGCGGGAGATAGGGAGGGGAAGGTAGGGGGGTTGAGCTTTAAATGTCCAATCCCACTAATATTATAAATGTGAAAGTTTGGATGGATGGATAGATGTTTGTTATTCTTTCACGCAAAAACTACTGAACGGATTTGGATGAAATTTGGAACACAGATAGTTTATAACCTGGATTACTACATAGGATACTTTTTATACCGAAAAAATGACAGGTTCCTGTGGGATTTTAAAGTTAACGCGGACTAAGTCGCGGGCAGAAGCTAGTATATTATATTTTTACCTAGGCAACTTGTCCCTCAAATACGCCATCACGTTCTTGGGCAGCGCGGTGGTCCGCGAGAGGACGAAGGCGCTGAGGTACCGCGTGCCCTCCGTCTGCTCCGCGCAGTGCAGCAGCAGCGCCCACGTATTGTACTCCGTGTCCAGCACGTACGTGTTGTAGATACCGTCATCTGATTGGTGCAAATCGAATCGGAGGTAAAGCAACGTTTGGCAAGGTCAGTCAGAGATGGGTGACCATTTAGTGGCTTTTGAACTGAGCGGCTCCGTGCTCTGGAGGGCACGTAAAAAGTCGGTCCCTGTTGTTGTCATCTAGGCAGCCCTGTCAGAGGCCTTCGGGCGGCTTAGCACCAGGTCCTTGTCTGACACCAGGTTGCCCACGAACCATACGATTAGAAGAATAACGTTTATAAAATATATACAGTATTACCGATTTGAAAAATTAAGGATTTTCAGCAGCTTATGAATAATCGGCTCGAATCATAATCCTTACATGTTTTCTCAGCATGCGTCCAATGGGCTGGCTGGTTCAAATCGACGCGCCAAGTGATGTTGCCAAGCAGGTTCTCGCCAAGAGGGTCGTCAGCGAAGCGGTACGTGAAGTTCATAGTCACCCCTGGAGTCCATTCTATCGTACCATCTGATGAGGAACAACCGGTTACAACAAGCTGAAGCTGAGCTGAAGTGAATAAAAATCGATAACGTTCGAGAATCGAGATAACTCCAAAACTCCAACTCCAAAAATTCGTAGGGCACTAAAGCCACTATTATCCGTTGCCTGCAGCAGTGGCAACCACCCCAGTCTACCTGTCCCGCCTCTATACCAGGAAGGCGGTGAACTTTGCTGAATACATCAGACTGAAGAGCAATGTCTCATTGAGGGCCGTTGCACTCGAGTCACAACGCTATTAAGGCGTTTGTGGTTAGTATTGTGAGGTAGTGGATAGTTTGTGGTGGAATAGTTCAGACACCAGTCTCTCACTTGTATGCATAAATAAATAAATTGAATTGAATTCATTCCATTAGGGCCTCCGCAGACTTGCTACTTTTAGCATCGGCGATCGGCGATTTTGATGCTGCGTCTCGCTCGTTCGCGCTCGAAGAAACGCGACGCAGCATCGATACGTCACAAAATCGCCGGTCGCCGATGCTAAAAGTAGCAAGTCTGCGGAGGCCCTTAGAGTCGGAGCCGATCTATTTTCTCTTCTTACCTACATGAAGAACAAAATTGTAATCTTAAATCGGCAACAGTTTGGCTATCGGTGCTTTTTACACTACACATCGATTAAACGCCAAATAATCAAATCAATCATCGATTTTAAAGTAATGAAAAGAATATATATATACCTGCTGCTGCCACATGGTCGTGTTCAGTGAAAACTGCTTTCATGCAACTGTAGGACAGGGCTTCTTCAGCACTAGCGTAGTATTCCACAACAAACCAGTCTCCAAGCATCTGCAAATTAAGATCATTTTAGAGTACTTTTATACCTTAGATCTACTTTTGGTTGAATATAAATGGAAGATGTAGAATTGCGCCTTTTATTTCATGTGTAGCTTTGCGTGAAGAGGGTTTGCTATTGTTAATGTTATAGGCGTCTCAGCGGAAATTTCATGTTAATTCACGTTTAAAGACAATTGAGCATATTTTATATAAGAAATGCTAACACAGATTATTTTTTTCTTAAAGCAGGGTACTTTTGTGACCTAGCTAATGATTCGTATAAGTAGTAGTAGGTATAATCCTTTTAAATTCAAAATTAATTCTAAGACAGGTTCCTATTTAGGTAGACACTACACTACTTTCCTTTATATTTGTAATCCTCCTGTAAGAAATACGAAGTAAGTTTAATTTACGATGACGTAATAAACTCGAGATCCGATTCGGAAGTTCATTGCTTTAATCCATCTAAGTTTCCTCATTACCCAAGGGTGGGATTAAATCTCTCAGAATAAAGACGTGTTCTCTTAGGAACTGGAAATAGGGATGTAGATAGGTACTAAAGTTACTTACCTACGGGGTGGTGATTCTAGATGCTTATTTATTTTCAAAAGTAAGGTAAAGTAAATTTTATTATTCAGCCAGTTTACAGAGGAAGGTACTTATGGTTACTTAATAACTAACAAAGGCTATACAAAGTAATAGAGATTGATTTGCCTCAGACTCTCAAACTAGGAAAGAGTTCCTGTATTTTGAGTCATCAGTGGTTCCTCGCTCTGAGTACCAAAGTAAAAGTACTGTATCTATTTAATTCAGCTTTTGTTATGTAACATATGTTAATGCCTATAATTTCTCTTCATAATACCACATTAAATCATGTGGACATTAATCCTAGACAAGGCCGTCTGCAAACGCACCAGAATGTTTGGAAGATATTAAGCTGTCTATTTGTAGATCAAGTCATTACCATAATATCTGTACATTAATACTGTAATCTTATCTAGAGTGGCAGAACAACAACATAATCCTAGGCACAAGTATGTATATATTATGAAATCGGATTGAAAACACTTGCAGAAATTAATCCTAAAACAACCTACGCAACTTTGATTGGAAAGTTTTGAAATTACATAATTGAATTAAAATCACATTATGAATTTAAAGGAGACGGTAATCCGACAGCTAAGTTTCAAATTAAATCCCATTATGTAAACGTTATAGATATACTAGAAAACACTATTATCCTTAGAGAATAGAAAGTGAAATGAATACTTAGTATCGATATTGACTCATCACACAAATGGTAGGTTTGAAAGGAGTGTGTTAAGGCATTTAGATTAACCGATCCGATGTTTTGTGTAAAACTGCAACTTTAGGAATCTAGATTTAATAGTTGTTCAGATGCTTCATTTAAATGGAAACTGAAAGTCTGAATTATGTATTCGGATATAAGCTCTAGGCATTATAGATATCACCTAATGTATAATTAATTGTCTCTGCTTACTAATTGACAAAAATATATGACACGATAGTAACCAATCTTTCGAATATAGACTGTATTAACTACTAAAAAGGCTAAAGAGGCTACACAACAGTTCTGAAGAAGCTATTTATTTTAAAATTTCCGTAACATTGTCACATTACGCAATCGCTGTGTGGTTTTAGCCGCTCTCTTTCGATTATTATCCAAACTTGAATGCAAAATTATACGTGCATACTCCGATCAAAATCGTATCGGATGATGTTAAAGCCTTGCATTACAATGTTGCATTCAATATGCAAATGACGTGTATTGAGTTGTCACTGGTCAGTCTTGTGGCACCTGCCATTATATTCAATAGACGGTGCATTATGTTATCGTTTGTATCATGTTATTATGTTGCAGGTATTGTACTTGTGGTGTCTGATCATTTGGTTGGTCATAGGATAACCCGTTAGGAAAGTGGCAATGATGACTGCCACGCTGTTAGGTAGGTAAGTATTGGTAGCTTCCTACACGTTGCTGGTAAAGTTGCCAACATAAGCTAAACTCTCTTAATTACGGGTGTGAATAATTAAGAGAGCAGTTCATTGGTAGAAGCTAAGCTGCAGCCAATTGACTGCAGCTCATATATGGACTGGCTTGTTCGGGATAGACCACTCTCTCACGGAAGATCGGTGTTAAGTAGCTATTACAGCTGCGTTTCTTATGATGACTGCGAGAGCCGGAAGCTCAATCCTCCTTTCGCTCACTCTGTTCCACTCCCCTTCAGGTCGGCAATGGGCTAGCGATGCCTTTGGTATTGCAAGCATCTATACGCTACGGTAACTGCTTAACATCAGGCGGGACGTACGCTTGTTTGCTACCGTAGTCACATAAAAAACCAATACCGGTACGAAAGCAATAGTCCGTTATGTCTTCGAATTTTGAATTTTGACACATTTTAGTTGTAAATTAGTGTCAAAATCACGAACGAACGAACGAAATAATAGATGATCCGGGTTCGTAATAGGGCCGCACCCTTAGCGAAAGTGTTTTCTAGATAATAAAGTGAATTGTATTATAGTAGAGCTCTAAATTAAACACAAACTGCACTCTAACTCGTCGGAGTAGGTACTTGTAATAAATAGTGTTCGTTTATCAGCGACTCCGTCCGGCGCCTACGCACAACGCGTATCATTACTAACACATTTGTTACAATATCCAATGGGTGCTTCTACATTAAGCGCATGCCGTACCCGAGCACTCAGAGCCTCAGAGCACAGAGCACTCAGAGCCAGAACTCAGAGCCTATAGTTAAAACTAAACTCTGTCAAAAGGCCTATTACAAAATCTCGGATTACTTCGAAGATAAATCAGCTTGGGACTGATCGCTCAAATACACTTTGTTAATAACAGCGTCATGTTAAAGTGTAGCGTGTCTTGCCTTGCTTATTTCGGATGGCAGCACACTGGAGCTATTGTTTACCAAAATACACACATACATACATTACATACATTGTACACATACGTTGTATTGTATTTTACATTGTATTAAAATAAGTAAATGGCGATAAAAAAAAAACAATGTAAAAAAGACAAGCCCGCCGAGTTTCTTGCCGGATCTTCTCAGTCGAGGTCGCATTTCCGATCCGGCAGTAGAATTTAAGGAAAAAATGTAAAATGAAAATTTGTAGGTGCCCCCGTAGGCGTAAACAAAATAAACGCTTTGATTTGATTTGATTGTCGCTTAGCCATTGCCATAGAGCTGCTATAATGATCGACACTCTGATTGTTTAGACGACCGGCTGATCAGCCTGTGATTGGTCCGTCAGAATCAACCGACCAATCAGAGGGTCTATCACTATAGCAAAACGTCACAATGGCGCCACAATAGCTTAGCGACTTAGGGCCCAGTTTCGACGTCGGAATGCATAGATATGATGAAACAAGTTGATGCATGCGAGGAATCTAGACGCACCAATACAGTTTAGATACATTCATTGTTAATGTACCTACCTACCTATTGCCTACTCTATCGAAATACTAAGTTAATGTTTGTGTGTAGGTATGTAACGCTAGGAATAACATCATTTCCCTCATGACCGCTTGTCGCAGTGGTTCGAGCGTTGACCCCTCAACTCACAGCATCGGGTGGTTGCGGGTTCAATTCTCGCCAAATGCAACTTTTGGAAACGGCCTTTTTGTAATTACCCTGGTCTGGATGTCACTGGATCGCCCCAGTCCATTGCATGATAGCTATCGTATAAGCGTTGCTTAATTAGGACCATACAGTTGGTATGTAATAGACTGGTGATATTAGGTATATTATTATCCCGTTTGAGAAAACTAACTATACAATTAATGTGTTGGCTATTTGATTAATAATAAAACCAATTCATTTGAGAACAAATTATTAAAGGAGGCTAGCCTATAATAATTTGAAACTCGGACTCATTCAAATAAACTTACAACAAGCATCCGCCTAAATTAATCAACGATCTCGTTAAAAACCCACATAAACATCACTAAAACCGACATTAACGCTTTCATAATTAGGCACAAATAACTAACCCGTGGCAAATCAAAATGGGGCACCGCTCTCACTTCTGGGCATTTCCACTTATTAACGATTCTAGATTCAACATTCATCAAAGTTAAGCACATCACTAATAAACAAAGCACTGTGTTTGACATTTCGAAATTTAAAAATTCTATTTTAAATTTAGAAGTGTACGTTATGTTACAACAAATGTTGGTATCACACTAACAAAAGGGAATTCTTATCATGTTGTATGGGACCCTCGTTGGAATGCTACCAGCATACCATTATCGGGACAATGACTCATTCCTCGTTTTGTTATAAATATTTAATGTTCCTGTTTTGTTATTTTTAACCGGTACTCCTAATGATGTTCGTGGAATAAGGAAATAGAACGTCTTTCTAAACTTCTATGCGAAATGGATGGGTTTTACCTCGAACGAAAGTAGCAAATAAAGTTCCGTGGGTTTAGTTCGGGTTCCCGTAAAATTTTAATCAAAGGACCTCAGTGAGGTACATTTAGTAGCAGGGAAAGGTAATACTATTTACATTTTGTAGGCTTACGTATTACCTTTAGAAACACTTATTTTAACATCGCTTTGTAATACCTACAGAATTATAAATAAAGTAATAGTAGGTACCTGTAAGCATATGAGATATTTATGTGTAGCTCTTGTACTTGAAAATAATTCTTCTTCTTATCGTATGGTTAGTAGCCAACCGGGTTTCAGGGTTGTTCGAGCCGCCCGAATGACAGACAGGGCTTAACGACTGCTGCCTGGCAACTCAGTCGGGACCGACTTTTTACGTGCTCTCCGAAGCACGGAGTCGCCCAGTTCAAATGCCACCTTGCCGAGCGTTGCTTAGCCTCCGATCGTTTACCAATCAGTGACTGTAGCTGGCTATGAGCTGGCTATACAGGGTTATTGGTAAAACACTAACAACCTTGCAGGGGCGTATTACTGACATCAAAAACAACAACTTCTGTTCTATGACTTTTGACAAAACCAAAAAAAAAAAACAAAAAATCACTTTCTAATATGTATGAAAAAATATTTTTTTTTCTCATCTAGATCGAAGCCATGGTACGTGATTGTATTCCACTTTGCCCTTAAGTACCTAAACGGACCACAGCTATCCTCTAGATGAACATATTTTCTTGTATCATACATTTAAGGGTGTGATTTTTTGTTTTTTTTTTTGTTTTATATAGGTAAATTCAAATACCTATTTATAGTTTAGTTTGAGGAGCTGCAAATTACTATAATTAGAAATAAACCATATCTAAACGACGCATTAGTGTCAGCTGTAAACTCCATTAACGCTAATCTAAAATTAAAATATTCGTTAATGACCGCTTTTGTCTATTTTTTTATTTTCTTTTTATTTTTATTAAAAATGGGCTTGCTCTTGACCTCAATCATGCCGCAGGGGCAAAGATGAGGTCGACGGTGGAGCGGGCGCACCCAGAAGATGCCTGTTCACCCTACATTTGAAAAGATCTGGGTTGTATGCACTCGGAAATACAGACGCAGGCAGGGAGTTCCACTCTTTGGCTGTGCGCATTATGAAAGATGATTTGAAGCGCTGCGTGCGAATATGTGGAATATCAACCAAATAGGGATGATATCCTGCAGTGCGTCTGGAGTTCCGATGGTAGAAGGGGGAAGGCGGGATGAGCTCATGAAGCTCTTGTGCACACTCTCCGAAGTACAATCTGTAAAAGACCGACAAGCAGGCAACCTTACGGCGGTGATCCAGGCTGTGAAGCCCAGTCTTCACCAGCCTTATATCACCTATTAGCCTCTATAGAACAAGCGTTGCTTAGTTTGGGACCATACAGTTGTAAGTCTGGCAATATTCTATACACCGAATGAGACTAAATATTTTGCATACAAATATCTGGTTCAATAAGATTTATTGATTTTTAATTTCACTTTTTAGAGCTTATGCATTCTGCATTTTGAGTTTTTAGACTAATGGAAATTCTTGTTTAACATAAAGATCTACCTAGTTTAACGGTCACGGGGTCACAATAATCATCGCTATTTCCAACTGCATCCTCACAACCAACCCGACAGAATACATATAGTACGTTTTTTTATACTTGTCCTATTTGGTAAGCAAAGATGGCGTCCAGCGAGGCGATTGCGTAACTTTTTGTCAATGTTTCAGTTGGTTTCGTATATAATTGACACAGGATGAACGAAACCAATTGAAACATTGACAAAAAAGTTACGCAATCGCCCCGCTAGACGCCATCTTTGCTTACCAAATAGGACAAGTATAAAAAACATACTGTAGACCTTCTGTAAGTCATAATCCTTCACTCACATATCTACCAGCATTATGCGCTGTTAAAGTTTTAAATGTTATTCTTAAAATTAAAAGCAAAGACACAATTAGTGAAGGTACCCCAATAAAGTAGATATATCGATTTAGCTAATCGATTCTTAGAATAAATAAAGGAAACAATGTATTTGGTGTAGAAATGCAGCTGATTAGAGGCCGACGTAAACAAATATAACTGTTACTGATAACTGACGTCATCGTCACGCAGTATTGAAAAGGACAGAGATGATTATTCATATTGTTCAGATTCCGGCAATCTCGCTCGTTGTATGAAATGCAATTCAAATAGCTACTTTACGCCGATCTCCTGTGAGAAGGTGGTACCCCGGTCGAGCCAGCCCGTATATGAGCTGCAGTCACTTGACTTGGCTCTACACCATCCTTTCCCAAAGTGGGCGATAACGCCCCCTTGTGGGGGCGGTAAGAGACCCAGAAAAAAAATGCCAACCCATTTTGTTTCTGGGTATCTTACCGCCCCCCTTTAGGCCTGCAGCGCCCACAAGGGGGCGTTATCGCCCACTTTTGGAATGGATGCTCTACACCAATAGCTCCTTCGTCTTTGCTTCCTTTATTCTTGATCCCCTAGTGGTTTAACAACTCTGTTTCACACCCAGTTCCTTAAGGATCACCGCAGACATGCTACTTTTAGCATCGGTGATCGGCGATTTTGCGACTATATCGATGCTACGTCAGTCATACGCTCTCTACAGTCTGTCTCTCGCGCTCTACATTCGCAAAATCGCCGATCGCCGATGCTAAAAGTAGCATGTCTGCTGTGGCTCTATGAGGCAGGTAATAATAATAATAATTTAGCCCTTTTAACGTCCCACTGCTGGGCACGGGCCTCCCCTCAATGCGAGGGGGATGAGACAGGTATCATTCAATAATTAACGGGCCCTGGTTATTTTATACTAAACTTAACCTTTAATGGTGCCAATTCTGTTTTCACTATTAATAAACTCGCTAAACTCCCCAATATAATTAGAGTCAAAAAGAAAAGTGTTCCGATTTATTGTCGCGATCGATTTACACTTAACCTTGATTGGAACAATTTCGTATGGTATTTAATACATCAACATTGATATATGGTACCCGAGAAACGTGTTTTAATTATTTGAGCCACATACTCCTAACAGGTGTGGTGTGACTGGGGACTGGTTGCTATTCGTAGGTATTAGCAAAAATCGTTCCGTTATAACATGTTTCGATAACCCACATTTGATTCGTGATTGTAGTGTCAGATGTCGGTGTCGTTAAAAGAGATAGTGATTAGAAAAAGTAATATTTTGGAAAAACTCACAAAGTACTGCATAAAAGTAACTGTATAGTAGTAGTAGTAGTAATGTGTTCTTATTATAAAGCCATTAAGGGCCACCGCAGACTTGCTACTTTAGCATCGGCGACCGGAGATTTTGCGACTGTATCGATGCTGCGTCGCGTATTTTCGAGCCCGAACGAGCGAGATGACGTATCAAAATCGCCGATGCTAAAAGTAGCAAGTCTGCGGTGGCTCTAAAGCTTATAAAACTACGTCACTAAACCAATTGGTGCGTCCAGATGCCTCGCATGTCTATTTTATTTTATTGGCTGCGTCTACATCAGGCGCATGCCACGCCCAAGCACTCAGTTTTGACGTTGGAACGCACAGAAATTATGTATGAACATGAGTGCTCGGGCGAGGCATGCGAGGCATTCTTGACGCACCGATTGATATAGGCCAAAAATACGTATGGCAGCATAATCACTTATCTGTTAGATGAGTCCGAATGTCTATGCTAACTAAGGTACGTAGTAAGAAATAAAATATAAAATTGTAGGTTTTGAAGTCTCCAACATTATTGTATTTACAATACTGCACTGATGTCATCGACGTGTCATAAAATATTACAAAGGTGGGATTCATGGAAACAAACTCGCGCGTGCTTCGAGTTTAAATTACAGAACACCACCGACGCCTATAAAATAAAATAGAATTTGATGAATAAAATGTAAATAAACAATATCCTGAATATCTATCTATTTAGTAGTATCTTTGTAGTTAGCTCAATGGTAGTGGGGACCATTTACCTGTAATATAACATGTCAGATTCGACATTACGTTACAATACTGTCTCCCTGACCGACGAGCATTCGCTTATAATATAACGCATTGATATTACAAGTTAGCAGCAGTGGTTACCGATTGGTTAAACACGCGTCTTGCGGGCTTAAGGTCATGGGTTCAAACCCTGGCTCAGACCTCTGGATTTTTCGAAATCTATGTGTGAATCATAACTTTAATATGATTATCACTTGCTTACGGTGAAGGAAAACATCGTGAGGAAACCTGCATGTCTTTAGACATGTGAAATCCACCAACCCGCACTGGGCCAGCGTGGTGGATTATGGCCTGAACCCCCCTCGCATTGAGGGGAGGCCCGTGCCCAGCAGTGGGACGTTAAAAGGGCTAAATTATTATTATTATTATTTATTACAAGTTGTATCAAAATTGCGCACTGTAATGCTCGGTTCTTCTCCCTTACTGATGTAATGCTCGACTCTGTAACGTTACATTACAGGCGAATGCACCCGATGAGGCACCTTAAGAAAAAAACACAAGCTATTTCATTTGTAATTACAGCTGTAGAAAGCTTTAAACACACTTTTACTACACTGCAACCACTGTAACTCCTGTAAGTACACAATACTTTCCAACAAAGATGCCGAGATTTGAAAGAAACATTGTTATCGTCACCTGTCCAATGCAAAGATGGCCTATCTAAGCTTCACCACGCTTAACCACTGTTGTTTTACGACGCACTAAATTAGTGTTTCCACGGTTGAAATCCGGAAAGAACCGGACGCTAACAATACGTCCGCAGAAAGTGTTTTTACTTTTCTCGGTCATTGTACAGGTTTTCACCGATTCGTCTTTATCTCAACGCGGTCAGGGGAGCGTTGATTTTGTTATTCAAGATGGCGCTTCTATGTGCATTTTGTACTTCGGCTTGCATTTAAATGCGATGAAATTGGTTAGAGGTGGCTTTTTAAGGGAACTTTATTTACGACCGCTTGGAGCCAGTCGGCTTACTGCGGGTGGTTGTGGGTTCGATTCCCGCCAGAGGAAAATTTGGTCTAGGTGTTACTGGGATCGCCCCAGTCCATTGTAATGTACGAGCGTTGCTTAGTTTGGGACCATATAGTTGGTGTGTTCGTCTGTCGATATTTATTTGAAAACGTATTTTCACTTTTATTATGACGCTTGAAGAACGACTACTAAATGCATTATTGTAATAGTGCAATATCGCTTATCACGTAGTTGCATCTTGTGTAATGTGTATGTTTAAATTTTGTGCAAATTTTGCTTCGAAGCTACCTACTTTTGGGAACATATTTTAAAAATTTCGTATCATTTAAACGCATATATTTATAACTAGCTGTGCCCGCGACTCCGTCCGCGTCCAGTCGGTGAAGCACTTAAATATAATTTTGTCTATCGTCTAATCTGTATTACGTCAGTCTGCATCAGTCTGAGTTCGTATGTCTGTGGCTGTCTATCTGTACCAGTCTATACCAGTAAGGTGGTAGAGTCTGACCAGTAAGGTGGAGATCGGAATTCAAGTAGCTAATTTACCTTCGTTTCGTATGATGAGGGAGAGAGCCGGAAGCGCAACCCAGCCACCTCCCGGTTCTACCGCCGGATCGGAAACGCGACCTCGCCTGAGAAGTTTCTACTTGATACCCACATTGCTAATTCAGAGTTAGCAGGTCCTCCAGATTTATGTTTTAAGCAGGCAGTTACCCAGCAGCATCATTAATGTGGGGTTGGAGTTCAGAGTCCAATGTCTATGTTTCTATTACTACTTAATTCAAAATTAGCAGGTCCTCTAGACTTACTTCTTAGGTAGGTAGCTTCCCTACGGCATTAGTACTGTGGAGATGAATTCCAGAGATTCTAAGATCCCGCGTGATACAAAGACCCGCTTAATGTTTTTTTATACGTAATTAGAAATAAAAAAACTGAATTTATTGAAGCAAGGAAGATATTAAATTTTGCCATGTGGTGCAAGGCAGGCATTGTCTGATTTTAAGTATAGCGACATCTAGTTAAGAAAAACTAAACTTAAGATTGTAGAATGCAGCAATAAAATATTTATTATTATTATTAAAATTAAGATTATCTAGTCCAAATAGTGTCGGATCACACACAACGTAGGGCTCCGTAGGGCTCCGCTCTAAATAGACGTATTTCAATAACTTAAACTTATTTTTGGCTAGAATTTCTGTGTGGTCATAAAAATTTACAACCTAATATTTTAGAAAAAAATATCCTAGATGTTAAGTTGGACTATTAGTCATATCCATGCCAAATTTCATTGAAATCAATCCATTGGATTCGAAGTTGTGCGTGTTCGAATATTTAGGTAGATTTTGAATGTTTTGTGGCAACCCTAAACTTTACCGAAAAAAAAAAGCTAGATGTTAAGTTAGACTATTAGTCATATCCATGTCAAATTTCATTGAAATCAATCCATTGGATTCGAAGTTGTGCGCGTTCGAATATTTAAGTAGTTTTTTTAATGTTTTGAATTTTCTGTGGCAGCCCTAACCATTCTCGAAAACAAAAATATCCAAGATGTTAAGTTGAATTATTATTGATATGCACGCCAAATTTCATTGAAATCAATCTGGTGGATTCGAAGTTGGTCGCGTTCGAATATTTAGAATATTTAGTTAGTTTTTTGAATTTTCTGTGACAACCCTAAAAATTCTAAAACGTGTTAATGTCTTTTGTTTGAATAAGCTATGTAACACAAAACTAAGTAATTTTTAATATTTAGTTTTGCAAATGTTCTATGGCAACCCTAAACATTTTCGAAAAAATAAATATCCTAGATGTTAAGTTGGACTATAAGCCATATCCATACCAAATTTCATTGAAATTAATCCGGTGGATTCAAAGTTGTGCTCTTTCAAACATTTAGAATTTTTAAGTAGTTTTTTGAGTTTTCTGTGGCAACCCTAAACATTTTCGAAAAAAAAGTATCCTAGATGTTAAGTTAGACTATTAGTCATATCCATGCCAAATTTCATTGAAATCCATCCGGTGGATTCGAAGTTGTGCTCTTTCGAAAATCTGAGCAAACATACAAACATACAAACATACAAACATACAAACATACACACAGACAAAAATTCTAAAAATGATAAAAATGAATTCTGCTGGTCCATCTAAGTCCCCCCCATTATTTTTTTTCCAAATATTTCGAATGTACAGACGCGACCAATTTTACATTCTTATTATATGTATAGATAAACGTTTATATTTATGGTTGGATTTTGAAATAAAAGCGCATCGATTAAATATTCTGAATATAAAATAAGTAGGTAATAAATTTAATATCTCATTTCATTTTAAAATAAGATTGCACTTTTCAAAATTAATTCATGTATTTGGGTTTTGCAAAAACATTAAAATAATATAGAGTTTGGTTTCGTCTGAAATAACGTGAAAAAAATTAGACATACCCTAAGTATAGAATACTAGCTGTGCCCCACGGCTTCACCCGCGTGGAAATTGATGTGAGACATTTTTATTTTTTTTGGGATCTTTTTTTTTTTTTTTTTTTTTTTTTTTTTTATAGCCAAGGATGGCACACTGGCAGACGGTCCACCTGATGGTAAGTGGAAGCCGCCGCCCAGGACATCTGCAACTTAAGGGGAGCAGACGCGGCGCCGACCTTTTAGGGACCTGTAAACATGCCTTTTGAAGAACCCCATGTTGTAGTGCATAGGAAAGACTTCGGGAGGGAGATCGTTCCACAACTTTGACTTTGACTTTGACTTGTGTTGTGTCAAAGGGGTTATTTTGTGCAGTTTTTAGTTGCGATTTTCATGGTTTCGTCGCGATTTGGATGGTGTTTACATTGCGAAAGGTTGTTTTCCTCCCCTGCGAATGGATACAGGGGGATGAGTGAGATTAGCATATGTCTTATTCCAGAGCCTAAACTATCTACGTTTCAAATTTCATTAAAATCTGTTTAATAGTTATGAAGATACGTGGTAACAAACATTCAAACACACACACTTTCACATTTATAATATTATATAGGATAAGATCTGTGGCGTTAAAAAAAAAAAATATTAGCCCTTTTAACGTCCCACTCCTGGGCACGGGCCTCCCCTCAATGCGAGGGGGATTCACCGTAAGCAAGTGATAATCATATTATTAAAGTTATGATTCGCACATAGGTTTCGAAATATCAGAGGTGCGAGCCGGGGTTTGAACCCTGGACCTTAAGCCCGCAAGACGCGTGAACCAATTGGCTATCACTGCTTATATCTATGGCGTATTCCGTAGTAAATGACCTTAAGCTAATCTTAAGTTTGATTAATCTCGAGTTGCCACGTCTACCTCATTCGCAGGCTTCGTCAGAATCTCCCGCGAATCTAAATTAGTTGGCGCGCCGGGAATCACAATGGGCAAGTTTGTGTGTCATCTCCTGCGCAAGCAGAGCACGTCCCGCGGTTACTTGCACACTTTCCTAGCATTCCTGCGATACGTGAATGCTTTATTTTTCAATGATGATTGATATTGAGCTTGATAACTCTCTTTTTCAAGCTCAGTATCATGTGAACGCAGACCCAAAAGCATAACCGTATGTTTTGCTTTTTACATTCCTTGCGTCAGCGTTATTTTACGTTTTTTATGTGACTCGATGGAAATCAAGCGTACCTACTACTCGCTTGATGTTAAGCAGTTCCCGTAGCCTATAGATGCTTGCTATACAAAAGTAACCGCTCGCACGTTGCCGACCTGAAGGGAAATGGGACAGTAGGATAATATACCTTTGGACAACCGAGCTTGGCTGCAAGCCTCTCTACCGATCCGTTTCGGTGGACTCGGTATTCGTAAAATTTCTAGTGTCAGTTTACCAGCGTTCTTGTCCTCGGTCTACAGCACTGAGGTATTAACTAGGAAGATCTTAGCGCCTTCCATGGTTAATTACGTCGTGCCGTATTTGTCCGATGCCGTGAACGCTTGGAAATTAGCTTGCCCGAGCACAGATTTACCCGACAACCTGTCCTCCCAGGGCCAATGGGACGCGCCGCTCTGCACTTCCACACGGAATGAACTACTTAATACGTGTAGGAATGCTGGGGAGCGTGCGCGTCTTTTGGCGGTGGGAGAATGGGAGGCCGGTCTGTGGTTGCAAGCACTGCGGTCTGCCAACATTGGCACCCTTTTGGACAACACCACTTTCCGTTTAGCCGCCTCCCTCCGTTTGGGGGCTCCGTGTAATGCTCCACATCGTTGTCGATGCGGTGAGGCGGTGGACAGCTTGGGCCACCATGGGTTATCTTGCGGCAGGAGCGCGGGCCGCATGCCTCGGCATGCAAGCCTTAACGACATAATTCGTCGGGCCCTTGTCGCCGTCAATGTGCCAGCCATATTGGAGCCCAACGGGCTGGCGCGCGACGACGGCAAGAGGCCCGACGGTATGTCTTTGGTGCCTTGGAGGATGGGACGGCCCCTGGTGTGGGACGCTACCTGCGTTGACACCCTGGCGCCGTCGCATCTTCCAAGCACGTCGGGGCGCGCCGGCGCTGCTGCTGCACAGGCAGAAAACCTCAAGCGGCGCAAATATAGTGGCCTCCCTGGAGGCTACTTGTTTGAGCCGTTTGGGGTTGAAACCCTAGGTGCATGGGGCCCTAATGCGCGGCTCCTTTTCAAGGAGATTGCGGCGCGTCTGTCTGCCGCCTCAAATGACCGGCGGGCTGGCCTTTATTTCGCGCAACGTATAAGCATAGCTATACAGCGCGGAAATGCGGCCAGCCTGCTGGGCACTTTTATCATCGACGACGACGTGGAGTCCCTTATGTATATATAATTTTGAATTATTATTATTTTTCTTGTTTTAAATTATATATTTATCTCTAATTTTTTATCTAGGTTAGTGTGTGTAAATATTTAGATCTTTACTTCATTATTTTTAAAATAAAACATTCATAGGACAGTTAATATACTCCATAATTTATACAGATTCTAGCTACAATTATTAGGGCCGAGCCCATCAACACATTAACGGACCGTTAGAGCGGAACTTGGCCTTTAATACATAAAATAAATAAAATTGTACTTTACCTATAGGTAGCTAAAGAAAATGTTTAAAAAAACATAACACTTCTTCCGGGGTAGTCGGGTAAAAATTGTAATGCAACGGTCGCAGGAATATAATATTTTTATAATTGAAAAGACTGCTGGATTAGCTTTTTAAAAAAAACTGCGCTGTAATATCTGAATATTTATTAGCGAAACTATTAGCAGCATACAAAGAAAGTTTTAAATATAACGCATATGTGTGAAATATATTACCCTACTTTGTCGTTTAAAAACTACGGAACTAACACGAAACACTTCTAATTTTTATTCTAAGTCAAAACACATGAAGAATATAAATTGGATGCACGACCAAAATCCAAAAAATCACTGGGTCAATCGAGAATTAAACCATCGATTTGAATAGTGGCACAAGGTCGGGTGATAGTTTAACAGTTGATCTACTAACATTAAAAAAAAACCAGCCAAGTGCGTGTCGGACTCGCACATAAAGAGTTCCGTACCACCATAGAATAAAAACGTCAAAGATATCAAGTTTCTTGTATCGGGACCCCTTTTAATTTTTAATTTTAATTTCCTGTCAGTATTTGTTGTTGTAGTGGCAACAGAAATACACATTCTGTGAAAATTTCATCTCTCTACCTATAACGGTTCGTAAAATACAGCCCGCCGACGACGGACAGACGGACACGCGGACAGACGGACGGACAGCATAGGCTTAGCAGGTAATAGGGTCCCGTTGACACCTTTTGGGTACGGAACCCTAAAAACCGGCCATATGCATATCGGACCATGCACTATGTAAGGTCCCGTAGCCATTTCAATAACGTAAACTTGTTTTTGGTAAGCTTAGATTTACCTACACATTGTTTTAACTTTTAGAGATTAAAATCTCGCAAATGCTACAGTTGGTCATAAGTGACGTATGGGAACACAATTTAATTTGAAAATACCTTTTCAATGGTACCCCACATGATAGGGTAGCTAAAAACATTATTTATCTCCACTTTCTACTAATACACCTCAAGAAGTCATTTTAGGTATTTTAACATTTTATATTTTTGGAGTTGAAATCTACTACAAAAGTATTTCAAATTTCGTCAAAAACAGTAGAAGTTATGGCACTGTGACAGACTGAGACAGACGGATGGATGGACTGGATGGACGGACGGATGGACTGGACTTATAAGGGTTCCTCGTAGGGACTACACAACCCTAAAAACCAGCGGATAGGGCCGTAGCCCCACCAAGTGCCTAGCTAAATGAATATAAATATTTAGCGTGTAAATGCAGCCTTTGACCATCCGTTAACATAGACAATCAAACGTATATTGTATGAATTATTTTGATGCCAAAAGCCTGGTAGTGTATGACGTCTGTATGACGTCAACGTTAGTACAGGCCAGAAAGCTTTGCGTTCCGGAAACTGAAACGCCGGGAACGTGTGGTATTCCTGCCTGAAGGAAAGGTATTCTGTCATTGTGCCCCAGCGTTACATTCCTTTCAATGAGAGACGGAAGGGTACCTACTTATGTCAATGCGGTAGTATTACTCGGTTTGTTTAGACGTTTTGACATAGGTACCGCGTTTAAGTTTTGCGGTTGACGAGATTCACTCAATATTAAATATAACATTTTCAAAAGTACCAACTGCAATAAATTTTCATGGAGAATGACGTAATTTTTTGAAGCTTTTTTCACGTTGTCTATGGGAAGGGCTCCATTAGCGCGTTGCGTTGCGTCGTCGCAAGATTACCTTCCCCCGCTTCGTCTCTCGCCCGTCGACCCTTTGATCCGTTGCGACGACACAGCGCAGCGCACTAGTGGAGCCGCGCTCTATACTGCAGCTAAACGTACAGTTTCCAACCGACAAAATATGTTTTTGTAGCCTTTTCAAAGTCAGTTTATAGTTATAATGGTAGAGTCAAGCTGTAGCCAACTGACTACAGCTCGTATATTGGCTGACTCGACCGAGCACCACACTCTCACAGAAGATCGGTGTAAAGTTGCTATTACCTACAGCTGCCTTCGTACGATGAGTGAGAGAGCCGGAAGCCTAACCCCTTTCACCTTGCCCTCCCTCTATCCCACTTCCCTTCAGGTCGGCAACGTGCGAGCAATGCCTTTGATATTGCAAGCATCTATAGGCTACGGTAATTGCTTAACATCAGGCGGGCCGTACGCTTGTTTGCTATCTTATAGTCCGATAAAAAAATCGGACCATCGATTGCAGGTACATCACCGCAGAGATGTCAGTCAACCAAGCATCCGGGCGCTTGTATCAGACAATCCAGGTTAAGAAAACATCCAGCATTACTTGACTTGTCTCGATCATTCCCATTCCAATCTTTTTTAATGTGCACAGGGCTCTTGCTATACTGGTTTTTACGGCGATTATGTTAACGACACTGTCCTAGTGTTTGTGGAAGGAGTACTACTAAATAAGCAAAAATGTAACTACTAAATACTTAAACAAAAATAATCTATTACTTCTAGAGTTATGCCAATAGTAATGACGCTACGAAACAAAGTTTTGTTCATTTTTTTTACTCCATATGGATTAATTACGGATACAATGAATTCTGATAGGGTGAAAAGATTTTCAGCGTATCAGAACTCGTAATATTATGACACATCGAGTGCCACGTATACGCGTATAACGCGAAGGAGGAAATCATATTTTCTCACTGTTAACAACAGAGCGGCCCATTTATTATGGCCGCCACTGTAATGGGGAAACACGATTGACACTAGGGCAAGGTTGGCATGCGTGTGGAGAGATTAATTTGCATTCTTAACAACATCCAGTTGCTAATTAAGTTTGGACGAGGCCTATGATGCCTTTTCTTTCAGATTGTGTATTCTAAGCCTCCGTGATAAGGCTTTGTTTAGCACAACTATAAATAAGATAAGTCAGTCACGTGGCCTACACAAAGGGGAATCCTCATAAAGGAATACTACGGCAAACAAAGACATTACCAAGAAAGAGATGATGATGAAGATGTGTGACCGTCCAAAATAATTTGTCCAACTAGTGATGGGATGTTCTCGAGAACATTCTCACCCTGGGAAACTTACACGTGAGAATTTTCGAAAATTTATCTTCTGAAGCATGTTAAACTTGGCATAAACCTCATTAAACATGCAAATATGGTAGTTATAATTGTTTTTAAGATTGAAAGTTAGGATAACGTCACCCAAAATATAAGATTCTCAAAAATTCTTACGAGTAAGTTTCCGAGTAAGTTTCCGAGGGTGAGAATGTTCTCGAGAACATCCCATCACTATGTGCAACTAAATAGAGTCCATGGACACAGTAGGACTCAGTCGCTTGCAGAAAATAATGTTGAAAACGTGTCGGTATTGCTAATACAGCTCATCTTCTGGTAAATAGGTAATACGCATCAAAATAACTTTAATCGTCGAGTCGATCGTCGTGATGATTGTAAGAGCGATAACAGAGTGTGAATTTCGCTGCATGAAGTGCAATGTTAGAAGTTACCATATCTGCTAAAATAATACAGCAATGACGGCAAAGCTCGCGAGGTTATACGGATAAGTAAGAATGATGGAAATTGAAAAATACTTTTGTTATTGCGAGCGAAGGATGATTGTAATATATGGCTAGGTTACATTGAGTATTACGGTATGATTGAAATACTGTAAGTAAGTAAGTACTGTAAGTAAACTGTACTCAAAGTTTTAAGTACCACTTATCTTTTCGAGACGTTGTTATAGGTTTCTTTATCACGCGTCAAAATTAAGCAGTTTGGCCGAGTTTTCTGCGGTAAATTAATTAATTTGTTTTTGGACGACCGCTTGTCGCAGTAGTTGGATCGTCGGCCGCTTGGGTCACTGCATCGGGTGGTTGCGGGTTCGATTCCCACCGGAGGCAAATTTCGGAAACGGCCTTTCCGTGATTTGCTCTGGTCGGGGTGTCACTGGGATCGCCCCCAGTCCATTGTATGGTAGCCATAGTACAAGCGTTGCTTAGTTTTGGACCATACAGTTGGTGTGTTTGTCTGGCGATATTTATTTATTTCATTTACGATTGTTAAGCTAAGTACGCCGGTGCTCTCAATGAGACCCTTTCAAACCATTGTATTATTTTCGTAGAAATTGTACCTTTTTTTATTGCAATCACTAAAATAAAAATAAATAAAGAAAACCGGCCAAGTGCGTGTCGGACTCGCACATAAAGGGTTCCGTACCACCGTAGAATAAAAACGTCAAAAATATCAAGTTTCGTGTATGACCCCCTTTATTTTTAAATTTGATTTTATTTTTATTTATTTTATTTTATTTTATTTGGGGAGCTTACGGCCAATTTTACAGAATAGGTATGATTAAAACTAAGCAAATGCCAATTACAAGCTTCCACATATAGAAGAAAAACATAAGAACTTATAAAGAATAATAAAGAAAACTTAATGCTAAACTTAAATTGTGGTCAAAAATCGTATGGCAATAATATTTTAGTATTTGTTTTTGTTTCGGCAACAGAAATAAACATTCTGTGAAAATTTCAAGTCTCTAGCTATTTCGTTCTTACGAAATAGCTAGAGACACCCGCTGACAGACAGACAGACAGACGGACGGACAGCGTAGGCTTAGTAATAGGGTCCCGTTGGCACTCTTTGAGTACGGAACCTTAAAAATGAAGGAAATTGAGGTAATTATTAAAAGGAAATCACTACTAACCTTCTATTTTGACGGCAAATATTGTCTATGGAGACAACCAACCCACTAGATAACCATTTATTTGTGGTTAGAAATTAAAACAAACGAGAAAACTGGTTAAACACCGCACCGGCGCGGGAGTAGAAAGTGTTTGTATGGAACATTTTTAATTGGTATGGTGGGAAGACCTCGTGTGGAGCTCTCTTGAATATTTGCGAAGATCATATCAGTTTCAATAGAGATTACTATGTGGTTTAAGTCTAAAGTAGTCCACTATTTCTTATTAAAATATTGACAAAATAAATAAGTTAATTTAACGTGTAACTAAAACAGTACTGAATATTGGCCGGCGCACATTGAGGACAGCAGGGGAGGGCATTTTATTTTTTATCTATTGAATTTAAGACTTATCCAATCGAAAGGTATATAATTCAACGCTCGGTGATCGAACCTGGAGCATCTCGGAGCAGTTTTCTCGGTGCACCGAAGAGCGCGCCGGAGCACCTTATTTCAATTGGATAAGTATTCAATCCGATTGATAAAAATTAAAATGCCCTCCCTTGCCGTCCTCAGTGTGCGCCGGCCATATGAATGCAGACCAGGCAGAAACCTCCGATTTTTTTCGAAATGAACAAATACATTGCCAAGAAAGGAGGAGATATGACCGCCCAAAATAGTACGCCCTACTAAACGAAGTCCATGGACACAGTACGGCTCAGCCGATCGCTGAAAAGCGTGTTCAAATGTGACTTGCTTATACAGGGTGGTTTTTTGAGACGGGGCAGTAAGGGCAGCTACTTGAACCGTTATAGTTACAGGAAAACGTTCGTATCCATAACTTTTTGAGATATTCTGAACTGCATTCACAGATTTTAGAAAAATGTAGTAAAAAAAAATGCTAAAATACCAAAAAAATAATTTTATTCCCATCGATCCCATTTCTTGTCCCATGTCATTCATCATTCATTTCATGTCATGTGTTGTACTGCCCCGTCTCAAAAATCCAATAATACAAATTAAAATAAAAAATAATAAGGACTGCAATCATTATATCTACAGGTATAGTGCCTGGGGTGGTGTAGTAGAAATTATGTAGTTCTATTGTTGATTTTACATACGTAAAAGGTTTTGTATACATAGTATTACCTATTATTACTTACCTATTAGTACAAAAACAAAAAATAAATTGTCTACGGCCAATGTAGGTGTCTTCGTTGCATTAATAAATCAAAATAATGATAACCACCCAATTTGAAAACGTCGGTACTACGAGCTTTTCTAAGAGAAAGTGAACGATTCTGTTGTGGATACCTACAAACAGGTTCCGTATAATGAGATCGCAATTTTTACGGCGGAAACGTTTCATCGAACTATTGATTATACGATAGCACGTTTAAAATGATTAGAGGTTAGTCAAACGTTTATGACTCAAAGATTTAGGATAAAGGTTGTAATTGAAGATTATAATTTATGTTGCGTGTGATATTAACAGTTTGAGAGTCGAAATGGGTTTCGAGATCCATTTTGTTTTTTTATATTCATCGCGATAATAGCAAAATATGAACGAGTTCTATAATGATATGAGAATATGGCTGTTATTGTTTTTTTATTACAATAAGTGGGACGTTTGTATATGCTACATTTCTAAATTTTTCACACAGTTTCCTTTGGGGATGTTGGAAAGAGAAAAAAATACTGCCTTACTCCAATGTCATTACCAGGAAAGAGGAAGACAGAGACTGACCAAAATGGTTTGGCCTTTTAAAGTCTATGGACACAGTACGACCCAGTCCCTCGCAGAAAATAATGTTAAAATCATGTCGGTATTGCCAATGCGGTTCTTGTGAACAATGCCTTCTTATGTATTTAATAAGTTAATATTCATATAGCGAGTGCAATAACAGATGTGTAAATTCCGCTGCATGTAGTGGTGCACTGAGCACAAGCTTGTGATTACGATGTTAGAAGGTCCCATATCTGCCTAAAATAACACGTCAATGCCTTACTCCAATAATTTTATCTTTCAACTGTCAGCTAAATTAAAAACAAAATATTTTATCGAGTTTTATTACCAGCTAGTTCAAAGCAAATAAATATGCAAATTAACCTCAATAAGCGTGAATTTAAAAAATAGACATAAGAAAAGCGGTATTGTCAATATCGTTCTAAATTCAAATAAGCCCGAATTGGAATGGAATCAAATCCATCAAGAGCTAATCGCGACGCGATGAGCAGCGAATACTTAATAAGTGTAAATAAATAAAATTGTGCGCAAGCGCGGGTTTAAAGATGTATGTCAGTGCGGACGTCGTTCGATATGTTCTCAGACACCTAGGGCTGACAAGCTTTTCAATATTAAATTCATCGATTTATGAAAGTTTCGCTCGCGAGCTTTAACTAGATACCGCCCTATACTTAGAAACATAATTCCTTAAGACGATACAAGGAAAAAATGAATTTTAGTTTCGGGGTGTGGCTAGCGTCGCGTGAGCTGCCGAAGGATATATCCCTCTCGCTTAGCTAGGACAGAACAGCTATGGAGTAGACTATAGTATAGTTATTTTTTGAAGGAACAATATTGTTTAATTCGTACAATTAAAATAATATGTCCCAGTGCACCTTTTAAAATAGATGAAATGGATGAAAATATTCAAATATATTTTTTTCGTTTTATATGGGATTTTTATGTCGAGTGTATTTGAAAAAAAATAATTTAATTTCTATGTTGTTTTTATTGCTGAAGACAAAGTAAGTCAAAAGAAGACAAACGATACCTACAATATGCTGATAGATACGTATAACAATATTTCGATCGTATAATAGCCTATAACCAGCGGACGATCCAGACGCGTCCAACGATATCTCATTAGTCAAATTATTATGATATAAAAATAGTTTGGACGTTATACGGGAGCAGATGAACATACATACATATCGGTCAAAATCATAACCCTCCGCCCACCGTAGTCGGGTAAAAATGTACATACTCTGTGTCAGTGACTGACTGCCGGATATGAGTATCTTTTTCATGTTTCGTAGGCAAAGGAATACTTTGGTACTTAACTTCGATGCCGATCATGAAGTCATCAGCGGTGTCATAATATTTTTTTTTACCATAATTAATTTATTTTTTAATTTAATTTTCAGTTTTTATTAATTTTATTGATTTAACCATGCATTTATTTTTTGTTTATCTTTTTATCTTTATTTTTTTATCTATCAAAATCACCCTTAGACTGGTTACCGCCACAGGTGACAAGAGGGCTGGCTCTTTCCTTGCTCAAAAAATTCGCTTGACAACAGGAACAGCTTGAATACAGGGAGGACATGCAGCCAGTATCCCACGCGGACGGTATTTGTTTAATTAGGGGTAGGTTTTTATTGTATTGTATTTTATTTTAATTTATGTTATATTATATTGTATTTTAATGATAAAACATGAAAAATAAAAATAAATATATATATTTTTTTAAATTTAATTTTACTTTTATTTATTGTTTTATATTTATTGTGAAATTATAATAATTTTAATAATCAATATTGGACTATGTCTGAAACAAATACATTGAATTGAATAATTTAAATACAAAAATTATCACATTAACTCGTTAAATCACGGTTTACACCCGCTAGAACGAAAAAGATCCTAACATGGTAGGTAGGACCTGAGGGTTGGCCAGTTAATTACTTAAAATACACTATATTTATTTCAAGAAAACATTCATAAGATCTGAAGGCGTCGGACTCGCACATAAAGGGTTCCGTACCACCGTAGAATAAACACATCAAAAATATCAAGTTTGAGACTTGATATTTATTTTTAAATGTTATTATATTTTTAGTATTTGTTCTGCACCGGCAACAGAAATACACATTCAGTGAAAATTTCAACTCTCTACCTGTTACGGTTCGTGAGATACAGCCCGCGCTGACAGACGGACAGACAGACAGACGGACAGCGTAGGCCTAGTAATAGGGTCCCGTTAGCACCCTTTGGAACCCTAAAAAGTAGCCTATGTTCTCCGCCAAGACCCAGTCTATCTCCATACCAAAATTCATCAACATTAGTTCAGCGGTTTAGCCGTGAAAAGGTAACAGACAGAGTTACTTTCGTTTATAATATAATAGATTGAATAGGACGGACAAACATTTTCCTATCCATATCTGTAATGTTATTTTTTACGATAATTTATTGATGTATGATATATTTATTACTTGCCCATCCATACCTACAACAAACGCAATAAAGCGACTCCATTGTTTTGACAAGCAATGTATTCCCACTGTCGGCCCAAGACCATGCTGCAAGTATATAACAGTAAGCGAAATAGGGAGTTTTTACAGAAATGACACGAATAACTATGAAATGACAAGAGATGACACAAAATGACAAGAGATGACACAAAATGACAAGAGATGAAAAGAAATTACACAAGACAAGGAAAAGCAAACGAAAATCACGCTGCAGTGCAGGTCATAGGTTCGATTCCTGCCCAGGACATGCAGTTGTGTGCATGAACATGTCCGCATGTCCCGAGTCTAGGTGTAATTAAGTGTATATTTCGTTTGTATTTACAAACAAAAAGTAGTATATGTAGTAATATCAGTTATCTGGTTTCCATAGTACAAGCTCTGCTTAGTTTGGGATCAGGTAGTCATGTGTAAAAGAATTTCCAAGGATATTTATTTATTTATCATAGGCGTCGGCGGACTGTAAATACTGTACTGTACCTGTAATGTGGCACGACCGTAATATTTTTTCGTAATATTTTTTAAAAAATCCTTCACAGGTCCGACGTCGAACAAGTCCGAGCGGACACTGACAGTACAAAGTTAGAGAGAGACATGGTTAGTTCAAGTACTTAAAATGTGAGATGGCGATATTGTGCGCGCGCTCGGAAATAAACAACGTAAGCGCCAAACCACATTTTCTTGAATTAAAAAAAAACTACTTCATGAATTAAAATATGGTTGAAGGGTAGTTTAGATATCATTATTTGCTATGTTTTAGAAATAATTTCGTGATCTAAATCGTAAAAACATCGTGGTAGCAAGGAAAATTGTAAATAATTAGAGCTCATTTCATAATTTTTTTTTATCGAGAAAATTTCGTCAAATCGTGATTTGGATTTAAAGATACTCAAGATAATATAGTCAAAAATCATACATCTAAATATAAGATTCCTAGTCCACATACTTACTTAAAGAAAAAGTAGAATAGAAAATCAACCAAATTTCGAACCCTCATCTTAAAATGGCACGTCAGTTTCATACATATTGCTGACAGATGTACTGAAGTACGCCAAAGTCAGCGTAGTATCTCTTGCCACATTTTACTAGTGCGCAATCTATTTAGGTATAGGTGTAGATTCTAATTAAATTATTCTTGGCCCTTACTTAGGTAATAACAATTTCTTGTCGATTTGAGCAAAGTGTAGGTAGACTTTATTTAAACCGGTAACGATTTATTTAAACCGTGACGATTATTTTACTATAACTCGTGTTATAAAAATAATGCAATATAAAAAAAAACTACTTAGAGTCAACTATTATAATTGCGATGACAGACAAAAGCAGGACAAGGGATATTCAATTGTTGATTGTTTTTCAAATAATTTTCTTTTCTGTATAAAATCGTTGTGCTGTTTGTAATTTTAGTGTCAACCCTATCACGGATTGGCGGGAAAGATGTTAAAGTGCCTTGCCATTCTCACATGTCGTTTTATTTTGTAGTCTTTACAAAATCGACTGTAAATATTGCGCACGATTCAATTCCATTCAATGAACTTATTATAGTTTATGAACTCCAATGTCTGACACTTTTAATCTTCGACGAATTATTGAAGTCTCAGCATTTGAACATCTCGAAGGGCCTGTTTAATCTCGAAAAGCATTAAAAAAATAAAAAAAACGTTTGCGGTCGGGGGACTGCCGTCAGGAACGAAGTTACTCACGTCTATTTTTATTTGTAAAAGTAACAAATAACTTGATATTTTATTTTCCGTTAATATGCGAACTACGCCAGACGTAACCGAACGTCTCGAGAACGCGTAAAAGTACGATTCCGATGAACGCGGCAGACAGCAGACATCAGTCGGTTTCATACAAATTGTAATGCCGTCTGCCGTCGCGGCACATATCATCGCCACACATTGCTTTTTCCTTACGTGATGATTTCTATGTTCGTTCCAAAATATATATATTTTATTTATAATTAAACCAACTCCTGTGTTACAATGAATACAAGTGTTGACATACCTAACCTGTATCAGGATGTCATTGCTTTTACAATAAAAAACATTTAAAAACTACATATTTATAAAATACTAGCTTTTGCCCGCGACTTCGTCCGCGTAGACTTCAAAATAAAAAAAACCGGGCAAGTGACTTAAGACTTTTTAGTACTTTTTAGTGCGCCAGGACTTTTTAAGTCAGTATTTGCTTTTTTATAAAAATAATTTTATTTCACGATTTTAATTGGAGCCATACAAACTTTATCACGGTACCTAATTCGGTGAATGCGTGTTTTGGTAGGTAGGTATATAGAGCCAAAATCCCAAATCCCCCTCCCCTTCTCCACCCCTTTTCCTCCCCTCTCTTCCTTCTGCTCCCTCCCCCTCCATTTCCCTTTCCCTTTCCACTTCCCCCTACCTTACGTCTTCCCCTTCCTCCCTCACCTACCCTATGCATACTAAGTTTCAAGTCAATCTGGTACAAACATATTTTTCTGCCGTACTTTTCTACCTTTAGTTTCACCCTTTTGGGTGTTGATTTACGAAATGATTTTTTATGGGATCAAACTGAAGTAGTACCTACCATATTCAGCTCAGCTTATACCCCAATTATTTAAAATGAATAATCATAACCAATCTCGAGATATGGATGACTAAACATTCGCTGACCCCGCTCTCCCCTTTTCCTTCAAAATATTAAAAACGCTGAAACTCCAGTCTGATTATTTAAAATGAACAATCATAACCAATTTCGAGATATGGATGACTAAACATTCGCTAACCCCGCTCTCCCCTTTTCCTTCAAAATATTAAAAACGCTGAAACCTCAGTCTGATTATTTAAAATGAACAATCATAACCAATTTCGAGATATGGATGACTAAAAATTCGCTGACCCCGCTCTCCCCTTTTCCTTCAAAATATTAAAAACGCCGAAACCCCAGTTTGATTATTTAAAATGAACAATCATAACCAATTTTGAGATATGGATGACTAAACATTCGCACACCCCGCTCTCCCCTTTTCCTTCAAAATATTAAAAACGCTGAAACCCCAGTCTGATTATTTAAAATGAACAATCATAACCAATTTCGAGATATGGATGACTAAACATTCGCTGACCCCGCTCTCCCCTTTTCCTTCAAAATATTAAAAACGCTGAAACCCCAGTCTGATTATTTAAAATGAACAATCATAACCAATTTTGAGATATGGATGACTAAACATTCGCTGACCCCGCTCTCCCCTTTTCCTTCAAAATATTAAAAACGCTGAAACCCCAGTCTGATTATTTCAAATGAACAATCATAACCAATTTCGAGATATGGATGACTAAACATTCGCTGACCCCGCTCTCCCCTTTTCCTTCAAAATATTAAAAACGTGAAACCCCAGTCTGATTATTTAAAATGAACAATCATAACCAATTTCGAGATATGGATGACAAAAAATTCGCTGACCCCGCTCTCCCCTTTTCCTTCAAAATATAAAAAATGCCGAAACCCCAGTTTGATTATTTAAAATGAACAATCATAACCAATTTCGAGATATGGATGACTAAACATTCGCACACCCCGCTCTCCCCTTTTCCTTCAAAATATTAAAAACGCTGAAACCCCAGTCTGATTATTTAAAATGAACAATCATAACCAATCTCCAGATATGGATGACTAAACATTCGCTGACCCCGCTCTCCCCTTTTCCTTCAAAATATTAAAAACGCTGAAACCCCAGTCTGATTATTTAAAATGAACAATCATAACCAATCTCCAGATATGGATGACTAAACATTCGCTGACCCCGCTCTCCCCTTTTCCTTCAAAATATTAAAAACGCTGAAACCTCAGTCTGATTATTTAAAATGAACAATCATAACCAATTTTGAGATATGGATGACTAAACATGCGCTGACCCCGCTCTCCCCTTTCTCGTCAAAATGATTAAAAATACGGAAACCCCAGTCTGATCAATTCAAATAAGCAATCATAACCAATATCGAGATATGGATGACTTATTAAAACATCCCTTGACCCCGTTTTCCCCTTTCCCGTCAAAATAACAAAACTCGACCACCCCTATACAAACTTTCACTCCACATTTCACCCCTTAGGGGTTGAATTTCCAAAAACACGAAAGAAATCTAAACACAAACTTTCATTCCCCTATTTTACCCCCGAATTAGGTACCGTGATAAAGTTTGAATGGCTCCAATAAAAATCGTGAAATAAAATTATCCCATATCCCGGATTTTGTATCCCGGATCTCGTTTCCCGGGTCCCGTATCCTGGATCTCGTTGCCCGGATCCTGGATCCCGTTTTCCGGATCCCGTATCCTGGATCCCGTTATCCGGATTCCGTATATCACGGATCCCGTATCCCATATCCCGGATTTCGTATCCCGGATCTTGTTTCCCGGGTCCCGTATCCTGGATCTCGTTGCCTGGATCCTGGATCTCGTTGCCCGGATCTTGGATCCCGTTTTCCGGATCCCGGATCCCGTATCCCGGATCCCGTTCCCAGATTCTGTTTGCTAAATCCCGGATTCCGTATCCCGGATATCGTGAATCCCGTATCAAATATCCTGAATTTCATATCCCGGATCTCTTTTCCCGGGTCCCGTATCCCGGTTTTGTTCCCCGGATCCCAGATTCCGTGTTCTGGATCCCGGATCCCGTATCCCGGATATCACGGGTCCCGTATTCCATATCCCGGATTTCATACCCCGGATCTCGTTTCCCGGGTCCCGTATCCCGGATCTGATTTTCTGAATCCTGGATCCCGTTTTCCAGATCTCAGCTTCCGTTTGCCGGAGCCTTATCCCGTTTCCTGGATCCCAGATCCCGTATCCCGGATATCGGATCCCGTATCTCGGATATCCCGGATCCCGTATCGTATTAGCCCGTAAGGCTGCGTTTCCATTGAAGCGGAGCGGGGCGGAGAAGAGCAGTGAAAAGTGGCAACTGTTTCCATTGAAGCGGAGCGGAGCGGATAGGGGCGGAGCGGAGTGAGGCGGATAGGGGCGGAGCGGAGTGGGGAGGAGCGGAGCAGGGTTGAGCGGAGTGGAGCGGAGCGGTGCTGGGCGGAGTGGAGCGGAGAATAGCAGTGAGAAGTGGCAATTGTTTCCATTGAAGCGGAGCGGGGCGGAACGCGGCGAAGCGGAGCGGTGTGGAGCGGGGCCGCGTGTTCATATATTGTAATTGAAAGTGCGCTCAGCTCCGCTTTGGTCCGCTCTGCTCCGCTCTGCTCCGCTCTGCTCCGCTCTGCTCCGCTCAGCTCCGCTCCGCTCTGCTCCGCTCAGCTCCGCTCAGCTCCGATCAGCTCAGCACAGCTCCGCTCAGCTCCACTCAGCTCCGCTCAGCTCCGCTCAGCTCCGCTCAGCTCCACTCAGCTCCGCTCCGTTCCGCTCCGCTCCGCTCCGTTCCACACCGTTCCGCTCAGCTCCGCTTCGTGCCCACCACCCGGCACCACAGCCTGCTCGACTCCCGTTCTGTCCGGCTCGGGGCCACGTGTTCATTTGTTTTATTCGAAAGTACGCTCAACTCCGCTCCGCTCCTCTCCGCTCCGCTCCGCTTCGTGCCCACCACTCGGCTCCACAGCCTGCTCGACTCCGTTCTGTCAGGCTCGGGGCCGAGTGTTCATTTGTTTTATTCGAAAGTCCGCTCAACTCCGCTCCGCTCCGCTTACACTGTTTCTACTGATGCGGAGTGGAGATTTCGAGCACTATGATTGGCCAATACACGAACCGCTCCGCCCCGCTCCGGTTCAATCGAAACGCACCCTAAAAGTCCCGTCAAAATCGGTCCAGCCATTTCAGAGATTAGCCCGAATCGGTACCGCCATACAAACTTCCATTCCCTATTTTACACCCTCAGGGGAAAAATTTTCCAAAACGCTAAAATTAATCTTTTTTATTTGTAAAAACAAACCTAAACAACAATTTTCATCATTATAACTTCAAAAATGACGATTTTCAATACAAACTTTCATCCCTATTTCACCCCCTTAGGGGTTGAATTTTCAAAGACCATAAAATTAATATTTTTCATTATTAAAACACACCTAGTCAGCAATTTTCATAATTCTAACTTCAAAAATGACGAACTTCCATACAAACTTTCATTCCCCTATTTTACCCCCTTAGGGGTTGAATTTTCAAAAACCCTGAAATTACTCTTTTTTATTTTTGAAAAGACACCTAATCACCAATTTAAATAATTCTAACTTCAAAAATGACGGAACTTCCATACAAACTTTTATCCCCTATTTTACCCCCTTAGGGGTTGAATTTTCAAAAACCCTGAAACCCATATTTTTTTATTTTTCAAAAGACACCTAATCAGCAATTTTCATAATTCTAACTTCAAAAATGACGAACTTCCATACAAACTTTCATCCCCTATTTTACCCCCTTAGGGGTTGAATTTCAAAAAACCCTTTCTTAGTACACCTCTACACATAAAGACAAACCCACCCTCCAAATTTCAAGTCTTTACGATCAGCGGTTTAGGCTGTGCGTTGTCTGTCAGTCAGTCAGTCAGTCAGTCAGTCAGTCAATCAGGACTTTGATTCTTATATATTTAGATAAATAAATGATTATACTTTCTCCTGTTTCATACATTTTGTGGCTCATTCTTACGTTATTTCGGCACGATATCATTACGCAGCCTGTAATGTTTCAGTAAATGATTGATATGCAATAATTTCAGTGTTGTATCGACTGGAGTATCGAGGTGAATCATTAATCAATTTGATCATAATGACTATTAATTTGGTATCATTTCACGAGTTTTCGCTCGTACATCGTTTCGACCGCACTCATGCGAGTACGTCTGTAGTATCAGGTTTTATTTTTAAATGTCAATTAATGTCGTAAATTTTTATCGCACTCTTTGAATGCTGATTCGATTACAGATAGCCATACATCTTTATATTTTTATCATTCGAAAATTGACGCATGTTTTATGAAAAATAAAATGTTTATAATTAATATTGAAGACCATTCAAATGTGAACACCATAATTTTCACATGAATGGCAACTCCAGGGCCCTTAGTCGCTTAGCCATTGTGGCACCACTGTGGCGTTTTGCTATAGTGATCGACCCCCTGATAGGTCGGTTGATTCTGACCGACCAACCACAGGCCGATGAGCCGATCAGCCGGTCGGCCGAACAATCAGAGGATCGATCACTATAGCTTAATGGCAATGGCTAAGCGATTTAGGGCCCAGTGAGATTTCTTGATAATATTTCGTAGCGACAATGTCAGTCAGTTGTATGGTTATCGACAATATAGACGAGCCCATGCGCTGCTCATGCCCTTACAGAGTAGTCACGATTCGAATAAATTAACACATCTTCCAAATGTACCGCGGCATAGCGGTCAAGTTCTAACAGTGCGTAAGTCATACTTTGACAGTTTTGATATTGTAATGGATTTGGTAGGATGTCTTGGATCGTTTCAATTAATCAGAAACTAGACAAGAGACCCATAATGATGCGTTATTTAAAAAAATTGTAACACTACGTATGGGATAGGTAAGAATATTTTTATTTCTATTTTTCTGCTCTCCAGCCCCCCTTGACAAGTGGCTTCTTCTACAAGCGTTTCTACAAAAACCTGTGCTTAAATATATGGAAATGACATTACTAGTCGATAAGTAGATCACGTGGCTTACCTATGGCATTTCCATACATGAAGCGTAGGGATTTATAGAAACGCTTCTAGACGAAACCACTTGCCTAGAGGGGCTGTAAAGTAGCTATTTTTGACTTACGCACTATTAGAACTTGACCGATGCGCGGCATAGGTATATTATATCAAGAGGAACCCAAAAAAAGAATGTTCAAATAAGTAAAACAAACAAAACGAACGTTTCGGTCACAGATAGCGAAAGTTCTTATTGACACGTTGGAAAGTAGCCGCTCTTGGGAGACCCTGAATTTTTTCATGCCGATCCGTATATCAATTTTGATCTCTATTTTGAAAGTGTTTAAGTACATGGAGACGGTAGTTTTATTTTGGTGCTCACCATCAATCTGTAGGCGGACCTTATCGCCTATTGGACGTTTGGGTTGAGTGCATGTCAATAAAATTCCATGTTTTCTTCTTCGGGTGCATCAATCTTTTTGCGACATCCCATGCTTGCTCGAACGAGGCGCCTTGTGCGTTGGTGCGCCCAGATGCTTCACCCGTGCACTCATGTAATGACATTATCTCTACGCGTTTCCACGTCAAAACTGAGTGCTGAGGCGAGGCATGCGCCTGATCTAGATGCAGCCATTGATTGGTGGCAGAGTCAGGTTGTAGCCAATTCACTGCAGCTCATGTATTGGCTGGCTAAACCGGGGTAGCACCAATCTTTTACAGAAGATCGGCGCTATAACAGCTGAGTTACATACCATGAGTGTGAGAGCCGGAAACCCAACCCCTCCCTCCCTTCCCCTCCCTCTGTCCCAGTCCCTTCAGGTCGGCAACGTGCGAGCGATGCCTTTGGTATTGCAAGCATCTATGTATAGACTACGGTAACTGCTTAACATCAGCCAGGCAGTAGGCTTGTTTGTCACCTTAGTCACAAAAAACTAATTTAAAGACATGGTCGCTTCTTTAAATTCTATCAGAATCGTGCATTTAGAAATCTTGTCACTATTCTGCTATTTACATAAGCGCCAGATTAAAACGTTTCTATTCTTTGCCGGTGACTATTTGAGTTTGGAACGCAGAATAATTTTCCATTACATTATCTTTGCACACTCCACTCAATTTCTATTGAACAAAAGCTTATTTTCATGCAAAGCCATAGCCTCCTCATTCAGCCCCAATCCAGCTCAACATGTATGCCTGCCCTCTAGACAAGTGGTTGCATATACAAGCGTTTCTACAAATCGTTACGATTCAATGTATGGAAATGACATAAACAATTATAGAGAGGGACTCACCCTCGGAATTGTCAACCTCCAAAATTATAAACCAAATGAATTGATCGATAATAGAAGAGGCCAAAAAGACCTAACTCCCTGTCAGTCGAGAGTATGTCTGTCATGAGTCATGGACCCTAACAATTAACAATTCTCCGCAGACAATAACAACACAAATGACATAAGTCACGTGATCTACTTATCGACAGCTAATGTCATTCCCATACATTTAAACGTAACGATTTGTAGAGACAGGGCTGTTAGCTCAATCTGAATCTTAACAAAGGCTCTCACTGCATTAGTATCAGCTGTAATGATAACACGTTCCGCAGATAAATATATCACGTTTATCTATTTCTCTATAGGTCATTGTCGATTCACACTTTCTTCGAGTTATGCCATTTCGTCATCGACTGGCTTGTGATTATTGAAATTGCAATATAAGACGTTATGTTCTATGGTTAAGAGTTAGTTTTACGTGGACGCGGTTGATGAGTTACGGCATTTGATAGCTATCTAATAGTTTATATCGGCCATGAGGTTCCTACTAAAACAAAAGTTGGTCGCATCAACGTCGTTATTAAACCGGATCCTAAGCGGAGATTCACTGACGGAGCATTGGATAGGTTCATTTTGTCACTAATTTAACTTGGCAGCTAGATTGACACGACTGAATAGCATTTTGAGAACTAATTTATCAAAACAGAGGCAATCCTTCAATGTGAGATTGTGATAGATATTGTCATATTGCTAGTATGTGCATTATTTTATAACTTCATTTTTTTTACCGAACTTCTTGTTCTTACTGAATTTCCATACAAACTTTCATACCATATTTAACCCGCTTAGGGGATGAATTTCAAAGAAATGAGAGAAGCGCACTTTATAGTGACTAGTCCGTCCTCAGCGTTGCCTAATGGCATACATATAAGGCATCATCGAGGCTTGTGCGGTTAAATTTAAAATGAAGTTGAGCATAAATAAGTAAGTGTAGCGCTCCATGACGGGGCGGCGTGGGCGCAGGATAAATGGCATCTCTCCTAGAAAAGCATGTGTCGCATCCGGGGCGGCGGGCACGCGACACACGCACGCGCACTTAACGATACAACCTGTTTAGTAAAGCCTAGTGCGATACGTAACAACGTTCCAGAAATTAAAAAAAACTGAGAACTGCATTAAAATTCTTCATAGGGATTTCTGTAAGATGAAGGAGCTATAGGCTATAGTCCATCACTACAAAAAAAATCTTTGGTTTTTACTAATTGTGGACTAGCGGCCAGGCCACGACTTCGAGCTTCAGCGACGGGCGACAGCGCGAGGGCACCAAAATGTTGCATCACACCACGAGCTGCCGCTCTCGGCGGCAGCGCGTGCGATGCAACATTTTAGCACTCCCGCGCTGTCGCCCGTCGCTGGGGCGCGAAGTCGTGGCCGGGCTGTAAGGTATTAATCTAACCCCTAAGTTAATTTTGGTCACGTGATGAAGATGACATGTGGCTATATCTTCTTTTGTTTAGTGCTGAATGAAGGCAGAACTAGGTCTCTCTGATTGGTTAGTTGATTCTGACCGACCATCAGTGGGTCGGTCTAGCGAAACGCTTAGAGTGGCAGTTCATGGCTAAGCGATTCGGTGCTCTGACGGCTTGATTAAGATGCTTTAAAACACAATAGACTGTATCTATCCTTATTTAATTGATTAAGCGCACTCTAGACTAGCGAGTGAGCAATACAAACGCGTTTACTATACGCGTAGTACCCATTGCTATTGGCTAGCAGTGACAGCCCACTTGCGCGCGCGCATCCTACTAGCGACCTTGCCGACCGACATGCGTCCACAGATTTCACTTCCTCTTGACGCGTGGAAAAAAAATCATGCTCGGCGATTTGCTTTGAGATTTTTTATGGACAGTATTAAATGATGGCTGCGAAATAATGCGATTGGTTGATAAATCGTTTTTAGTTCAAGATAATTTGAATCGAGTTTTCTTCTGTTAAAGCTCCAATAGCTTAGTGGGTAAACGTAACCCTCGTAACGTAGAGGCCTTCTGTTCGATTTCAATCCTAGTCATTCATTGCCAGATGCATGAATTGGTTGCGTCCACAAGCCCCTGTGAAAAATGGTTCACACGAAGAAAAATCAACCTTTACAAGTTAGTCGCCACTTTTAGCTGTGCTATTCTTAAACAAACTGTTTTGTAGCAATGCTATCGACAGCCGTAGCGAAAAATGTTTTATATGTATGGTGACAGCACAGTTCACGCTATCACAGACGTGAGTTGGTGTGTTTTCCTATTTCTTGTCTATACACGTTGACATTTTTATTGTATCGATTACAAATAAAATTATCGTTTTTTTTCAGATAGATAAGACAATAATTTATCCTTGCTAAGGAAGTCGTACAAGAGTGTAGCTACAAAATTCACAAATCCTGTGGTATTTAGCTATTCACTTTTGACAAGTATGGTAGGAAAAGAAACTTCTCCACAAACATCCTCTAACGATGGGAAAATATGAGCTTAAATAAATAATCATCGTTCTTAGCTAACTTATCTTCAACTTTCATTTGGAGACTTGATCGAAGAAACATACTTTACATGACTGATACAGGTACAATACACATATTTATAATACCGACATTTACTGATTTTTGTTTTGTGACTAATGTGAAAAATATTCGTACGGCCCGTCTGATGTTAAGCAGTTACCGTAGCCTATAGATGTTTGCATTACCAAAGCGCTCGCACGTTTCCGATCTGAAGGGGAGTGGGATATTGGGAGAAGATGGGTTTCCGACTCTCTCACTCATCGTACGAAGCGCAGCTGAAATAGCTACTTTACGCCGATCTTCTGTGGGAGGGTGTTAATACCCCGGTCAAGCCAGCCCTATGAGCTGCAATTGGCTACAGCTTGGCTCTACCAAACAGTACCAAACAATACCTAGTACTAATAGTACTGGACTGGACTGGTAATATAAGGATAACATATCCGTTTCATATATCGTTACATATCGTTTATCCGTTTTCATCTATGTGCATAATTACAGTTCGCTTACGGTGAGGGAAAATATCGTGAGGAAACCTACCTATCCCTCGGGATTAGGTAATAGCAGTTCCTGTATATACGGCGACAAGGTTCACCACCTGTCACGTTGGGTTCTGACTATCTGGTGAAACGTGGGCTTTGAGTTGACTTAATACCTCCACAATGTGGTGGTGTATGGCCACTCAAGCCTCTGACTACCCCCGAATGGGGATAAAAGTCGTGACGTTATATTTTATTTTATTTATTTTATTTTTAACATATCCGTACGTTCGGATTGAACTTCCAAAAATATAATTCCAGGAAAAGGCGTGGTGATGGCTTAAGCACGTTTTCTTATGTCCCTTACCGTAGTCTCAGTCCATCTTACTCATGAACAGAGAAAGCGTTGGCTCCTCATATTACATCAGCCGCTCCCATCGCCAGCTTGCATCTACTCTCGCATTTGTAGGAGCTTAGTCATCTACTTCCGAAATGTTTTTGAAATGTTATACTGACTAGTTTACGCACACTATCACAGTAGCCTTATTTATTTTAGCAAACTTAGTTTGCAAAAGCAATGCTATCAGGGGACTAAACGCCACATAGCAATTCTGCAAAAGTAATGATTTTTTTTTGAGTTTCAAGCAGAATCTTTAGCAATTCTGCTAAATTTCCGAAAAATGCTCACGAATAGCGTCGTGACTATTTTACGGGAATTATGCTAGAAAATCAGAAAAAAATATTGTTATGTGGCTTAGCCACCCCCGCTCTACATATTTCTACAGGGACACTGTTGTCTAACGACTATTTCCTATGTTTAAGTCGTAACCACAGGTCCTAAATCTTTACCGTATTATTTTTGTGGGTGAGAGCCTCTTACTAAGAGGAATCTTACTTTGTTATCTTTGTAGGTAGATAACAGCTTCAATACCAAACAAACCTAAATCGTATAAGTACGTACCTAGTTGTAGTTTCATCCAAACAAATTCAACTTACATTATCATACATGTTTCATACAACCATATTTTGTCTATAAATACGTAGAAATTCACGAGAAAGCGTACATATCGATTCCATAACATGCCATAGCTAAATCATTTATTTAAATGTAAAACTATTTGAGTAAGTATGTTCATAAGTACTGGATTTGAATGGCAAATGAACTGTTATTGCTTGAAGAAAGTTATAATGATATAAGCTCCTGTAATTGATTCATGTGCCGCTTGCCGCAGTGGTTTGAGCTTTTGCTGCTCGGCTCATTGCATCGGGTGGTTGTGGGTTCGATTCCCGCCAGAGGCAAATTTCGGAAACGACCTTTACGTAATTTGCCCAGCCCCCCTAGACAAGTGGCATGAACGCTAATCGAATAGAATAAAATAGACTTCACAAGGTATGGAAATGTCAAACATCGCTATGTAGATCAACAACAAGTTGCTATGTAGATCACGTGACTTATGTCATTTCCATACATGAAGCGTAGCGATTTGAAGGAACGCTTGTAGACGTCAGCCACCTGTCTAGCTCTTCTGGTCGGGGTGACACTGGGATCGCCTCCAGTCCTTTGTATGATACCCATAGTACAAGCATTGCTTAGTTTGTTGGTGTTTTTCTGACGATATTTATTTATTTATTTGGACCATTTTTGATGTTTAATAAATGAGAGCAGTCTTTTCTTTTTTTCCCGGCATTTTTCCTTCTTTAACTCCTTCTATGCCGGAACGCATATCTGCACGATACACAATAGATTTTCTGTTGAGGTTAAGTTCCACTTCACTACTGAACGTTGGTAGTCAGCTCTTTGAGGCCAGAATGTTTATTTATTTAGCGGAAAAAGGAAGATCTTCCAGCCAGGTGGGTGGTATGCCTGGCTGGGCCGGCCGCTATGCCCCAATGGTTATTGCCGGGGTCTTCTATATATAGCTATTAGGACCTCGTAGGCCGCTCAGTTCACTGCTTCGGGAAGTTGCGCGTTCGATTCCCGCCCGAGGCAAATTTCGGAAACGTCCTTTTCGTAATTTGAACCCGGTCTGTGTGACACTGTGCTCCCAGTCCAGTTGCTTAGATTGGGACCATACAGTTGATATGTAAGTCTGGCGATATTTATTTAAAGAGCTTATTACACTTGGCTAAATTTAGGAGCCTAAATTCAGAAGCTTCTAAATATTTAAACCATTCTAGCTTCTGAATAGCTTTCTGAATGCGATTACACTTACCTAAATTCAGTAGCCTAAATTTAGTTGAATGTAATAACCCCTTTAGGAAATAAACACACTGCTGCGTAAAAAACCTTTAACCGATTTACGTAACATGGAACCAATATATTAGATCTAATGCGCTCAATAGCTGCCCATACATGGCTCCAATAAATCACAGTTCACCCGCTCCCTTTTTCACTCACAAAAAAACAAATGCCATAGACAGAGACGGAAGAGTGCAGAACAGTACTAAGTTCAGTTATAACGCATATTTTATGCGACGGGTGGTCTGCCCCGGCCTGGATCTAGGTCTAGTCTTCAGTATTGTACATGTCTAGACTTAGTACTATTTTACGTTAGCTCTACCATTATTGGTTGGAGAGCCAAGCTGTAGCCCATTGACTGTCGCTATATGGGCAGGTTCGATCGGGGTACTACCATCCGCTCACAGAAGATCGACGTAAGGTAGCTATTACAGCTGTGTTTCGTACGACCAGTGAGAGAGGCGGAAGCCCAACCCCTCTCTCTCTGTCCCACTCCCCTACAGGTCAGCACGCGCAATGCCTTAACATCAGGCGGGCCGTACGCTTGTTTGCTACCTAAGTCACATAAAAAACCTGTGCCTATAATATCCACAATATCGTGATCAGGTCAAAATGAGATATAGCCTATAGTCCTTTCGATATGTAGTCGTAAGGATAATATCTAGTCCAGAGTCGTATCGAAACCAAGCATTAACGACCCATCAGAATTTACTTTTCCTCATCAAACATTATAAAGAATAGTCCAAACGAGAATTCATAAATAATATTATCATAATTTAACTAATAATAAACTGTGTCGTTTATGGCCTCGTTGTATTAATAACTAGTCTTGGGCTGTGGCTGCGCCTGAACGCATTTTTATATAATATGTTATGAACACACTATGGTACCTATTTAAAATAAATAATAGTTTATTTCAGCTAGTCCTTAAATTTAAGAAGTATTACATAGTTCTGGGGGTGCTAAAAACGCCACGTAGCAATTTTGTAAAAGAAATTAATTTTTCTGATTTCCTACAAAAAAAAAAATGCAAAAATTACATTTTACACCATTCGTGAAATTTAAATATTGCAGTGTTAGAAATGTTATTATTAAAATGAAATACAGAATGAACCCATGTCGCATTTCAGAATCGTCAGTTAACTTTTAATCACCAAATAAATTTACAATTTTGACACTTGTTCCATACCATATCTGTCAAAACGTCATATTTATTTTGTGGATAAAATTTATCTGACGATTATGAAACTGGCCCTAATAATTATTATATACCTATCTATGGTGTCAATGTCATAAAATATCATAGAATTATAAAAGATTCGCGCACGCGCTTCAACTAGATTCCTAGATTTACTAACCGAAATAAATATATGTAAAATATGGAAAACATGTTAATATCTGCACAAAATATAAACATATTTTAAAAAATTTCAATGTACACAGTCTACTGTCAACTATCATCTTTGCTACCGTTTGTATGAGTCGTGTATGTGTTTGTATGCAAATGACAGTGGAGAGCTTACAATTACAGTTTGAAAGGTTACTGAAATGTAGGTTGGATGCTGATTACTCTGTCATGTGGATTGCGCAGACTACCTGATTGTATGGTTGATTGATTCCGGCTTTCGTTAGGCCAATTTTCACCGCTTTGCAATAAAGTGGTAAACATATATACTCACGCCTGTATCCCCCGTTGGTAGGCAGAGAATATTGATTGCCACATGCTACGATTTTGACATACCTCTTTTGCTTCATCCACATTCATACATCTGCTCATGTAGGTACTGCCGGCGACGGCTGACCTACTTTGGATATAACGAATTGACATTTTAGTGAAAAATTTAATACACTCTGAAAAGCCTGTGGTTTCATGAATTACGTGAGGTATATCAGAAACTGCTAGAAATCTTTAACTGAAACACAATTTACGATGTTCACGAAATATTGCTTGCAATATTTAACAAAATATGCAAACTTCTAATGAATATTTAACGAGAGGAGACCGGATGTAATCTTATTTTGCGACTCTAGATCTGTTACCATCGCTAAACGATCACATTAAAGTGATGGAAAATATTGAAGACTTTATGTGTAGTATTTTTTTTGTGACTAAGACGGCGAACAAGCGTACGGCCCATCTGATGTTAAGGAGATACCGTAATATTATATTATAGGCATCGCTCGCACGTTGCCGATCTAAAGGGGAGTAGGACAGAGGTGAAGGGGGAGGTAAAGGGGGTGTTCGTCTTCCGGAACTTCCATTCATCGTACGAAACGCAGCTATAATAGCTACTTTACGCCGGCCTTCTGTGAGAGTGTGGTACTCCGACAGAAGGGTGATAATATCTTTCAATGTGACTATAAAGAAAGGAGAGTTACTGAAGTATTGGGAAACATTAAGTTTTTGTTATAGGACTGCGGTGGCAAAAATGCGTACGGCCCGCCTGATGTTAAGTAGTTACCGTAGCGTATAGATGCTTACAATACCAAAGGCATTGCTCCCACATAGCCGACCTGAAGGGGAGTGGGATGAAGGGAGGGGGGGTGATCTTTCAACTGTCTCACTCATCGTACGAAACGCAGCTGTAATGGCTGCTTTACGCCGATCTTCTGTGAGAGGGTGGTACTACCCCGTCGAGCCAGCCCGTTTATGAGCTGCAGTCAATTGGCTACAGCTTGACTCTACTACCTTATGTGATTAAGACAGAACAACATAGTGTACGTTTTGATATAGGTAGTCAAAGAAGAAATAATATCAGGGTTCTAAAGATCTAACAATACAGTACATACAAAAGCATTCCTATTTATTACGCATGCGTTAAATAACCATATCTTTATCTGAACTAGACCGCAAAGTATGAGTAAGGGCATTATTAATGGTTCAGCATTTATCGCTATTCTAGTCGTAAGGAATAATTTACGGTAATATTTTACAGGCACTTAGTTTACAAAGGTTACTAGAAAGATACCTAGGTGTTATTTTTGATTTAGCTTAGCATACAGAAAATACATTAGGGCCTCCGCAGACTAGCTACTTTTAGCATCGGCGACCGGCGATTTTGTGACGTATCGATGCTGCGTCGCGGTTCTTCGAGTGCGAACGAGCGAGACGCAGCATCAAAATCGCCGATCGCCGATGCTAAAAGTAGGTAGTCTGCGGAGGCCCTTAGACTCAGTACTCCATGGCTCATTGGCATTTTTGTAATCATCACTTCTCAGAATTGGTAGCGCTGACTCAAGAATTTGATTCCGAAGATGTTCTGATCCAGACAAAGATGAATGTATCACCACTGATGCATAACGATTGATAGACACAAATAGATAAACCGATCCCACGATGACCTTACGCGCACTTCATTCATCATCACCGCACAAATTTAATTCAGTCAGCTCAATCGGTTCGGAAATTTGGTATGTATGTAGGCAGACTTTCTCTGGGTGAAATGTTGAAGAGGGGGGCTCGAGTCGCGACCTTGTTAGAGGGAGGTTGGCTTGCCACCTGCGCAGTAACCACTTGTCACTCTCCCACTGACGCGCGAGCACCGCCGCGTGCGTCCATATACGCGTCGCCCGCGCACGTGTGTTTGACTATATTATTTTTTTTGGAAATTGTGGGACCGTTTTGTGTGAGAACTGTGTGTGTGAGCATTGCTTGACTTTTGCTGATCAGTGGTTTTGGTTGGAGCTCGAACGGTATGTTAATTGGATTGATTAGTAGTTTCTAATTATTATTAAGTTTCGTTAAGTATATGTCATGTTGTCTAATTATTTATGCTAATTCATGCAGACGTGAAATTGATCTAAGATGAGTAACAATTATCAATGATCAATTAATATAGTATTAAGACGACAAGCCTAAGAGTCAAGGCATAGTACCTACATATGTGATAAAAGTCGTGAGAAATCGATGCTAAATTCGTTAAAACGCTAAGATGTCGTTACTATTCTATTAAGTACATTTCGCTCTATTGATTAAGAATCTAAAATAAGACTTAAGAAATTAAAAGATTATCTTTTCAAGCTACAGTTAATTGGAATACAGCACCTCGTTCATCTTCATGCTCTATTTTATCAACAGATGTTTAGCTATTAATCTCATGTTTTGTGGAGTAAAATTGTGAGAATATTATTTACCGGAAGCATGGAAGCATGAATGATCTTTGGTAGCAACTTAATGTAATCACCTGTAGACCTAATTAACGCATCCGTAAATTAAAAGAACTAGTTGTAAAGTTACGCATGTGGTCACGGAAATTCAATGTATTTCGAAGGGGTTTTCTATTGACTAACCTATGAGAAAGATTATTAGGGCACAGATAACAGATAAACTTATCATAATCAAAACAATCAACTACAGTAAGTAATTGCTAAAGAATTCAGATAACTGTGTCTAGACTTAAAATAATTACCATATTCTCACTTAATTAGCTGCCTAATTAAACGATTAATCACGATAGACTTGATATAACAATAATCTGCTTGCTAATAAATCGGTGGTAATGCGGAGATTAAGTCGAGCTTAGCGCGTGCGTCGTCCGGTGCGGAACGCGCGCTGATTCGCTGTATTCAGAGCGGATCGCGCGATGTGGGTCAGTCAGGTGCGCGAGCGCCGCCGCGCCCGCCCTCGCGCGGTGACTTCCGTCAACATGACATTGATGCTGCTGGATTAATAGGCAATAGATATCACCGGATCTGACGTTGGGTAAAGAAGGACAAGTTACATAAATAAACTAATACCCGTGGGGCTAGCACACCAGTCAAGACAAGACTTGCGCATTATGTCGCACCGAGTCGCTCTCTCCCTTTCTTAATGCATAGGAGAGAAGGAAACAAAATCGATTTATCACACGTTTTGTCTTGTCACGTTCAACTGTGCTAATAGCGCCACTATGCAATTCATTTTTCTTATTTTTTGAGGAATCCTTAGTAATTCCGCTCGATTTCTGTAGAACAGTCACACATTTTACGCCATCACGTAAATTTAGCAAATTCTGCTGGAGGGTCGGAAAAATTAACTGCTTTTGCAGAATTGCTGTAATATTGCATAGTGGTACCATAGTCTATCTTTAACCCCGTCTGATTTTTGAAACTTCAAACAATTGCAGGACAAGAACTTGCCTTTGACCTACAAAGGACCTCTACATTGTTCTTATTGCAGAGTAATCGAAAGAAATTCCTAAATTAAAACCTTAACACTCGCAAACAAATAAATTCATAATCTAATTTATTCATTTCGCTCAATGAGCCAATCGCCCGGGATTCCGTTCCGCCTCCGCGACGCGTGCGCGTGCGCATTGCGTAAACCGCGCGGAGGCATTGACACCGTGATTCGATGCACTTGACCTTGACTTTGGATCATCAAGCGAGGTGATTAGCTTTAAGCGGTTAATGAGCTTTCGTCTGGCTACTGTTTTGTTTGTGTTTTGCTTTACATGAATGAAGTAAGTATAATGTTTTGTTTGGTGTTGTATAATCAGGATGATTTGTTTCACTCATATTTTGGATAAAGGAAATTCAGCTCGGAGTTCTATCTACTTAATGTAGAAAGAGGGATAAAAAGAGAGACTAATTGAGATTATGTACTCGTTTTTTTTGTGAACAAACATTTGATCACAACGTTAAAAAATGTTTTCATGTTATATAATGTTAGTAAAAAATTCTTAACAAAATTGTTAGTTAGCAATAAAATTGTGAGCTAACAATTCCTAACAGAATGTAACAAGTCTTAATATTTGTTAGTAAATGCATTAGTGTTAGGAAATGTTTGCAAACATTTTATAACTGCATATCGATCACAGTCCATGTTCATTCATAAATAGACCTTCGTCTGTATTGTACTCGGAAAACCTCGTACCTACAACAGCGACTTTTCCGGTCAACCGCTCGCTACTAATAGAATATTTTAAATTAAAATGCTAACAACTTCGAAACTGGCGGCATGTAATTAAAGTTCAGAGAGGTTAGCGACATGACCTACGTAACCCCGATCATAATTTAAAAAGCGCTAACGAGCTTTCGTTCATACGTGTCTACAAACCGTCGCTTCCAGAAAAAAACAAGATTCAAATGTAGAATGGAAACCTAATTCCTTTTTTAAACTCTACGTTAACGTAGGTTTAAAATATTGCGTTTATAAAGCGCGGAAAGTGCTTACACGTTCATATTTTCTCATCTTCAAGAGCAAGCGGGAGCTAAGGCGCATCGTAATATGAAATTGTATTTTTAATATAAAAGGAAACCTGCTGCATAACTTTGGTCTGAATTTAGAGGTTAGTAGGCAAATGAGGTTTATGTAGAGTTAGTAGAATACGTTATCATAATTACATTGAATAAGGAAGAAGGCAACGTTTCTAGATGTGTCAAATTAAGTAAAAAAGTAAGTAAGTAAAGTATATAAATAATAGTAGGTAATAGTCGTATAAAAGTACCTACTTATATTAAATTTGTCGACCGCTTAGCGCAATGGTTCGAGCCACAGAGTAAAGACTAAAGAACGAGGTGCCCTTATTAGATATATGTATGAAAAAAAACGTGGTCATTGTTTTTTCATTTTCATTGTTCTATCTACCGGTAAATAGTTGAACTACTCGCTTCGTTTTATGTCGATGATAGTACTAGGCCGACCACTCGGCCGAGTTGCTTAGGGCCAGTCCCCTTAGTAATTGGTCCATGGTTCGAGCGAAGGTCGCTCGGCTCACTGCATGGAGTGGTTGCGGCTTCGATTCCCGCCAGTGGCAAATTCCTGAAACGGCCTTTTCTTAGTTTTTCCTGGTCTAGGTGTCAACTGGAATCGCCCCCAGACCATTGCATGGTAGCCATCGTACACGCATTGCCTAGTTTGGGACATGCCATACAGTTGGTGTGCATATCAGGTGGTCATTTAAAAAACGTTAAGTCGTTATTTGTAGACAGAATTAGCTACACTATCTATGTAATTTATGTAATAAAATTGCACGCTCTACAAGTTAACGTTTCAATTTTAAACTGAACGACACGGTCGGTTCCGCAGTGGAAATCGGTTAAACGCATGAGTTCATTCACAATGACACTTCTTATTCAATCGATTACAGGGTATTGTAGAAGATATCTTACTTCAATTCGGTAGACATACCATCTTTATTGCATAATAAAATTAAGAAAATCTATTATTAAATACATGTTAAAAAAACCTTATATCCTATCCAGCAAATTTATAGAGATTGTAGCCAGTTTACAATGGTTTTAAAAAGCATTTCTAGGAACAAAAGTGATTTGTAATGCCAGTGTAAGTCTATCATAGATAACCAATGATGTATTGATCATAACTTTCTATAAATTTGAGGGTATATTTTATATGACGCTCAGATTGCTTCTGGACTTTATGGAAAACAGTAATTCGTAAAAATACGATTGTTTTACAAAAACAAGGAAATATTTTCAGATTTTATTAATTAGGTACAGGGACAACCATTAACATAGAATTACAAATATTTACACACTAACCTAAATAAAAATAATAATAAAAAACTAAAATAAATAAATAAATAAACGAAATATTAAGTAATACCGCTTTATATTTTGTTCAGAGAAAGTTGTTTTCAAAAGACCAGTGTCTGAAAGCGTGCGTGAAAAAAAAAACAAAGCGAATGAGCCGCAAGTGAGAGCCCGACTTAATTGGGTTAAAGGGACGGTGGACCGCCCTTTCATCTTATTTTTTTTTTTTTTTGAGTAAAACAAAATATAATTTAAAATTCGATAAACAATTATAGAAAGGGACCCACCACTCACCCTCGGAATTGTCAACCTCCAATATTATAAACCAAATGAATTGATCGATAATAGAAGAAGCCAACAAGACCTAACTCCCTGTCAGTCGAGAGTACGTCTGTCATGAGTCATGGACCCTAACAATTAGCAATTCTCTGCAGACAAAGCGAATCCTAAATAAATTCGACACGTGTTTCGCCTCTAAACGAGGCATCCTCAGGAAAGCTGGACTACGACTGAGCTGACTTAAATTCTATAATAGATAAGTACCAACATTATTCAAAAATTGAGGCACTCATAGCCAGCTGCAATCACTGATCGGTAAACCATCGGAGGTTAATCCACGCTTGGCAAGGCCAGTCAGAGATGGGTGACCATTTAATGGCATTTGAACTGAGAGTCTCCATGCTTCGGAGGGCATGTAAAAAGTCGGTCCCGGTAGTTGACATCTAGGCAGCAGTCGTTAAGCCTTGTCAGAGGCCTTCGGGTAGCTTAAACAACTCTGACATCAGGTTAGCCACTAACCATATCATAAGAAAAAGAAGATGTACAATTACAATAATAGCGACACTATTTAATGAAGTAAAATGTGCTGGGTTAAGCAGGAAACGAACGCGCTCCTCATACGTTGGTATTCATCTAATCACAGTTTAATCGTTCCGTTAATAGGTGAAACCCGGCTTCGGTCACATCGGTATGACCGCGCCGTTGTTTCATCCGAACTTTCTCTCGGTTACAAATTAATTGAAATCGATTTATTTAGATTTTATTTCTTCGTTATCTTTTAGGGCTGAGGTTTCCTGCGATACATCGACTTGTCGGCTCCTGATATCGGTTTTAAGTCGATTAATTTTTACGATAAAATCGGAATTTTCATACGAGCTTGCTTGAAAACTTTTAATTAAGTAGATTATTGTTCATGTGGTTATATAATAGGTACTAGATGATGTTTTATTTCAGCGATAATTTTTAAAATAATGATAGGTAAAATATAATTTAAAGCATTAAATAAGCATAAGCAGAGTGCAGGTTTACAAATTCATTATAAATACATCCTCTGTGAATTTCAATATAATACTCAAACCTATTGTAATAATAAAATGGTAACCTATCATAACTAATATGTCTAATAAGTAGAAGCTCCGTAGATAATGTCTCATTTTAAATGACCTTAAGAGGAGGGTTCGAAATTTGGTTGATTTTCTATTCTACTTTTTCTTTAAGTAAGTATGTGGACTAGGAATCTTATATTTAGATGTATGATTTTTGACTATATTATTTTGAGTATCTTTAAATCCAAATCACGATTTGATGAAATTTTCTCGATAAAAAAAAATTATGAAATGAGCTCTAATTATTTACAATTTTCCTTGCTACCACGATGTTTTTACGATTTAGATCACGAAATTATTTCTAAAACATAGCAAATAATGATATCTAAACTACCCTTCAACCATATTTTAATTCAAGTAAATGTGGTTTGGCGCTTACGTTGTTTATTTCCGAGCGCGCGCACAATATCGCCATCTCACATTTTAAGTACTTGAACTAACCATGTCTCTCTCTAACTTTGTATTGTCAGTGTCCGCTGGGACTTGTTCGACTGGGACCTGTGAAGGATTTTTTTAAAAATATTACGAAAAAATATTACGGTCGTGCCACATTACAGGTACAGTACAGTATTTACAGTCCGCCGACGCCTATGATAAATAAATAAATATCCTTGGAAATTCTTTTACACATGACTACCTGATCCCAAACTAAGCAGAGCTTGTACTATGGAAACCAGATAACTGATATTACTACATATACTACTTTTTGTTTGTAAATACAAACTAAATATACACTTAATTACACCTAGACTCGGGACATGCGGACATGTTCATGCACACAAATGCATGTCCTGGGCAGGAATCGAACCTACGACCTGCACTGCAGCGTGATTTTCGTTTGCTTTTCCTTGTCTTGTGTAATTTCTTTTCATCTCTTGTCATTTTGTGTCATCTCTTGTCATTTTGTGTCATCTCTTGTCATTTCATAGTTATTCGTGTCATTTCTGTAAAAACTCCCTATTTCGCTTACTGTTATATACTTGCAGCATGGTCTTGGGCCGACAGTGGGAATACATTGCTTGTCAAAACAATGGAGTCGCTTTATTGCGTTTGTTGTAGGTATGGATGGGCAAGTAATAAATATATCATACATCAATAAATTATCGTAAAAAATAACATTACAGATATGGATAGGAAAATGTTTGTCCGTCCTATTCAATCTATTATATTATAAACGAAAGTAACTCTGTCTGTTACCTTTTCACGGCTAAACCGCTGAACCAATGTTGATGAATTTTGGTATGGAGATAGACTGGGTCTTGGCGGAGAACATAGGCTACTTTTTAGGGTTCCAAAGGGTGCTAACGGGACCCTATTACTAGGCCTACGCTGTCCGTCTGTCTGTCTGTCCGTCTGTCAGCGCGGGCTGTATCTCACGAACCGTAACAGGTAGAGAGTTGAAATTTTCACTGAATGTGTATTTCTGTTGCCGGTGCAGAACAAATACTAAAAATATAATAACATTTAAAAATAAATATCAAGTCTCAAACTTGATATTTTTGATGTGTTTATTCTACGGTGGTACGGAACCCTTTATGTGCGAGTCCGACGCCTTCAGATCTTATGAATGTTTTCTTGAAATAAATATAGTGTATTTTAAGTAATTAACTGGCCAACCCTCAGGTCCTACCTACCATGTTAGGATCTTTTTCGTTCTAGCGGGTGTAAACCGTGATTTAACGAGTTAATGTGATAATTTTTGTATTTAAATTATTCAATTCAATGTATTTGTTTCAGACATAGTCCAATATTGATTATTAAAATTATTATAATTTCACAATAAATATAAAACAATAAATAAATAAAATTAAATTAAAAAAAAATAAAAAAAAATTTTTTATTTTTCATGTTTTATCATTAAAATACAATATAATATAACATAAATTAAAATAAAATACAATAAAATAAAAACCTACCCCTAATTAAACAAATACCGTCCGCGTGGGATACTGGCTGCATGTCCTCCCTGTATTCAAGCTGTTCCTGTTGTCAAGCGAATTTTTTGAGCAAGGAAAGAGCCAGCCCTCTTGTCACCTGTGGCGGTAACCAGTCTAAGGCTGATTTTGATAGATAAAAAAATAAAGATAAAAAGATAAACAATAAATAAATGCATGGTTAAATCAATAAAATTAATAAAAACTGAAAATTAAATTAAAAAATAAATTAAATATGGTAAAAATAAATATTATGACACCGCTGATGACTTCATGATCGGCATCGAAGTTAAGTACCAAAGTATTCCTTTGCCTACGAAACATGAAAAAGATACTCATATCCGGCAGTCAGTCACTGACACAGAGTATGTACATTTTTACCCGACTACGGTGGGCGGAGGGTTATGATTTTGACCGATATGTATGTATGTTCATCTGCTCCCGTATAACGTCCAAACTATTTTTATCATAATAATTTGACTAATGAGATATCGTTGGACGCGTCTGGATCGTCCGCTGGTTATAGGCTATTATACGATCGAAATATTGTTATACGTATCTATCAGCATATTGTAGGTATCGTTTGTCTTCTTTTGACTTACTTTGTCTTCAGCAATAAAAACAACATAGAAATTAAATTATTTTTTTCAAATACACTCGACATAAAAATCCCATATAAAACGAAAAAAATATATTTGAATATTTTCATCCATTTCATCTATTTTAAAAGGTGCACTGGGACATATTATTTTAATTGTACGAATTAAACAATATTGTTCCTTCAAAAAATAACTATACTATAGTCTACTCCATAGCTGTTCTGTCCTAGCTAAGCGAGAGGGATATATCCTTCGGCAGCTCACGCGACGCTAGCCACACCCCGAAACTAAAATTCATTTTTTTCTTGTATCGTCTTAACTTCTAGTTAACACGTTATTGAATAACGTTCAGCAAACACCTAAGTCTTATCAGTTTATAGTGTAACGCGGTACGATTTTAATTAACTAGTAAAAGTTTAGTTTTTATTGCTCATCACTAATGAGAACGATAGGCGTATTCTATGAACGTGGGAATTTGACTGATTTAAATTAATTTACCTTACTACCTGACAAACACACCTTGTACTTTAATTAAGTGTGATAGAGTCTAAATTAGCGAAAGTCTCATGAGTGCTTGACACATTGTTTTTTTTACTCGTAAAATTAATGTTGGGAGCTACTTTTGTTTTACGATTGTGCCGCCGTAAAATGGAAAGTTCGTAGTAAAACAATATACCTACACCTATTTTGAAATTATTCAGAAAATTTACGTGAAACCTACTTAATTCCTTTTACAAATCTATCCTCGTTTGATAAGAACAATCGGTTCTCAGGTAAGATTCCTATGTCTAAAAAACTAGTTATCTAGGTGATATCTGGGTACGATCTTCCTAGTTCTTTGTATGATTCCCATACTACAAACTATGTCACAAGCATTGTAGGGTTCAGTTCCTTTTACCCCCATAATAAAAAGTTATGGTGGACTTACGCTGGCATTGCAAATCACTTTTGTCCTGGAAATGCTTTGTAAATACATTGTAAACATGCTTAAATCTATAAATTTTGCGGATATGCTTTTATAAAAGTAGATGAGTAGAGTTTTTTGCAACTATTCAATATGATTAGCGATTATAAATCTTGTACAAAAGACTAGCAAAATGTTCACCTACAAATTCTAAAGTTTCTAGAGTCAATACTAATAAAATGAAGACGTGTCCGTACCTACAAAGCTAGTCACCGAACCAGTGTTCGGGAGAAAGTCCACACATCTGGGGTCACGCGGCGTATGAGATAACATGATATCCGTGTTAATAGATTATGTTTATGGGCGATGACCGATTTATTAACATTTACGGTGTAAAAAAACGCTGATTTTGTATTGGACTCCGCATATTGTTTAATTAAAAGTGTTAATTCACATAATTTCTACTTAATTATTAATTATCTTCCGGCACGTGGTCGCCACTCAAGAACCTTTCTGCCCCATCGGCCATCAGTCCTTCGGGCTATGTACCGAAAGACGCAGCGTGGGTGGACCAACGACCTAGTGAAGGTCGCAGGCAACCGCTGGATGCAAGTAGCACAGGACCGGTCGTTGTGGAAAACCTTGGGGGAGACGTACGTCCAACAGTGGACGTCTTTTGACTGAACTGATGATGATGATTCATTATTTTGAAGAGACCATACATTTAAGTTTTTTTTTCTCTGATAAAGACCTAAGATCTCGGATTTATTTCCCTTATACGGAACATTATCGATCACGGCTCACATTTTTCCCTCTTGTCACCAATGCTTGTCACCCCATCACGACGTCAATACGAATAACGTCGACGTCATTCGCGTCAATTGGAGTGGAAGAGCGGACGGAGTATTTATGTCGATAGATAAATCTCTAGTTGATCGTCGTGGTTGTTAAAAAATATGTTTCAAAACGATTGTCGTATGATGTTTATCTATTGACGGGTGAAGTGTGAATTGGGCTTTAATTTGTGATGTAAATCACTTGGAAAATAATTGGGATGTAAATTCGACTCAATTCATTTTTCTGATTTTCTAGTAGGTAGGGAGTATCTTTAGCAGCTCCGCAAAATTTCCGTAACCTGGTAACTTATTGTGTAAATTATGTGGTTATTTCACCGAAACTTATAATCAAAGGGCTAAGAAGTCGACATAGCAATTCTGCAAACGCAATTTATTCTTCTGATTTTCTAGCAGAATCTTTAGCAATTCCGCTAAATTTCCGTTAAACAGTTACGTATTTTACTTTGAGTTTGTAGAATTGCTATATGGCCCCCATAGACCCCCAGGACATGAATTGCTACAGAATTTCTACATGGCCTTTAGCCCCGCTGATAGATTGGTCCGCAATAATTATTTTAAAGCCTCACGAAATAAATTCCACTAGGTAAGTCCACTTGCTACAAGAAAGTTCAACGGCCGCTTGACAGGCAGTCAGAATCGGCAGTTACATCACTTGAAAGGACAATCGCGCCTAGCGCAGCCGGAACCAGAACCTGTTCTCGGCCGCTGACAGCGAAAGTGTTTCAATTTACTTACTGATCGAGACCGACGTCCTTTTCCCACTATTTGTTCGTGTCGAACGGCGATTACGTTATAATCTTACGGTCGTAATAAAGAATTATTACCACGCTATGTTTTTAAGTTATCGTCAATTGTATACGTTTTGGTATAGATAACTGGCAGTAGGTTGAGACGGGCTGCATCTAATGGTCCAACCCACCTCAGGCAATGTGCGAGCAATGCCTTGGGTATTGTAAGCATCTATAGGCTACGGTAACTGCTTAACATCAGGCGGGCCGTACGCTTTTTTGCCACCGCAGTCCGATAAAAAAAAAATGGTGCGGACTGGAAGTCCGGATGCAGTCGACGTGCAGTAAGCTTCAGTCGGCGTGCAGTACGCTTGCTCTCAACATACAATACGCTTGAAGTCGGAGTGCAGTATGCTCGGAGTCGGCGTGAAGTATGCTTGCATTCGGCGATGACAACAGAAATGAAACGTAAAAGAAAAATCCGGGTCGCTAATAAGATAACATAAAACAGAACTCCCCGAAGAAAATGTCGCGAGAGCAATAACGAAAAAAACTCTCGTAAAAACTCGTGCGGCATACACATTAGAATAATTAAGTTTCTCTTAACACGGAACTTTAAAAATATAAAGATGTTTTCTTACACCAGTTTCATGGGAATCGCTGGTTGCCGCAGGGAAAGCGGGGCTCTAATTGACATTAACATAGCACCTTTCGTTTGGATGCCGTAACTCGTATCGGCCGAACAATGACACTGTGTTGGATGTAATTGATGACGCCCGATTATTTTTATCTAGCGACGTGTTTATGTTTCAATTGTTTCGTAATGTTGTTGTCGACCGGTTACATAGGATTTGATAAATTATGTCGGTGTAAAGTGATATTTTTGAAATTATGACTGATTATGACATAAAAGGGATGGAATATTCTTAGGTTTTTAAAAAAATGGTCTACTTACTAGTACTAGTGTAGGTAGTAGGACTACGTACTCGTACTGGTGCGAGTTAGGACTCGCGCCTTGAGGGTTCCGTACACTACTATTAGGGACTTTAATATTCAAAAACGCCGTAAAGTATATTTTATATTTTTTGTACTAACTTTTATGTATTAGCTTTAGAAAACGGGATGAATTTTCGAAAACGCTGAATATTGTATCCTTTATGTTTAATGAGTAGACTCAATTTTCAAACCTCTAGCTAAAAAAAATTGGCCGAATGAAATAAAAAAATGTTTGACATTATTTGAATAATAAATAATAATTAATTTACCAAATAAAGAGCTCACAATACACCAAAAGCTTTTGGGCAAATATAAAAAATAACCGTCTGCAAATAATGCAAAAATTTTCTTTAAAAAAATAGAACGAAGTACTCCTACGAAATTATAAATTACCTAATAAACACTGACGCAAACTTGTTGCATGACTGCAGTCCCTCTTTAAAACATTCCAAACACAAAATTTACCACCATGAACGTACCTTTTTAATTTATAACCATAAAATAATAATAATAAATATACACGTTGTATACATCATGTATCTTTTGACTGCCCGCCCAATCGATTAAGGCGGGCTCGCGGTCGCTGCGTACTGTTATAACCCTTATTTCTATGTACATAGAGTGCATTGAGCGCTTTAGTACATGACGATGTTTTATTTCAATGCAATTCAGCAGTTTCGGCATTTACTCGATATATAATAATTTTAAAGTTCATTTTTAGTTAGTCAGAATAAAAATCTCGCGGAGCACGGTTTGCTCAGGAGGAAATTCGGGAGCCAAGAAAATTTATGTTGTGTAAAGTGTTAATAAACGGTGTCAAGAAATTTTAGTGTTTTTTTTAAGGCAACAGGGACGGTATCCTAACAAATTTGGTGTCAGAAGTGGGATGTCAGAGAAAAGTCTAACGACGTAGAGTCACATAGACGCTGGCATTCAAACCCAAGGACCCCTGTTTTGCCTTCTGATCGACAGTAAGACTTAGCCCAAGGCTAAGCCTGCGTCAGCTACTGGACGACGGTCAGCCTCCGCTGTATAGCGTGAGCCCGCTCCACACATTCCACCGGAACACCTCAGGACGACGGTCAGCCTCCGCTGTAAAGCGTGAGCCCGCTCCGCACACTCCACTGGTCTCCACTGGTCGACGGTCAGTCTCGCACCGCCGAGCCCGCACCAGCCAAGGTTTTTGACTCATCTCCATCTACACTCCGCGCACTCTGCTGGTGAAATGCTGCTGTTGCTGCTGCTACAGTGAGTGTTTTTACAAAAAGTTCCATCCCAGTGTTTTCTAGTTCTATCTCAGTGTCTTCCACATCGGTGTCGTTTAGCGAACTATAATTTACTATATTTTAATTTTTACCACTTTTACTATTTCTTTTATAATATACACATTTATACTACTTCTTATAATTTTGCAAATATTATTCTGTTCAATATCTCTAATAATTAATGTCACTTAAAGGAGAAGACACTAAAGATTCTAAATCGACCATCATGTCCGAACAAATTACTCTTTCAGTCCTTACTAAATTTATAAAAGGATACAATGGTGATAGGGAATTACTTCCCGCGTTTTTAACAGATTGTGACAATGCAATGTCCCTAGCCACCCCAGAGCAACAAAATGTACTCTGCAAATTTATTATATCTCAATTAGAAGGTAAGGCCAAGGTTGCTTGTAGTTTAAAAACGTTCAGCAAGTGGGCCGAATTAAAAACCTACCTCAGATCTACATTTGGGGAGAAAAAGCATGCCACGCATTTATTAGTCGATTTGCAAAGCTGTAAACAACTCGGTACAGAGGATGTTACTAAATATTCCTTAAGAATTGAATCTATATTAACTAGGATACAATCCGACACTCATTATAACTGTAATGATAAAAAAGAACTCGTTGGGCGTATAGCAGCCATGGAGGATCTTGCACTTAATACATTTATGTTAGGGTTAAACCCCTCAATTTCGACTATTGTTCGGTGTCGAAATCCTGCTGACTTAAATGAAGCAATACAGCATGCTATCGCGGAAGAAAAACTTTATAATCTTTCCAGGTCTAATTTTACTAAACCTCAAAAGCAGTGCACTGTGTGTAACAAAATGGGGCATAATTCGTCGGAGTGCTTTAAAAATAAGAAAATTAACAATAACCCTCAGTTTCAAAGTTCGTATCATGTGGACTCTAATCTTAATTCCAATGCTAACTCTAATTCTAACTATCATACAAAACCTAATACTAATTCTAATTTTAATTCAAACCCTAAAACTTGCAATTACTGCAAAAACATCGGTCACATGATTGAGCAATGCCGCAAAAGGCAATATAATATGCAACGCCGCGAAAATGTCGACAATGCACAACGTGATCCAAGCACGTCCTATACTAAGGTCGTTCACATGTGCGAAGCTAACGAGTCAATTTGCGATGAAAATTTAAACTAAAAATGATTTCGGACACGTGTCAGCCGAAATCATATAGTCCTCCAAAAGACACGAAATCCTATGCTATTTCTACTAGCTCATATTCATCTCAACTTAATAAGTTGAGTCCTACTAAATCTTTTACATCTCAACCAAACGAGTTGAGTCTTTCTAAATCTTTTACATCCCAACCAAATGAGTTGAGTCATACTAAATCTACTAAATCTATTACACCTCAACATAAGTTGAGTCATTTACCTACTAAATCTTTTACATCTCAACCAAATGAGTTGAGTCATACTAAATCTACTAAATCTATTACACCTCAACATAAGTTGAGTCATTTACCTACTAAATCTTTTACATCTCAACCAACCGAGTTGAGTCTTTCTGAATCTTTTACATCTCAACCAAATGAGTTGAGTCATACTAAATCTACTAAATCTATCACACCTCAACATAACAAGTTGAGTCATTTACCTACTAAATCTTTTACATGTCAACCAAATGAGTTGAGTCATACTAAATCTACTAAATCTATTACATCTCAACATAACAAGTTGAGTCATTTACCTACTAAATCTTTTGCATCTCAACCAAATGAGTTGAGTCCTACTAAACCTACTATATCTACTAAGTCTTCTACATCTCAACAGAACAAGTTGAGTCTTACTAATTTTGCTAAATCAAAGACACCTCGAACTAATAAGTCGAGTCATAATATTTCCACTGAATCATATACACTGAATCCTAATCCTAAATCTAATGAAATTGTTATACCTATTTGTGAAATGAATACCTATAGTAAAAAGGTGTCCCTACCTCACGTTTTTATCCATACTAATCATGCTAAAGAACAATTATGTTTTCTTATTGATACAGGAGCAAGTGTCAGTATTATAAAAAAATCTAGCCTACAAGAAGTTCCATGTCTCTCAACTGAAAAATTAAAGCTTAAAGGCATTACTAATTCAGAGCAGTTGGTTGAAACTTTAGGTACATTTCAACTGGAATTTATTTTATCTAATGAAACATTTAACTACAAATTTCACGTCACCACCAATGACGTCAACTTAGAAGAGTATGACGGCATCATCGGCAGTGACTTTTGCAACTATTTTAAAGCAAACATTAATTATTCATCAAAATCTTTATTAATCAATGGCTATTCCATACCTATAATTTATAAACAACCAACTTATATCATTCCGGCACGCGCTGAAGCTGTTATTGAATGCGCAATATCAAATTACTCTCGCTGTCCAGTTAATGCTATTGACGTCAGTATCCTAAATAATTCAAAATATGAAAAGTATTTCAAGGACCAATCTACAAAAAACCTTCCCAGTCCTAACACCGTTATCGAAGAATGTACACAAGGCCTACATCTATCTAAATTTAAAACAATCGCATGTCCGGTCGCCTTGGACTTTGATCACTCCTTACCTCATTGCGAGGAAATATTGTCGCAACTCGACAATTCCGCTGAGTTGCTAAATTCCGAACGTGAACCTTTTACAGTTCAACAAACCAGCGACAAAAATAAAACATACTACTTTTTATATACTAAAATTCATCATTACGAAGAAACTAAATTAAAAGATATTTACAATTTACTACTTAAATTAAGAGATCTTATCTTAAGTGATGATTCGAATATTACTGATCTCGCTATACCCGATTTTACGGATCCATTTTCTAGAATAAATTATACTAAACTTTATAATATGATTGCCTATATCTTTCATAATACTAATATTAAAATTCACATTTACAAGAATCAATTAATTTATCCTACTCCAGTCGAAGTTCCTAAAATATTGAAAGAAAATCACGACTCTACTATTGCGGGTCACCCAGGGTCAAGACGCATGTATAGCCGAATTAAAGCTGCCTATTATTGGAAGGGCATGCGCTTTGACATTGAACAATACGTAAAGAAATGTAAATTATGCCAAGTCAATAAGCCTTTACGAAATTCTAATAAAGCTCCAATGGAGATAACTTCTACTTCCACAAGACCATTTGAACGGTTAGCTCTCGATGTCGTAGGTCCTTTACCCGAATCGGGGTCCCAAAAATTTAAGTTTATACTCACTCTCCAAGATGACCTCACCAAATTTTCCAGTGCTTATCCCATGTTCACAGCTACTAGTGACGAGATAGCTCGTAACATAGTACACTTTATGTCCCTATTCGGTTTTCCGAAAATGATTTTAACAGATCTAGGCACTTGTTTTACCTCAGATCTTTTTAAGCAACTTACCGAAATTTTAAAAGTCAAGGCTCTATTTACTACTCCTTACCATCCCCAAACAAATGGAGCACTAGAAAGATCTCATGCTACTTTAAAAGAATATCTCAAATCCTTTACTAACGAGAACCAAAATGATTGGCACTGTTATTTATTTACTGCAATATTAACTTACAATACTACTCCTCATTGTACCACTGACTTTACTCCTTATGAATTATTATACGGTTATAAACCTAATATTCCTAACTCCCTGTACGAAACTAGTACTAATACCACTTATAATGAATACATCCGTGCTTTACAATATCGAATGCGGTTCAGCCGAGAAAAGGCTATCCAAAATATAATTAATAGTAAAGAGAGGTCTAAACAATATTACGATTCTAACTCTCGCGATATTACATATAAAGCAGGTGATCTGGTGTATCTTAAACACCATCACAGGCTCCGAAAGGCCCTATCGCCTATATGGAAGGGTCCTTTTAAAATAGTAAAAGTTCATAATAAACACAATGTATCCCTACAAGTGGGTCGTAAACATATAAAATATCATACAAATGAAATTAAACCTGCTACATCCTAATCTTATCTTAACAAATGCTATATCTCTATATAACTTAACCAAAACGAAAAAAAATATGAATGAAATTCTATCTCAAATCACCAAAACTGATAATCTGTTACATCTAATACATCTAAGATAAATACCTTTTTAAATATAATTGAAGGGTCCTTACTAGCTATTTCTAATCAGTTAGATACTCCCTTAAATGCTATTCTATTCTCTAAAGTTAATGTCTTACATCCTAGTGTAATAAGCCCTATAGGCCTATATACCGAATTATCAAAGCATAGTAATCATATAAATCAAAGACTGGATTTTCCAGTGCAATTAAAATTAGATAACATTTATTCTATAATCGACGTTTCAGAACTTAGTTCTTATTACTATAAAATAGAGTTGTTTTCGTTTTGCAAATCCCGCTAATTACTCCTACTAAGTTCATTGTTTATAAAAACATACCTTTGCCTACACCTCACGATGAGTCACACCTTGAAACGTTTGCTCTGATACAACCTTCTAATTTGTACACTGCTATAAGTGATGATAGAATGCATTATGCCATGTTGGACAATTTAAATACTTGCAAAATTATAAATGACGAATATTCGACTTGTGAATTTACCTCTATATTTTCAACCTTAGCCAATCCGAATTGTGAATCGAAGTTATTAACAGAGGTAACCCTTATACTACCTCCTGAATGTAACGCCAAATTATTATATGTCAAAATTGATATTTGGCATCAATTGATGAATAATAAATGGATATACGTCCAATCGACCTTAAATAAGTTAACAATTAAATGTGACGAAAAAATAACCGAAAATTGTATTGGTTTCTCTAAAACTACTCAATTAATGCCAAGTAGCTCCTATTCTACTATTATTAAGTCTCCTTTAGATATAAGCTTTGATATAACTATTGATGATTATTGTAAGAAGGACATATTTAATAAAACTTTGCCATATTTGTCTCCGATTTCCTTAAGTAAAATTAATCTAGACTCATTACAATATGCTTCTCATCAAATGGATAATCTAGAAAACGAATTAAATAATTTACAAAAAGAATCCCATTTTATTAAATATGGTTCTTATTATTCTACATTTACGTATATTTTAATTGTTTGTCTATTTTTATATGTTTGTTACAGAATTTTTAAGTGCTTTAGATGTAGTCGTTCTAATAGCGCTGGATGCTGTATTCAGATTTTTAACCAATGTCATAATAAGGAAACAGTTAAACATAAACCTAGAATTTCTAACATTGTAGAAATGACTGATATTTCCACATCTGAAGATGATAAATCTGTTAAATCTATGCCAGTTCTTAAGACAAATTACAAATCCTTTGATAAACATGATTCCGATGTTTCAGCCTCCAGGAGGAATTTCTAAAATAAAATTTATTTCAGTTTGTTAGACTATTTTATACTTACTAATTTTACATTAAACGATGACTAATTTTGTCTAATTTTTAGTTCTACTATTTTTAAAATTTATTGGGCTCCTAATTTTAAGATGAATCTTAATTTTCTATTTTTACCTTTATCTTACTTTTAACTTAATTTTCTATTTTTCTATTTTTACCTTTGTCTCAATTTTCTATTTTTGTAATGACTTCCTAATTTCCATCGTTTTCTATTTTATTTAGACTTCGCTTCATCTTAATGAGATAAAGCTTCGTCCAAAAGGGGGAGCTGTTATAACCCTTATTTCTATGTACATAGAGTGCATTGAGCGCTTTAGTACATGACGATGTTTTATTTCAATGCAATTCAGCAGTTTCGGCATTTACTCGATATATAATAATTTTAAAGTTCATTTTTAGTTAGTCAGAATAAAAATCTCGCGGAGCACGGTTTGCTCAGGAGGAAATTCGGGAGCCAAGAAAATTTATGTTGTGTAAAGTGTTAATAAACGGTGTCAAGAAATTTTAGTGTTTTTTTTAAGGCAACAGGGACGGTATCCTAACAGTACGCTCGACCGACGGCGGCGAGCTTTTGATAGTGACGCGCAATTCATTTTTATTTTCATCGATATTATGTCGTAGTACTTTTTAATAGACGGGACGGGTTTTGGGTAGTTAGCGGTTTCGAAATAGTTTTTCATAAACGATGTAATGTTACTGTTATGTGTGTGTGGTGTTTGATTTTGTGAGTGATTAGAATAGAATACCTACTAAATGTATCGATAAAAATAAAAAATGTAACGTCACGACTTTTATCCCCATTCGGGGGTAGTCAGTAGTAGTCAGTCAGTAGTCAGAGGCTTGAGTGGCCATAAACCACCACATTGTGGAGGTATTAACCAACTCAAAGCCCACGTTTCACCTGATAGTCAGAACCCAACGTGACAGGTGGTGAACCTTGTCGCCGTGTATACAGGAACTGACTATTACCTAATCCCGAGGGATAGGTAGGTTTCATCACGATGTTTTCCCTCACCGTCAGCGAACTGTAAATTATGCACATAGATGAAAATTCATCCATTGGTATCGATATTATTAATTAATGTCTTACGTAGGTAATACATTAATTGTTTTAACCTTTGAACATCACAATTAATCTTAATTAATTTTATGTCAATTAACCCGCCGGCCGCTAGCCACATTCCGAACCATCGTTTCCCATGTCAAATCAGATGGAATGTCACCCGCCGATAGATAGCGTGCTAATATCGATATCGGCATTCTCAGCGGTGGTCTTGTAAACATCGATACTTGGTATCTCTAATTAGCCGGTGAAAGTAAACGACCGACTGACCACAATCCGGGCCCGATGTTTCGGCAGTCCCGATTCTAGATCGAATCTACTTTCGTTTTTGACTACTCTTACTTACCGTTCACTACGCAGATTGTATGATTTATCTCGTACTCACGGTACATGGGTATTTGCATATATTTTTAACATTATAGAGGCAGTAAAGCTATAAAGGCGGAGACAAACTCGATCCGAATCATGAGCGGAGCACAGATTTTTCAGACAGTTTTCCTTATTTTATAGTGTTCATGGGCAAATCGTAGTGCGTTTTAAGTCTATCACTAGCATATAGGCTGTAGTCTACGGTTAGAAACTAAGAAAAAAAAATCTAAACTAAGTTTCCACCAGATTTGCTGAAAATGCTTCGACGTCTATACGTATATATGCTCTTCAATTTTTTTAAGTATAATTATGCAAGATATATGTACTTTTCAACACATTGTAATTTTAAGGGCTTCCGTATTTTTTACTGACAAACTTTGTTAGCTTAAAATGTAAGAAAACAGCAAATTTGTTCGGATAGAGTAAAACTAATTGCTAATTCAAGAAGCGTAGAGTTTTGTTGCTCTAAAGGTTAATAAATGTCACTACACTTTTTGACGGTACTTTAATGAAAGTACGAAAGTAAGTTCGTATCTACTTCCAATTGTGTTTCTATAAGCTGATACTATGCTGATAGGACCTGAAAAAATATGATGACTGTATTATAATTATATAACTACTCCAGTCCACTGTACTTTATTATAACTATACACGCTACACCTTGTGAGCATCCCCCAAATTTATAGAAAATTCTGATCAACTTGCACTGGCATTACAAATCAGTTTTATTTCTAGAAATGCTTTTTAAAACAATTATAAACTAGCTAACATCTCTATGGCGAATAGTATAAAGATGTTATTTAGTATGTAGTATGTACCGAGTAGTTCCGTTATTTCCATAAAAACAGAGCTACGACTTTTCATTAAAGTCTTTTATAATATTCACGCCGCGAATATAACAGTGTATATAACTATAATCGATCTAACTGTACAAATATAAACATATAAAAAACGAATTTAATCGAACATGAATAACAGTCGATTAAAGAATCGACGAAATAACCAAACGTCGATCAAGTGATTAGTTAGCGAAGCGTTTGTTGCGGTTGAGCCATTAAAATAGCAATGTAGCTGTTTTGAACTTTACGACGTGTTTTATGAGCAGTTAGTTCCAAATACGGTCATCGCATACTGCTTAACATAATCATAAATGCGAGAAGCGCAAGCAAGATGTCTAGGAATAATATTATTTACTCAAAAAAGGTTATAATGTTAATAGATATAATTCGTAAAAATATATTTGTATTCGTTTTTTTACCTACTTAGCTTCGGTCTCGGCCTTTATTTAAGCTTGTCCATCAAGGGCTGCAATGCTGACCGCACTGTGGAGGCCTAGAGCTGCGCTGCGCCGCGCTTTCAGCCATCAACAACGCGGTCTACATTACACTCATTACAGACCGTGGCAGTAATGTACTATTACCTGCGCGATAACGACATGAATGATATTCTCCCAACGCGGGAATCAAAATATCTTATTGTGTGTTACAAATGTGCTTAGAATCTTTGAGTTGTTATGAGTTATTACATCTATGCTTAGGATTAAGTAACCTATATGCAGACAAGACGTCCTAAATTATTTGCAAGCACTAGATATTCAAGAAATTCATGTCAAAATGCCTCTTCCAATACCCGCTAACAATTCCATTAGGGAACTAATCTGAGATGCGATGTTTTTGCGCCGCTCGTTCTATGGCCCGACCTCGACCCGATGTGGGCTAGGAGGTCTTCGATGTGGGTTTACGATGCAGTGCCGCGGGTTCCCATCCATGTGGGTGCCGCTTCATTGTGTGCAGCAATTAACCCTAACTGTCAACGTTTCCTAGGATTCCATGTGAACGCCATATCAATAGGAAATGTTGTTTAATTAATATAATTGTTTATCTCATTTCTTTTTATTGGTAGGTTTAATAGAATGGGGTGATTAGAATATACTATGTCGGACGGACTAAAATACGGAAGTATACCCCCTACCCCTCCCTCTGTCCCATTCCTCTAAGTCGGCAACGGGCTGTACGATTGTTTGCCACCTCAGTCATATAAAAAGAAAATGCTTTGTCACATAAGCCACAAGCACACTTGTAGAAAGAGCGCGGGTGAGAACAAGTAGAATGACTGAATGAACTAAACGATACCACCACAATTAAATGGGAAGCCGACTTTTAAACAATCCCGTGGGTGCTCATGATTACTCGTTTAAAAGAACAGACAAGTAGGACAAAAAGGGAATGCATTTTTTTAATGTAGGATAAATAAGTAAAAAAGTATTGGGAAAATCCAAAAGTGCACACCTCAAACGCTCATGTAATATTTTGAATAATCATTTTTGGTTGTAATTTTTCTAACTCTAACTTTGAATCCCAAAAAACCTTGAAAATATACTTACTTAAAGTCCAGCTTTTGAATTGAAAGTTACAGTAAACATTGTTTAATCTAAATAAATCATTTGAATCGTGCGAGCGGGTGACGTTTCATAAATATTGCTCATCTTAATGTCTGGGGTCATGGGTGCTCTGCACCCACTATTTAGCTTTCATGGATGCTGGAGCCCCCTAGCACCCACGGAATCGGCGCTCCTGGGGACAGCGTCTGTGTCAGCGTCTGCGTCTGCTTTAGTACGTAGACCATTATAGCTCAGTGTAAGTCGAGGCTCAATCAGTTTGTTCAAGGCAGTCACTATTGAATCTAGCCTGAAAGTCTCTTGTGTACCCAATCATCACCGAAATACTTACCGGATACGGTCGAAATCTGTCAAAATGTATTGAGATAATGTTACCGTTTTATAGTTTGTATGTTGCTTTACCTATCTTTTGATCTTTTGTTTGAATATAGTATGCTTAGGTATCAAAAAACTAGTGTCCGACCGAAGATTCGGTTTCGGTTTCGGCCAGTTTCGGCTCAAAAATCTAGTTTCGGCACCAGTTTCGGTTTCGGCTGAAAACCCACCGAACCTTTCGGCCGCGCCGAAACTCTGCGTTCGTGAATTATCGTGCGTCACTCGGTTGATTTCGGGAGAGTTCGTGTCTCGCGTTGCATCCGCCATCGCTCATCGTCAGCTGTTAGATCGCCGGCAGGTACGGCGTGATTGTTTTGTGAGTTTAGTGTTATTTCTCGCTTTATTGGCCTTTATTAAGCAATGAAGTTCTTTCCGTTGAGTTATTCACTCGGATTTATGAAAGTTGAAAATTAAGTATGTAAAAGAAAGAGGTTATATTATATTATATTTGATTCACACATTCATCATTTATTTATTACTTATGTTACGGTACATTTGTTTTAGGTTATTGTTGTTGGATGAGGTTTCAAAGTACCCAAACAACTACCAGCTATGATTTAGCTGTGTGTGACCTTCAGCAGGGCTATAACGTATCTCAGTTGACAACTGGCGTCGGTTGTACACCGAACTTTGATGGTAAATTAGAAAGACATAACATTGGTTTTACGTATTTCGGTGAATGGATATCAAGGTACAGTGAGTTTAGGTTAGGTTAGCCCTGCAAGAAATACGTAATACCAATGTTATGTCATTCTAATTCACCATCAAAGTTCGGTGAACAACTGAAGCCAGTTGTCAAATGACATACGTAATATCCCTGCAGATACATCATTTTTTATTGGTAAAATAATTTGCTGTTGTCCGTATATTTTTGAGAATCGATCTGAACGTGACATACCTATCCACTTAAGTAGAAAATGAAAACGGGGATTTAATATATTACAATTACGATTGCCACCCTAAATTATAAAAAATATATGAAAATCCCACAAAAACCCTAAATAACCAACTGCAATTAAAATTTAAAATGATCTCAATTAATGTTAAATTTAGTCTTAAACATGTTGTGATTATAAACGCAATCGAAATACTCAATTAATGAGGTCCTTTTTTATAATGTAAGTGTTGATTATTGAAAATTTTTTGTTCAAGAAGTATTAACATGATTGTTATAATTATAGTATTGTTAATAATAATATAATAATACTATTATTAATAATTATATTTTCACATACTTCAATTATTGTTTTTTATTTCATTAAACACAATCTAACATTTCTAACTGTCAATATAAGGGTACGAAATAAGCCAAATTTCATTAAACAAAAGATTTTTAACTTCTCTGAAAAAGGTTCGGTTTCGGTTTCGGTTTCGGCCGAACCTAAAACAGATGCCGAAGATTCGGTTTCGGTTTCGGTTTCGGCAGAAAATCCTGTTTCGGTCGGACACTACAAAAAGCTGTCAACCATATTCTTTGTTTTAATTTTAGATAATAAGTCAGTCTCGATTTGTTTAATGTCTTATGGGATTTGCCCAGCATAGCAATTAACTTAATATTTATCATATTTGCCAGCGACCTTGTAAACTACACGCTTTAAGACAACATTTACAGCACCTAAGTTTTACTGTCCCATTAGTTACAGCATTCCTTTGGAATTTATGTTGTTTCTGCTAGCATAGACGTCTAAAGCTCAACAGCGGTTGAGAAACAATCTTTCCCACTACTCAATCAATAAACATCAGAATTTACGGGCATATTCAGTAACGTACCTTGAATGATTTTGTAGGGCCTGATGCGAATACTGAAGTAATATAGGTATCATATAGGTATAAACAGAGGTATTACATTAACATATGTAAATATAAGTTGCACGGAAAGAAGGAAAGAACTTTATTTCCGTGCAACTTATACCTATTACTTAAAGAACTTTACTTAAAGAAGGACTGATAAAAAATAAGGTAAACAAAGGTGATAGGTAATTTCATACGACGTTTTAGTGATTTTAAAAAAATATGAAGAACGAAGAAGGAATGAATACAATGTGTCGTTAGATTGCAATGTATTAGGAGATGAGCCTTTACCTCCTCATAATCGATCTTGCAATGAGGTAGTCTTCTATGACCAGGATGCTCTCGGACCCTTTAGGGTAGCGTTTATTGCAACCGAGACACCTAAAAAGCATGTTGAAGTTATATAACATTGAAACCACTGCAAAAAATCAGGCGGGCCGTACGATTTTTTGCCACCGCAGTTCTATAAAGAAAAAACCGATCCTATAGCCATCGTGACATAGATTGAGACAACCACAACCATGACGTCACAAACCGTAAGCTAATAAACCAATTAAGCACTTCCAAAGAGAATAACACCACATCCGTTACCACAAAACGTGCGAAAGCAAAAGTACGGAATATCACATGTCGTTGACCGCAAGATTTGGCCGTCAAAATTATAACGCTGAAAACGTAACATGCATATGTCCCGTTCTCACGCATGATTGGGTAATTTGGACAAGTGTGTCTTTCTCTTTCCAGTGTGTATTACACGTGTGACGTGTACCGTGACAAGCTGACATATGGAGATAGATCCTCGAGATCCTAGTGATTAGTTACGGTGAAAGTGTAAACAATGACTTTCGTGAGTGTTATGTTATTTTAAAGTGTTTAGTTTTCGATTTTTTTACGACCGATACGTTTTCGAAACTCTTGACTCTGGTACTGATGTTTGTTAAATGTTTTGTAACATAGTATGTAGGTACCTTATTATGGAGTAAATAGTGCACTTTAACCTTGTTATGTATTTTACGATGATGTCCTTTTTCTTTATAGAGTAGATTAATATAATGTCTTTTTGTGATTTCATCACCACTATCGTCATTATCATCATGTTAGCCAAAAGACGTTCAGTGCTGGACAAAGGCCTCCCCCAAGGTTTTCTATAACGACCGGTCTCGTGCTACTTGCATCCAGCGGTTTCCTGCGATCTTTACTACGTCGTTGGTCCACCTTGTGGACGCCTAAACAAGTTACGTTAGCTACATTGTTATTATGCTAGAGTCTTTAAGGAGCTGTTGAAATCTTCTACATAGTGTCGTTGGCTTATTGTCTTCTATTTTACTACTTTTATATGTGCTGTTATTTTCTTTTGTAATGTGTGTACTGTTGCTGATTAAATATTTTTCATTTCATTTTTAGGGGTCCGTACCTACAGGGTGCCAGCGGGACCCTATTACTAGCCTACGCTGTCCGTCCGTCCGTCTCTCCGTCTGTCCGTCTGTCTGTCTGCGGGCTGTATCTCACGAACCGTAATAGGTAGAGACTTTACAATTTCACAGTATGTGTATTTCTGTTGCCGCTACAACAACAAATACTAAAAATAAAATAAAAGTTAAAAATAAAGAGGGTCTCCATAAAAAAACGTAATATTTTTAACTTATTTGTCTTATGGTCGCGTATAAAAAAAACTTCAACGTGTGACTCTAAATATCAGCATTATGGGGATGTTTGTTTATATTCTACGGTGGTACGGAACCCTTTGAGTGCGAGTCCGACACGCACTTGCCCGGTTTTTTTAATTTTCATTTCATTTTAGCTATAAGTAAGCAAAGTTATACCTATTAAAGTAACAAGAAGAGTTGACGAGGAAATTTAAGAATACTCTACAACGTACATACCTACACATCCGGTACACTATACAAACAATGTCGCAATACTTTCAGTTTCATTGCGCGCACGCAGGGTCAATGAACCGCAAGATCTAGTGCTCTGATTGGCAGACTATCTCAACCAATGATGTTGTTGCACTCAGTTTAAACATGAGTGTTTAGATTTATAAATCTGAATGGTCTTTGCGAGTAGAAGAGTATCTTTAATGTACGTTATGATTTATTTATATAAACTTTCGAATAATAAATAAGCAGTTCCTTTCTTATTGTGAGTACTTTATCGTGCTTATGGTTGAGAGTTTGAAATCGGTTAACTGAGTCACTACGTAATGATGGGAAAGTATTCAGAAATATCTGAAGAACATTACGCTGTTTTTTTGGAACTATAAAAGGGTATTCCAGAATTTTATAATACTCCGGATTATATATATATATATTATGCTCCACCAAGACGAGATTTCAAGACTATTATGTAGTAGAATGAAAGCTGAAAAGGATGAAATCTGAAAATCCGCTCTTAAACACTCCTCATGTGTTAAAGTCCCATTTGTAGCTGTTGGAGACGTCGTCGTTATGTTATGGTGGATCAAAATTAAGCAGCACTCAAATTTAAGTTGTGTTTGAGTACGCGGCAGTTTGACTGTCTTTTTTTTCATAGTAGCCTCTTTCCATTGAGTCAGAAAGACTGTCTTTCTAATCAGTCATCTCTAGCCACAACACAATGATGAATAATACATGAAATTCTTTCACAAATAATTTCCGTCGAAGGGCCAACTAATCGTGTCAAGTCCGCAGTGAAAGTAAGTGGTACGAGTGGGTGCGCTTGCGCCCCGTGAGATCCACTGCGCGTGCGCTCAGGTGACGGTAATGATGTAGTGAAGAAATAACAGTATCTTATCTTCGTACAAGTCACATGCATGAGATTATAAAAGTGAGTAGATACGGAGTCCCAAATTAAGTAATGCTTGTACTTATTAAGGTCCTCACCGTACAAGGGACTTATAGTAACTCTAGTTATACCCAGACCAGCAGGGGCATTTAAAATCATTCGAACCGAGATGTGGAAAACGGTTTATTGGAGAAGACCTTTGCCCAGCAGTGGAATAATATAGGTTAAGTAATATTTATTTTTGCTAAAGCTTCCCAATCCGTTTCCGATATCGATATGAAGAATGTAAACTACCCGGAATTCGGAAACCCCTTGAGAAAATTATGAAAAGACGGTTTCCGAATTTTGTCCCGATCTAATAGGTACTGTTGATACTGTTTACAATTAAAAAAAAACTTATTTACCTACTGTTTATTTTCTATGGCATACCGAAACGGTTTGAGTGGCGTGCGCTGCTCTATGAATCACTAGTAATGATGAGTTACCGAAATTGAATAAGTCGGTTATAAGTCGGTTTCGTGACCGATTTTAAATTAATTCCGTGTTTGATTTTAATTGCGTTATTTTAATGATCATTAATGTTTCGTTGCTGTTAATGATTTTAGAAATGGTAACGAAACTCTATGGGGTGGTCTCTACATTCATTTCTAAATTACTAGACTAACACACCAACTGTATGGTCCCAAACTCGTACAATGGACTGAGGGCCATCCCAGTGACGCCCATTCCAGGGTAAGTTACGAAATGGCCATTTATAAAATTTGTCTCTGGCGGGAATCGAACCCGCAACTACCCGATGCAGTAAGCCGAGCAGCCAACGCTAGAAACACTGCGCCAAGCGGTCGTGTAAAAAATGTACTGACTGTCTTCATTTATTAAGAGGACAGTTACCCAGTGAAGAGAGGACCCACTTCGCTCTCAAGTCTTAATCTAACGAGCTAAAATATTTTCTTTCGCACATAAATAAGCTAAGTTCACGTTACGACCACAAAATCTTAATATGAATCGAACGCCTTAAAACGTGCGAAAATTACCCGCAACAGCCGTGAAACGTTAAAAATTAATGATTCATTTTATTAATTGTTAATCTGCAAATAAACATCGGAACTCGAACGTTCAGTATCATCAAAAGCGCAATAAACCCAAGAGCCCACACCCTGTAATTATACAATGGTCGCTGCGACCGCATAATTTACAAGCGAAAATCCACCGCAAAAACTGTAAGGTGGCATGCACAAAGAGTCGCCGATCGCCTCAGTACTTTCTCCCGGTTCTCCCACGGCCCACTTGCCCGAAATCACCCAACCCGTTCGTCAGGAACGCCCAAAATTGTGATTAAAGTGCGGTGTGTGTACGTCTTTACTTTCGCGGACCAAATCTCGCCAATTACAGTTCGCTCGAAGTTTTTGTTTAAGCGCTAAATGTTACCCGAGATCGGGTCTAGCCAATTATTTTGAAAAAAGAGACTGCAATGTTTCCAATTTTTTTTTTTTGTTAATTGCTGACAGTGCTAAAAATACCTAGATAGGAACTAACAACTAAAAGGCGAGCGGCCATCTCTTTTATGTCTGACGACGTCGTCATAATGTCATAAAATGCTTGCTCGGAGCGCCGGTCATCTCTATTGGATGCACCGATTTAGATAAAAACAAATGTACCTGTTCCAAAATTGTATGTTAAATAAAAGAAGATGACGTCGGGGGATATTGGTAAAAAGAACACGAAATGAGAAGAAATTAATGAACGATTCTAGTGACTCTTAAAATGGGTAACAACATAAACATAATTGAGATTTCATCCTGTTCACATTGGTAGTTAAAATAATACAAATATAAGACAGAGTCAGTAATCTGATACTTTATCGTTATGTAAGTAAGAAAGTTTCTAGACGCCGTACTTCAGTGAATGCTAATATTAAAAATGAAAGCTCTGCAAGCGGGTTAATTACATAAAATAAAGATGTACGGTTTATTAGAACTACTTCAATGGACACAACTTCTACCGTTCATAATATTTCCTTGGTACTTGTATGTAAACAAATTATTGTAAGTTGTAGAAAAACTTAGAAAAAATGTTGTAATACAACAGAATTTGAAATTTTATTTACAAGCAAGATCTGTAGGCCTACTCTTTTACAAATTTCGCGTATTTCTACTACGTTTCTCATTTATTGCGACATTTCTTACGAACGAAAATTGTTTGACGTTAGATTCGACGACGACGAAGACGTCAAACAATTTTCGTTCGTAATAAATGTCGGAATCAATGAGAAAAGTAGTAGGAAATACGCGAAATTTCGTTTTCATTTCTAAAAGAGTAGGCCCTCTGGAGTCTCTGAACAAGTGTCTATTGCGAAACCACTGATCCCTAATATTATCTTCGTGAATTCATCATTGTAAATTGCAAATTCTTGGCGGTCGAAAGCATGTCAAACGCCAAGAATTGACGATGCATAATGAAAAATTCAAGAGTAGTTTCACAATGGACAATTTATAGGAGACTTATTGCCCAGGTTTGCCTCTTACGTGACGCATATGCATTACAGTATCATGAGCATTTGTCCAAAGTACCTGATTATCCCCTCTGGGAATAAATCATGTTTCAGAATGAAATAAGCAAATATTGCTCGCATATTCCCAAACTTTCCCTATCACGTGAAAACGAAAGGGCAATAAGTGGGTAAACTCCTTGCGATCGAATCGCAGCTTGACCCACTCACCCTTGAACCACAGTTTCTAATGCTAGGAGCTGACGTCTACGTTCAAACAATATTAGTACATTTCGGAGCACTTGAAAGCGCGCGGTATATGAACACGCAGATAAGGATCTAATCATTGATTTATGGACTCAACATCGAACATCATTATTTCGAATGCAAATAAATCGTGTCTTGATTTGAACAAATGGATTTTTGATCCATTTATGGGCAGTTGTAATTTGCCGAACATTTAAGTTGTAGCGTAGAAATGAATTACCATTGCATGTACCTACCTACTGTAATCACAAAACCGTAATTTTATAGTCGTTCATGACGATTTATATAATAGACAGGTCATACCTACCGACCATTCGCGCACTAAAACAGCACATTAAACTATACCTACACATCAATTAGTACAAGCCATATACGCCAAACCTGTTGTTAGAAAGATATGAATATACATTATAGTGTTATTATTACGTATATAATCATTGGCCCGCGCGCGTGCAACCGTGCAGTCGCGACGCTGGGTGGTGTCTGACTAAGTGGATGTCAGGCAGTTACCTTTGTAATCATGTTGCCAAAAAGCGCGGTAAGGCGCATACATCTTTGGTCATTAGCGGTAAATAATTAATAAATAAGTAGGTTATAGTGAAAAATAAAAATATCACTCTATTTTATTTAGAAGCTACAGTCAGAAGTTAAATTTTCTCGAGATCAATTGCCTAAAAAGTTACTTATAAGTTAGTAAGTACTTATAACTTATATATTTCAGTTGGTCCTAATTATCATAGGTGTGATCTTGTGGTATATACACATTATTTCATTTTTTTTTTCATAAACTAATACATTGAGTATCCTATGAGGGAATCCGCAGAATGCTACTATCCATTTTTTTTACATTCCGTATTTCCGTATTTCTTCTTTACCGTGTGTACAGCCTACTAATATGAAACTTAATATTGTATCATATCATTAGTAACCAAGAAATCTCACCGTGACCGTGGGTACAAAATCACAATACGGCACCAGATTCTGTCACAAATAGCGATGAAAATTGTACCACCATTTGTGACAAGCCGGTCCGTTTGTGACAAAGTTAGTTCATGGGACATAGTGATGACGGGTGTGAAGTGCCATGGGACGTATGAGATAATGATGTGATTATTATATATTTATGTTATTGTGTATTATTTTCATCTATGTGCATAATTTACAGTTCGCTGACGGTGAGGGAAAACATCGTGAGGAAACCTACTTATCCCTCGGGATTAGGTAATAGTCAGTTCCTGTATACACGGCGACAAGGTTCACCACCTGTCACGTTGGGTTCTGACTATCTGGTGAAACGTGGGCTTTGAGTTAGTTAATATCTCCACAATGTGGTGGTGTATGGCCACTCAAGCCTCTGACTACCCCCGAATGGGGATAAAAGTCGTGACGTTATATTTATTATTTATATATATTTATGTATTATTAACTTCCGTGCTAATTAAGCGTTTTAATATCAAGTTTTCATTAGGTAGGTAACAAGTTATTTAGTTCAAACGTGGATTTTATTTGCCCATAAACCCAGACATAACTGGTACTTTACTTTTAATACAGGGTTCCAGACCGATAATATTGCGAAGTCACAATATTAGCTCCTTTACCTTAGACAGTAGGTTTTTTTTTTCAATTTTTAAAAATAAAGATGAGAGAGATTTTACACGATTAATCTTTTCGAAAAAAAACTATTCCTTTTTAGGACCGCTTCCATCCAAACCAAATAATGCCATCGAATTAAGTATTTATTTATTGTAACTCTATCTACTAACCTATGACTCTTTATTGATGTTTGTTCTATTAATTCCGTCGTCTGCGTTCACTAGGTCAGTGGCGAATTATCGCATTTTCAAATGATATTCATCTTTAGCACGCGACAATTTGCAACTTTTAACCTAACCAGCAACCATAAGCAAACACAAAAGACAATATTATATATTGTTCGATATACACCCGTGTGTATAATTGAAGGAATTTGATACTCATTGTTTGATTTGTTTGTCCACAGTTTAAGATGCGGCTGCGACGGGGCTTGGCTGTGGGCTTCCTGCTTCTATTACACGTGGTAAGATATCAATACATGTTTCTCTTTAGTTTGGATATCGTTTTAACAGTCAAATATAACTACATGTTATTTACGACTTAAAACGGAATAAATAATACAATAAAAATAAAATATTTATGATGGTTCCTTATCGAATGGAATCGTTTATTTCGTTTTGAGCTTATATTTTTTTCCTAATTTAAATATATCATTGGTACCTATGAATATTCAAATAAAGAACAATTAAAAACAGAACACGAAAACCAATAAAGGCGACACCCTATCAGCAGTCGAAGCACGTTTCACAATAAGCAACGATTGGTTGGAAGTGGTTACTCTACCATAAATAAAGAACTCCAATAAAAAAGTTGCTTATTAAAAATAATCTATTCACGTACTTGACACCAAATTTGTTGAGCCAATGGAGAGCTACAAAGGAAACTTCGGACTATGATAAGCAAATATTGTTAAGCCGTGACTTGACCCGCCTTCACTCATTACACAGTTAATTTGTGAGTTTTATCTGGTGAACTAAACATAAAAATAGTTTTCTTTGAAAACAGTGTAAAAAAATATGGTTACCAATTTGACGGTGGTGGCGGGTTCGATTCCCCCCAGAGGCAAATTTCGGAAACGGTCTTTTCGTAATTTGCCCTAGTCTGACTGTCACTGGGATTGCCCCCAGTCCATAATTAATCGCGTTAAAAGACTTTCCCCCAAAATTTATAGAAAGTTATGATGGACTCACACTGGCATTACAAATCACTTTTGTGTCCAGAAATGCTCTATGAAACCATTATAAATTCCTGGGCCCAATCTGTAATGAATTGAGATATAGATTTAAAAATTGATTTTTTTTTATTACAAAATTTAAAAATATCGCCCCAATTCAGTTTCTGGAAAATGATATATCTAAAAAATAAGTAATGTTCCCAAATAAACTGAATATCGATTAAAACTATGCGTAACTAATCGATTAAGGTGAATGAGTTCATGAAATAAAAAATATAAAAACGTTAGAACCAGGTGATTACTTCAATCTAAGTACTTAAAAACATTAGAACTAACTAATATAATAGTTCCAAATAATAAACATTTACATAATAAAGATAAATCTTAAAAACGATTAACGATTACAAGAACTGACAACTGACAAGTGAGTGACAGCTGTTAAGCTGTCAATCGTCAGTTGTCAATGGCTGCAATTGGCATCCAAACAAAACGATCACTCGTTTCGTATCGTTCGTTATTTCGTTTTTGCGTAAAACATAGGGTCAGGTACGTAGCACTCACAACCGCCGTGCATGTATGACCAGATGTATGAACATAAATGAGGCCAAGGAAGTGTGTTTAGATCGTAGCAGGTGGCTCTCTATTAGTCTATTAGTCTCTGCCTGCCCACCATGGAAAAAGGCGTGACGGTATGTAGCAAAACATAAATCGGATCATTCGCACCTAAAAATTAGCTGCTTGCAAAGGTTTTTATGCATAACCTCACTTTTACTTAAGTAAAAATGAAACTCTTATAACTCGGCTCTCAGATTTTTATAATCCGTAGAATTTTCAGTGATAGTTTAATAATATATTAGCTAACAATTGACACAACTTTCATCCTTTTACTATTTGGGCCCAGGATTGTATGAAACCGTATCCGTCTCCAAATGGCGGTTTGTTTCTTTACCCAGCCTTAAACATCTAGCCAAACTCTATCTAGATAATCCGGTCCACTTATCGGTGAAATGCATCGCGATATCGGATCTCACCAGTGTTGTTACGCTACACAAATTGAATATATTCGAATCTAGAGCACTGCGGTTGCGATAATAACATCCGTGTATTGTGTATTTCGCGCACATTCATTTTATAGACCTAATTTTGATAGATGAGAAAAACAGGGAGAGTTTAATCAGTGTTTATGACAGTGATTCTGCGTAATGGACCGGGAGCCCAGCGTGCAATTCGTGGATGTGAACGAGCGCCGTCCAAACCTAGTAGATTCGGTAGATGAGATGATAGGAAGAATACATTGTTCTAGATGTTTCCACTTTCAGCGGTGGGGGAAGCGTATACATGAAAACATTTTTTTTTTGTTTAAAAAGCAATGACATAAAAATACTCAAGCGTGTCAGATATTGATACTTTTCATGCTTCAACATGAAAAATTAAAACAAAAAAATACTCGAGCACGCCAGATTTTGTAAGCATCTATAGGCTACGGCCGGGCGCTTTTTTGCCACCGCAGTCCTATATTAAAAAAAACTAAAAAAAAACTGAGGGGGTGAAAAAGTGAAACTTCCAGATGCTCCCATTTCTTAGACTGGCGATTAAATTAGCAAAATTGACACTTTTGACACTTCTTAGCTAGTAATGAATCCCCCATATCTTAATCTGACGAGTTCGAGTATTTTAAGATGGTCTATTATTTTTTTGGTTCCCCTGAGCGAACCCACCAATATTAAGGGCTCATTATTTTTTGAGGTTCTTATCAATATGTAAGCTATCTCCCTTATCTTAATCTGACGCGCTCGTTTAAATCCAGAAAGTCCTTCTACGGCTCCCCATCCATAACACAAAACAGTTCAAATTAGAAATACCGTAAAACATAAAAACCCCACTTTTCTTTTTCTAATTGTTCACTGATATTACAGCATTTTTAATATTTGTCGGGAAAGGGGAAGAACGGGTAAACGGGTTTAGTTCTTTTTCGGCTTATAAGTTAATACAACATTAATTAACTCTGAGGCGGTACGAAGTTCGCCGGGACAGCTAGTCTCATATGAAAAGTTTCTTATTTTCTTTGTATATTTTTTTGTATTTTTGCTTACCGTAATAAAGTTTTTCTTTCTTTCTTCCTAAAATCTTCTCAAAATCGTCGACCACCATTCATTTTAGGTATCATTGAAATAGAAAACCGTATCGCATGTGAAGTAGAGCGTCCGTCGAAAGTTGTGCGTATCATCACGCTTCTACGCGTTACGGGGTGAGCAGAATTACACGATAGAGTTTAAGATATTGTAGAGCTATTCATAAATCGTGATAATTCGCTACATTTAACATTAATTTGGGTTATTATTATTGATGTGTTCGTGGTCCGCGGCTCCGTCGGTTTATGGAATTTGTGGTGCACATATTACGTAATTAACGTTCATGTAGGTAGATAACATAGTTGAAAAAGATTGTAGCGTAGAAGGTGGGTGCCATCTTAAAACCCATCTGTAAAAGAAGAAACTGACTCCCATGGGGTTAGGAACTTGAAATTTTTACACTAGGTGCCCTATATAACTCAATTAGCATGCACTAAAAAACCGGCCAAGTGCGTGTCGGACTCGCACATAAAGGGTTCCGTACCACCATAGAATAAAAACGTCAAAAATATCAAGTTTCTTGTATGGGGACGCCTTTATTTTATTTTTAGTATTTGTTGTTGTAGCGGCAACAGAAATACACATTTTGTGAAAATTTCAACACTCTACCTATTACGGTTCGTAAGATCAGCCCGCTGACGGACGGACGGACAGCGTAGGCTTAGTAATACGGTCCCGTTGGCACCCTTTGGGTATGGAACCCTTAAAAGGGTTTTCGAAAATTCTAACCCGGACCCGATTACTCATGTTATGACGTTCTATGCGTTCTAACGTCAAATCTGAGTGTTCGGGCGTGGCATGCATGTGGCATGTGGAAACACCCACTACCTATTCGCCGATACCGGCGTATGATCTCGTAGACATAGGTACGTCTACGTGGTCAGACGTATGTCTACGTGATCAGTCAAAAGTGATTGCTCGTGCGCGCCGCTCGGCACATGTAGCCTACCTGACATTTTTTTTCAATCACTCCATGGACGGAAATACCCGGCGATGGAAAGTTAATGATTTTTAATTGACACATTACCCATCTATGGTATATCACTGGCACCGCAAAGAAATCGCTCGGTCGACTGTTTGCGTATTTTCGCGACAATTACTTATAAACTGTTTGGATCGTTTAGTTAAGCGGCTTTCCTAAACGGCTGTCGTATGAGTAAGCGCTTTTCCTGGTTTGTTAGAAAATTAGGTCATCAAGATTATCATAGAGTTTACCGCAAAATATTCGATAAATGGAGTTATACCTAATGGAGTTTGGACAGAATAAAACTTACGGGTTTGGAGAATGTAAACGATCAGTTGATACTTAATCCTTAAAAAAATAGACCTACCTACTGACTACCTACTACATCTCGACTCATCGTTTGGTGGTTATTTGGTTACTAGGTCGGGAATCCAAATTCAATCATCTCTGCAGATATTCCGCCAAATTTATAGTTTTTATGCAGTTGATAATGGTTTTACAAAGTATTTTCAGGAACAAAAGTAATTCGTATGTCCATCATAATTTTCTATAAAATTGGGGGATTAATTACTTATGTTTTTACCCGACTACGGCGAAGGGTTATGATTTTGACCGGTATGTATGTATGTATGTATGTATGTGCGTCTGTTCCCACCTAACTTCCAAACTACTTGTCGTAATTTGACAAATGAGGTATCGTTAGAAGCGGATTAATGGCGCGCTGGTTATAGGCTATGTGACGTCACATAAAATTGTATATGGCGCCCTCTAGAGGACATAATGTCATGAACTAAAAAAAATACATTTTTTAATAAAACCGTGTGGGGTATCTAATGAAAGAGCTTGATGAGCACATTTCAAATATATATATATTGTTACCTATAACTCCAAAATAATCAAATAAAAAGTAAGTTTAAAAACTAAAACCCGACTACTGAAAAATCGCGCTCTAAAAAGTATGAAACAAGAAAATATTCTCATCTAGAGGATAGCCGTGGTCCGTGTTCATATGCCATTTGGCCCTAAAGGACCTACACGGACCACGGCTATCCTCTAGATGAGAATATTTTCTTGTTTCATACTTTTTAGAGCGCGATTTTTCAGTAGTCGGGTTTTAGTTTTTAAACTTACTTTTTTAAATACATAAAAATATAGGTTCATACAATAATTATGCTCCTAAATTAGGATATCGATATTTAAATTATCTGTATTCAAATCAGTCCAGTAGATCACAACTATCATAGAGCGAGGAAACGATATTGAATCTAATACGGTTATCGGAGAAGAGCCAAATATGGGCACACGTCGACCCACTGCGCTGACGGACGTGGCGAGTTCCGTGTATGTCCACTATTTACCTGTTTACCCTACTGTGGAAAGTAAGAAGGCTACTGAACCCGATTACAAAGTAAACACCAAAGAAAGTTCACTGTTGGGAACATTCCAGTCCATAAAATGTTATTGAAGCTTATCCAATAACAAAGCTATGTATGGTTTATTATTTGATATTATTACCTGTGTATGGATATTGCACTTGCAAGAAATGTTAATAAACTAATCAATTTAAAATGTAGATAATCTTATAACATTCATTTGGTGCATCCAGATGACTCGTATGCCTCGCCCGAGTTCTCATGTTATGACATTATGTCTATGTATTCCGATGTCAAAACTGAGTGCTCAGGCGCGGCGTGCGCCTGATGTAGGCTCACCCAATTAGTAATAATACGTTCCGATTCTGTTGTCTACTTACAACTAATTAACTTACTGCTGTCCCGCTCATAAATAACGACCATGAAAAAGACAATAACAAATCAAATACAAATCGCTAGCGCCGATGTATTTTATTGTTCAAAAGTTTCGGAAGCATCGATGAAAATGATTTAAGTTTGTGCAAAAGCTTGCAATACTAAAGGCATCGCTCGCATGTTGTCCACCTGAAGGGGAGTGGGGCAAGGGGTGACGGAAGGGTTGGGGGGTTGGGCTTTCGGCTGTCTCACTCATCATACGAATCGCAGCTGTAATAGCCCCTTTACGCCGATCTTCTTTTTTTTTTTTTTAATGATTATATGTTGTTGGCCAGAATGGCCTTAACAACTTCACTGGTCAGAGGGCGAGCGCACAAAGTGCGGCTCCAGCCGCATCGCCGATCTTCTGTGCGAGGGTAGTTCTACCCCGTCCGAACAAAATAAACCAGCTTTCAATAATGTCGAGACCGGACATGTGTCTACTGTCTCATAACATAAACAAGTGCGTAGAGACACGTGTCGTGGAAAGAGTAAAAGCTGGCTTTCCCGGCGGGCGGGCGGCGGGGGGCGGGCGGTCACCCGGCGACCTACAGCGACGACACACATTGAACTTGAAATCCTGCTCAGCTTTGTTACTTCCTACAATTGGCTCTTTCACCACACTTTTCTCTGGGGTCCCTTTAGTAATTAGGGCCACCGCAGACTTGCTACTTTTAGCATCGGCGACCGGCGATTTTTCAGACTGTATCGATGCTGCGTCGCATTTCTTCAAGCGCGAACGAAATCGCCGATCGCCGATGCTAAAAGTAGCAAGTCTGCGGTGGCCCTTAGAAAATGATTTCTGTTGCTTTTAATTAGAGATTAAATAGAGTTTTTTTTAATTAGTTAGGTACCTAATTAAGTATGATTTTTTATAATTTTGAAAACGGGTTTTAAATTAAATTATTTTGATCAGTAATTTGATCAATAATTAAATACCTACAAATACTTAATTATTTTTTTAGATTTTGAAGATTATTTTTATCCATTCACAGACTGTTTCATTTATATCACATATTTTTAAGTATGTAGGTCACTGTAGGACACTTCCAGAGTCTCTATCATTGCAAGCATCTATAGGCAACGGTAACTGCTTAACATCAGGCGGGCCGTACTCCTGTTTACTACCTTAGTCACATAAAAAACTGACCCAACCAACAATCAAAAATTATTAATATCCACTGCCAGCCAACTCATCTAGGTACCTCACCTAGTTGTGAAAATGAAATGCACCTAATTATCTTGTCAAAACTTCACTGGTGTTTATAAATGATATCCGAGTCAAGCGCAGAATAAAGTGCCTTCCTCGAGTTAGCATCTAGACGGATCAGGTATCTTCAGATTTAATGAAAGTAAAATTAGCCCGCTAGTTCGACGACCGGGCGCTGACACACTGCACTTGGGTGCTAGCGTGCTGGCGTTAGGCATGTTTCACACTAGGCTTTCACATACGAGTCCAATCGACTCACTAGATTATTAGGGTTCCGTACCCAAAGGGTGCCAACGGGACCTACTATTAAGCCTACGCTGTCCGTCCGTCTATCCGTCTGTCCGTCTGTCAGCTGGCTGTACCTCAAGAACCGTAATAGTTAGAGACTTGAAATTGTCACAGAATTGTGTATTTCTGTTGCCCCTACAACAACAAATACTAAAAATAAAATACAGTTTAAAAATAAATGGGGTCCCCATATAAGAAACTTGATATTTTTGACTTTTTTATTCTTCGTTGGTACGGAACCCTTTATGTGCGAGTCCGACACGCACTTGGCCGGTTTTTTACATATTGTCGAGGGAAAGTACTGGGCCCTGATTGAGGCCTACCCTATGTTAAGCAGTTACCGTAGCAATACCAAAGGCTTGCTCGCACGTTGCTGACCTGACCCGAAGGAGAGTGGGACAGGAGGGGCGAAGGGGGTTTGGACTTCCGGCTCTCTACAAAACATACTTGTAATAGCTACTTTACGTCGGTTTTCTGTCAGAAGGTGGTACTACCCCGGTCGAGCCAGCTCATACATGAGCTGCAGTCAATTGGCTACAGCTTGGCACTAGCACCAATATGCAAGATATCAAATATGAAGTAGGTAGGTTTAACTTTTGGTATTGTATACTTTCGTAATTTCTTCTAGTCTGATTGTTACTGGGATCACCGTCAGTCAATACGGTACCCATAAGGGCCATAACACACCTAGTAGCCACGGCGACGTGGCCAACCCCGTAGCCAAGTGAAAATATGTCAAAATATGACAGGTAACATACCTGGCGACCGACGTGAGACTGGACGGACTGGGGACCGTCGCCAGTCTCAGGTCGGTCGCCAGGTATGTTACCTGTCATATTTTGATATATTTTCACTTGGCTACGGGGTTGGCGACGTCGCCATGGCAACTAGGTGTGTTATGGCCCTAATACAAGCGATGCTTCTGGGACTATACATCCTCGAATAGTAGATGGGTTGATTTATAGACCCATTCGAATATAATCTTACACCATAGGCCCAGATGACACGATAAAAACCTCCGAATAAACTTTCTCCAATCTCGTTACATAATGCATATCAATCGTTTATCCACGTTATCCAATTGAGAAGTAATTGCTGGATCTTGAATCTCGGAGCCCTCACATAAATCTATCGGAATGTATCTTCGGGGCCAATACTTTCTAATTTCATTGCTGCAGGCAAAACAAATGAGAGTTATAAACTTGACGGTATAAAATGCGGTTGGAAATATGTGGAGACACCCACTGAGCGTGGTAACGCTATACTTTACGATTTCAAATACGACGTACCGGAGTACCACCCTCGCACCGAAGATCGGCGTTAAGTACCTATGAGGCCTTGGTCTCCTATTAAATGCCAGCGGCCGCTTACAGCGTCACGCATACGCCGCGTCACAAGGTTACTATAGTGACGTCACCACAACAGTACATTTCTATAGTAAGCATTGTGACGCGGCGTACGCGTGACGCTGTAAGCGGCCGATGGCATTTAATAGGAGACCACGGCCTTACAGCTGCGTTTCTTACGATGAGTGACAGAGCCGGAAGCTCTTCCTCTGTCCCACTCCCTCAGGTCGGCAACGTGCGACCAATGCCTTTGATATTACAAGCATCTATTGGCTATGGTAACTGCTTAACATCAGGCAGGCCGTAAGCTTGTTTGCCACCGTAGAAAATTAACGTTGAGTTCCGATTCGTCTAGTTTCCGAAACCAGTTGGTTCGGAAAACATTCGGAAACCGGAGCGGCTGATGATTTAGTTGGCCGGGAACCAAATTATGGAACAACTTTCATTTCTATGTTGGACAAGGAAATTGATCATGTATGTAATAAGCAAGATATGTTTAAAGGAGGTTTTAAGTTGTTTGTATGGGCATAATTTATTAAAGAATCGATTTACGCTGTAGCGAGCGATGCTGACAAAATTTAAGAGAATTTTGGAAATATCTTATAGTAGAGGATTACAATCGGTAAAGTACTTGAGATACTAATAATTTAGTCGCTGTTAAATTTGTATTCATATTAATAGCTAATAATGAATGTATATCGATTAATAAATGATTATAAAACTTATCAAGCTGCATTATTTTCATAAATAACAAATAGATTGGCATCATTCATTTTTAAAATGGAAAAACAAATGAATCCGGTTTATTCCAATAAATTTTAAAATTAGAACGTATTATTCCGAAATTATTTCAATTCCAATTTTAAAATAAAAATTTAATAGTTAATTGAGTTGCAAACTTGCAACTATTTTAAAAAGTTCTTTTTTTATTCCATATTCAAAATAAATCAAGCGATAAATATCTGACCACTGCAATGCATTCTATTATCACTATGTGACCTAGAACTCCGTTGAACCTGTCTCCATAACCTTTGATAGGAAAACGGTCAGTGTGTCGTATTAAATAACGTTTAAAATAATACATCCGCCAGTGAAAGCTGGGTGTGAACAACAAAAAAACGAGAAATTTTCCGTGTCGGCATATCTTATGAGATTTACGAGTGTGTGTGCTGTTAACATGCTTTTTACTAGCTTAACTTTATTATCTTTGCTTTAACTTTTCCTTTTGGACGTAATAAGTAAATTGAGCTCTTTTCTCTCCAGGTTAGTATGTGTACAAATTTCAAACAGGTTTTATTATGTAGATACAGATTGGCTTTGAGTTGGCTTAATCACACCTGGCGACGGGTTTGACGACCGTCGCCAAGTAGAGTCCTGTCATATTTTGACATAATTCAATACGAATAATTGGCGACAGTAGCCAGCGACGTCGCCGGCCACGTATCCAAACAATTGGTATTACCTGTCAAAATCAATACGAATTCGTTGGCGACGGCGGCTGGCGACGCGCTTGGCGTCCCGGTGAGATAGAGCCCTAATACCTCCACAATGTGGTGTATGGCCACTCAAGCTTCTGACTACCCCCGAATGGGGATAAAAAGTCGTGACGTATAAATATTTCGTATTTCATACAGATTATTATAGTCTCACTAGTTGGGTCTCGATGGAAAATTAAATATATAGGCAAGTAGCCAAATCAGAGTAGAAGCAGAGTATAGGCTAGGAGCCCTAATATAGAAAGAGAAAGTATTTTATGTAATCACTGTAATAATTGTTCAAATCACTCGTTTCAGAGCGGCACCCTCAGTGACCAGTCGTCGAACGAGAGCGGGGGCGGTGGGGGCGCGTCAGGGGCGGACTCTAGCAGTGCCGCAGAACCGTCCCCCGACCAGCTCGCCATGGAGTCCGCCGAGAGAGACACCCCGAGCCACGCGTACAACGGACCGCCGCCACCAGCGCCGCCGCCCCACAATAGGAGGCAGAATCCGCCCCACCATCAGCCACATCATCCGTTAGGTTAGTGAAATTATGATATTCAGATTTGAAGTCTTACATATTGGCACGAAAAGAAGAAGAATGAAAGGGTTTCTTCTTCATTTTATAGTGAGACAAACACGACAATGTTTGACCCACACATATTGAACCGTAGCGTAGGTCTGAACCGAATACGAGCGTTGTCTTGCTTTCTTACTGAAGTCACTTACGAAATATAATATTTTTTCAATGAAATAATTAATAAGTTTCCCTGTTTTTGTGGAACAACAACTGATACAATCATATTTGCTACATTTCAGGCATGCCCAGAATTCCGAATCACCATCAGATCCATTCAAAACCTTACGCGCTTGGGCCTCCCGTGAACCACCACAAGAATGACCTCGGCCCTGGTTTCCGAGGGCCCCCGCCGCCACCCGCGCCGCCCACAGACTCACAGACCGCGGCCAGCGACAAGGTCTTCAGCGGCGCCGGAGATGTCTGGCCAGCTCCTGCACCTGACATGCCCAAAATTGTCTCATTGGACGTAAAATGCGAAAAAAACGCCATGAGAGTTTTCGTCAGCTTCGACAAGCCATTCTTTGGGATTGTATTCTCCAAAGGTCACTACTCAAACCATCAGTGCGTGCATCTTCCTCCCAATCTTGGAAGGTCATCAGCATCATTCGAAATCGGTGCCCACGCGTGCGGCACCGCCGGCAGCGGAGACCCCAGATACAGAGGTGACGTCGCAGCGGCTGGTACTTACTTCGAAAACGTCATCGTTATTCAATACGACCCTCAAGTCCAAGAAGTTTGGGACCAAGCCCGTAAACTGCGATGCACATGGCACGACCAATACGAGAAGGCGGTCACATTCAGACCATTCCCTGTTGACATGCTCGATGTGGTGAGAGCTGACTTCGCGGGCGACAACGTTGGCTGCTGGATGCAAATCCAAGTCGGCAAAGGACCGTGGGCGTCCGAAGTTTCCGGATTAGTGAAGATCGGACAAACAATGACGATGGTGCTCGCAATCAAGGACGATGACGCGAAATTCGATATGCTGGTCCGAGATTGCGTAGCCCACGATGGTCAACGCGCTCCTATACAACTAGTCGATAGGCGAGGCTGTGTTACCAGACCGAAATTGATGTCGAGATTCACGAAGATCAAGAACTTCGGAGCCAGTGCGAGTGTGCTATCGTACGCGCACTTCCAGGCGTTCAAGTTCCCTGACTCCATGGAGGTTCACTTCCAGTGCACTATTCAGATTTGTAGATACAGATGCCCTGAACAATGTTCCGATGGTGGTCCGAATGTGATTGCGCCTCACGCGGAATACGGACCACCCCAGATTGACGCGTACACTGTAGGTGCTGAGGCGAGAAGAGACGAAAGGAGAGTCAGGAGGCAGAGGAGGGCTACTTCTCCTGAGAAAGAAGTTGGTGTGAACAGAGTGATTCGCGTAGTGTCCGCTGGAGACTTGAATATGGACTCTTCAGAGGAAAACGCCGCCCCTAAAGTGGTCCCAACTCCAGGCCTCGTTTGTATGACTACGCCTGGATTTGCCGCCACTCTAGGAGCTCTTTTAGCTACGTTGTTATGTTCTTGTGCCGTATCAGCTGTCTTATTCCTAAAATTAAGGCCTATTACTACGCTGAAGAAGAAAACCGCTGCGGTGACGACGATAGCGCGGCCGCACCCACCTACCGCTCATGTTATTTCAAAAAGTCGCTTCTATTCGTAACAGAGCGTATATAACATAATTTTGTACATATTAGTGTGATGAGACTGACGTATATAGATCATGCCAATTATTTATTTGTTGCGTCTACATGTGGGGAGCGGTGCGCGCGAGCAATCAGCACTGACGTCTGACAACAGCCTAATTTTGTCGTCTGACGACGTAACGTCATGTCTGATTGCTCGGGCGAGGCTGCTCGGGATTTGTGGACGCGGCCATTTGCGTGTTGTATGAGTGCTCAAGCGTTTGTAGTTAATCTAAAAACTCTTAATTAGTATTTAAAGTTATGTTAAGTTTAACATCGTTCCGGATTTGTAATAGACCCGTATCGAGACAGTTGAGTTAAAATTTAATTCAACTTATTTGATACACATGCCGTATCAGAAGTGTTTTAAATATTAAAGTACCCAGTGTATCGTAGTTTCTGAGTTACAGGACTTTGAGTATATGTCACACCTGTTGTGTTGTGACTGTAGAACACTTAGTAGCCCATAAGGCCTTTAGGACTCAAGGTAGAGTTCGCAAAATTGTTGTCAAAATGAACAAAAAGTTTGGTAATTTTGATTGTTTTCTATTTGTCTTCGATATACATTTCGATTGTTTCACAAATCTACGCTCAGTATGAATTCAGTTCCAGATGTTTTAAACAGAGTTGCAAAAAAACAAGAAATTTAAAATGAAAACTGATTAAAACGTGTTTAAATCATTGTTTAAAACATTGAATTAAATCAGAAGGAATAACTCACCGTGTTTAAAACATGTTTTAAATGATTAAAACATGTTCCGTAACAACCCTGGTTTTAAAAGTTAGAACAAATTTAATAATAAACACAAATTGTAGTATTACAATATTCTAAGTACAATCTTCTGTTACCTCTGTTCGAATGGTATTTGAAGTAGAGGCAACGGAAAATATGATTAAGTGGTATATCAAGAACCGCTAGCTATAATTTAAAATAACTTGTCATTAGTATTAATATTATTTATTTAGTTAAGTTGTCGTTTTAGTCATTGTTACGAGTACGTATAGCGATTGGCTGCGTCTACAAGAGGCGAGTGGCGCGCCCGAGCACGTCAGTTTTGACGTCTGAACGCGTAGACATAATGTCATAGCTGAAGGCTCGAGCGCGGCGCTCGGGGCTTGTGAACGCAACCATTTATTTATTTTTTACCACCTGAGTACCTCTTCTTCTCACCTATTATTTTTCTTCGCATGTTTATTAAAGTTTATTATTGTTACAATTATACTAGTGTTCCATATTAATAAGCATATTCAAATGTATTACGAGAATTGTGTACTATAATTGCAGATATTCGATGGTTGTAAAATTTGTAACAATAAATTGGGAAAAATTAAACTATTTTGAAGAATATATTCATTGTTTTATTAATATTATTACTACACATCTTGTAAAAATGCAGCAAGACAAATAGATGGAGAGCCCATGATGCTAACTGTGAATTTACTCCAGCGTCGCTGTAACCTATTAGATATGGTAGATTAGATGAAAATGATGATGATGTTTGGTGGATGATGATGCGTAGGAAGAATAAATGGTCCTAGATCTTTCCACTTTCAGCGGTGGGGGAAGCGTCTACATATAAATTTCAAAATTGTAAAAAAACAATGACATGGAAATACTCAAGCGTTTCAGATATTGATATTATTCATGCTGCAACAAATTAAATAAATTGCAATAAATTGACAAAAAAAAATTACTCGAGCGCGTCAGATTTTTAGAGGGGATGGTTAGTGAACCTTATAGATGCTTCCATTACTTACACTAACGATCAAATTAGCAAAATTGTCACTTTTGACACTTCTTAGCTAGTAGGTAATGAATCCCCCTTATCTTAATCTGACGCGCTTGAGTAAACTCAGAAATCTCTTCTACGCCTCCCCATCTAAAAGGATAACAAATGAACTTAAAGCTGCGATACACGCGACTGCTTGTAGCTGCCCATCTCGACCGCTTGAAGCAGACGCTGCACGGCGAACAGCAGTTTCAGTACAAAATTGCCATTTACCATACACGGACTGCTCAAGCAGTCGGCGAGCGGTCGATGCGTATTTCCAAAATATAACTTATGGCTTTTGCCCGCGACTTCGTCCGCGTAGAATTTCAATTTAAAAGAATGGATCCCGGATCCCGGACCCCATTTCCCGGATCCCGTCTTCCTGATCCCGTATTCCTGATCCCGTATTCCGGAAATCCCGTATGCCGGATACCGTAACTCGTTTTCAGGCTCCTGGATCCCGTATCCCGACTCCCGTATCCCGGACCCCATATCTCTGATCTCAGATCTCGTATACCTTATCCCGGATCCCGGAACCCGTATCTCGGATTCCGTTTTCCGCATCCCGTATGGCTAATCCCGAATCCATTTCCCGCATCCCGTATCCTGACTGCCGTATACCTGATCCAAGATCCCGTTAGGTTAGGGTTAGGTTCGAAGGTTACGACGTGGGTTACGTGTTAGGTTACTGGTGACTCTAAATGCACGGGGCTCCGTCGACCTTGTGATGAAGTAATATGGCTGACAAGTGAATGTACCTACTTATTCTGTGTTGACTTGTTGGCTTACTCCAACCTGTAACCGATCATAACTTTATGGAGCGCTGACATTATAATTTGTAAATACGCCGCTCTCTGACAGGTCGTTTCCACGAACGTAAATGAATACTGGACAGGTTACTGCAGCACAAAAAACGAGCCGAGTGAGAGGGGCCCATAGTGGTGCAGTGTCCCTCTACTAGGGTGTCCACGCATAATACAATTTTAACGTACTTATTGTATTATATAGGTACATGAGTAACGCACATGATTGATATTTTATAACTCTAACGGAGGTTTCTCTATGCCTGTCGAAGATATAAAAGAAAGTACCTTATTACTATGTTTCATCTTCGCGTTGGTAGCCACTCTACAAGTAAAATAAACATTTCAAACAATGGATAAATAAATAAATATCTCCAGACAATATATCAACTATTAGGTCCCAAACTAAGCAACGCTTGTACCTACTATAAATACCGTCCAATGGACTGGAAGCTATCCCAGACCAGAGCAAATTACGAAAAAAAAAATCCAAAATTTTCCCCGTCGGGAATCGAACCCTCAACCAATCGGTGCAATGAGCCCAGCGGCATACGGTCAAACCACTGCGGCAAACGGATGACAAAGTCATGTGGTTTTATGGCCACCCTAGCTGAGCATTATTCCCAATGTTACCATCTAAAGATACAAAAAATCCGATCTTTTACAAAATATAAGTAAATAATATTCAATATTACTTGCTATAAAAAATATATGACTACAAATTTAAAATGATCATTATGAATCCAACATGTTTCGACGAAACAATAGTCACGACACGATAAATAATAAATTAATTTATTTGGTTGATTTAAAAACTACCAATCACTACCCAACGATAATATTATTTTGGCACGGCAACTAGGAGTGAGAGGGACACGGTCCCAACTGGGGCCTCTCGCTCGGTTCGTTTATCTGTCTAAGAATTGTCATAATAGACCTTAAGGCAGGAGAATAAAGTTGAATTTCTTAATTTCTTCTTAACCAAAAACTCAAGTCATCAATCCTTCATTATACATCCGTGGTCGCTTCAGATCTTTTTTTTTTTTTTTATAAGATTAGTTTTACGGCCCCTGGGAACTAGCCCTTTGGAGCCTAACATCAGTATACTTTTATTACATTTTTTCTTAATTCTACCTTATAACTACCTTAAATCTACCTTATAACTACCTTATTTCTACCCCCCCCAAACCCTATCAGTAAAGTGGCGGATACTTTACTGACAAATTACTAGACTTCTTGGGAGAAGCCGAAAATCATGTTTCATCACTTTTGTTCCAATTGCCCACACTCACGCACATTTATGACCATATAATGGTTAATATTCCACCAATATTACACACTATAATACACGAAAACACAAGTTTTGGAAATTAAAACAAAAATGACAACATGACTTTTCCACTTCCCGCCAAAAAGCCTCGCTTCAGATCAAATCCCCAATGTTGCCAGATGACCATGTGAATTGTTCCCAACTTTTTTCGAAATCCCTCCAAAGATCCGTTTTTTGAAAAAAAAAAAAATGGTTTTGCTCATTTAGGAGAAATACAAAATCAAAAATACTCTCTTAATTTTTATATAAGTTCAACTACATATTTATTTCAAGTCCGCATTCTTAGTAACGAGGAACCGTACTAGATGTCGCTAAGGCAGAGATTCCCAAACTATTTTGGCAAGACGCCCCTTTTTCCTAAATGAACTCAACAAAAAAACTGTGTGATTCAGTCATTCTTATAACAAGTTGGTATACGTAATAGTTACAACTTATACGGTATCTTGAAAGTTTCAAATAAGAACTTGTGTTAATTAATAGGGGTCGATTTTTAGACGTCGTCGACCCCCAAAATCAGTTTTCGTTTATGTCGATATGTAACCAATATCGACCACTTTGGGAATCCCTACGCTAGGGCAACTAAATATGATTGTTTAGATTGGGTTACCCCTAAAAATATAACGCCCCTAAAAAAATCCCATCCCACTTATTTACCCCCTAAATTTGACTCCTTTAAAATTAGTAAAAACTACTTAGGAGGTTTTTTTTTCTAAAAGTGAATTTTCGGGGGAGTTCGAATAAAATTGGTGGGAAATTCACATGTTCATCAGCTGGCCACACCGGTATTATATAGAATGCAACGCGCAGGCGCGCGGACCGCTACAAGCAGTTCGTGTATGGTAAATGGAAATTTTGTATTGAAACTGCTACTCGCCGTGCAGCGACCGCTTCTAGCGGTCGAGATGAACTGCTACAAGCAGTCCGTGTATCGCCGCGCTTACTGTTATCAAATTGAATAGGTAGATAAACTTTTGGTAGTACACCCATATTTACATTGACGTCAAATTGAAAAACAAATCCGTATTAGTATGAGTTGTACTCGTCATCATTTTGGTATTTTTATTATTCAGTTGGCACCTAGTTTTTTCAGCCCCTCAGACTCCAGTCACTCAAGAATGTCTACATGTAGTGAAATATGTTTTCAGATTATACTATTTACCACTATAAAAATTAAATGGGTTCAAACACCGCACTGGGTCAGTGTGGTGGATTATGGCCTGACTCCCCCTCGCATTGAGGGGAGGCTCGTGCCTAGGAATGGGACGTCAAATGGGAAATATAATTTTATAAAACACAAAGGGATAAAGAAAAGTTCAGTAGAAAATATAGGCAATCTATATTTCGCGACAGGTCGAGATGACATTCGGGCTATGAGCTTTTTGCAGAATAAAATCCGAATCAAATTTAGTAGGACCCGATAAACAATTAAAATCGCCCACAAAATAATTACATTAAATTATTCTGTTGCGTTGCGGGTCCTGCTAATTTTGATTCGGATTTTATTCTGCAAAAAGCTCATAACCCGAATGTCATCTCGACCTGTCGCGAACTATAGGTTGTCGACATGGTTCCTAAGGCCACAGGTAATGCTCACAAGCGTGAGCGTGTCATAACCAATCCTGTAAGGTACAAAATAGGCCTGAAATGAGTTCAAATGAGTCTGACAGCTTAATAAAACAATCAACTTATGTTTCAACATAAATTTTAATCCATTAAACAAATTAACAGGTGCTTATCCACATCGTCACCGCATCCATACACAGAGAGGTACTTAAAAATATATTCGTAAGTTACAAAAATAAATACTCCCCAGAACTTTGTATTTATTTAGAGACTAGCTGTGCCCGCGACTCCGTCCGCGTCCAGTCGGTGAAGCCCTTAAATATAATTTTGTCTATCGTCTAATGTGTATTACGTCAGTCTGCATCAGTCTGAGTTCGTCTGTCCGTGGCTGTCTATCTGTACCAGTCTATACCAGTAAGGTGGTAGAGTCTGACCAGTAAGGTGGAGATCGGCATTCAAGTAGCTAATTTACCTTCGTTTCGTATGATGAGGGAGAGAGCCGGAAGCGCAACCCAGCCACCTCCACGTCCCCTCCCACTAACCCCACTCCCCTTCAGGTTGGAAACGTGCTACCGATGCCTTTGGTTGCAAGCATCTATTGGGAACGGTAACTGCTTAACAACAGGTGGGCCGTACGCTTGCCTGGCGCCTTAGTTGTATAACAAAAGTTTGACTTTATTTGTCTGTGTGTATCAGTTTAGCTGTAAGTATCTGTCTGTCTGAATCGGTATATCTGTAATCTATCGGTAGGTGAGTATCTCTGTCTGTACCAGTCAATCTGTATCCGTCTATCTCTATCTGTAGTTACTCACAGTATCACGACTGAGCGGTTGGACTCCAGAGCTCAATGTTTAAGTTTGTACTTGATACCCATGTTCCTTATTTAAAATGAGTGAGTGCTCCAGACTCACGGCTTAGGTAAGAGTCACTGCGCAACATCGTGCTTAAAAAGTTAGAGTCCGGAGTTTATCGTCTAAGTCAATAGTCAAAGCTTTTATTATGTTTAGGCCTAGGAGGGCACTTACAAGTAGTCATTTTACATGTTTTCCTTAAATTCTAGCGCCGGATCGGAAACGCGACCTCGCCTGAGAAGTTTCTACTTGATACCCACATTGCTAATTCAAAGTTAGCAGGTCCTCCAGATTTATGGTTTAAGCAGGCAGTTACCCAGCTGCATCATTCCTGAGGGGTTGGAGTTCAGAGTTCAATGTCTGTGTTTCTATTACTACTTAATTCAAAATCAGCAGGTCCTCTAGACTTACTTCTTAGGTAGGTAGCTTCCCTACGGCATTAGTACTGTGGAGATGAATTCCAGAGTTAACGTCTAAGATTCCGCGTGATACAAAGACCCGCTTAATATTTTTTATACGTAATTAGGAATAAAAAAACTAAATTTCTTGAAGCAAGGAAGATATTAAATTTTGACATGTGGTGCAAGGCAGGTATTGTCTGATTTTAAGTATAGCGACATCTAGTTAAGAAAAACGAAACTTAAGATGGTAGAACGCAGCAATAAAATATTTATTATTATTATTAAAATTAAGATTATGTATTCCAAATAGTGTCGGATCACACACAACGTAGGGCTCCGTAGGGCTCCGCTCTAAATAGACGTATTTCAATAACTAAAACTTATTGTTGGCTAGAATTTCCGTGTGGTCATAAAAATTTACAATCTAATATTTTATAAAAAAATATCCTAGATGTTAAGTTGGACTATTAGTCATATCCATGCCAAATTTCATTGAAATCAATCCACTGGATTCGAAGTTGTGCGTGTTCGAATATTTAGGTAGTTTTTGAATGTTTTGTGGCAACCCTAAACTTTACCGAAAAAAAAAATATGCTAGATGTTAAGTTAGACTATTAGTCATATCCATGCCAAATTTCATTGAAATTAATCCGGTGGATTCAAAGTTGTGCTCTTTCAAACATTTAGAATTTTTAAGTAGTTTTTTGAATTTTCTGTGGCAACCCTAAACATTTTCGAAAAAAAAAGTATCCTAGATGTTAAGTTAGACTATTAGTCATATCCATGCTAAATTTCATTGAAATCCATCCGGTGGATTCGAAGTTGTGCTATTTCGAAAATCTGAGCAAATATACAAACATACAAACATACAAACATACAAACATACCCACAGACAAAAATTCTAAAAATGATAAAAATGAATTCTGCTGGTCAATCTAAGTCCCCCCCACTATTTTTTTTCCAAATATTTCGAATGTACAGACGCGACCAATTTTACATTCTTATTATATGTATAGATGTGTCCAATTGCCACACGATAATAATCTCTACACCAGAAGTACCACAACCGCGGAAGAAATAATTTATTTCGAATAAAAATAATAAATAATTCATTTTTTAAATTAATTATAAAAAATAAAATTGCACTTAGGGAGACAGTTTTCCATCGAAAACTCTAACTTATTTTATTTAATAATAGTTTTTCTACAATAAATGCAAGATTTTTGGGTGGCATTTTATATTTTAGTATGGCTGAGAGATCAACAAGATCAAAAGTAAAATCGTGAGACGTAGCATTAGGCTGGGTTCGCATCGGTAAGGCGATTACGATGCGATGGCGATTTATAAACAAAATATTTTCCCATATGTGGCGTGCAGGGTGAGGCCTATGTTAGCAGTGGACAGCAATAGGCTGATGATGATGATGCGGCCACTGCCATGTTTATAGGGGTTTGATCGCTATCGCATCACAATCGCATTGCAATCGCCTAACTGGCGCTGCCTTGTACATACAGATGTTGACTGACTGGCCGGTGCCGGTTGCCATATTCTTGGTAGACCTCTCAAACCATATTTCAATCTATCATTAAATAATAATTAATACTAAACATTTAAAATAATCATAGCTTAAAAATGGATACATTTCAAATTGAGCAAATTAAGAAGTAAATGCATAGTAAATAAATGCAATTTTCATTTGAAATAAAGAATCTATCATTTAGAACTCATTGGTGTCTCAACTATCGTATGATACAGAATTAGCCTAAATTAATATACAATAATAAAATACTTAATCATAATCCAACTTCGAAACCATTTAAATAATAAACATATATTTTTACTAACCTCGAATAAAGTTGGTAGCACTGTATATTTATAAAATTAAATTATAGTAAAGCATAGAGCCGGCACAATAACTTTCAATTATAAAACTAAGGAAATACAGAATGATGACAATCCTGTATTAATATTTTATTCATTTTATCATTTTATTCATTTTAAAACTTATCATTTACATTTTTAAATATAATTATAAAAATACATTTAAAAATATAATCAAAATAGCTCCCCACCGGCATCGGGAACAGGGTCCTAGTTACCGGTGGTCAAGGCTCCAGGGAGAGGAACCTCCTCACAATGCGAGCCATCTCCAAGAGTATTATTATTATCCTGTAGGTATTATTATTATTACCATCACGCTATATACCCCGATGGTGTAGGTACGATGGTACTATACCATACAAATAGGTGGTGTTATTGCCATTGACCGGCCACACTTCCCTTCGTATTTTCACTAAACGTTATTATAGGAGGTATTATTGTCGCGTTATAGTGTGAACTTAATTATTATTATTTCTAATGAGCAAATATAATATTGCCTGCTTATAATGTAAAAAATCTGCCAACTTGCACAATATTACGAAATAACTTAAGTTTCACATAATATAGTTAGTACTTAACAATTTTAAGCACCCTAAATGAAATACAGTTATATTTACTTCTACTAAATCATATTAAATAGGTAATAAGACAACTACACCAAAAATAAATATAATGAACTGACATTGAGCAGGTACTAACAGATATAGTATGCATAAAAGCCTCCAACAGTACCTAACAAAAAATAGCCAAACAACATTGATTTCGAAATTATCAAAATCGATGTTATTTAAATTCCATTTTTGTTATAATATTCCATTTATTAATTATACGAAATTTAACTAGAATAAACGAAACGTGGACATACGAAATAACTAATTCTTATGCTAATGGCATGACTCAACGTTTATTCTTATGCGCTAAATACAAAGAGCGTTTACACACGGCTTATTTTCGCAGCGATAAAGCCGCGATATAGCTGAAATGCTATTACGATACTATCAGCGGGACCACTAGAATATTACTGCCTGGACACATTTAAATCATAATTAACTTGGCAATACTTATCCATAGCGCTACAGCTTACCACTGTCATGTATCATTTATACGAAAAATTTATTAAGTGACCACGAAGTAATTTTCCTACTACTAGTAGTGGATACCTCAAACTTATTATATTACTTCCTAAAGACTCTTGGCACCAATTCGATTTTTTTAAATCGAATTATGATAACTTTTATTAAATTACGATAACCTCGACAAATTGAAAATGAATCGCCAATCGCAGATTTGTAAACGCGCGATTATATCGCTGCAAAATCTGACCGTGTGTAAACGCCATAACATATTAAGTTAGTTAAAATAGAAAAATAATCTGTACAACACTTAATTGTATACAATGTATAATATTCACAAAAGTGAAAAATCTAAATCAGGTTTTAGGACTACGCCCGTAGCACGACCTAGCACCAACGTTGCAATTCGTCTCAATTAACACTACATAAGTAAGCAATATCGATTGTATATCGATTATGAATCGATACTGACCTCTCGATTCCGATCATCGGATGAATTCTAATCAGGTATCTAACTCTATCGAAAAAAATAATGTTCTAAGAAGTATTTACTACAAAATGATCGACTGATCATTGGAAGGTTAGAATCTAAAACAGTCTTTGTTATCGACACTAAATTCTGTTGGAATACAACTGAGTAAAGTACTTTTATTGATAAAATCCTTTCCCTATGATAAATATTCACAGAACTCGTCACTAGAGAAACATAAAAATCCACTCAGTTTGCATTCAGAAATCAACCTCTACAAACATCACATTCTGATGTTTTGTCTCACTTTGTATAGCATCGCCCTCTTGTCAGGCATCGGGTCATGTCATCTACACAACGTGTTTGTGAAATAACGCAAAACCTCATTTTTAAAAAAGTTTTCGCCATTTTGTTCTAAGCTTCGCCAGTTTCTGCAACTGGACTGCACTGAAAAATATTGTTGTCTCTGTTTGTTGTTGTGTTACATGACAGCAAAAATAAATATCAACGGCTGCGTCTACATCAGGCACATGCCTCGCCCAAGTACTCAGTTTTGTCGTCGGAACGCATAGACATAATGCCATATCATGAGTGCTCGGGCGAGACATGCGCGGCATATGGACACCTAATGATATGTTTTTGCCAACTAAGGCCTGTAGCAATAAATGCATCTCAAAGTTGAGATAGATCTTAAGATGCAGTTTTGACGTTTGGTATGGAACATCTGTCAAAAACATAATCTCAAGTTTGATCTCAATCTTGAGATCGATTTATTAATACGGGCTTAAGAGTTACATTACTTCACAAACGAGTACGGTATCAGCAGTAGAGTCATCCTTCCCGCGAGTGGTGTGGATGTGCGGGCTCGCCGAGCAGCCGCAGCGCCATCCAGGCGGCGAGGGAGTGCGCGGCGGGCGCGGCGTGCGCGGGGTGCGCGGGCGCGGCGGGCAGGCGGGCGGCGCGCGCGCGCAGCTTGTGCAGCAGCACGGCCGCCGCCAGCGCCGCGCCCGCCGCCGCGCCCGCCGCTGACGCGAACAGCGCGCCGAAACTCACCGCGCCCATGCAGATGCCGTATACCACCTGATATACAAACACGTGCTTACACTTAGGCCTTTCTCCCACTGAGATAATCTCAACTAGCCGACTGACTGATAATCGCGGCTGGACATGGATACGACCCATAGACGGCTTACTGATATACTACTCTATTAAGGGCCATCGCAGACATGCTACTCTTAGCATAGGCGACCGGCGATTTTGCGACTGTTTATCGACTGTGTATCTGCGTCGCGTTTCTTCGAGCGGAACGAGCGAGACGCAGCATCAAAATCCCCGATCGCCGATGCTAAAAGTAGCATGTCTGCAGTGGCCCTAAGTCAATCCATAATACCGTCTAATGTTGGCGAATTTGGGTAGCATCGCGTACGAGTACCTATTTGGCCGTTATTCAATTAATATGATGATATGTCAAGTTCTCGGTAGCTACTCTTAAAATTAACACTCACCTCCTCCCGAATCCTTCCACTGAACACAGTTACAGGTTCCCGGTTGGTCCTTTGGTTCGTAGGTCCAAAGTCTAAATCATTTTCCGACACGACGTCATAGATTCCAGAGACTCCGACATCCTCAGATCTGCCTTCCTTCATCGCGCGTCTCTTACGCAGTGACCTGGGGCCAGCGACCGCTGGTCCGGGAGGTTTTGCTGGGACCACACTGTCGCTGATCGGTTCCCGAACGTTCCCGAAGTTACGGGGACCGTGCGGGAAGCGTTCGCGGTCACCGAGGTCTGTTGGACGCTCCTGGAAAGGTTCGAAAATGAGGCATTAACTTCCATAGTATATTAAACTAAATAACTGAGGATATAAAAGAAGGTCTATTTAACTCTTTTTAATTAACATCTGCCTATTGCCTTGCCTTGATCTAGGTAAGTAAGACTCGCTTTCCTGCTGCGCTACCACGTTACCTACTGCCAGGTATACTGGTCAGTACCAAATAACGCTTAGAGCCTGTTCCGCTCAGAAGTGTCATCCTTGTAAGCACATAGAAATTGAGCAATTTTAACATTGACGTTTGAGACTGGTAGCAAACAACTCCTATTACTATAGACCAATCACAATCCATTATTATTTTGGATAAACCAATCACTCTCCACAAAATTCTTCGGAATTTGAAAGTTATTCCCAGTTCAGAAGTCCAAAAGCTGATTGATCAGGAGTCTGTATAGACTGTCATACGCTCCGAAGTCTTCAGGACCTACTAATACTCACAGTGAACGGCCTCGCTAAAGCCTCCACCAGCTCTTCAACAGCGGACATGTGGTCGGTGTCTGGCTCCATAACCGGCGCCGGCGCACGCTGCGGCAGCGGCGCGGGCGCGGCAACAGCATCACCAGACACTTCGTCGCCGAACGCCTCTTCGAGTGGAAGACGAGTTTCTTCCGATAAACCTAGCTCTTCCGCTGTTGAGTCGCTGGAAAAAATGAAGATGAAAATGTTGAGAGAAAACATGACTAAAGGTCTATATGAGCTGATAGATATAGTGTAGAACGGGCCTGAAGAATCGAACCTCGTAGGATCTCTATGAGTGGAAGCCTCTATTGGAGACCCATGTACAAGAGTGATGTTGACTATCCTTTCAGTGATGTTGACTATCCTTTCGAGTGACATCGTCCACTATTCTAAGCCGATCACTTCCTATGTTGTTGTCCACTTCATAGATGTTCCTGCAGTAATTCTGATATTGGCCATTTCCTTAACTCGTCCACTCTCCTAAGCCGTCCACTATCTTAGTCATCTATTTTCTTTACAAGGCGGCCCGCCTGATGTTAATTAGTAACCGTAGCCTTTAGACGCTTGCATTGCATTGTTTGCTCGCCCGTTGACGATTTCAAGGGAAATGGGACAAAGGGAGGTGGAAGCTTGGGCTTCCTGCTCTCTCACTTATCGTATGAAACGCAATTAAAAATAGCTTCTTTACGCCAATATTCTGTGAGAGAGTGGTACTACCCCGGTCAAGCCAGCCCGTATATGAGCTGCAGTCAATTAGCTTCAGCTTATTCTACATAAACAGCAATACTTACTTAATATCATTATGATCCTGGTGTGTTCTATCATCCTTCCTGTCCAGCGCGGCGTGTCTCTGCGGGGTCAACCCTGCCAGCTGGCAGTGGTCCAGGCAGCCGTGCCGGCAGATCTCCACCTTACATCTGATGTGGACACTCAGAGCATCAGGGAACTTGAAGGCGTGGAAGAAAGCGTATGTGATGACTGTTGCTCTCTCGTCTGCTGCTTTCGCTTTGAGGAACCTGGAATTTTGAGATACAGTTATATTACTTTTACTAGCAGAACCTTTAATTCGTAGAATTTAAGGAAAAAATGTAAAATGACAATTTGTAAGTGCCCCCGTAGGCCTAAACAAAATAAACGCTTTGACTTTGACTTTGACTTTGACTTTGAATGTCGCGATGGCTGGGTATTTTCTCTTGCAAAGAGTATTCAGGCCATATTCTTTCTGCGTTAAGGTGACAACAAAGTGTTGAAAACCTGGGATAATGATATTCATTCCTTTTTATGGTCGAAGATTGAGTAGGATATTAAAAGGATTGAGTAGGATGTTGACGACCTAAAGGGGAGTGGGACATGTGGAGGGGAGCTGGGCTTCCAGTCTCTCACTCATCGTACGAAATGCAGCTAAAATAGCTACTTTACGCCGGTCTTCTGTGAAAGGGTAGGTTCCATTACAATTCGTAAGGTAGCCCCCCTCCATAGTAACCACGGTAGTTAGGTCATGTACCTTGAAATCATCTTAGGGCGCAGCACGCATCCGTACTCATCCGATAGTTGTATCACGTGACCGGAGCCGTCAGAAGCTGCGCATGACTTCACTCGCATGTCGAATTCACCTGGAAATAATTTAAAAAAAACTTTGTTAAGACAACCATAGATTCATTATTGGTTTCCGCGAGGGCGCTATAACTAGATGGAGCCTGCGCACTGATAAAATGCGGCAACTGATACGCCAAAGTCGGTTTACTGTACTGACAGTAACTGTATGAAACTATCATCCCGCGACGATAATAAGTTGCCGAATTTTCCTGCAAGTATTTTCTTAGAATCAATAAAGTATTTTTTTTTGCTGCTGTCTATGGTATCTATAGCTAAGTTTAGCTAAGTTAGTTTCTTATATACTTTAGTGTAGTAGTATGATTTTTTGGTATCTAATTAAAGCGCGCGCGCCAAACTTTCATAAATCTATGAACAAATCTCTAGTACTTGGTTGTAGACGAAGAAAGGTGAAAGATCCGTTTGGAAGATCCACGTTATCTACCAAGAGATATAGTCGTATGTTCATAAAATAACAGTTTGCAGTGGGAACCAAACACTCCTGATCGCTTATCCGGTAAAATATCTGCCTTATCTACATAAATTATAAGGCATAAACATTTCCAGCAAGTCCCTCCATCAACGGGCAAGTGAAAACTAAATAACATAAACAAACACGGGTCGTTTCAAAGTAAATGATGGACAAACAGACGGAAACGAGCTAACAAACATACCATTAAGCGAGGAAAGTTTGTGGCACGTGTGAGTAAGTACCTTTAAGTGGCTATTATGAGTATTAGTGACTTCGTGACGTTTTTGACAATGACTACTTTAAATATTTTTGCAATAACAATTTTTTTTTTTTACAAAAATTTTGGTTTACCAACATTAGCATGAGTAACTTTAATGAATTTGTGCGTCCAGATGCCTCGCATGCCTCGCCTGAGCAATCATGTCATGACGTTATGTCTATGCGTTCCCACGTCAAAACTAAGTGCTTGGACGCGACATGGGCCTCATGTAGACACAGTCAATTACATTTGGATCTCGCCCGAACACTCAGTTTTGACGTCAAAATGCATAGTGCTGACATTAGTGCTCGGGCGAGGCATGCGAGGCATCTGGAGGCACCAATTCATTGAAGCTACTCATACTCATGTTCGTAAACTAATATTTTTTTTTATTTTTTTTTTACATATTTTATAAAGATTTTGTGTTGGCGAAGATACGTTCCGCGCGCAAGTGTCATAAGAACTTAAATCTATGCATAGACTATAGTTACTTGTCAGTGCAGCTTTAACAATATTGCTAATAGGATGCTAGAAGAGCCTTCTCGCATTACTCTACCTATACCTACGCGTCTAAGTAAATACTAGCCGTTATTACCTACCATGCAAGTACGTTGTTCCCTTGATAGGCACTTATGCCGAGTGGCATCTGTCGATTTGAACTTCAAACCCTGTATAATTTACAACACCGCATAGTGAGATAAAGTCTCCATAAAACTCTTGTATGTTTACAAGAATTTCTATGGTAATATTATTTTATAGGCAATTTGTCAAGTGATAAAGATTATCTACTGAAAAATCTGTCTGTTAGAAACATATTTCTTAAAAAGTTTATCATCACTTATTCAACTCTATTGATGGGTACAGTTTTTGTAAAGGGGGGAAACTTAGGGGGCGCCCATAAATTCCATGAGGCATTTATGGGGGGGAGGGGGGTCGAGCAAAATCTCACCAAATCTCACGTGGGGGAGAGGGAGGGTCTCGGCAAATCTCACGTAATTTTTTATACCGTAAGAAACAGCGTAAAATTGCAAGAAATTGTTAAATTAAGTTATTTTTTTTTTTATTAAGTAAAACATGTTTCTATTCTAGAATATAGCTTTTGAAAAATCTCACGTGAGATTAAAGGGGGAGGGAGGGGGTCGAGCAAAATCTCACGAAATCTCACCGAGGGGGGAGGGGGATCGAAAAATCTCGAAAAAAAAAGTCGAAAGTCGAAAAATCACCTCACGTAATTTATGGACGCCCCCTTACGTCCAAATTTATAGAGATTTTTTGCCAGTGTACAAATGGTTATAAGGTAATGCCAGTGCAAATCCACCATAACTTTATATAAATTTGGGGGTTCAGTTTACGCTATTCCAAAATATCATCTAAAATCAGATAATTTGGATCGAGAACTTGGGTTGTTAGAGACATCATAGAGACATAATATTATTTGCTATCGACATAGCCGTCTCCGTTCTCGTTACCGTCTCTATATTTAGTAATAGAGTTCCCGATTTATTTATAGGCTAATTCGCGATACTTCTGAAACGATAATGTTAAAATAGTAATTGTAAAAACTCTATGAACTAAATACAATTGTTTCTTTGTTTTCACAAACACAAGGAACACCAATGTCCGACAACTTGTCGATCCTGGCTTACAGAGGAGTAACAGTGGTGGGAATGTGTGGCGGGCCTAGTCCTATTAAAAACAAACACAAGGAAAAAATCATTACAGAACCTAATATAACATAAATTAAAATCATTGCAATCCATCCTCATATTTTAATACAGATATTGATCTCTACCAATGTTATCACACGCATCCACAGAACATATTTACTCATAAACATGTGCAAGCGCATAAAGCGGTCCACGTCGCCCGTTTCTGGTCCAGTCTGGTCCAACGGGGTCCGTTAAGCAAACCCATTCGTACATATTTGTCCAGATCACTTTTTACTACGCCGCGTACCGTTAGCCCGTGTAAACAATGTCATTTCCCACTTGATTTTACGAGGTCTAACGATTATACGAGTTTTAACGATATGTGCGAGTTTTAACGATATATTGCTTTAGTTTTAACTTTATTTTCATTTTAAAGAAAGATGAAAAAATCGTGACGAAGCGAAAGATGTCTCGACAGCCTCCCTAGCCAAGTGGCATGAACGCTAATCGAATAGAATAGACTTCACAATGTATGGAAATGTCAAATTTGGCTATGTAGATCAACAACAAGTTGCTATGTAGATCACGCGACTTATGTCATTTCCATACATGAAGCGTAGCGATTTGAACGAACGCTCGTAGACGTCAGCCACTTGTCTAGCCCTTCAGATGTGTGGAGCCAACCTGCACTGGGTTAGAGTTGCGGGATATGACATAATCCCACTTGTAATGATGGAAGGCCTGCTCATTAAAGGGCTTATATTTAGGAATACCTATATTACACAGCCCGACTATGCCTTTGTCCAACAGTAGACGTCTTTTGGCTGAAGTGATAATAATATAAAATCCTAGGATATTTTTTACACACGGCTACCTGATCCCAAACTAAGCAGAGCTTACTATGGAAACCATATAACTGATATTACTACATATACTACTTTTTTATTTGTAAATACATACTTAATATACATATACACCCAGACTCGGGACATACAGACATGTTCATGCACACAAATGCATGTCCCGGGTAGGAATCGAACCTACGACCTGCAGCGTGAAAGGCGCCTCCGCGCCAACCACGCTAACAATGATGATAATGATGATGATTATACCTATATTATTTATTTTTCTATAACAATAATTCTTGCCTTAAGGATTACTGTTAGCAAATTTTTATTTAAGAGTCTTGAGGTAAGGCAGCTTTATCGTTTGATTCGTTGTGTACCATCGTGAGGTTCTAGGTTCAATTCCCGGACCAAAGAGCCAATCCCGGGGCCAATTTTTTATTGCAAATTTTTATACCAGTGGAATTCCAATGATCATTAAATTATCTTCGTGAATTGTTAATCGTAAGTTCTTGGTGGACGACACTTTTGACAGATTAAAATAAAAATTATTAGGGGATATCCATTGGTAACAAAATAACAGACTTGGGGTCCAGGATACACAACGTATATTTCTGGGCAACAGGGCTGATTACACTTCAAGTAAGTTGTGTTTAAGTTATTTATAACAGTAAAGCGTGAGTGTTATTCTTTGTTGTCCTAAATAATAGAAAAAAAAAAATCGTCGCGTGGCGTTACACGCGTTTTCCACAAGGCGTGAATTTAAACAAATTATACGTTAATACTGACCGCTATCGTTACTACCATCTGTACAACCGTTACTGCGTGTAAAGGAATGTGCACATCGAAAGCGATAATATTATATATGCTAGTATGCAACAAACAGTGTTATTTTTTTCCAAAATCCTTCCTATGCTCTTAGTTTATGTAATAAAAGTACCTACCTACGGTTTATAGTCTGATTTTTAATTAGACGAAGTAAACTAACAGGTGCTTATGTCACTTTTCGATATAAATAGAAAAAATAAGGTTCAAATTCATATAACAGTGACATTTATAGCTGTCAGTTTGCTTCGTCTAATAAAAAATCGGACTATGAATTTCATGATTCTAATACCAGCAGTATAGGCTGTGTACGTCACAGACGGACAGACGGACAACAAAGTGATCTATAAGGATACGGTTTTTTTATTTTTGAGGTACGCAACCCTAAAAATACTAATAAAAATATGTGTACCGTGTATACACGGTACACATATACGTGTTGTATGTTGTAAATATTTATTTTACATAAGCGATTAATATCGCGTAGCTTCTCCATTTATACTTGTCGTTCCTTAGCGACGATCACACGAATACTAATATGCGTGACCGAGCCACGTGGGCGGTGTTAATAATGTCGCATTCATGTTATAGTACACCATTCTAAGAAGGAAATGAGGATATATTGAAGAATTTATATGAGCATCAACTATTTGAATGTATATTAGCGATAGGCTATGAATAAAATACATTTTTAATAGTGATTTTGATGTGATAGCGTAGCGTAGCGATGATGATTGCTTCGTGAGGAGTGAAGTCCCGACTTCGAGTAACAAGGGGTAACGTTGTAAAAAAATGTAAAAATGTAACGTCACGACTTTTATCCCCATTCGGGGGTAGTCAGAGGCTTGAGTGGTCATACACCCACCACATTGTGGAGGTATTATCCAACTGAAAGCCCACGTTTCACCAGATAGTCAGAACCCAACGTGACAGGTGGTGAACCTTGTCACCGTTGTTGTAACGTTGTAAGTAATTATTAGGTATATTTAGTTATTTCCTAGCGTTTGCTTATTATGTTACTATTTAACGTAGGGTCGGTAGGTTTAAATATGCGACGTTTCATTTCAAGTAAGTGACATGACGAATACAATTAGCTACTTACTGAGTGCGTTTACATCAGGCCAATGCTGCACCCGAGCACTCACTTTGACGTCGGAACGACAATATGAGTGCTCGGGTGAGGCACGCGAGGTATACGGACGCAGCAACTGAATCATAATAATAAATTTAAGTACTCAAAATTAATCTTCATGAACTGAAGTAACATTCTGTATTTAGAGACAAGGGGGCTACTACAAACCTGGTACAAAACCAATAATCTGTTTCGTTCGGGCTTCGAATTTTAAATTTTGACACATTTCCGATAGAGTCATTATCACGACAGTTGGTATGGGTTTGTTTAATAGACCAGACGCATTAATTTTCTTCACAAAATTGAGCCCTAAGTATATTGAAGGAATCTTATTTTGCTTCATTTAAGCACGCACTACACCTTCCGATCCGATCCGAATTATCGGATGAAATTGGATAATGTTTAGGGCAGTAACAGCTGTCCTATAATCATTCGATAATTAAAATCGGATCGGATAGGATCAGAAGCTTTAGTGTGTGCTTTTACCCCAAAGGTTTCATAATCATACAATTATTGTGTTCCCCTCTTTGTCCCTGTCCGGACCACCCAGTTGTACCTGCACCTGCGCTTGCGCCGGTAGCATCAGTAATTTGTCGAAACAAGCTACCATTTGCTAAGCAATTTGTAAGTTACCTGGCTATTATATAAATTACTTTCTACCACCCACCTGACATTAGCTAGCGTCTTTCTTTTGCAGGTACTGTACCTCTTTGTTTGTTATAGTAATATTTAAATTATAAAAAATATACTTATACAATATGTTAAAAAAACCCTGTCCGAGCCGAAACCGGTATTTAGGTTTCCCAATAGGACAAATTAAAAAAAAAAATCATGATAGTAAACATATTAATGACAATTTAAAATGGCATTTTTTTTTGTCTTTTTCCCTCATTATGTAGCAAATTTTAAAATTATGACAACACCATCACCGGAAGTAATTATGTTAGATCGTGTGGCGGCACCTCTGACCACAAACTATGTGATGACGTCATTTTATGAATATTTTTTTATGTAAACGGGGTATTTGCTTTCCAAAAAATATGGGAGGCCTTTGCCCAGCAGTGGGACACTTACTATGCTAAAAAATATAAAAAATTAATTAAAAAAAAAAGTTTTTTTACAAAAATAGAATCTAATCTCGATACCCAACAATACGTTTTCGGGTCGGACAGGGTTTTCTTAACATATTGTATGTAGGTAGGTATATTGTCTGCCTATAGCAAATGCGTCTGTTGATCTGAGTTCTTCTGGGTCTCGAAGTGTCATTATGATTTTGTTAAGAAACTCTCCGTCACGCGTTCGTTCCTGATTTTGACACTAATTTACTAATTAAATGTGTCAAAATTCAAAATTCGAAGCCCGAACAAAACGGATTATTGCTTTCGTACCGGGTTGTAATAGCCCCCAGGCTCCTTTAAAGATTATTCTTCCTCTTCCGCTAAGGTATTGAGACAACCATCAGAAAGAATTACCTCAATGGCTGCGTCTACATGAAGCGCATGACGCGCACGAGCACTCAGTTTTGTCGTCGGAACATAACATGAGTAGGTACCTACTCAGGTGAGACATGCGAGATATATGGACGCATCAATTAACTTAGGAATATCAAAAGATGAGATCAAAGTCATAAATTATAATGGCCTTTGATTATACAATGCTTAATGTGACTCTATCAGTATAGACTTTCGGTCTCTACTGAAAGTCTAAACTGATAGAGTTACTGTGAAAGTAGGAGTTGGTTGCGGACGGCAGACGGCAGACGGCACACGTCAATCCCATAGGAATTGAGTGCCGTCGTGACGACGCGACGTCACAACGACGTCACGACGGCACTCAATTCCTACGGGACGTGTGCCGTCTGCCGTCTGCCGTCCGCAACCAACTCCTACCTTTAGAGTTAGTTATATCCCAGCGACTAGTGTCTCCTCACTAGTAGCTGCCACAAAACGAATAGTAGAAATATGAGGACCTTGTGAGGGTCTCGATCGCGCAAATGAAACTGTTGCTACATTTCCACTATTTGTAAATGTTTACCGTAACCACACATGCTGCCGGTAGCAGTTAACTCTAACAGTAATCACCAACCAGCAGTATTTTAACTAGTAAAATTGAAACGTAACAGTTAACTATGTATTTAGTTGCCGTGTAACCGCTGTTAATGAATTTGTTTAGTTTACCGCGTTGTAAGCTCGTTGCAAGTTTAACGCTTCGAACTGTACTTACAGTGGGTACATGGAGTATTTAATAGTACTACGGTATGTGTAAACTTAACCTGAGGTCCCATGAAAGGCATAATTCAGAAAGGCATCAGAGCCTAAAGATCTGACAAAAAATGAACTTAGACCTAGGTTGACGGTTGTCCTGTTAGTTGTCACTCAGAGCAGATGAGCAGATGGCAATCAGTCCGTGTAAATATCGGAAACCAGCCAAATCGGGGTAGACTGTGACCCACCCCACCCAGTAGGGAATGGCTAGGGGGAAGATTGGTTGGCTGATACAGACGGCGAACCACAGAGTAAAGACTAAAGAAAGAGGTGCCCTTATTAGATATTTTTATGAAACAAAACGTGGTCATCGTTTTTTCATTTTCATTTTAATATTTACCGGTAAATAGTTGAACTACTCGCTTCGTTTTATGTCGATGTTAGTACTAGGCCGACCACTCGGCCGACTTGCTTATGGCCAGTCCCCTTAGTAACTGGTCCATGCGGCGAACAATTAGTAATAAAATGTTTAACGCAGACTTTAGCGACTAGCGAGCGTAAAAATCACGGTAGAGCTACTATGTGTAGTTTTTTATAATTTTTAACAAAACTAATTAGGTTTTATTATAATTAGTCGCTAAGATTCGATTTCTGTATATGGGTGGGCAAATGGCAACAAATAAGAATGTTAATTACAACAGCATTACAAGTTTTTCAATTAGACGTTTTTTATTAGCTTTGAAAATGAAGTCATAAATACTTTATCAAAAAAAAAAAACCGGCCTTATATATTCATCAATTAAACACATCCGGTCATAACATATGACGTAAAATATATGCCAAATTGCGTTAATAATCTTAAATGCTGTCAAATCGCCATATTTGAGATAATATTAAACATTTCTTCATTTTGATCTCATCCCACGCGCTCATAAAAAATAACAAGACGCAAGTTCCACGCATCTCGAAATTATGACAATCATAAAAAATTTATGAACGAAAATTAGGAAAAAAAATCTTTTAAAAGAAAACAATAGGCAATTTCGTGAAGCCGGCACATCTATAAGAACGCGGTGATTATAATAGAACTTATTTATAAAGAAATAACAGTGTATTTTTCGATTATGACACGGTTTTGACACGCTTTGTAAACCAGTATTCTCTTTGTTTCGAATTTAATTTTATCCAAACAGGTGCGTATGCAAATAAATGTTCGGATTGGACGTTAGTTACTTGCGCCCACGCAAAAATTTGTCAGGCGGTAAAACTTTCATGAAATGCGTAGGTAACTGTGTAAGTAGTATGTATGTTATTTATAGCATAGCAGGTACTTAACATATTAGATTAAACGAACGAGAACAAATCATTGTCCTTTTCTTAATACTTTTGTCTCACAAACAGTGTTATTTAAGAGCAAAGTATCCAAAGCGTGTCAAAACCGTGTCATAATCTAAAAATACAGTTATTTCTTTATAAATAAGTTCCTTTGTAATCACCAACCAAAAATCAACCGAAACTCAAATTTGAGAACTGACATCACGACTCAAATAGGTAAGTGGGTCTTATCACAGAATACCTGTCATATCAGTTCTACATAAAGAAGTGTCTCTCTACATACACAAAAAAAAAACCTTCCCACGCGGCGATTAGGTGCAAACTCGACTGATTCCAGTTCCCTGGAGTTGAGTGACTGCTATGTTATAAGGTACCATATCTGCTATAAAATAATACATCAATGATCAAAGGTATATTAGATATGAACACCTTACCTCGATAGTCGTTGATGGCCACAACGAGAGTGAGGGTGGATCCTAAAGGGACGATGCCAGACACAGGCGACGCCCAAGGCCCCTTCCCGGCCTGGATCTCCATCCAGCAGTCCACGTTGTCTCCTGTGCAATGACAAATTATGCTCTTAAAGACTCTGTTTAGGTTTTCATCAATGGCTACAGCTTGGAAAAGAGACTAATAGAGCTTTAAAGTATGTACAGAATTTTTGGTACTAGGCTTTCTGGAATGTAACTTTGTAATAAATTTGTTAATTAGAGGTACGTATTCGTTCTATTACCACAAAGATATTCCATAAAAAACTCAAAGCCCTCCCCTAGCTCTAAGTTTAGTTTAGTACCTGAGTCAAACAGAAAATGTATAGTAAATAAGCTCCAAGAAGTCCGCTTTACCTTATCATCGTCTTAGAGTATTTTTACGGGACTAGGCCCGCCACACACTTCCACTACTATTACTCCTATAATCAAAGATAGGAAATGGTGTCCAGCGATAATACCGAGGTTTGACACTCGACAAGTCCCGGGGAAAAGTAAAATTGTCTTAAAACTTGAATAAATTTAATATAAAAAGGAGGAGTTGGAAGAAGATAATCCACTTCCCTCCATTGCAAAACGGGAGACAAAAATAACAGTATAGACTGACTACCATTTATTACTTTATACTAAGGATACACGACACTAGACACTCAGTGTATCTCTGTATATCGACACCGCCACTGCGACTGTAACGAGGTGTCGCGGAAGACACTCGATGTTGTGTTAAGTGTCGTCGTCTATCCTTAGCATTGAAAGAAAGAAAAGAAAGAAAGAAATAAACATTTATTCGACACACTCGCAACACATAGACAGAGGAAACAGAATAAAAAAGGGGTCAGCGCGAACTGTGCCGAAAACGTATTTGGCTCAGCATGAGCTGGGCGGGTATGAGACTCCCCCAGCGCTGATTTTCAGCCAAACCCTCCTCCATATGACCATACGTATCACTGGCTACCCAAGAGAAAAGGAATAATAAAATATATCTAATAATAATAATAATTTAGCCCTTTTAACGTCCCACTGATGGGCACGGGCCTCCCCTCAATACGAGGGGGATTTAGGCCATAATCCACCACGCTGGCCTAGTGTGGGTTGGTGGATTTCACATGTCTAAAGACATGCAGGTTTCCTCACGATGTTTTCCTTCACCACAAGCAAGTGATAATCATATTAAAGTTATGATTCACACATAGATTTCGAAAAATCCAGAGGTGTGAGCCAGGGTTTGAACCCAAGACCTTAAGCCCGCAAGACGTGTGCTTAACCAATCGGCTACCACTGCTTTTTTTTTTAAATATATCTACTTTTTAAAATCAATAAAATAGTAAGAAGACATACGTGCGTAAAATATATTAAGGTGTAATATAATATATTGGTGTCTATCTTCAAAGACAATGGCGAATCTTACCTCTAAAGTCCAACTGCACGACTTCCAAATCAGCGATGACCATGGGCGGCTTGGAAGCAGTCTTCTCGTAATCGTTGAACCATTCGCACCGGAGCCTCTTTGCCTCGTCCCACACCTCGAGCAGGTCTTTGTCATACTGCACCACCACTGTGTTCTCGTAGAACTGCCCGTGAAGATCTGGAATAAATAAATAAATAATAAAAATCGATATACTGTTTTTTTTTTATTGGACTGCGGTGGCAAAAAAGCGTAAGCCCCGCCTGATGTTAAGCAGTTACCGTAGCCTATAGATGCTTACAATACCAAAGTCATTGCTCGCACATTACCGACCTGAAGGGGAGTGGGATGGAGGGAGGGGGAGGGGGTGGGCTTACGGCTCTCTCACTCATCGTACGAAACGCAGCTGTAATAGCTGCTTACGCCGATATTCTGTGAGAGGGTGGTACTACCCCGGTCGAGCCAGCCCGTTTATGAGCTGCAGTCAATTGACTACAGCTTGGCCACCACCTTGTATGGTCCCAAACTAAGCAACGCTTGTACTATGGCTATCGTTAACCATTTAACGCTCATCATCATCATCGCTGATCGTCCCCAGTCCATCTGGGGACGATCCCAGTGACCTCCAATCGTTTACTGATCAGCCCCCTAGCCAAGTGGCTTTGTCTACAAGCGTTTCTACAAATCGCTACGCTTCATGTATGGAAATAACATAAGTCACGTGATCTACTTATCGACTTGTAATGACATTTCCTTACATTTAAGCGTACCTAGCATGCCACTTGGCAAGGGGGGCAGTATGATTGCAGTTGGCTATGAGTGCCTAAGCAAATACAAAAGAAGCAATCGCCTTTAGAATTGCTTCTTGGATTGTGTGTCCTTGTTTGTTTGCAAACTCAAAGATTAAATTGTTAAATCCTTATTATTGCTAGGGCCTATACCCTCGCGGATGTACTGTCGCAAAAACTGGAAGTCGCCCGAAGAACGCGGATCGAGCCAGCGGTCTCGGGTCGACGATGCACAAGCGAAACGCACTCCTAAAGGCTCCCAGCTAACTCCCATTCAGAACGGCGGTCCATTAGGACATTAATCTTCCAACCTTACACTACTCTGACATATTCAGACCCTATATCATACGGTTTAAAACCGACTTCACATTGTCACCTCCGGTAGGTTTCTCTGGAAACGATTAAAGTCGAAATTACAGCGTCATGTGTGGAAGGAAATACGCTCGAAAGTAGTGGATTGAGGGTTGGCGTCTCCGTGTCGGGGAGGTAGGGGAAAATGAGCTTTAAGCGCGGCGTTATGCGGTCCGGCTGGTGGCGATTCCGAGAATAAATGCGCGCGCAACATTCACAGAAGGAGCGGGACGCATGCGCCGCCCGTTACTCCACACTAGCCATAGTGGACGCGACTAGGAATCGGCATGAGAAAAACTCACTGACTTTGTTGAAATGCGACCGATGTGCCGTACAACTTGAACGTCGACGATTTATTGCAAAATTGTTGCGAATTACCGATGGTTACTGAGAATCTGAATGCCGCCAGATTCATTTTGTTGCATGGTAATGCTGACGTTGACTAATTACTGGCAGTAAGTGTACTTAGCTGTATTTATTGGGACCTTTGAAGCTGTTCATTCAATAGCTTCTCCACATAAATACTATGGGCGTGTTTTAGAATCGCCTGATAATTCTTATCCACCAGATAAATACGGTGTTTTGACAGATACATATTCTATGCAATACGCCATATTTATTTGATATAAGTATTATGATTTCCATAGTGCCGAGCACCATTAATGGAACACCTTAGTCAGACTTCTAATAACATAGAAAATGTAAGTTTTTTTATCATCCTTTAATCTAAGATAACATTGGTTACCTACCTTCTTTTACAAGATCTTTCAACAGTTACTCGACAATACGAGCAGATAAAATCTCTAATCAACAATAAAATAGAAAGAATTGTAAAATTCGACTCGCGCTTTTATACATTTCATAACAATAAATCACTTGGTCATCATGAGAAAATCAACGTTTACCGTTAAACGCGTATAATGAAAGTCGATGATTGGTTAATTTTAGATTACAAAGAACTCTGCGATAGCTCGATTGATGAAAATAATGAATGTGAATACAATAATAGCATATCGTGTGAAATTTCATCGGCTTTGATGGTTGATTTGAAAGGGCCTGGGAGTCAGTTCATAGATGCCATAGGTTCCAGTAACATTAACAATGTTCCGAATCTTTCAAACACGTTACAGAGTCCAAAACTGATATGCTATAATTGTTGTGTTTATTGTTGCTTGCTCTAAATAGATAGATAGATAGATAACACTTGTTTTATAGTACAACCGTGGTAAAACAAACATAAACAAAAATGACAAACAAAACAAGAACAGTGGACAAAACAACAACATGTACAGTGGGCGGCTAAATCAACGATCTATAGGACAATTGCAATAATAAAAAATAAAACATGACAAAACGGTAGTGCGAAAAAAAAACACACAATGCAAAAGACATTACCAAGAAAGGAGACATGTGAGGGTCCAAGATAGTATGGTCCCACTAAAGTAAAAGTTTGGAGCCAGTTTCAGAATCGTTGAATAACTTTTAACTACCAAACAAATTTGAAGTTTTGACAGATATTGTATGGGAAAACGGAAAAACCCACAATTTGATTTGTTGAATAAAAGTTATCTGGCAATTAAACAGGCCCTTAATACATTTAAATAAATCGATTGCAAACAGATAAATAATTCTAAACGGATATGGAACGGAAAGTAAATGACAGAAATTGACAATATTAATAAAGTCCTGTTAACCGCATTGGTTAAAATCTGCTGTCGGTTGTTAAAAATGAAAGTAAAATGTTTGTCGCAGTCATTCTAAGGAGAGTCATGACTTACATTAGTATTTATAGTGTCATTAATCTTCAATGCGAAATAAAATTCTTAGGAACACAAATTTAAATTAAGTGTTTTTTAATTTGACAAGAGTACCTATTACCTAAATGCCGTTTTATTTATTTTGCAAAAATCAGAACCTCTGAGTTTGAACAATATCATCAAGTTTAGTACAGAAATACAAGATTTGTAAACTACTTGTGTAATTACATTGCAGGTTGTAATGTATACGATTTTTTGTGTAGATTGTGGGTGGATTTATTTATTACACGGTAAAAATATTTTGTACATTTCCCTCTAATTTTGTGTTAATGAAAATTTATTTATTTAGTATTTATTTATTTATTTTATCTAATATCTAATTATCCTTAACTTGTTATTTTCTTAACTGCTTAATGTTGGTCCAATTTATAGCAGTGATTGTGGCTCGATGCTCTTCGACAATTTATTTCGTTGTAAATCATGTATTTCGACATCTTTAGTGCTTGTGCTTTGTTCAACTTCAAATTTATGCAATCATAAATATTATGTCCGTCAGTTAATCAAGTTCCAATGTACTGATGCTGGGTCGAAAGTTTATTTAGTCGATTTCAGACCACTTTCAAATTCCCTTATAGTATAGATTTACCATAACATTTCGTTTATAAAAGGACAAGCATAAATAATTACGAAACGATGCACTATAAGAAATCGATTTATTTAACGATTATTTAATCGACTAATTGTTAGAGTTCGCATCATTAGGGATCGGATGCATTTATTGATTTCACGCCACTATTCACGGTCTATTTGTACTTATCAAAGCGAAACGCGATTTAATTAATAGTACATTGTGGATTTAAATATTATTTTGGTTCAATTTCATTTGAATAAATTCTTTTGTCAGACTTTTTAGCCATCAATAAAGTAAATCATATAAAAATATAGGATATTAACACGCCCGCTAATCACCAATGTTGCAGTTTTGTGTATCATTAGCTTTATTATATTATGTTATTCGTCTAATAACTGTCTACTCGATTATAAATAATTAATTATTTAATCGAATGAGCCGATCAATTAAAGGAATCGATTATCACCGCGATATAAATTTGATGCATGTATTTCTATAAATAGTTACCTCGCTCCTATGCTAGCTGCAATCACTGATCGGTAAACGATCGGAGGTTAAGCAATACTTGGCAAGGTCAGGTAGAGATGGGTGACCATTTAGCGGCATTTGAACTGAGCCTCTCCGTGCTTCGAAGGGCACGTAAAACGTCGGTCCTGGTTGATGTCATCTAGGCAGCAGTCGTTAAGCCTTGTCAGAGGCCTTCGGGCGGCTTGAACAACTCTGACACCAGATTGGCCACTAATCATACGATAAGAAAAATAATAGTTACCTGGTTTTGTGCCGCATTTCGCGTAGGCGATTCTAAATGAGAAATACGTCTGGCCCGTTGATGGAGGTACGTAGACACATCGAGGGTCACCGTGCTGACCTGTGAACAAATAAAATAGCATTATTATTATTATTAATAGAAGCTCTTCTAAGTACGAAAGGTTCGCTGAATGCAGGAAGGATACAAATGAGAGTCGTAATATCTTATTTCTCTAAGGAAGATCTTATTTTACAAAATTCTTAGGGCCATGTTCATGAACATACTAACACACTGTTAGAGCAGTAAACAATTGTTACCAGTATTATGAAACAATCGGTTACAGTTGTAAAGGGGCGTTAAATTTTTACCCTCATTATTTATTCGTTTTGAAACCTAACGTAAGAAAAAAGTACCTAATATTTTTATGGTTACTTGGTCAAATATACATACATACTCCCACCAGAATAACGATGGCGAAATTCTATTATTAAAATCTCGGCCTAGTGAGCTAACTTCGTTACGAACTAAACTTAATAAAACTAAATATACAGGGTTATTGGTAAAACACTAACAACCTTGCAGGGGCGTATTACTGACATGAAAAACAACAACTTTTGTTCTATGACTTTTTACAAAACAAAAAAAAAATTACAAAAAATTACACTCTAAAATGTATGAAACAAGAGAATATCCGTAGACAACATAAGAATTTCTCAACTATGTAGTCAAGAAAACTTATTCCATATAAGTCCATAGTACTACAACACATTTCTAACACCGTTACCGTCTGGTAATGGTATTGTAGTGGATTTTGTCAGGCCCGTGCGAAACATGGCGCCCTGTAATAAATGCATGGAATGTGCGTACTAAGAATACTTTATTCATGTCAATAGTAGCTGTAGAATGTAGATACTTACAGAAGTGTCATGGTGTGAATATATGTATGTTTTTTAAAATCTAAATATGTTTACTGGTTGAATTTGATTCGATACCGGATGAGTTCTGAGGGCTTTTAAGAATTAAGTGCGTCTAGATTATGCGCATGCCGCGCACTCAGTTTTTACGTGGAGCGCATAGACATAATGTCATTACGTGAGTGCTCGGGCGAAGTATGCGAGGCATCTGGACGCACCAATTTTCTAGTCCCAAAGCCGATCAACCAAAAACGCTTATACAATAGGCCGTAGTTTTTATTTAGATAGGCAAAGGAGAGACGAAGGAAGATGCTCTTATATAGTGCATCTTGCTGCTATGCATATGCTATGCACCTATGGACCTTCAAGACATGTAATATACAGTAACATACTAACGATCGAGGATAGCCATATACAGGGTGAAATCGAAATCGTGGGCAATATTTTAAAATATGACTCAACACATGATTCAGAATATTTAGGGAATATTAATCAACCAATCAATTGATAAAAATGTATTACCCAGGTAATTTATAACAGTTAAATGGTTTGCTTATTTGCTTACCCGAGCAATATTTTTATTTCAATAGATTTTTTATTTGTTTTCCTAAAATATTCTGAATCATGTGTTGAGTCATATTTTAAAATATTGCCCACGATTTCGATTTCAACCTGGGGGCTTACCACAAGCTCTTATTGCGATTCAATTACAGGAACGTATTAACGTTTCAGCGACTTTTTGTGCAATGACGTACCTTATTGTCATGACAATAAGAAACGTCATTAAAACGTCGTTAAAACGTTCCTATAATTGAATCGCAATAAAAGCTTGTGGTAAGCCCCCTGTATATGAATATGGCCGGTATTGTACACGTGCACGTATTGTACACGAAGTAAAAAAAAAGGATTATCTCTACATTGAGTTTTATGCTCACTAATAAAATATTTCTTAGGTCCCACATTGATCAGTCGAGGAACGAATATTTTACGCACACAATATCGACTAGCGACTCTATCGAACTTTTAAACTCACGATAGAGCCATAAAATCTTGGTCAATATAAAACTCACGTTATCACAATCTATCGCAAACTAAACTAATTTCGTTTCTAAACTACTCACTTTTACTATAAAATTTAATTAAACAAAAACCGCTGGCTGTATAACAGTAACGTATGGAGCTCTACAAGTAGAGCGTACACCGCATTATTAATAATTCAGTAAGTATGTATCCGTCATAATTGTTAGTGAAACCGCTCGCAATTACTCACCACAATTAGTGGCGGTCTGAATACTGCGCCGGAGTCGACGTGCGGCTAAGATTTTCCTTACTTTACATGTTAGTACTGGTTGTTGGTTTATGCGCGCTGTTTCTAATAAATTAATTTGATCGTAATCAGTATTAATTTGGTGTGATTCTATTAGGGTCGAGTTTACGGACCGTAAGAGTAACCGATTGCTTGATACTGGTAACAATAGTTTACTGCTCTAACGGTCCATCAGTATGTTGAATCACTCGACTCTTTGTATCTTCAACTTCGTAACTATATGTATATTGGAACCCAAAGTTTGATCTTTAATTATAGGTAGAGTTCGCGATTGGACACCAAAACTTGTCTGAACATTTATTTTTAATATCACGTGACTTACGCACCAACTGTATGGTCCCAAACTAAGCAACTCTTGTACTATGGCTACCATAAAATGACTGGGGGCGATTTCAGTATCACCCAGACCAGGGGCATATTACGAAAAGACCATTCCCGAAATTTACCTCTGGCGGGAATCGAACCCGCAACCACCCGATGCAGTGAGCTGAGCAGCTAACACTCAAAGCACAACGCCAAGCGGTCGTCAAGTATCGGTATCTCTACTATGACCATATAATAATGTATGGTTTTTTTTTTTAAATCCTTTGTTGGCTGATACGACTCTACAATATACCAAAATTAAATAGCGTCGACGCTAGCGGCATGCAAGTATAGCGATAGAGCTACTTAAGACCGACCTTTCGACGAAACGATTCCCTCGAAGGGATGCGAGAAGGTGAGGTGTACATCCATGTGGTCCTTCCCGCACATCACCTCTAGCGACTGGATGACCGGCATGCCGTCCGGCCTGTCCATCGGCCATAGCTCGCCGGCCCGTGCTCTCGTCTGTAAACAACCGAATAGGTTAATTACACACGTAACATAAAAAGATGCGAAAATTTCGTGCGTATTATCCGCAGAGGTCTGTAGCAGGTAAAAATAGTATACTTAAAAAAATATCACATTTATTTTAAGTGTGGATATTTCGCGCGATTTTACCGCGACAGTCGGTTGGAGCCTAGTAAGAGACAATGCAAGTAGATAAATAGGTATTTAGATTTGTGACAAAACAGTGCAAGTAGTAGTCAGTTAAATCCAAGTATCTAATAAGATTAATCATTTTTTATTTAATTCTTACTTATAAGATTTTTATTATGTTTTAATGAAGAAACAAAACAATAACAAAACCTAAACATCAATTTAAAAACCAGCCAAGTGCGTGTCGGACTCGCACATAAAGGGTTCCGTACCACCATAGAATAAAAACGTCAAAAATATCAAGTTTCATGTATGGGGACCCCTGTATTTTTAAACTTTTTATTTTTATTATTTGTTGTTGTAGCGGCAACAGAAATACACATTCTGTGAAAATTTCAAGTCTCTAGCTATTACGGTTCGTGAGATACAGCCCGCTGACAGACAGATGGACAGACAGACAGACGGACAGCGTAGGCTTAGTAATAGGGTCCCGTTGGCACCCTTTGGGTACGGAACCCTAAAAAGCGCTATGTGAAAAGCGAATACATAATTGTTCTTTACAGATAGCAACATTATTTACCACAAATCAAGCAGCTTATTTCAACAGAATAACGGGTAATCATTGATGCTGTAAGGCAAATACGATGCTTATTTCCTGTACAATTCCCAACAAGCCGACAACGTGTAACGAGACGTTTCTGCGAAAGAGAACAGTGTAAACATAATACCTAAATGGTCAAAGAATCGTTTTTGAGAGGCACTGGAAGCCAAAATTGGTTGATTGGAGATCGGCGATTGCGACCATAGAATACAGTAAAGAGAATAGAATGGACATTCAAAGCCGGAACATAAAAAAATAAATTACATACCTACTAAGATACCTATTACTGGCGCAAGTTATATTTCTGAATTCAAATCACGTTCAACAATTTGGGTCTTGACCCATTATTTTGAGAACGGTTCTAAATTTAAATAACTATCCTGTTTAATTCAGAAATATTTTAGGTACCTTATTATTCCAGCTTCTTATTCTTGCAACTCTGTGTAAAATTAACTATTCTATGTTGCAAAATTGATTTCATGATGCGCGAGCGCACGTTCCAGGAACGACGGCGCCATCGTATTCTGTTCCCACGCGCCCATCAGGAATTCACAAGCAGGATGGAACAACGTAGATTGGGCGAGTATGATAGAGACGGAAAATGATGGAGTTTGGAGTACCCCATAATTTACATGTTAGCGTAAGAAATTTGTTTGTGTATTGATTATTGTGTGCTGAAGCGCTTTAATAATTTTAAATAAATAAATAAATATCGCCAGACTTACACACCAACTGTATGGTCCCAAACTAAGCAGCGCTTGTACTATGGGTACCGCATAATGGACTGGAGGCAAACCCAGTGACACCCAGACCAGGCCAAATTACGAAAAAGCCGTTTCCGTAATTTGCCTCTGGTGGGAGTCCAACCCGCAACTACCCGAGCCGAAAGTCCTATGCTAGAATACAACCACTGCGCCTAGTGAGTCAATATCTAGGTCTAATAAAAAAGCTATAACCATTATCATCATTATCTATGTTCCGCACACGCCTTACGGCTTTATGCACTGAAAAAAACTTCCTACGCCTAATCTAAACTCGACCGGATAGTCATCTCTCAAATCACCATATTATGTTACAAAGTGATAATTACACACGTGTGCCGATACACTGCGTGGTCAATAACACCCGTTCAGATAATAATGAAATTACAGGGGTTTAATTGCGTTCGATGTATAGCGATGAATGAAAGTAGGCCGCGCAGTGAGCTCAGGGTACTTATTAAGAGATATGTACACGCATTGATATGCGTAAACAAGATATTTTTGGTACTAAGGTAACAACGCCTGATGTTAAGCAGTTACCGTAGCTTATAGATGCTTGCAATACCAAAGGCATCGCTCGCACGTTGCTAACATGAAAGGGAGTGGGACAAAGGGAGAGGAATTAGGGCGGCTCCGGCTCCGGCGGCCGGAAGTCTAACCATGTGTCCAAGTGCTTAAAATCAGGCGGGCCGTTCGCTTGTTTGCCACCATAAAAAGAAAAAAAAACGTATAAAAAAGTCATTTAAAAAGTAAGTTTATAAATGCACGCAACTCTAAACTTGATTATATGTGTGAAAATAAATATTTATTGCAACGCTTTAGGGACTTAGGGACACCGCAGACATGCTACTTTTCGGTTTAAAGATCTTTATTTCTCATTAAGACAATTGTCACTTACATGAGAACTTATAAAACTTATAAATAATAATTTTGCATTTTGCATACTTCTTGCATCGACAATCGGTGATTTAGCGGTATCGATGCTGCATCGCGATTTGACGATTGCTTCCAGACGCAGCGACTGCTCCGATGTTAAAAGCGAATCGACGATCGCCGATGCAAAAAGTAGCGTGTTTGCGGTGGCCCTTAAAGATTATTAGCAATAGGCAATCCAAGAATTTAGATAATTCACTAGGTATATACCTGTTCAAGTAAAGCGTAACAATAAATATATACATACATTCCGGTCAAAATAATCCTCCGCCGTAGTCGGGTAAAAATAACTTATTTTTCGTTCCTACAACTAATAGAAACGCATTAGAAAATAAAATAATAGTTATGATCTGCGTCTATTCGTGGTTATTGCAACCCGCGGTTTAATCGCAGCATACTAGACGCTCGTTAGAATACTGAGTTACATTAACCGTTCTTATGGTTGCGCGTTAATGAAAATGTGTGGTTGTTTAGGGTTACTGGTTATTTTAACTCCCACTTGGTATGGTTTACGCAAGTGGTTAGCTGTTTAAAATAATGGTTGGAGTAAGTGAACGTTAAGGTTAATTTGCGAATATAAGATATTGGAATATTGATTATAAAATGAAGTATGAAACTGAGTTTTATTAGACTACCGCTTGGCGCAGTGATATCAACGTGCGGGTCCAGTGGCAAATTTCACAAATAGGTTTTTCGAGATTTTCCCAGTTCTGGGATCGCCCCTAGTTCATTATACGGTAGCCATCAAGCTTTGCTTAGTTAGGGACCATGACACGACATGTCTCTTTTTACCTCTTAGATGGGGAGGCGAGCGTGCAATTCGTGGATTTGCACGAGCGTCGTCCAAACCTAGTCGATTCGGTAGATGAGATGATAGGAAGAATACATTGTTCTAGATGTTTCCACTTTCAGCAGTGGGGGAAGCGATTACATCAAAAAAATATTTTTTTTGTATAAAAAGCAATGACATAAAAATACTCAAGCGTGTCAAATATTAATACTTTTCATGCTCCAACATGATAAATTGAAAAAATAAAAAATTACTCGAGTGCGTCAGAATTTGTCTGACGCACTCGAGTAATCGAGTAGTTTGATCTATAGGCTACGGTAACTGCTTAAAATCAGGCGGGCCGTACGTTTTGCCACCTAAGTCTTATATTTAAAAAAAAAAACTGATGGGGTGAAAAAGTGAAACTTCCAGATGCTCCCATTTCTTGGGCTGACGATCAAATTAGCAAAATGACACTTTTGACACTACTTAGCTAGTAATGAATCTGACGAGTTCGAGTATTTTAAGATGGTCTATTTTTTTTTTGGTTCCCCTGAGCAAACCCACCAATATTAAGTGCTCATAATTTTTTGAGGTTCTTATCAATATGTAAGCTATCTCCCTTATCTTAATCTGACGCGCTCGTGCAAATCCAGAAACCCCTTCTACGGCTCCCCATCTATCTACATAATTATGTTTTCTGTTGTCAATGAATGGACGGTTACGTTGTTGACGTCACGTCGTCACGAAGCTAATTTCCAGTAGACCTACCCCCCCCTTCCCTTCCTTTGTCCCACTCCTTTTCAGGTCAGTAACATGCGACCGATACCCTTGGCATTACAAGCATCTATAGACTACGGTAACTACTTAACATTAGGCGGGCCGTACGCTTGTTTGCCTTAAACACATAAAAAACACACTTTATACACGATATGTTACTCCTTGTAAAAAATACTGAAATACCTTCACGACTGTGTTCCTCAACGGGGCAGGCACAGAGCCGAATGTGTATGGTAGTAGTGTTAAATAACAATTGTTTCCGGCTGACATAGTTTCTATGTAGTATGAGAAAAGCTCGTTAGTTCAATTACCTACTTTTTGTGTTTTCTGTAATGTTGTACACCCGGTGGCCGTTACACACGCGACTGTTTAACGTACAAATCACTAGTGATGGGCGTTGTGTACTAAATAACGTAGTAATTAGCGGTAGTATTGCTGTTTTTATTTAATGGACCTTTCATACCTAATAAATATGACCGGTATTCTTCAAAATATTCTGTCATTTATTCATAAATACAGATATGAACCTGTACCTACATCTCTAATTTATGTTATTAATTAATACGACGAAAAAACATGGTGATTTTCTTATGACAGATACAGCTCTTTATATATCAGTTGCAGTTTCATTTAAATATTAATCTCAGCAGAAGGCAACAATGTATCCGGATCGAAAACTCTTAATTCTACGATTACTATTCACAACTACACGAATATACCTAATTCAACATAGCGATTTTGGCATCGCATGATTTTATTGCTGTCTAATTAAGTTATTACTCGATACCTCATCTCTATTACTCGATATCGCATTACTAAGCCGGGAACGCGTGCCATACACCATTACGGTAATGACGTATAGAGAGTAGCAATCCCGCGCAGCTGTGCTTGCATCGACGGTCATTATCAGGGGTATGATTGGTTGGAAACCGCGTTAGATTAGGTACATTGAGTGTCACAGTGATTGTGTAGTTACGGTAATAAGGGAAACTGGTGATGATTTTCGTGAGATTGTTAGTAATGATTGCATTACTATGGATATTAATATATCGTGTTTTCGAGTAATAGTACATTTTATATAGGTGATATTATGATATAAATCACCAGACTAAGACAGTAACTGTATGGTCCCAAACTAAGCAACAGCTGTAATATGGATACCGTACTTTGTATTGAAGGCGATGTCAGTGTCACCCAGACCAGGGCAAATTAAGAAAAGGCCATTCCCGAGTAAATAATATTTTGGTATGATACACCGATACATCAGATATGCACAACACTATTTTATAATACTACAACATAATTAATTATAAAACGAAAGCTACTTCATAATATTATAAAATATTTCGTTGCGATTCACACAGTAAACTAAGATCGCAAGATAACCGCCGACGGGTTATTTATGGTTAATACAAATGCACTTTGGATTTCTTGCTTTCATTAATGGATGGCTCAAAAGGTTGCGGGCAAATAAGAAATATTGGGTCTTCAAGTTACTATCACAATTTATTAGAGAGAATAGATTTGTAACTGTCTACCAACTTAAAATTCCTACGTACATTTCTAGATTATAGTAATGCCTATTGATATAGACACGATCGAAGGAACTTTCGACCCTTATTTTACTCCCTAAGGGGTGCAATTTTCCAACATCCTTCCTATGCTCGTCTTCTACGTTATAAAATGTACCTACTGTTAAAGTTTCATGTTTCTAACACCAGCGGTTTGGGCTGTGTACGTCTTGATAGACGGACAGACAGGCAGACATACAGACAACAGTGATCCTATAAGTAGGGTATGCGTTTTATTTCTTTTTGAGGTACAGAACTCTAAAAATGAATATTCATTTATCCTGTTCGTAGTTCGAATATCTGTTACTGCGTCGCGATTACATTTTAGTATAAAATAAGACCTGTTTATACCTACACTTATTCTATATCAAACAATGAATGAAACCCACACACGAGAGCGTCTAAAAAGAACTATAATTATTCGCAGCCTCTCGAAGGTCTGCCAGTCACACACTCGATAATTGTCCTCTCCGCACGTTTCTAAAAAAAGTTCCTAATCAACAAACCCACTTTCACCGGTTCATTCAGCATTACTCATGGTCTGTTAGCATATAGAGGCGCAGACGTCATTCACACGATCTGCGTTCGGAGGTTCGGTTCAAACATTTCAAGTATGCAGCATCTAATGTTTTTGAAATGAGAATTATTAATGTGTGCGAAAATATAAGCACGTCACTATTTTGATGTTAATTATTATTAGGTATTATTACAGAAAGTTGATGGAATTACGCTGGCATTACAAATACTAATGTAAAATGTTGTAAAATAAAAAATCTCTATATAAGTGTTGGGTTATTTAAGTACCTACATATTATTTATTTTATTTAAATATTTCTTACTTTACTTTAAACTATTTAGTAAGTCCACACGCTATAAAAAAAGTTACGTTGTAACGGAGTGTTGAGATATTTCTAAAGCAAATTCTTTAGCGTTACCGTACATTTTAAAAAGCAGTTTAATAACTACAGACCTTTCTGGGACCTTTATGAGCTCTTCGCTGTAATTATTTAGAAATAGATCATGACTGAGTATATCCGGTCATTTATTTATGAAGATGACAACGCTTTTTCCATACGGTATACGGTTTTACGTTGTCGTCTTCATGATATAAATATAGCTTAATGGTTATGGCCCAATACATTACTCTTTATCAATACGAAGAAGTATTTTTAAGTTCTCTTAAAAATACGACAGTACAAATTATCGAAAGTACAATAAACAACACTCGCTAAAGACGAAAATAAACTTGTGAAAAAGACATTAAAAGGCGGCAGATGGTAAAAGAAAGCGATATATTCGTATGAGTCACAATAAAATAAGGCTTTATACACGCCTCGCTCTGGGTCTGGGTATGTGAGGAATGTGAATTTCTTCCGGAACAACATGTTCGTTGTTTTATAACGTAAAATGCAAATTGACGATTTTCGCTAAATAAGAATTGATTGCAAATGAAAGTTGTTTAAAGGTGAACTGAGGTTAATCTGCAGAAAGCCTAATAAATGTATAAACATTAAGATAATGTTTTTTTTTAAATATAATAAAAGTCAAAGTCTAATCACACAACATTAGCCAAAAAGGAATCTTCAAATGTAGATTTTCTGACATATACCGAGCGCTTTTTGGAAAATCAAAAGTTTTTAGCTTTCTAGATTTAAAACTCTGTTGTTTATCTAAGATTGTTGTTATCATCGTGGATACTTGTCGCATTTACAACAATAAATAACTTGAATTTGCTATGTGACTTAGGGAAACTTAATTTTTTATGTCACAAAAATAATATTGTAATTTTTAGTTTTATTGCATTATTATAGAGTATGTATTTTGATTTGTATCAGTAAAATAATTTTCAAAATAACTGTATGGCAAAGTTCTTTCACAATATTATATTAAGTGTGTCAAAAAGGATGAGTTAATATAAAAATATATTAAATTTAACTTTAGGAAATAATCCTATTCCCAGCAGTAGTGACTGACAATAACCCAATTCATTAATAAATTCTCGTATCTAAATCTTATCTGAGAAAGGAAAAAAGTCTCGAGTAGCAACAACGGGCCATCCGAATATCGTCCGCCCGTCTGTGCGTGTGCGCATGTTATAAAAAACGCGTTTACACTGAGTCGGGTGGTGGCCTCTCCGATGACCACCTGTGGGCAGTTGTCGTGGGCACTACAAGTGTTGAATTACGTCATCGTAATAGATAGTTTTGACTGTTAATTTTTTTTCGACTTGTCATAAAGGCTTGACATTAATTATAATTTATTATAACTGTAGTATGAATAAGGTCCGATAATAGGCAATTTATGTATGGTTCGTTAATTGCCTCTTAGGTTTTCATCATAAATAATTTTCCGATAGGCAAATCCAGGTCAGGCAATTATTAGAGTCTGGAATGGACGTTACATTTTGATAATTCTACCTATATTACCTACCTATTTATGTGATGTGGTTGGTTGAAGTATAATTTTCCATTTCATCTACAAAATTTACGTTGTCTGTGTTATTCAAAATGCTTGCTCTATTAACAACATAAGTACTATCCTGCTTACACAGTGGTCTATAGCTTGTCGATAGAACGACAATAATTTTGCACGGACGTCGCCACGGTTGATGACAAACTATAGATATAAAAGATATCGTATTCAACTAAACGATATATAAATAATTACAAAGATAGTTCTAGTTTTATCTATCAGAATGGTGTGTAGTTTTTGGCAATGTGTCGTTTAGTAGTACAACGAAGTTCAATGGCAGCGGCCAGGTGGCGCGATGAAAGGGAATTAGAGAAAATGGAAGTGAAATGAAATGGGGTAATAATATTTTATCATCGTGGTTGATTTTATAGTCTGATTTTAATTAAACGACGTAAACTGACAGCTAGAAATAAAGCTAAAAGCATTGTTCTCAACATACTTATACATAAAGACCATAATGTATACTGTTAGTGTGGCAAGTTTAGTTGTGTACCGACAGATATCGGTAATCTGCACTACTATTATTTAGTAGTTTATATATTTCAATAAATTCAGCTAATATACCTACCTATTTTTTTAATATTTTTTTAAACCCACATTTCGTTACATGAATCATTCATATATTGAATAAGCAGGGCGTACATTAATTTATATTAACACAGATTAATAATCAAGTTAATCGTCATTAATAACATAATCCGAAACAGGTGTTCGTTTGACAAATCAATCAATTCCGCGATGGAAAAAAGTTACTCAAAGCACAGATCTAATTAATTTTCCACCAGTGTACATCTGTATTAATCTTTATATCACATCCAGTCACGGGCTACATCCGCCGGATTATAATCATATACCTCTAAACCGCCGACGGGCTTCGTTGATAGACATTATATTTTCTCACCGCTTTAATTGAATACTAGATGTTAATTATTTTACTTTGAAGCCGATTATGTCCTTGAGTATCATCAACCGTGAGGAATCGTGAGGAATCCCCCTCGCATTAAGGGGAGGCCCGTGCCCAAGAGTGGGACGTTGACAATGCTAATATTATTTATTATATCGCCAGACGAATACACCAACTGTATGGTCCCAAACTATGAAACGCTTGTACTATGGGTACATTACAATGGACTGGGGGCGATCCCAGTGACACTCAGACCAGCTAGGCTATTCTGTAACCACAAACTCACTTCGCACGCGTGAATCTGCAGGTGATATGTCAAATTTTGTATTGAAATTTGACATTTCACTAGAAAATTCACGCGTGCGAAGTGAGTATGTCGTTACAGAATAGCCTAGCAGGGCAAATAACGAAAAGGCCGTTTCGGTCGGACATTTTGTCGACCAGAGGACTGCTAACAGATGGACGACAGCATGTCGACCTTCAAGCATTTACGTTTAAGCATGGAGAATTCACGAAGACATGTTTCTTATTATATAATTAGTGGCCAACATGGTGTCAGAGTTGTTCAAGCCGCCAGAAGACCACTGACAAGGCATAACGACTGCCATCTAAATGACAACAACCGGGACCAACTTGTTACATGTCTTCCGAAGCATGGAGATGCTCAGTTCAAAATGCCACTAAATGGTCACCAATCTCTCATTAACCTTGCCAAGCATTGCTTAACCTCCGATCGTTTACCGATCAATGATTGCATGAGATGCTGGCTATGAGAGAATATTAATAACCAACGGTTAAATTTTAAATTCCAACATTTTCCAACGTATTTCGGTAAATATATTCATCGTTTTATCTTGCTTTGGCTTAGGTCTGTCATCGCCATTAGATGACACGCGATAATTTTAAACATAAACACACATTTCATTATATCAAAAACCGCCTTTTAAAGCCCTATAAATTCAAATTAAGGTATTTCCATCAAAATGTAAATTTTACCGAATTTCGTGATAATTATGCCTCATCGTGATGACGTTTACGGGTTTAGAATAGCCGTGCCATGCGAGCGGGGCCATGAAACGGCATGTTTTGATTTTATGAAGTGAAAGTCATAAAAAAACTGTGAACAACAAGTTCACAACAGTAACGTTATACTTTATGACTGTTGACATAGTTATGACAAGTCCTATGTAAGCTAAGAATTAATATAAACAAGTTATAATAATAAAATAGTGTTAAATATTCTCAGTGGTCAATAGGCGTGTCTACAACATACACATGCCGCGCGAGGCTGCTCACCCACATGCCTCGCGAAGCACGACGTTTGCCTTAGTCACATGCCGCGCGAGGCAAATGGCGAGGCAACTGACACTCTAGACAGAGAAGGGTCTGAGCAATAAGTTCGACACGTTTGAAATCGTTCTGTCTCATGACTCTGCCGAACTAGGCGAGGCAAATGACAGCGCTCAGGTGAGGCAGGACGCGCATTTGCCTCGCGCGAGGCAAGTCAAACGTCGTGCGGCAATTTGCCTCGCGCGGCATGTCAGACATCTGGACGTGGTTTATCAGTAGGATTTAAAAATAACATTCACAAACGGAAGAGCCATATTTTTCTGTATGTTACTAAGGTGTCAAACAAGCAAACAGCCCTCCTGATGTTAAGCAGGTACCTACCGTAGCCTATAGATGCTTGGTCTGTGCCTGATGTAGATGCATCCAATGACATTCGTATTTGTTGACGAAACCAGAATGCCTAGTAGCCATTTTAAAGTTTCAAACTTATTGGTATGCGAACCTGGCGAATCGCTCTGTCTATTAGTGTTAGAAAAGATGCCTATCTCGCCATCATTAAATAAAATAAAAGTTATTAATTAGTGTCAAACACGCACACAATCATTATTCTTATACTATGACAGTATGTCAAAATGGTATAACATTCATGCGTATAAATTAACTTGTTCTATAACAAAAACCATCGAAACCCGACTAGTATTGATTGAGACTAGTATTGAGATTGAACAAATCAAACTACGGTGACAGTTACTTGTTCAGTAGCCCTACCATGAGTTTCACGAACGTTTACCTCCTCGATAGCGACTACGTAAAATACCTATAAGTATGACAGAAAAAACCGGCTCTCTCACTTATCGTACGAAATGCCGCTGTAATTGCTACTTTACGCCGATCTTCTGTGAGAGGGTGAGTCAGTCCGTATATGGGCTAAAGACAATTGGCTACTTGGTTCTACCAAATTTGACGCTATAGATATATAAAAAGAAGTATCAAGTAGCATAAAATTAACTAATCATTTTTTGCGCACGACAACCAAATTGACGGTATTTTTTCACAATCCCAGTACCTAAACGCACGTCGTCAACGTATAATTTGATGATTATCATTCTATTTCTTCTATTTATACCTCGCCGACCCCGCTGTTATGAGATACAAATTACATGTTGGGTGCCTCGAACATCTGTCTTATCGATGTATTGGTTTCATAATCACGTACAAATTGAGGCCTCGGGTATTGTAAACGCTTTAGAATGTATATCGACCGATGAGGAGATATCTCGAATATTTTATTACGGAATCCGATCGTTCATTGACGGTTCCGATGTTTCGCTTCGTCATCCATTCAGGTTTGGATATTGGAGTGGGAAATTAAATTTGACGATTCTTGGAACGACAGCATAGGGGCTGATCCTATGTTTTTCTGAGTAATTCGGCTTACAAGACTGTCACCGCTTTAGGGCCAAGTTCACCAACACACTAATGGACAGTTTTAGCAGTAACCGATTGTTTAGTGTATTACTGACAGTTAAGGAATAGCAGTATTACATTAATAAAATTAAAAATACAACATTACGCCTATATTCCTCAAAGGAGTGTGGACATTTCACCGAAGTTATTTTTTTCACAAAGCAGTAGGCGAGACTATTGTCATTACCTACTTTAAACTAAATAAAACTTAACAAAACTAAATGTAGATATCCTTCCTTCTTATGATCATTATAATATATGAACAGCTTGTAAATATTTTGAAGTGTGTTTAATATAGTTTTATCATATTTTGACAACGGCAGAATTAGCTGTTCTGTCCTGTTTTACTTAACATCTTTTTTAAACAACTTTTTAAGATTTTATGAAGCGGTTTCAACTCTAACTTTGGCAAGCAAATTAATACGTACCATCCTCTAGCTATTAATAAACGGTGCTGTTAAGAAAGACTAATATTGATGACTTAATTAATAACTTTTTACGTACGAGTACAACCTCCGTAAAGAACATTATTATATGTTGCTACTGAGCAAATAAATTATCCCTACCGAACTTTATTATACTGTAATTATAGCTACATTAAAATAATTATTGTTAGCGTTAAAAATTCCAATTAAAAATACCTACTTAAAAAAATGAACAATAATTGCTTCTTGTCTTAAGAAGTTGGGAATACCCCAAGTTGGTGTACAAATTAATTAAGTGCTAAGCAATGTAAAAAACTGTGCAGAATAAATAATAATAAATAAATATCGCCAGACTTACACACCAACTGCCTGGTCCAAAACTAAGCAAAGCTTAGATCCTGGTGTCAGCTAGGCAAATTAATTAATTATTAGGTACATATGAAACTCATGCAAAGCTATCAACTAATAATAATATAAGCCCTTTTAACGGCACGGATCTGTCCTAAACGCGGGGGAATTCCGGCCATAATCCGTGCCATAATCCACCACGCTGGCCCAGTGCGTGTTGCTAGATTTCACATGTCTTTCGACAATTTGTTAGATTTTCTAAGATATACAGGTTTTCTCACGATGTTTTCCTTCACCGTAAGCAAGTGATACTTAATCGTAATTAATGCCCATCGATTTAAAAGACCTTAAGAGGCTATGCATACGGAACAACTTTAGTTAAAGAAACTATCAACTTAGTTGCCGAAACTATCAACTTTTTAATGGTTTTTTGGCATTTGCATCCGACAATTACCAGTTGCAGCAACAGTTGCCGCGATTGCTGCGATTGTTATATGAAAACAGCTAGTTGCGAGTTGCCAGTTGCCGCAAAAGTTGCCCGTGCGCATAGCCCGTCAGCCCGCAAGTCACTGCTATCAACTGCTTCTTGGAATACTTAAGCAAAACGATATCAATCAACCTCGCTCTTTTACTATCCTGAAAACATCGTTTCCCGTGAAATTTCAACCACATGCAGAGCGTTTCGCCGCATCAGTAATCTCACATGTTTACTTGTTTATGCGGCCGACTCAACTGTTCATACAACATCCCAAACCGGATTATGATTACTTTCGATAGTAAAACCTATGTGACAAGATTCATTGTCGAAGTATACCAACCGTTAGCATTCCAAGACGACGCGTCATCGCCATGACTCCCGCATACTCATCAGAATCTGGGGTTAGGCAGATTTCTCACCGTTACCGTACTATGATTCCGTTCACGCACGCTCCTGGCGTTTTATTGTGCACAAGTCTCTCCTAATCTTTTATTCATGGGTGAGTGCACCAGTGAATGCATGTCCTGTTGCATAAACAACGAGTGAACTAGTAACCTGTAAGTAAATAGTGTTAACTAAGTCGGCGCTAAAATAGTTTAAGGATGCTAAGCGAACGTTCATTCATCCAATAGCAATATAATTCGAATGTTGTTTTTTTTTCTCCTATATGTGGAAGCTTGTAATTGACATTAAATTTGCTTAGCCGCACTCTATAAAATTAGCCGTAAGCTCCCCAAATAAAATAATAACAATAATAAGTATATTGTGTGGAAACAACGAATGAGTAATCAAAAATAATAAAAAATAAGTAAAAACGAAGCGTACTAAACGCAGCTGTAATGGATACTTTACACCGATCTTTTGTGAGAGGGTGGCACTACCCCGGTCGGGTCAGCCCATCAGTGTTGCCAGATCGGCCCCTGGGGGGCCGAATATCGGCCCTTGAGATTTAATGTCGGCCTTTGGCAGCCATCGGCCTTTTTGACCTTTCCCCGCCATCAAAAAAATATTATTTACATATAAGTAAAGACTAGCCTTTACCGCGACTTCGTCCGCGTGGAAATATTTTTAAGGACAGTTTAGCTTTTCTTTTGTCTTTTATGGATAATATGTCCCTGTTTTTCATTTCTCCGAAACTTATTTGAACCATTAATATACCAAGGGTAAGAAAAGTATTAAATAATAATTAAACTACGTATACGGTTGCTGATATGGAGATGATTAGTGAAGACCAACTATAGGTACGTAACTATAATAGTTTCTGCGTTATGGGCCTTTGAATATTTGTGATAACTTTTGTGTTTCGGTACTCATCCCAACCAAGTCCGTACTTTTGAGACACACTATATAAGTTTTAGTAAAATAACGTATTTTATTTCAATTTCAGCCTTTCCTGCCAAAAGTCGGCCTTTTTCGACAAAGCTTTCGGCCCTTTTTTGAATTATGTACTAGCAACACTGCAGCCCATCAGCTGCAGTCAATTGGCTCCAACTTGGCTCACCACCAATAAAGCTTCTTAGAGTTTCCTCGCTTACAGTATTCAAGTCATACAAGTAGTGATGCAGTATTAAGATAAGTCATCAACCTGTCTCATTATAAATCCACCTTTTCTTTTCGCGAAAATACTCAATTTTATCAAGAAGATTGTCTCCGGCGATTCAAAATAATACTTTCCTCGGGTGGCTACTAAAGCCTTATCGCGTTGACCTATCTTAATGTTCTTGAAAGTTTAATTTGTTGGACGCGTTAGCAAAAAATGTAGTTAGAACTAGTTCAATCAAGATTTAACTGGAAGTCAATTTAACGCCTTCATAAAAATGGCCTATTAGCAGAACCACATCTTATTTTATCGGCGGTAGAGCCTGTAGCCAATTGACTGTAGCACATATACGGGCTGGCTCGACCGGGGTAGTACCACCTTCTCACAGAATATCGGCGTAAAGTATATAGCTATTACAGCTGCGTTTCGTACGTTGAGCGAGAGAGCTGGAACACCAACAACTCTCCCTTCCTCTGTCCCACGCCCCTTCAAGTCGGCAACATGCAAGCATCTATCGGCTACGGTAACTGCTTAACATCATCGGGCCGTACGCTTTTTGATACATTAATCACATGAATAAACATCTAATGTAAACAGCAATGTAAGCTATTAGTAGATTGAAGATTTTTTTTTTATAGCCGAGGATGGCACACTGGCAGACGGTCCACCTGATGGTAAGTGGAAGCCGCCGCCCAGGACATCTGCAACTTAAGGGGAGCAGACGCGGCGCCGACCTCAAATGCAACATTGCCAGTGAAATTCATTATTCAGATTTTCTAGCAGAATCCTTAGTAATTCCACTAAATTTCTGTAAAACACTCACATATTTTACGCCATTCGTGACCGTTTCACGGAAATTTAGCAGGTTCTGCTGGAGGGACGGAAAAAATAATTGCTTTTGCATAATTCCTGCAATGTTGCATAGCTTCGCTATTAGCCCCCAGGACATGTGCAACTTAAGATAGGAGTTCGTTGCAAGCGGCAGACAGCAAACGTCAGTCGGTCTCATAGAAATTGAATGCCCTCTGCCGTCGCGGCACATGACATCGCCACAATTTGTATGAGACCGACTGACGTCTGCTGTCTGCCGCTTGCAACGAACTCCTACCTTTAAGGCCCCGCTTCCCGGCCGAACGTTTTGGCCGTCTTGATTGGTCGAGAGCGCACAAACCCCGCCCACTTTTGTTGCGAAAATATCGAAAATCATTAATTGTGACGTGAAAAACTATTGCATAACCAAAATCGAACTTATTTTTTTTTAGGTATCTTTCTCCATCTTTTGGTGAAAAAAAATAATTAAAAATTCCAAGCCGTTTAGAAGGAGATAGAAATTTTAAGACGGAAACAGCTTCACTTTGATTTTTTTTTCACATGGTAAAAGAGCATGTAGCACATTTTTCCTGCTTATTTTATAAAGATGAGGGATCAATAAAAACGGTGATATTTTTTTCAAAATTTTTACCCCACTCGTCTAAGAGGAGATAGCCTTCAAACATGCCTCGTTAGGTGCCTAAACAGTCTTAAGGGGACGCGGCGCCAACCTTGTCGCTTTTGTCGACAAAAGCTTCATTTTCCACGATTAACGCGGAGGAAACTACTGATATTCTCAACTCGGTCGGTGGGTAATTAGTCGATCGTACGTGACGGATACAATGGGTCATGTTGTCGGTTCACATGGCTTTCACAAACCATTACACGGCCAGGACGTGTGGGACGGACGCCTGACGCCAGACGTGACCGAGGGCTGGCCGGTATGCAAGATCTTATGCATCGAGATACAAGATAACACGAAGACGAATATGTTTTCAAAGAAAAAGATGAGCAGAATTTTAAATTTTGGAATTAGCATAGGAATTGTTCCGAAAATAAAGTTGAAACTTTATTCCTGTTTTAAACTTGAATGGAACTTGAACAGGGTGTTTCAGAAGTGCGACATAATACTTGAGTAGGTATTGGGATTAGAATTAAACTGTAAATTTTGTTTGAAATATTTTGTTCCATCAATTTAAAAAAAAATACATCTCAAAATCTATGTAAAATGTTCACGAACTACCTTCTTGAATATAAGTGCATGCTACTCCTAAATGCAGTTAACACACGCAACACGGAAGTGATCACAAATAATATTTAAAGGGCCATAACTCAGAAACTATTATAGTTACCGTCTAAGCATCTACATATCAGCTACCGTATAATAATTAGGTATGTAGTTTAATTATTATTTCATACTTTTGAAACACTGGTAGAGAATATCTAATAATAAAATTCTACTGTTTTATATTCGTGGTCATTAATAAATATGTGAAGTTTATAATTGATGCTTTCAAAAGCAATTTTTCAATTTTGTTCTGAGCACTCAGAATATAATCTGCACATCCATCTATTGAAATCTCGACAATCTGTTGACCCGAGTCTCTAATGTGTTTTGATATGAATTCACTCGGTTATCTGACTCGCGATCGCAATACTTATTAATTACTTAAACATTTCAGCTGTTATTTTACTGTTGTATTTTAATTTGCAGTTTTTTGTTGTACGCTACTTCCATTTTCGTTAGGATGATCGATGATAGCTGATCCTACAAATTTGATTTAGGCAAAATCAATTTTAATGAGTTCCGATTTCTTTACTACTTATAGAGAAATGTGCCGATTTAAGTACATAAGGTATCACAATCTTCCCTTTCATATTGTAAACCTGTTCTTAAAACTATGTAGATATCTGTATTATCAGTAATAAAATTATACTACATGTATAATCAATAATGAGTGACGAATTTATTAAATGACCACCCAACAAATAAAAAATATGTCAAAGTATTATATGTCATGCATCTAATTTAAAGCGCATCTCTTAAAATTAAATACCCAATTTGTCTATTAATTTGGTTTAAGATTATTGAGACAGGTTGTTCAAATTCAAATTTATATTTTTTGCCCAAACTACACATTACTCCGCTACTTTTGACTAAAATGGGTATTTTATATATTTTTTTAAACGAGCTCGAATAGAGTTTCTATTGATTTTTATCTAGTTAAAATTATAAAATACCTGAGATTTATAATAATATATTTTTTATGCGCCAACTTTTTTGTATGCAAGTATCTATGCAGTTTTTATGTTTAGGTACAACGTCTCCATATGTTTTTTTGATCATTGCTGACGGATATAAGTATTTTTTCAAGTTTAGTACGGAAAGGAATGCTTAAATAACTTTGATGAAGGTGATGACGACATCAGTTTCATAATTTAAAATTTAAATATAAAAATACACCATATTTTTAAACATGCGAATTCTGTGCCCGTTACAGGTGATATTAAGAACAACCTCATTACAACGCACTACAATGCCGTTTCGTTATTCTAATGTTTGGCTTCGACCCTATGTATTTGACAGATATAGACATTCGTTATTTCATTAAAAAATACGACAAAAATTCGCTGCAAACTCATCGCATTTCAGCACCATACCAAAGTAGTAGTAGTATTGTACCGAAGTAGTATCTCCAAAACATCTAACATAACGTTTATTAACACTAGGCCATGAACAGTCAGTTTAGTGCTGCAGCGTTTACTCCAAGTTCCTTGCAAACACGTCATAATTTATTAACGATGTCTTACTCATTTGTCGTTAAAACAAGCAATTTACCTACGTATAAAACAGTCATTCGAATTTTATTACTTACAAAATAACGTCTGTATTTATCTTACGGTTGTAGTTTTACGGTTTTTATGCTTACTTAGAACAACTTGAACAGGCCACTATTAATTTTTATACATACATACATATAATCACGCCTGTTTCCCGTAGGGGTAGGCAGAGACCACTTCTTTCCACTTGCTACGATCCTTACATACTTGTTTCGCTTCGTCCACTTTCATTATTCCCTTCATACATGCTCTTCGGTTTAGGGTACTCTTGACCTGGCCTTTTTTCAAGACGTCCCTGATTTGGTCTCTAAACGTCCGCCTAGGTCTACCCCTTCCAACACTTTCATTCACACTCGCCTTATACACTCTTTTCGTTAATTGTTCTTCCTTCATTCTCTCGACATGTCCAAACCATCTCAGCATACCTTTCTCAATTTTTATAATAAATACTAATCAATATTTTTTTATAATTTATTATAATATTATTTAGTAGTACCTACTACATGGAATGAAGTCGGAATAGAGATACAACACACCTCTATAAAATCGTTAAGTCGTGTCCAATTCTTTTGTCTGTCATAAAAATAACTAACGTTGGATTAGCATAATACATAATATGAAATAAAAAATTATTGGTATCTAAGATTTTTTTACATAATATTATTATTTTATACTCTACAAAATATTTAGCGTATATGTTATACCATGAGCTAGTCGAAGTTATAAAATAAAACAAGCTATTTAGCAAATATACGCCAAGTAATAATAAAATATAGCCGCTCTTAAGTTCACAAAATAAGATACGAGGTGCAATAAGCTTTTTACTTCTCTCACTTAATCAATGTTGTAATAATACCTACATGTAATGTGACTGCATCATTACACTGCTATATGACTGGCGGACTGGCGGTAACAGAAACGTCGTAAATGAAGGTACATCTGTTTTACAAGTATTTGATGAGAAGATAAAACAAAACGAGCTATTTGTACATTTATTTATGTATCACCATGTTGGAACTTGGATTGGCTTTAGTATTAGCTAACAAATTTAAATCACAAAACAAATCAAACTATAAAGGTGCCTCAAATTTGTCACAATTCAACTTTTAGATGTCCATCACTGCGAAGAGGACGGTTCACTTTTCTTGTCAGTACTCAATATCTATATTCTCTCTATCTAACCCGCAAAGTAGGAAAAGGACAAACATACCAATTGAAAATTAATTGAGCCGCGCTTTTACTTCTGCGAATAGCACTAACTCTATCCGTATGTTTTTACAAAGGTGGTCCAGTTGTTGTGCGATATGCGCGCTATGTGTGCCACCGGACGCGCATGCGCGCCGAGACCACATCAAATGGAGCGGACACTGGCCAATAATCCGACGAAATGTGAAAGTCGTACGGTTGTACGGTACTCAACGACGTGTTGTAGTGTCGTTGTATAGTCGGTTAGTAATGCCGACCTCACCAAGGACGGAGGTTCGATTCTGCTTACGCTGCACTAGGTCGAGTTTTTATTAGAAACGGAGCTTGACGCATTTCGATATTTGAATTCTAGTTTTTTTTATTTAACCAAAACGTTTTTTCTGCAGTTATTCAGTAACATAATATTACGAAATAGCAATAAATACTTGCATATTTATTTATTTATTTATAGCTAGGAAAAACAAAAGCTTTTAAGTTCAGTGGTGGTAACAGTTATACAATTTACATAATAAGCCTTCTGTTTTCGCAGAAAGAAAGTGAGTATGAATATGATTAAAAAATTCACAAGAGAAAATACAGAGTAGGTATAACAACACAATAACATACAAAAATAGTTAATTAGATATCTATGTATGCAAAGTCAAGTTAAGTCATATCCTGAGTTTAGATCATCTAAGTAAAACATAACAGACTTTATTCGTGACCAATTTTATAAGAAAAATGGGGCTATTCTTTTCAATTCAAAAATACCAAATCCAGTATTATATTTAGGTATTTCGGAATACCAAAGCTTTTTGTAAAATAATTTGGTTCTCACGTTTCAAAATAAAAACGAAAGCGTGTAATACGTATTACCTACAGGTACCAATATTCGAAATCACGTTTCCGCCAAGTCACTAGCAATCGAACTTTTACTGTTTTCTGTATAACGTAATAAAAAAGCTATATCCACACGGAATGTCTAGACTACAAAAAACCATGGAGTCATCGTGAAATTATCAGTTTCTAAACGGATTTTTATAACAGCAGTTGTTATGTTAGAAATGTTGATGAACGCTTTCGATGATCATAGGATGTGATGAAACTGTGCAAATATTTATTTACATTAGGAAGCTTGTATAAAATTTTGAGTAGAAATAAACAAACAAATGTTTCCAGAAATACTTAGCTAAAATGGGTGACTGTCTGAGCTTATTAACCAATAGTTTATTTTAGTAATTGTATACTTTACAGCTGTCCGTACTTAAGCGAAAACATATTACAATATCTGACCCCCAAATTTATAGAAAGTTATGAATTACTTACACTGGCATTACAAATCACTTTTATTCCTAGAAATGATATGTAAAACCATTGTACACAGACTGGAAATATCTATTTTGGCGGTTAGTTATAATACTTTTCTTGGCTGGCAAAAACTAGGTGCAAAAATAATATTTTTATTTTGAAAGAATTCTCGATGTTTTTTTGCTACCTCTTTTTCGTAGGTTACTTACATTGGTTAAGGCCAGGATTAGCCAGAACACTGTCGATTTTCTTATTTGTGACGCGACATCCGATGCCATCTTGGACCTGAAAAAATGAAAAAATAAAAACTTAAAACCAAATAATATTCAAAGTAAGTAAATGGACGAGCATCGCTAGAGTCATACATCTATTTTATTGAAAAAAATGAGATAAATAATAATTACCTATTTAAAGAATTACATAGTAACATCAATGTCATCTATATTCGCAAATAACGTTTATTGTATTGTATTGTAATATATTTCAGAGCTAATAAACTCTACTCCTAGAAATAGAGTGGCAACCATCGACCTCATACTTTGTAGAATGGATTGGGGGCGATCTCGACACTCAGACCAGGGCAAGTTACGAAAGGGCCGTTGCCTAAATTTGCCTCTGGCGGGCATCGAACCCGCAACCGCCCGATGCAGTGAGCCGAGGGGCCCAAGCTCGAACCACTGCGCCAAGCGCTCAACCAATTGCCAATTATTTTAAACAACCTGGCCATGATGGTAAATTATTCACAATCGTAAAATAAGGCTAGAATCGAACTTACGACCTAGCTAATCGCAAATAATATCCCAAGGCATTATAGCGCCGATTTATGATAATAAATTTAATATCTTGAATGGGAGATGACTATAAAGTGGAAACTTTACTTATCGTTAAACAAATTGTTTAATTAGCTGTTTAGATATTTGTAACCTACCTTACTTTACGACATAAAAATGTAAAAATGCAGATTCCTATCCATTTTTTTTTGTCCGGGCGCTTTATGGCCCGGCCCGCGATCTCCCTCTGGCATGGGGGCCAGATACTTTTTTATTATATTCCTATCCATTAAAATGCAGACGGAAGTGACTGTAACTTTTGTTTGTAAGTTTCAGGATTAAATTGTGAGGTTTATTAAAAAGAATGTGGGAAATCCTAGATGATCAATTAGTACTGTATAAGGCAATGGTATAATATAGGTAAATGTTCTGCCAAATTAATAGAGATATTTTACAATGGTTTTCGAAGCATTTATTGGAACAAACGTGATTTGTATTACCAGGTTAAGTCCATCGCAAATTTGGGGGTTATTTTACAGTAGTTTTTGTTACCCATAAAGCCTTTAAAAAAATTAACCTGGACGACGACCGACACTTCCTTAATTGGTTGCCAAAAATAAGCGAAATACCGTTGAATTTCGGTTCTAATTAAAAATCTAATCTTAAACACTAACGATGATGAGTTTTCTAACCGGACGCACGCATAGTTCACAGGAGATATAGAATTTATATAATTTACATAAGTGAAAATACGCGAATGGGTAAACTAGTTATCAGAGATCATTGGATGAACGCCGCACGTCGGCAATTCGCTTTCTCGGAGCGAAAACGATTGCCTATCATTGATGGATAATTCGTTCTCAGGCTGCGCTTTTGTTCTAACGATTTTATAAAAAAACTGGCCAAGTGCGTGTCGGACTCGCACATAAAGGGTTCCGTACCAGCATAGAATAAAAACGTGAAAACAATCCAGTTTCTTGTATGGGTCCCTTAATTTTTTAATGTTGTGCGGCCACAGAAATACACATTCTGTGAAAATTCTAAGCCTCTATCTATTACGGTTCGTGAGATACAGCCCGCTGACAGATGGACAGCTTAGGCTTAGTAATAGGATCCCGTTGGCACCGTTTGGTTACGGAACCCTAAAAACAGGGACTTGAGAGATTAAGTCAAATCGGCTCATAGATTTAATGTAAAGTATGTATATAATTAATTGATCATTATGAACCCGTTCGATCGGTATCATGAAAATACAGGATGTTTTTTTCTACATTTCACCAGTTCGTAATATGCTTTTGGTGGAAAGCGAACCCGCAACCACCCGATGCGGTGATCCGAGTGGCCTACACTTGAACCACAAGCGGCCGTAATCAATAGTTATACGAACATGAGTCAGAACTCAGAACTAATAGGCATGAAAATGTCAACTGCCTTTGATTTCCCGATAGTCATGCCACATTCCTTATTTGTTTACCAAATCAAAAACAGTTTTAGTAAATATCAATCAAAGTTACAAACTATAAATAGTCTCTTATCTCAATAATCATAACGACTGATATTCAATAGAAACACGCGAGCCGCCGCTAAACGTCGTTATTTGAATTCCGATAGAACGAGATATGGCGTGAATTGAAACTATTAATTACTACTCGCCCTGCGGAATCGGCATCGATGTCAATTAATTGAATTTATTACAAACAGATAAAGTTCAAGTAATTGGATGTTCGAATTAGGGTTGCCAACGGGGTATAAGATCCCTTTAACATTATGTCACGTCCCTAAAGGTTGGAAATTAATTGCTTGGTCAATACGACATTAATTTATACATGTAATAATCATCCGTCTGGTAGAATAAGGAATATAGTACGGATTTATAATACTAGGTGCTCATAGGGTTTCATTAAAGTAAAGTAAAAGATTGTTGATTGCTTTCTGATTAATAGTTTCCAATATTTTTCACAAAGTGTGTGTTGCGTTCAAACCCTGTAACGTAGTCTACTGAAAATTTTGCGTAATTTTACATCCCAGAAATATCCAGTGGATAGACAACAGAAATGTATAAGAAGATGACATAATGGGTGCGTCTACATCTTGCGCATGCCGCGCCCGAGCACCAGCAAACAAATCAAAATTAATTGTTAATTGTGACACCACCTGCGATTTGCAATTAATTAATTGCAATTAAATGTTGCCCAACTCTGCCGAGCACTCCGTTTTGACTCTGTAACGCATAGACATAACATGAGTGCTTGGGTAAGGCAAGCGAGGCGTCTGGACGCACTAAATAATTATTTATAGTGTACCATAACTCAAGTTTATTCCAAGCACCTGCAAATGTAAGTAACCTTAATAGAAGGTTTTCTACAAAAGGCAGGTAATGTCTCAATCGGCGCAAGCTCGTTACATTTGCCAGCGAGCCGTGTTACTTGCAAACTCGCAAATAGTACGAATTTGCCACTTGTCACAACATACCGTAACGGGTGTTTGGGGCGTTACGTTGTGAATTACACGCTTTACACGCCAATTCGCAACGCTGTTAACAAAAGTCTGACCATAAACTTTCATGTACACTAACTTTGTATCTACTTAGTTGAATATAGTGTCAATATATATCCATAGTTTGTTACCGGCGTCGTACTGTTGTTAACAAGGGAATAGATAATATTAGTTAAGAGATAACATATGAAGGGTTTTCATTTTTTAGAACCTATTAATTTCATTGTGTGCCCGATGGATTGCCCCATAATGCAGGTTTCCTCACGATGTTTTAAGGTATCAGGAAGGATCATATTAAGGTTTTGATTCACATATAGATTTCGAGAAATTTAGAGGTGCAAGGAGGGACAATTCGGAGAGGTAATGCATCACTCATCAGATTCATTTGTTTTTTTTTCTTCTTCATTGGGATAACTATTAGGCGAAGGCTAGACGTAAAGTATATACTGTGGTCCGTCAGTATGGTACATAATGATGGATGTCATTCCATCGACGCAGGCTACACGTTCAGTATTTATTCCGTCAGTATTGTGACGTAGTTCGTATAGTGCAGACGTCAAATGAAACACGAAAGCTTGGTATGGATATTACCTTAGCGCTTGGTTTAATCCGCAATCTCAGAAGACATGTCCACTCTATTGGTTTCACGACGCGGTATGCCAAACTGTCATTCTGGAATTGAAATTCGTGGTAAATACCTACTGTCATCCATCAGTAGGGGAGCGGGGGGCTTGTTGTAACAATTTTTAGTTTTTTTCATGGGGAAGTCAAAATATTGAGTATTTTCATGATGAAGCACTCTTAAATGAGAGGTCATATATTCAGGTATAAATTAAAATGATAATTAGGCTTTAATTGATAACAAATGCTTGTATAAATGACTTTTTGTGAAAGAAGTCGAATGTTACAACTTACCCCAGAGTTGGGGATAGTTGTAACTTGCGTGGGGCAAGTAGTAACAACATAATAAAATAAAATATTTGTATAATTTACAGGCATTTATTGACAATTAATATGAAAAATATTATTTATAACGTATTTATTCCAAACTATGAGGTTAAAAATGTTTATTTATCAACATTTAGTGATCTTTCTTGACACTCATTATCTACTTAGTCTTTTAAACTATATAATAACATTTCTATCTACAGTCAAAATAATTTTCAATATCATAACATATTTTTTTGTTCCTTGGACTTGTATTGTTTTAAAATATACCTAAATCAAATGGCTTTTCTAAAATTTGCTAGTTAAAAATGATCATTAACTAAGTAGTTTTAAAATTTAATCATCACAATCAACGTGGCAAACTAGTCTAGCATCATTGAACATCATATTAAATGTAAATTCAGTCGTCATCAGAATCACAGTTCACACAAAAGTATGATACATGCTCGCCTTGTATACATTTAACATGTTACAATGTGCCCCGAAATTTCGTTACAACTAGCCCGATGGCAAATTTTTGAACATTTTTGTATATAAAAAAAAACGTTTACGTTATTGTCAAATGCTAGTAGTTACGTATGATAGCTTAATATATTGACTACACAAATTAATAGATACTCATTTCAAAAAGACATTGCAGTAACTTAAAATCAAACTTTACGAACTCAATTTTGGTAGGTTACATGGCAAAAATAGTGCACCTGCTCACAACTAATTACTGCGCTCTCCCCTGCCTCACTGGCTGTGCTTACGTCCTAGGCCCCGTTATAAGGAGCATATTAAGTGTAAACTGCAAACAAAATATTTAAAACCTGCTGAGTAATTAAGCTGTTTCTACTTACCCCTGTTACAACTAGCCCCCAGCTCCCCTATACTAGCCTACACGATCAGTTTGGACCACGGTTTTTGGTAAATAATGACGGACCACAGTATTTACTTTACGTCTAGCCTTCGCCTTAAGATATTCATGTCAACCTTGTAATATTAGTTTAGCGAACACTGTCATAGGAGAAAATGTACATGTAATTACAGGTCGGTGTAATGTGGTCCTCGCCGCAAACACCATGTGTGTCCGTTTCCGTAACATTATAATAACTGAAGTCCGTTACTATAAGTGACGGTTGTATCAAATATCAGTATTCTAGCAAACGTTGGACAAATTATTGGTACGGTCAGCAGCGAAAGTTAGTGAGGAAATATCGATTTTTGCAACATTTCAAGAGGACCGCTGAAAATTATGAAACAGTAGCCTAATATGTTTTTATTATGCGTACACGAAACATTACCCGACAATTTTTGAGGTTTTAAGCTAGTTTACAACGATTTTACAAAGCATTGCTAGGAATAAAACTGATTTGTAATGCCAATGTGGGTCCATCATAACTTTCTAGAATTTGGAGGCACATCTTTTCATCGAAAATATTTTGACTAATGTGTCTAATCACAGCTACTAAAACAGCTTTGTAAAATTTTCCGTCTTTCGTTGCTGGCGGTACTAGACAACTAGTTGGTCTATCACCAACACGCGATAGTTTAACGGTTTTAATGCGCTTGGTAAATGATTTGTTCAAATATTTGTGTAATCTATTGGTTTTCTCTACTTACATATTTTTAATATCCTGTTCCACTTGTGTGTTATTTACTAGTTTATTTATGCTTATTTCGTATACCGAGTAAATTTTACAAAATAAAAAAATATTTCAGTATATATTTGTTAAATAGGAAAGGGATTATGTCTATATTTAAATTAAAGAAAGTCTGTTTTGTATTTTTTTAATATAACAAAAATAATGTTATTCATACTAAAATTTGAATTTTATAAATAGTTCCTCAAAAACTGGTTTTTCTCAAAACGAAAGTGCGTTATACCGCGCCGGCGTGAGCGCATGCGTGTCAAGCATCGAGTCGCACGCGCACTCATCTCGCTCGATTAGTTCGCAAATCGATACATCGATCCAATTTCCCCCTAATACGAATACATGTAAACTGAAATATGTACATGAATGCGCTTGACATCGATTTACAATCGTGGAATTTCAAGTGAGGTTTTACATAAATCGTGATAGAGGAAAGGTTTTTATTGTAAGTAGTTGGCTTTCGTGGCATACAGATCATTTACCTCTTTACTTGATACCTACATGCATTTTCTACGAGAATTAAGGTCCTGTTTGTACATTAGAAAGTTGGTAATACGTAAATACAAAATTAAATATTTGTTCGTCATCAGGTAGATAAATACTTAAACGAAATACATACATTTTACAGGCTTCAACTTACTAAATGCGAACTAAACAAAGATTATCACTTGCAAAACGGTGAAGGATAACATTGTGAGGAAATCTGCAGTTTCAAAAATGTGACATAATACTTATAGGTATACTTATAGGTAGGTAGGCATAGGTTATCGAATGAGTAACAGGCATAGAATTAAATGGTACTGAAGTATAATATTTTTATTGAAATTTGATCACCTTTATGCCAATTTAGAAAAATTTTAACATCTCAAAAACTATGTAAAATTTTCCTGAACTTTTTCTTTAATACTTATACTCCTAAATGCAGATTACACTGGATTCTAGGTCATTTGATGTGTTCCGAGGCCCCAATACGAATGTTTTCAAAAATATAATATTTGACGGGCCCGTTAGCGTGGTTGGCGCGGAGGCGCCTTTCACGCTGCAGGTCGTAGGTTCGATTCCTACCCGGGACATGCATTTGTGTGCATGAACATGTCTGTATGTCCGGAGTCTGGGTGTATGTATATGTATATTAAGTATGTATTTACAAATAAAAAGTAGTATATGTAGTAATATCAGTTATCTGGTTTCCATAGTACAAGCTCTGCTTAGTTTGGGATCAGGTAACCGTGTGTACAAAAATGTCCCAGGATATTATTATTATTATTATATTCAAAGGCCCATAGTTAAGTATAGTCTGTTTTCACTAAGCATGGACATATTATCAGCTACCGTGTATGTAGTTTATTTAATAATTCGTATTTTTTTAACTCGCTTTATCGGATGTATGGCGATAATTTTATACAATCCAGTAATATATAATAATGTCAGAGCTTAATAACTGGTCAGTTCCCGGCATGATGGCCGCATCGGGTTTTTGGATAAATAATTATTTAGCTGTTTGGGGCCGGAGAGACAGCCCTATCGCAGGTTGTAGGACTCCTTTGAACAGCTGCCGCGGCTGAGGTTTTAGGGTTCAATATGATAAAAACTCGAGGTAGGTAAAATATTTTATCGTTGACGGAAATACATAGGGCAATCTATTTTCCGACATATCAGATTCTTACCTTCAGTCAAGACCACCCACAAAGATTTATGAAGTCACCACAGAATGGATAATTGTATGTCACTTATTACCACAACCACAACCAATCACCTGCCAATTACACAATCAATATACATTGGGGTCACAGTGACAGTGACAGGTGACAGTACATAGTGACAGGTAGGGTTGTCACCCCTACTATATTACATAGTAGACTACTATATTTTGGTAATGAGCACTAGGTATCACAGAAGATCGGCGTAAAGCAGCTATTACAGCTGCGTTTCGTACGATGAGTGAGAGAGCCGTAAGCCCACCCCCCCCCCTCCCCCTCCCTCCATCCCACTCCACTTCAGGTCGGCAATGTGCGAGCAATGCCTTTGGTATCGTAAGCATCTATAGGCTACGATTACTGCTTAACATAAGGCGGGCCGTACGCTTTTTTGCCACCGCAGTCCTATAAAAAAAGGTATATATTTTTGTGAGAAAAACATGTTTGTACTAAATTCTTATGTCATAGAAAAGCTCTGGGACACACAATGTACTATATTTTCTAAACGTATTTTAGCTAGAAA